>CM053770.1:603550384-603667680 GCA_028658325.1 Potorous gilbertii | reverse complement strand
GACGATTTTCTAAGGCAAAATGCATTCCACACTCAGAGAAAGAAATATGGAAGTCATTCGCAGATTGTAGCAGATCATGTTTGTGTGTGGGGGGGATTTAGTGTATTATGTTTTGATTTGTTATATGATTTCTTCCACTTATGTCAGTGGACTACATAGCATCACTATAGTGAAAATATGCTCAATAGGAAAGTATATGTTGAACCTATACAGAATTGTATGCTGTCATGGGGAGGAAGGGGGGTGGGGGGATAAAATCTTAATTTTAAGGAAGTGATTGTAGAACATTTATAAATAAATTAAATAAATAAATAAATAATAATAATTAAAAAAAAAAAAAGAAAGCAGGTGTTAGAACCAGTGGATAGAACTTATGGTTCAGGATTCTTAGTCTTATGAGGCCCTTACCAGCACTGACTAGACAGTAACTTAAAGTTAGCCCATCAGCATTGCTATCTCTCCCAACTCAAGTCTGACTTTTCCTCACCTGAGCGTTTAGTAGCCATTGGTGTAACGTTAGTCCAATGTCCTGTGTGGGGATCATACTTCTCAACTGAATTTAAGATATTCAGTCCATCATATCCTCCTACAACACAAAATAGCACCATTTTGGCAATTCTCATGATAAATGTTTCTATTTCCCCATTTGTTCTCAGTTCTCCTATCATAGTTTCATGCATCTTGAATAAAATACTGACTGCACCATATTCTTAGAAACTAAATTAGATCTTAGTTATTAGGAAGTAATTATTTATTAAAAGCAGCACACCAAATGGAAGATTGTCTGTAGACCAACCTGTATTTTGGTGAAAAAGAATTCATATGCAAAACAGCAGTGGTCTGAAATAGAGTTCCCCCCATCTCTAGGGCCCAAGCTAAGTACCAAGGCAGTAGATCACCCCATTGGCCACCACAAGTCCGGCACCTTCCCGCGCTGTTTGCATGTCTCCCAACATGCTCCACTGGTCAATGTTTGGGTCATATCTCTCCATGCTAGTGTGTCGCCTGCTCCCATCAAAGCCACCAGAGACATAGATCATATCTGCTCACAATACACAAACAATAACAAGAATATGAGTAGTGGTCAGCTTTTATATTGTACTTTAAGGATTGAAAAGCCCTTTATAAATATTTCCTTTGAACCTCAAAACAACCCTGGTAGATCAGTAAGTAGGTAGGTGCTGTTTTTATCTGCATTTTACAGAAAAAGAAACTAATGCTAAGAGAGATGAAGTGACCAGGGTTACATGGACAGTGTCTGAGACCATACTGGAACTCGGATCTTCTTGACTCCAAGGTCCAGTACTATCTCTACTGCCTTCCTCAAATCACAAATAAGGAAAACAAGAAAGATTTCTACCTGCTTTGTTCTGCTACAAACACTGGAAATAAACTAAGAAGCTCTATGTTAAACTTTTTTTTTTTTTTGAGGCCATAAAACTCTGAAGATAAGGGATTTAGGCTGACCCCTTGAGAGTAGGGTAGAAAAAAATGCCCTATGACAATTCAAGGCAAGGAGAAGATTAAAATACAGTTGTAATCCAGGTTTTGTAGCTACAATATGGGGACTTGATTACACAGTGCCTACCCATCATGCAAGGGACTACAGTACAGAGATGCAATTTTGGTCTTGTCAGTTTCTTCCAGTTCCTCCAATTTTATTCCAATGCCTAACAATAAGAATGTTTCAAGCTCCAAGTACTCAGCCATAGATGAATGTGTTTATTACTCTAAAAACATGCCTACCTCCCAGAGTGGTAGCACCTGCCAGGCCTCGCCTGACATTCATGGGGGCCACAGAATACCAGACTCCATCCTCATCAGCTGTGTAGTCCAGGCACTCCACTGAGCTGAGGCGGGAGCGGCCATCATAGCCACCAATTACATAGATTCTGTCATGTAGTGATACTGTGGCCACATAACGTCTTTTCCGAGTAATGCTCTATAACATGTGGAGAGAACAAATACCAAATGCTAGGGACTGGGTTCAAAGACATCTACCATATGTCTATGAAAGAAAAATCTTGAATGCTACCCTTTACTATCATAGACTTTCCTCCAGCTTCTGGTGGAAGTCATCACTACCTTCTTTCATGAGCTACCCTCCACATGTGATTTCCATGCCTCCATTAATATCTTTTTGGAAGACTTTTCACTTCTACATATCTTATGGGGTCCCTCATTTAATATCTTGTTACTATTCAGTCTCTTCTTCCTGTTTATCTTAGCCTCATGGGAGCTGGGGGAACATGACACCAATTTTCTTGGTTGGATTTTGAAAAGCATTTTGGCCACATTACTGTTCAAATCACAAACATCATATGACCCCATTTAGGGGGTCCTATGAAGTTCTTCTCAGCTCTTGTTAGTCTATTTCATGAATGATAAAAAGGAAGGTGGGTATGATAACCAGTAAGATAGTTCAGAGCCTTTTTTACAGAGACTCCAGCATTACAATGAGGCTGTGCCAAGTATCAATGCTTTCAGAAGCACTCAGACCTTTACGGTAAAGTTACGACTTAGAACCTCAACAAAAGCTGAAATTGTCCTTATAGGCAACTCTAGGGTAAGAACGCAATTTATCAGCACTCAAAGTGAGAGATGCAAACCGAAATTCTCTGCTCAGGTATGTTTTTACTACTTCTTACTGGCAAAAAGCTCCATTCCTGAGTCTTGGGATCATACTTCTCCACCACGTCGATGGGGGACTGTTGGCTGCCAAATCCCCCAATCACCAGAAGTACCTCATTGGCCCCTAAGGACAAAAATAAGAAAAGGATGGGTTACTTTTCCACTAGTTGGGGGTAGGGTCCCTTCTGGGGAAGTTCAGACAGAAACATTTAAGAGGCATCTACTTTCTTTGGTGTCTGAGAAGAATGATTCAAAGTAAACAGTATGTAGTGGGAATGCCTACTTAGAGGGAATATCACTTTTTCACAAAGCCCCTGATTGGAAGAACCTGTATTTCTGATACTCAAAGGGTATTCAAGACAGAATAAAAACTCAAAATACAAAAAAAAAATATTCACATATGAACATACCACTATATTATTCTACTCACCTGTAACAACATGAAAGGACTGGAGTCAATGAGTTGGAACTTATAAGAACTGTGAGGAGATGGAGGGTATTCTTGTCTCTCATTGTGTAAAATTAAAATCTGAAGATATGGGTTTAAGGATAGGAGAAGACTCTCTCAGTTTAACCCCATATCCCTAGAACAGAACATCTTAGGAACTAGTAAAAAGATTTTTGCAGTTTCTTCTTTCTCTCTCTGACAATGCTTCCCTGATTCAGCCACCTGAATGACTAAACGCCTTATCAGCTGATCAAACCTGCCAAAGTTCTAAGAGTGCTGCTCACTAGAAAAAGAAAGCTTTTCTACCATTTTCAATGAATAATAATATATTTAAAATCCCTGTTTCAACTAATACCTTTGCCTCTGTTCTCCTAGAGCACCTCAGGGCAGCTGATTTTCATTCAATTTCTAAAAGGTTGTCACATATTAGACTATAATTGGTTGCAACAGTAACCTGGATTTGCCTTGAATCTGCCAGGAAATTAGCACAAACTCTAGAGCTTAGCCTCACCCTCTAAGAGCAACTTCTTTCCCAAAGGCCAAATAAAGAAGTCCCTTTCTCTGGTCAGAGGCAATGGTCTCAGACCTTTCTTTCTTTGTAAAGATGATGACTTCTGACCAAAGGGACCTTTCAGATTACACTAAATATGTGAGCATACTCCCACAGATTCTCTTCAGTTGGGAGTGCAAGACCAAGAGTTGCTTTGTCTCTTTCTTTTAAGCACTGTGCTATTCCCAATCATACCACTTTCTTTCTGTGAAAGTGATATAGAAAGGAAAGGGTGATACTTCCATCTAAATGCCATTGTCCTTGTATGTGATGATGCTACTGACAGCAATTGATGTGACTGAACAAAATTATGCACAACGAACCAATGAATCTTTTCACATTTTGCAAACATTAAAGTTGTCTTCTGATTTGAGGCTTGTAGTCTCTGCTACTGTTATGTAACAACTTTTCCTCAAGACTTCCCAGAAATTGAAGTCGGAAGAAACTTTTACCCTTTCTTCCTCTAAGTAGAGATGACCAGCTTTTTGAAAGATTGGATAGATTGGCTAGATCAATCTACAAAGCCCAGAGAAGTAAAACAGCTCCTGACAGTCTGACATTGTCTCAAATGGTCTCCACTAGTGGTGGATTCAGAGGAAAGTGAGGTTATGAGTCTAGTAATCTCCTAGCTCTAAATGGCCTTACCATGAAAAAGTCTGGATAAAGTGTAAAACTAAAGGTAGGGAAAAAGTCCATTTCAAAAGTCAGCTGCTTTTCTCCCTGTTCCTTGATGGGACAGATTTCACACTTATGACGAGAGAAGTGATGCTAAAAGCTCATAAGAATAGGATCAAACAGAGCATCATTAGAGTGGAGTATAACAATGACAACTGGCAGACTTACCCACACTTCCATAATATACTGATATTTATCTTGTATTTATCTCATAGACACAGAATAACTCTTTTTGATGCTTACTCTTTTCCCAAAGGAATGCTATTATTTCTTGAATATAAGGTAAATAAATATTTTCTAGCTGAGGGAAGCTGACAACTAAATAAAAAAACCAACCACCCCTACACAACATACTTTTTGGTATTTATTTAGCTGACAAAAACCAAGGCTTTATTCTAATTTTCAACTGAATGTCTATTCAGAGCCACCATTCCACTGGTATATGTTTCAGCCACTTCTATAAGTAGAGGAAGTTGGAAAGGAATGAATTAATCCTAAGTCACCTCCCTCATGGTCTCCATGCTACAATTTCTGAAGAGGAAAAAATTAGTCATGTGGCTACTGAGAAACATACCCTAAATCTGTCGATCAGACAACAGAGTGTTTGCTGTAAATGCTGATTACCTGGTTTATCCCACAGAATATTACAAATGCCTTGAGAATGTCTCCATCTAAATCAAGAAATGTAACTAAAGGGAAATCTGCATTCCACAAAGGCACAGGCTTGTACAAAAGAACACATTCTCTAGGTATATGTTCATAGAATCTTTTTGTCATGAAAAACTACCAGAGAACATAAAAGGGGAACTCTATTCCTGAATTTAAATCAGGATACAGACCTAAGACGATAGGAGGCTCGGCATTATCTAAAATGCCCTGGGTTACAAGCATGGCCACCCTTTCCAGACAGAACACACCCATGAAAAAATTGCATTTCATGCTGTGATTGTAATTCTTCCCAAGCATAAAGGTAATACCAGCATAAAATGTGCAGTTCTAGGATGTATATTAAGACAACATGCCTGAGAAACAATCTATCTTGAAAAGGCCACTGGCAAAAGAGGTGCTATGAAGAATATCAAAACACTTATCATTAACTTTAAATATTAGCCATCAACTAATAATACTGAGATTGAAATACTGAATTGAAAAAGTCTCCTGGGTTTACCAGCAAACAAAAAACTCCTCACTCTCTGCTGCCTGCTCAGAAGACTGCAGGCACTACGTTCATAGAAGAACTACCTTAGACTATGTAGTTAACCAGTTAAATTTCAGTTTCATCCAACAAATATTTATTGAATGCCTATACTATATACCTAGTAACATACTTTAGGTACTGGGGGCAAAACCAAAGAGTGCAGGCATAACCCATATAATATCCTCCTGATCAACGGAATCTGGTGATAATTTTATTAATATAGCATAATCAAATCATACTATAGTTGTTCCTGTGGAACTAAATGGCTCCTCTCGCTGTGTTACCTCTACTGAAATTCCCCAGTAGAAGCAAGCTCCATGATGGCAGGGACTTTGGTTTTGAAACTCCAGTGTACAGCACTGTGTCTTGCTCACAGTAAATACTTAATAACACATTTGTTGGCTTGAGATTAGTAAGGTCTTTTCTTTGCTAACCTTAGCTAAGATCCTTTTTACACCTCTACATCCTACTATTCTACGACAAGTCCAAGACAATGCCATGCACAAAGCAGGAGCTTATTAATAAATTCTTGCTGAATTAAGTCAATCATGTCTCAATTGTTAACAGAGTTGCTGACTCTTTTTGGGTCATCTTCTGTCCTGCAAAATAAGAAAGGAACTGATAACTGGGCCTAGAGGGCCTGGGTTCAAATCTTGCCTCTAAGGTTACCTCCTGTGGGGCATAGGTCTTAGTTTCTTCCTCTATAAAATGGAGGGGGAGGGAAGTTTTCAATTAGCTGGCCCCTGAGGTCCCTTCTGGCTCTAGCTCTCCTATGATCCCAGGAATCTCAGCATTTTCTTAGCATCAGTCCCTAAAAGGCCAGGTTATTTCTCAGAGCCCTTGAACACAGGTTTGGGAGATGGCACTCAATATTCATTTATCCAAGGAGGGGCAGACTGTACTACTGAAATGAATACTTTAAAGGACTTCTTTAATTTGCTCTGGGTTATAATTTGAGCATAGCAGTGAGTATTTTCCATCATCAATTGGCCTAGCAGGGGTTAAATGATGGCCAGGAGAAACCAAAGATGACACAGGAGGGAATGTGAAGGTCAAAAAGACAAACTCCACCTATTTCAGACCTCTCTATTTCACCTGGGATGGTCAGTCATTTCTGTTCCCCTATTTTCACCCATCCATTTGCCACACCTCATCCTTACCAAGTCGAGCTCTTGTTCTGGGTCCCTGCATTTGACTTCGTAATTCAGGCCTCAGGTGGAACTTCTTTGCTTCATCAACCAGGTCCCTGCACTGCAAGCTGCATCTTATAAAAGGCTGGAACATAGCCAATGTTTAAATGAACCACAAGCAATACATTTTTTAGGGATGTGCAAACTACATTAAATGAGAATGGACTTTGGAATATACATAACCACGAGATTGGTGGGAGCTCTAGACTCCACAAGGACTGCTAAAATCCATTAAAACAATAGGAAGAAGATCTGAAAATGATCTATGATTGAGAGCTTTCAAGAATCTGTTAGGAGAATGCCATGAGGCTGTGGTGACCTCCAAGCATGAAGGATGGACATGTTGTCTGAGAAGCTTACAGGAACACCTAGCTCTCTCACTTGCCTGATCACCCAAGGATGAATAGGACAGAAAAATGAACAGTTAAGAGTAAAGGCAAAGGAGACATATCTGGAAAGGATGTGTGCATGGGAATTGTGAAGGATGACATGCAGGATAAAGATAATATGAGCTATGGTACTAAAATAGTAAGTTCTTTAGCCTCTATTTCTTCTCTTTGCCAAACAGGTTTTAAAAAATAGTTAAAGTTGGGTCTTTGTGGGAAGAGAGGAGAGAAATTAATAACAGGGCTATGTGGCAAAGTGGATAGAGTCCCTGGAGTCAGGAAGACCTGAGTTCAAATCCATCCTCAGTCACTTCACTAGCTATATGACCCTAGGTAAATCACTGAACTGTTTGCTCCAGTTTCCTCATCTCTAAAAAGAGTTGGAGAAACTATGCCAGTATCTCTGCCAAGAAAACCCCAAATAGGGTCATGAAGAGTCAGACATAACTCAAACGACTGAACAACAAAGAACACTGATGCCTGGGGGCCAATAAATGGGTTCATAAACTGTCTTGGCTTATTTGTTTTGTAATCATCAAATTGATGATTAAAATGCATCAGATCAGAATAGTAAAATAGAACATCTTAAAGACACTTTCAGTTAGTTTATACAGGGGCAGTTTCCCCACCCCTGCTACCCAAACAGTGACCTCGACTTCCTCCCAGTCTCAAAAATAAGAAATTATTCCTATTCCTTTCTGGTCAGTTCTGTTTTCCCAATCAATCTAAAATGGGATCCCTGCAATGCAGGTGAGATGGGAGCATGGCTAGTTGCCCATGATTAGCTGTGTGAAATGGTTAAACATTTGGAAAGCACAGCACCAAGAGCCTGAGTGGGCAGCATGCCACCGTGGAAAGGAGGAAGACCTCAAGGCCGGCTCCCACCACAAAGGCAGTCTGTTGGACCTTGAACAAGTAACCGCACTCTCAAAGGGATAAAAGAGATGACTTTGAATGGCCCTGCCAGTTTTAATTATATGAATCTACATGACAGGTTCAAAATAACAAAATAAAATGCAATGATGTGTATTAATTCACTTGACAGGAGTAACTAAAAACTAGACAGTACTTTTGGCTACATAGATCAGCAAAATTAAATACATTCTCCTAGTTCAGTTACGATATTCAAGAATATGTGTCTTTTTAGCACCCTTTAACCCCAGCTTCCTGGTTAAAGAGGTCTCTTGGGGAAAACTCTTATGTCCTACATACAGAGAATGGAAATCTTATTCAGTGCATGTGGCTGAGCCACAGCAAAACCAAAGGAAGAGGTAGAGTCTAGGCATCTCCTAGGACCTACCTCAGCATCTATCACATCCGTGATGTACCTGGGGGTCAGCAGGGGCATCCGGACATACTGTAGGAGATCAGGCAAGGATTCCTCCCTCTCTTTTTTGGCATGCTTCACCCAGTTGATGACAGCCTCAAAGACTGGCTCTTCAGAATCTACCTACAAATGCACCATAGAGAATATGGGTCACTACTATTCAATTCAGTTAATCTTCTTTAGTTACACAGGGGGTAAATGAAGCTTTGTTAAAAAAACATCATTTTTCTCTTCCTCCAAACCCCCTATCATAAGTGGCCCTGCCCCAGGAAATGGTGTTATGGTTAAAACTGGGTCAGACAAAAAATTATTGCCAGACTGATAAGAATATTTCTTAGGAATGTTATAACCAATAGACAGTAAGATATCTGTTTTCATTTTATTTCTTCCTCTTCCTCCCTCTTAGCCTTCAGAAACTTCAAGGCATTTGTTATTTTTAACTCAAAACTGGGCCTTAATTTAACCTTTTATTCACAATTCCTCTTTGCTTAAGAGGCATAGTTCCTAGCATACATAATAACCCAAAGAGTGTGAAACAGAGCACAGGGAGTCAAAATCAGGCCACTTGAAAGACATGGAGAATAGAAGCAATTCATTATCCCTAGTTAGGGAAGGTCTGAATGTTTTATTCCTTCCACCAATCTTTAACTTTGTAATAGCAGGGTTTGGAGTAGTACTTTTCTCCATTCATTCTATTATCAGAGGCTTCTCTATTAAATTTTTCCTCAAAAATTCATTATTGAGAAGCATATCTTGAACTCTTAAAATTTTGTCACTATTAAAATGGACATGGCAGAAATCCCTGTAATAAAAAGAGCCACATACTAGATTCTAAGTAGTATCTCTTGGTTTAAGGTAGCTCCATCTAGCATGGCTTAAGTTGTAGGGTTTTTCAATCATACACATTGAAAATACTCTGCCTCCCTGGAGGCTGTCCTTGTTTGCTTAGAATGATGTGATTTAACAAAATCCAATTTTCAGTTAACATACCTACTGTACAAAATGACAAACATACTTGCAGCAGGTGCCACTAGCTGATTTCAAATTAATCTTTTATTACTGTCAGAGGAGATAACCACCCACTCAAGGAAAGTAGATTCTGCTGAACTATTAGCATTGGGGTTTAGGACTGGGGCTGGCTTTATTACTCCATTTCCTGCTGTTATCACTTAACTGGAGACTTCCTGTGGTAGCAATGTGATATCATCGACAGTCAGTTCTAGCTTTATATAAATCTGTATAATATAAATTCAACTTTACTTAAAAAATGCTGAAAGAAATCCACATTCCACAAAAACGTCCAACTAAGTATGCTCGCTTTCTCTCTACTCCTGCCCCTTGGCTTGGCACTCTGTGGCCTCCTACTACCCCGCCAAAAAGCCAACCTCAAGTCAAAGTAGAAGAATGGACACATGGAGAGATCTGCTGCCACCAGATCTGGGGCTGGGCTTGGGTTGAGACCTCCCACTCTGACAGAGAAGACCTTTGCCCTGCTCTGCCCACTTGTCTTCATGTCTTGCCTTGGCCCCCTCATGTCATCTGTCCTCTTCTGTGTTTATGTCTGGTCTCTAGGTATCTACTCCTGTCTGTTCTTTCTTCAGTTACAGCCAGACCTCCATGTAGCTGGCCCTGGCCCCTGCTCTTACTTCTCTGTCCCCAGCCCCACATGTTCTTGAACCGTGTGCCAGCCTCCTCCCTGCAGAGGCATGCAATTGTCTTACTCTCTCCCTCCTCCCTTCCCCACAGCCTTGAGCATATCCACATTACATAAAAACTGCTTTGCATAAAGCTTTACAGGATGATCCTTTTATGTAAAGCAAGAAAAGTCTCTATACAGAGCTACTCTCTTCTTCCAGCATTAGTTTATCCCAATGTTGAGATTCTATCTGAGAATATCTATATTGAGAGATACAGAGATTCCCTTAAAGGTATAGAGCATTACTAGCAACAGCTGGTAACATTTTGTGGCCAAGACTGTTACAGAAGGTGCTGTGTGAGGTGAAATCACCAAGTCACCTTCATACCTGAATTTCATCACATTTGATTAGCTTTTCCACCTCTCCTTGGCTCAAAAGGATGAACTCTTCATGCTGTACCACTTCAGGAAAATGCTTCTGACTGAAGACTTCAGCTGCCTGCATTAGGTCCACGCAGTTGTGTGTCTCAGCAAAGTCCCTGATGCCCAGGCAGTTAGATGGGTCCAGCTGGCTTTCGAGGAATTCACAGCAGGCTTGCTTAACACCTATGGCAAACACCAACAATGAGAGAGTCTTCAAGAATCTTGGAGGGGCTGAGTCTCTCCATATTCTTTGGACCCAGCTTTATTGTTGTATATTGAAAGTCCAAACCCATGGTTAAGGTACAGATTGAAAACTGAAGATAGGAAATTCTATATGTGATTCTGCCTTATAAATGTTCATTCAACCTTCATCAAGATTATTTTACCTCTCTATACCTCATTAAAAAATTTTTTTTAAATTTTTAACTTAATATTTAGGGAGTTTGGGAAAAATGTCATAAAAATTACAGTGAAAAGGTAGACAACTTCTAAATAAGTTATTTAGTAATCTTAATTCCATTCAGCATTCAATTCTACCAAACAAATGAGGCCTATTTTTGGTGCAGAGAGGGTAGCTACAACCTCTCACAATTCTAAAATCAGCAGGTTCAGGACATAAAATTAAATCCACAAACATGTACAAAAGTAACAATGTCATACTAATGCAGTTTGCTTTGTGTGGACTATATAGAAACCTCTAATCACTGAAATGAAGCCTAACCAGAGCCAAAGGAAAAACTGTTATGGAGGAGAGTACTGTATTCAACTTCATTACAGTTTGGAAATCATGGTCCCCAGGGATATACAAAAGCTCCTTTCTGAAGGGAATTCGACATTCCTGTTGGGACGTTATAGTATATAGCAACTGATATTCACTACAGGTATGTTTCCCTAAACTGGGAACAAAAAGTGTTGCAAACATTCTTTGTCACAGACTGCCCATATCAATAATTTCAAAAAACCTTCAGCGATGCCTGAATCATGAAAAGTAGAAACTACATGTAACTGGTATACCTTTCAGCTGAAGCAGACAGGCTGCAGGAAGCAGTTCCTGCACATTCTCTACCGTCACATGCACCGTCTCTGTATACACAAAGTCCAACAGGATTTCCATAGTAGAGGCAGTCAAACCTTGAATATCAACATATGGCTTCCCCTTTTCTGAGAGCTGCAGATTCAAAGAATAGTCAACAGTGGTTGAAATTCCAGGAGATACAGGTAGAATCTCATTTGATGAAGCCTGAAGGCTTATCAAAATTGCAACCCTATATCTAAATTGTGTGAAAACAGAAGCCAATAGATACAATGTACCAGAGAGGCATACTGTATCACTTACCCTAGTCATAGATTATACATTAAAAGAATTATTATACATTAAAAGAAAAGCAATACAAAGCCTCCTTAGTCAAATCCCTAATTCGGAAGAGACAAGAAATGCAGCTGGATACTGTTACCTCTCCCTCCAACCCCTCCGTATGTTGAAGGTTTCTATTTTGACAAGACTTTAATGATACTACTGCAATGTACATAGTATTCCAAGACATACCATCTAGAGAACAATGGTATTAAGAGATGGGCATCTGCAACACTAAGCAGTTTAGGATTACTGAAAGCACTGCACAATTTCCCAAATTTGATTCAGGACAATTTCCTTCTACTGCACCCTGGGGCCAACTTATTTGTTACATCTGGCAAACACCTAATATTCTGCAGATGATGCAGATGATCTTAGAATACTACTCTCAGGCACCTAATAAGGTATCTGCTGAATTGTTAACAAAAGATGAAGATGACCACTTGTTGGATGTTACAGAATGCATTCTTTGGTCAGGGTGGGGTGGGAACACGAGAAAACATGGCTAAAGATCATAAAGTGTCAGGCAGGAAACAGAAGCCTCTGGGACCCAGGTGGTGGATACATCACTGCTGCCCACTGAAGGCAGGTGCATCAGAAGAGAGGTATATTTGAACATTTTCTCAATTTAATTTTTTTTTAAAGATCTGAACACTTTTAATAGCTGGTTATGAAGACAGTATCTGACAGTGTGATAGTTTGAGATATAGGGATGATGGCTTCTGGCCAAGGATGGTAGAAACCTAACAAGGGCTAGTAATACATTTGAATGAAACCTTATAAATCTAATCAAAATGGCTGTAACCTGAAAAGAAATGGGAAGGGAGGAAACTGCTCATGTTAATCTATCGGCCAAGCTAGATATCACAGAGAGTTGCTACAATATAAAAAGATTAGGAGCAGAAACATCCTGTATTGCACTCAGAGGAGAAAAAAGTCCTAAGAAAGGAGCCAGTATTAAAAAACACATGGTCTTAGCTGTTCTCACACAGAATCCCATAGTATAGTTAAGAGGCAAGATCAGCTAGACATTCTAACAAAGGGACACAAATTTAACCTCACAGGTCGCTTCTGAAGCTTTTATTTAAAAAAAAAAAAAGAGGATATGTAAAGGGGAATTTTATATTAAAAAGATAAATTACCATGAGAAAACCTAAGAACTCAAGGGAGAAAAGTACCATAAAGAATATTTAGGTTAAAACTGAACAGAGGCAGAATCAAAAGTAAAACTTGTCAGGGTATACTGTCAACCACAGAAAGAGAAAGAGAGAACAGATGAAGAGTTTTGGGAAGTGGATCACAAATAGTAGGGATGAGACTCTGATTACTCAGTCAGCTTGCTGGAGTTCTCTCTCTGCCAAAAGTAGAACTAATAATTTCTTGCCTTGCCTTATTAATAAATATTTCATCCATCAAAAGGAAAAGAGGGACTGACATGAAGAAATTCTATTACAAAGAAGTCTATACTGTTAGTCTTACTGACAAAGAAGAAGCAACTAGATGGTGCGGTGGATAGAGCGAGCACTAGACCTGGAGTCAGGAAGACTCTCTTTCCTGAGTAGTGATACAGACAGTAGCTGTACCACCCTAGGCAAATCACTTAACCTTAGTTCCTCATCTGTAAAATAAACTAGGGAAGGAAATGGGAAACCACTCTAGTATCTTTGCCAAAAAAACCCAAATGGGGTCATAAGAGTCGGACACAACTGAAACAACTCAACAACAACAAAACAAAGAAAAGCTGGTTGTTAGGGAAGAAATGCTGGGAAGCTCAGGAGAAAGTGACCACTCCAAGAAGCAAGTCAGATGAATGCTGACATGGACATTGATTTGGGGAGAATAGGTTTCAAAAGCTTTGGAAGAAGGAAAGATGGGATCCTATAGACTAAAATTGTAGTTAACACATGTGTGATAGGAAATTTTCAAGGATGAAATCCAGAAGACAATGAAAAATCATTTAAAAAAATATATAATATATATATGCACATATCTTTCTATTATACAGAGACCTCCATTTTTCTCTATATAATCTATCTTTATCTATAGATATGTATAAATATATAAACATAGATATATATTTATATAGATATATCTGTCTGTCTACCTATCTAGATAATGGAAACAAGTGCAGTTAAGAGCATGTGGCATGATCCTATAAGGTCAGGAGTGCTAAAGTAATAAATAAGCTAATAATGGTAAGGAAAGCAAAAGACCACAAAATTTTTTAAAAAGCTGTGTTAGGGGAAAGAAGATGATCAACGTAGGGATGGAATGCCACTTCTTTCTTTCTAAAAGAAACAATTTATACAAACTCCAATCACCACATATTTTGAAAAAGGTCAAGTTTTATTGAGTATTTGATGCTTTAGAAGTATTTAAAACAAGCTTCTGTATAACAAAATGATTATCATATGATTCAACCACAACAAAAAAAAACATATTGTTACTAAATACAATAATCACCAAACAGGCAGACTTCAAAATACATCTATTGTATAGCATTTTTCAAACCACAAAGAAGCTGTGTTTACATAGATGAGAGAGTGTTAGTATAGGTTCTTTGCTAGGGCATGAATACAGCCATTATTATGTGATAAAAATATATTTGTATAATATTTTATAGCTTTTCAAAATGCTATCATATATATAATTTCATTTAAGCCAAACAGCCCTCTGAAGTAGGCAATATTTTGTCTGAGACTCAAGTTTCCTCATGTGTAAAATGAGGCAATTGGATGATTTTTGATGTCTCATCTAGCTTCAAATCTATGGTTTCATGATCTTATTTATCCACATTTACAGATGAGGAAACTGGTCTTTAAAGGATTCTTAGACTTAATAAGTTGTAGAGCTAAAATGAAAATCCAGATTCTTATTACTTCAGTGAGATTTCAATGACATATTACCTATGTGGATCCTTGATAGTTTTCAAAAATGTGACAGTTTGCTATATCTCTTTTACTCTAGATACCCTTAAAATTCCTCCCCTTTCTTATCTTTATTTCACTTCTTACATATAAAAATATACTATAAAAATACTTTTGTGAAGGAGTAGAGGGAGAATTCTTTTATAGGACAACTATACATTCATAATTTTTAATAAGACACCTGTAGAAGGAAGAAAGAATAAGAAATAGGCTTATGTTCTTCAAGCTGCCAAAGAATAGGATGTACACTATATAATTAGCAGTAAGCAGTTCTAATTCGATGTTTAGCAGCTGCTGGGTACACGTCACAACTATCTCAAGGCTAAATGGAACAGAAGCATCTGATTCTGATGTTCTCATTCATACAATTTGCCAGAAAGTTAGGGTCTAAGACCACTACAAAATACGTTGGAACTACATTTCAGATTTCAATATTTCTCCTGTTTCAGATATACACATTAAAATTAGCCCCAGACTCAATGTCTTAAATAAAGTAGTCAGATTTTAGGCAAGCAAGAAAGTTAGTATGTAAACAATACAACCTAGTCATGGCACTGTCTGCTCTGACATTCACTGCTAGCAGACATGTCTTCACTCAATCAGCCTGTCTCAAGGTTTCGTTGATTGACACTGTAATTTTTTGATTTAGAAGACAAGATTCTTTGTGGTTAATAGATTCTTTGAATCTCCTTACAATCTGGTTCCAGGCTGTGAAACACAGCAAAACTCTCTTATTCAGTCTTCCACAAACAACTGGCATATAAAGCACTTGTTCTAGGTTTGAAGGCCTGATGAGAGTGGCTCCTTATTTATAGCATCTCCCCATCCTCTGCCTCAGGCATCCCACTGGTTGTCAAGTAAACTTTTTCTTAATCTCTGTTACTTTTTCATACTCCAGACTTAGTAAGTTTCCCCAAGCTGTTCCACATATTTAGAACAGACATCTATATTCACCTCCTAGATACAGGCCTTCACAGACAAGATGAGAACTAATTTTCCTCAGACTATGGCCTAAAAATTACCATGGAAAATTTTCCAGACTTTAAAACAATCCTTTGCTATTTGATACATATGACTAATAAGCTCTAAAAAGTAGGAGTTCTGACCTATGCAAAAAGTTAGTTTTCTACTTACCTCACTAGTGAACATAGCACAGAAGTAATCGCTACAAGCGGCTAGCACAATCCGATGGGCAGGGAAGTCCTTTTGCTCCACTTTCAACGTAACATCACAGAGGGTATTGCTTTTCCGGAGAGAGTTCATTGAATTGAGGATGGACTTGGCATGTGAGTTTGTCATTATGTCTTTGGGAGCCATATTGCCTCCCCCCAAACAATATGGAGACAATGAAAAAGGGGTCCTGAGATTCTGCAAGTAAAACAGGAAAAATGCCAAGTAATTTCCAGAAGTCCAGGGGTCCAAAGCATCGTCTAACAGTTTCAAAAGTAAGTGATTCTGGCTTTTTTTTTAATTCAAATAAGAGATCTTCCCAGGGGAGGAGGCTACCATATAACTATTAGAAAGTTTATCTCCTCAAGGCTCCACAGATAATTCCAGAACTAAGAAAAGGCAAAATGATTTTTGGACTACTCTTGAGGATTTTCATGTAAGAAAATGTAGAATTTCATGTTATTTGAACTTCAATAACATAACTTTGTCATTTTTTTTGTTTCTTCTTTCCATTTCCACTGCCACCATCATAATATGGGTTTCTATATCCTCACATTTCAACTACATTTCCAATATTTGTTTCCTAACTGGGAATTCTTCATACATTCTCTTGTCCTCCAACCCAAACTGTTACCTAGGATATGTACATTTGTGTCCTATCTCCCGGAACTGACTGTAAACTCAAGTACTGCGTTGTACTTGCTTTTTGTATCTGTCAGAACACTTGGTACAGGCTTTGAATATTACTTAATAAATATTTATTGACTGGCAATACAATTTAGGGAACGCATGCAAACTACAAGTAGTTCTACCAAACTGTGACAAAAGACTGTGTCAACGAGTAGTATAAGTCATTTATATATTAGTACAACTCATTAGAAATACTGTTCAGCTGGAGGAAGTGCACTCAGTCCCTAATATAGATAAAACTGGCAGGAAGATATGGTAACATTGTACAACTTCAGCAACCAGATAGCTAAGCTAAAGATAACTAAACTGAAGTTACAACTAAAAATTGAGCTTCTGATAAATGTTTGCTCTTATCGACACTTTCATGTTTTAAAGGAAAGAGGAATCAGGTTCAGAACTAAGACTGATCCGGTTGGAAAAATGAATAGAACAAAACTTTGGGCAAAAGTGGACACTAACTTGGAGTTTCTAATAAACAAGAGGAGACATTTTTCAGAAAGACAAACAAATGTCTCAGACTAAGTAAAGCAGAATCTAGACAGTTCAGAAACATGATGGGCAAAATGTCTTTGCCTAAGCCTCTAAAAGGGATATAGCTCAAGAAGATGAAAGGGGGAGAGCTCACAAAACAAATTTTTGACCATAGAATCACAAATGATTTCTCCTAATTAAGAAAGGGGGAAAGAGTGCCTCAAGAGATGGACATGAGTATATGGGGAATATGAGTTCAGATTTTATTTTATTTTATTGTTACAGCTTTGAACTTTTATTAAAACAATTAGTTAAAATTTAAAAACCTGCAGAATAGAAAACAGCCTTATTGGTATTTAACCCTGACAGGGGAAGAGCCTCCTTCCAGTCATAAGACATGCAATACAAATCCAAATTTCAAACTTTTGCTTTGAAAAAGGGGATAGACTGGATGTCCATGTTGGGGGCATGATCTGGTCAAGTCAAGGAGAGAAAGAGGCCAATTTCTCTGTGTTGGAAACCAGGGAATCTCAAGACAAATGAGAGCAAAGCGTTCCTCCCCTTGGGTTAAGCGATCTGAGATGAGCTCAGATTTTAAAAAGATTTGTGTACCAAAAAAAAAAAAAAAAAAACCAGAAGAAGGGGCATCTAGCCAAGGAAGACTATAAAAGAATAGCATGGTTCTGAAAGAACAGTGAAGATTTTAGCCCACAGTGAGCTAAAGATTGAAAAAAAATACTAACTATGCCAACATGGGCTTTTTTAAAAGCTTTGTTCAAGGCAAGAAGAACAAGAAGGAAAACCAAGGTCTTTTACATGGGGGGAGATATTTTAACATCAACAGACTTAATAGAGAGAAAGCATAACTACTCAACCCCTCTCAGTCTCTGCTCTCATCTCCTCTGACAGGGAGAATAATCTTGAGACTGAAAACTTCAGAGCCAAGGAAACTTCAATTATTATCACTTGCTGCATGATAACTTAGAGGTTACTTACATTGTATTGTATTTTTGTTAGTTTTGTTCAATATTTCCCACTTACATGGAAATCTGATTCCAGCAATGCTGAGGCCGACTGTTTGACACCTTTGCTCTAAGAAAATGACTCTATGACTCCACGTCCTGGTTCCCTTCAAGTCTTAGCTAAAATCCCACCTTCAAAAAGACTGGGGATTTTCCTTAATGCCAGTGCCTTCTGAGATCATCTCCAAGTTATCCTGTACATCCTTTTATATACATTTGTTTGCCTGTTTTCTTTGCCATTAGATAGTGGGCTCCTTGAAGGTAGGAAATGTTTTTGCCTTTTTTAAAACCCTCAGCACTTAGTCTAGTACCTGGCACATAGGAAGTATTTAAGTAATGCTTGTTGACTAAGAGGTTGAGTAAAACAGTACGATGTGGTAGAAAGAAAAACTAGTTCAGACTCTGGTTCTGCTGTTAACTACTTGTATGACTTTGGCAGAGTCTCTTCACCTCTTCAAGTTTTAGTTCTCTCAACTGTGAAATACAAGATTTTGATTAGATGATTTCTACAGCCCCTTGCAAAACTAACCTTTTATGATTCTTTTTCTGAAAGGGCATCTCTGTTATTGGGTATTAATTGACCAAAGTTAGAATGCATCAATAAATAAGAAGATCATATTGTATTATGGCAAAGTCTATTACCTTTCAGGTTCAATAACAGTTACTCATGGCCATCATTACATAAATAAATAAACCGTAGGGTTTGACAACACAGTTACAATTCTTTAAATATGATGACTGGTTAAATTTGAATCAGTCCATTTTTTAAAAACAAATACTCTGTGGGAGAAAGAATGGGGGAGACCAACAATTTGCCCCATTTTCTTCAGTCTAAAGCTTTTCAAATGATCAAGAGAATATGATTGATGAAAGTAAAATTGGGGAGTCTTTGATAGCTTACTCTCAACCATCATTTTTCAATATCAAAGACAATTCTAGGCCACCTCATTAGCAGAAGTATACTTATGACAACTCTTTCATTACTACTTATCCTTTTTTTTAAAAAAAATAGGTTAATCAACACATCATCTGTATGGGGCAGGTGATCACCGTTCCCACTGTACAGATGAGAACGTAAATCACCAAAGCATAAACCATTATAAAGTCAAGGGACCTTGAGTTGAGTGTTGTCGCTTCTGTTTGGGGTGTTACTACAAATGGAGAGGAGCCTGTGCAATCACTCTGAGGGCACAGAAAGAAATGTCACATATGAGGCGGCTAGACAGCACAACGGTGAAATACCATTGGACCCAGAATGAGGAAGCAAAGTTTCCATCCAGCCTTAGACAAGCACTAACTGTCACTTCACCTGTTTGCCTCAGTTTCCTCAACTGTAAAAGAAAAAAACCACCGAGTGGCTGTGAGGATCAAATGAGACATTTGTTTAAAAAAAAAAGGAATGCTTAGCGCAGATCCTGGCACACAGTAAGAGTTACATAAATGCTTGCTCCTTTCTCTTTCCATCAGAATGAAAGAGAAGTGGAATTAGCTTTGCCAGCTACCTGGGTACCGTGCCGGCAAGGCGTTACTTCTGGGGCTCTCGGTTTATCGCCGTAAAATGAGGGGTTGGGCTAATGGTCTCTAAAGTGCCTTCCCATTTAAAAAAACGTCTAGTTGCGCTCGCTACACCTGTCAGTGCTCACAGAAGCCACCCCCTCCACGTCACGAGCAGACCCCCGCCCCAGCTGGGTCTGTAAGGGTGGTGGGAACGTGGGGCTTCAACATCGGTCCACTTTTCACTTGCGGCAGGATGACAAAAGGCCCTCTTCCCAGCCCCAGAAGGAGGCTCCTTCTCCCGGGAGAAGGGGGCGGCGGCTCCGGGGGCAGCTGCCGGCAGTGCCGCCCCGTCCTCCCGCGGGCCCCGCGCCTCCGGGTCCCTCCCCGGCCACACGGGGGCGGCAGCGCGCGGACGGGGCGGGGAGAGGGCAGGGGAGGCTCAACTGTGGCTCCCCCAACCCAACTCACCTCAGCACCCCGCCCTACCCAGCCAAGCAGGGCTGGCCCCCCGCCCGAGGGGGTGGGGTGGGGTGCGGGGCCCGCGGGCGGCTCAGTGGGCGCCGAACAGCCGCCGCCGCCGCCTCCCGGGTCCGGAGCCGCCAGAATCGTGGTTATCGTCGTCGCCGCCGCCGTCGTTGTCGCCGCCGCCGCCGTCGCCGCGCGACGTGATGACGTAAGGAACGCGAAGACGGGCCCCCTCGCCTCCTCCAAGTGCCACGTGACGTAGGGGTCACATGACCCTCCCCGCACCACACCTCCCGAAGCCGCTTCGAGCTGGCGGGAAAAGCGGGGGAGGGAGCGTGAGACTTTGGCGGAGCTGAACGGGGCTGGGGGGGCACGCGGAAGCCCCTCCTCTACGGCGGCTGGCCGGGCAGGGCCCCCGCTCAGGACCCGCCCGCGGCCCGCTTCCCTGGGCGCGTGGCGAGGCCGCCCCTCAGCGCTCGGAGGAAAGCTGCGAAGCCGTGGCCTCCTTCCAGGCCCATCCCTCAGAACGGCGTCTAGGGCCGGCGGGGCTCGAGGGGCGCCTGCCGGTGTGGGCAGAATCGACGCTGAGGCCGGTTCTTCCCCCTCCGCGTTCTCTGCATCACAATGGGGCTGAATCACCCGCGCCCCCGGGCCTCGGGCGGTCCCTGGTCTTTGGGGGCGGGCCGCCTCCTTCCGGGACTGTTCCGTGGAATCCCGAAGCCCCGGTGGCCGTAACCGCGTCCTGACGGGCCGCTAGGTCCTAGAGGAAGCAAGGCCTTTAGGGCGCGGGGTCTGCCGCCATCCTGCGGGCTTCAGCAGTTACGGGAGATGGGGGCGGTCACACCCTGCACCCCACGGTTTGTGGGAGGGGTGCCGCCTCCGAGTCTGACCTCTCCCCCTCAGGGACTCTGCAGATCTGCTCCTCCCCCAGCTGGCTATTCCCAACGCCCGCCTCCCTGCGTTTGTACAAGTCAGTCTCCATCCCTGGAATACAGTCCACCTCTCTGCCTCACAGAAATCGTCTTCCTTTTAAGGTTCACCTCAGTCTTCCCTGGTTCCTTGCTGTCAGTGCTGTATTTTCTTAGTACAGAGTTTTCATCCCAGTAGAATATAAACTTCATGAGGGTTTCATGAACTGTTTCCTTCTTTTATCTTTGTATCCTCTGTGCCTAGCACATAATAGCCACATCCGTAATAAAAGTCTCTCCAGGACCACCATAAGTCAGTTAACAAACGTGTCTCCTATGCCAGGTAATGTGTGTGCGCCAAGCCAAGGGGTACAAAATGAGGCACAAGACATTTCATTCCCCCAAAATATAAAGCAATAGCTCACAATCTAATGGCGAAGACAACAAATATGTACAAACAAGCTACATACAGGATAAATAATAACTAAAAGACAAGGCACTTAGAATTAAGATAGTTTGGGAAAGGCTTCCTGTAGATGGGATTTTGGTTGAGACACCAATCTTCTTGATTCCTATGTTCTTTGGTGCTGATGTTTTTGTTTTTGTTTTTTTATCAGCTCCCATGAGTTTAGTAATCATTTTTGGGTAGATGACTCCTAACCTCTCCTGAACTTGATTCCCAAATTTCAGTTGGCTGCTGCACATCTCCACCTGTTTGTTAGATAGTCACATCAAACTTAAGTGGAATTCCTATTTCCCCCCAAAAAAACCATCCTGCCTCTGAATTTCCCCATGTCTACTGGCACAGTCGTCTTTTCAGTTACCTAAAAGTTCTCAACCTTGAAGTCATCCTTGTCGTTTCCTTTTCCTTCAACCCCATTTCCCTATTCTGTATCCAGTCAGTTGCCAGTCTTGATTTTTAATCCACATATCTGCATCCTTATTTTTCCTAAAAATACAGTCTCTAACTTAATTCAGGCCACTATCACCTCTCAGCCTGGACCATAGGACTTATGTTTTAGCCTCCTAATTAGCCCCCTTCAGTCTCTTACCTTCCTGAACTAGTCTTCACACATTTGCCCAAATGATTTTTCTTCAACAGATCTGCCCATGTCTTAGCCCCGCCCCAAAGTTTTCAGCGGCTTCCTACAGTCCCTAGAATACAAAATATTCACATTCTGGCATGTAAAGCCTTCCACAATCTTGCTTCCTTTCCAGGCCTTTTAAATAATAGTAATAACAGCACTTCTATAGCACCTACTATGTGCCAGGCATTAAGTGCTTTACAAATATTTTATCATTACAACAACCTTGGGAGGTATCTCCATTTTACAGTTGAGAAAGCTGAGGCACACAGGTTAAATGACTTGCCCAAGGTCACAGAGCTAGTATCTGAGGCCGGATTTAAACTCATGTCTTTCTGACTCACCTAACTGCTTTCTGATTTTACAATTATAAGTGACTACAGTCTTCCAAACTGGTCTGACTGTTCCTCACACAGGACATTCCATCATTCTTTGTGCACTGCTCTCCTGTATCTTCCTCACTTGTCTCTTTGAACCCTTAACTTCCATCAAAGCACAGCCCACATACTAATTATCTCCTAAATAAGCCCTTTCCAGATCCCTCTAGTTGCTAGCATTCTATTCCCTTGAAATTACTTTACAACCTGATGTTTACCCATCCTGTGTACACAGGCAGTTCCCAGCAGAATTCAAGCTCCCTGGGGGCAAAGGATTTTTCATTTTTTAAAAATTGTATTCTCAGATATATGATCTTGTCTTAGATGCTTAGTAAATATTTGTTGAATTTAATGACTACATGTAGCACTTCTGACTCACTGAAACAGGTTACTTAATTCATTATTTTATCCATTATTAATATTTTGTTCTAATTGGTTCTTCCAGTGAGTCCCTTTATGTTGAATCATTCATGAAAGTTAAAGGGAATAAACCAGAGTTTTGCAGAACCTGTCCATCCTCTAATTTTTCCCTGCCAAGTCACTAATCTCAAATCATAAATGTCTCTGGCTAAAAGGCACTTGGATGGGTTTTGGCCAAATCTGGCTGCTGAAGTTAGGGAGTTTTAAAATATGAAGAACATAGTTCAGCAACATCTTTTTTTCAAGCTTCCCGTTTTTCATAAACAAGAAGCTACTGGTAACTTGTCCAGCTGGCTGTTTGTTAGGCATCTTGAACTTGATGTCCCATAGATTGCTTACTAAACAGTCCAAAACTGCACTCATCTTATTTCTTCTCAAGCTCTCTCTTCCTCTAGTACTGCCCAGGGTACCACTCTCCTCCCTATCACCTAAGCCCATAACCTAGTTGTCATCTGGTTGACTCTATACTGTAGTCTTCCCCTTTCCCCCAGCCAGTATTTTGCCAAGCCCTGCCAATTCTGCCTTCGAAATATCTCTATACATGGCTCCCTCACTCCTCTGACACTAGCACTGTGCTGGGGTAGTGTCATCACTTCATGCCTAAACTCTTGCCACAGCCTTTCTGCTTGGTCTCCCAGCCTCAAGTCTTTCTCTGCTCCTGCCCATCCTCTACTTAGCTGTCAAATTCATCTTCCTAAAGTGAAGGTCTGACTGTGCCACTCAATTCAAGAAATTCCAGTGTCTTCACTATTATCTCCAAGATAAAATATAAAATCCTGTTTGGCTTTTAAAACCCTTCATTTATTACCTTATTAATCTTATAGTTTACTGTCCTCCAGTGACTTTCTGGCTATTCCTTACGAAGGACACCCTGGTCACTAGCTGTTTCCTGTGACTGAAATTCATTCCCTCCTCATCCCTGAGTCCTGGCTTCCCTTAAGTTTCAATTAAAATCCCATTCTCATAGAAGTTTTTCCCAATCTCCCTTAATGCTAGTGCTTTCACTCTGCAGTTATTTCCAATTTAACTTGTATATAGCTTGTTTGCCCATGGTTGTTTGCATGTTGTCTCTCCCATTAGAATGTGTGCTTCTTGAGAATAGGGACTTTTTTGCTTTTCTTTGTATCCTTAGCATGTAGCACAGTACACAGCACATAGAAGGTACTTAATGCCTATTGACCTGACCTCAAGTGGCACAGAACTATGAGGAACCTATGAGATCCTAAGTCTGTAACATTCAGTGACAGTTTAGGTACATACTAGATCTCTTAAGCCATGGGACATTTTAGACATATTCCTATTTTCTGGCTTGCTTTCTGAAGGTCAAGACTTATCCCGGGTTCCCTTCACCACCCAATCCTTCCTCTGTTGTTCCTTGGGGACTCAGTATTGTTGGAGAATGTCACAAAATAAGGTTCAACCTTGGATGGTCTTCATGGCCTTAGGTGCCCTGAATGTAATAGCCTTCTACTCCAGTCAGCTACTACCACCTTATTTTCTTCTGCTTCACAGTCAGTCTTGTAGAAACACAGTATCTGATGCCTCTATTTTCTCACTCTTAACTCAGTCCCCCACAGTCTAGCATCTATCACAGTTGAAAGCTTCTTTGAGGTCACCAAAGCTGATTTTCACTTCTCATCCTCAGATGACTTTTGGGCTTTTAACCAAATGACAAATCCCTTCTTGGAGTCTCTTGTTTGCCTCTGAAATACCACACTCTTGATTCTCTAGTCTTTTCTAGATCTTTCTCTTTACTGAGGTTCTGTCCCTGATCTTCTCTTCCTCTATACTGACTTGGTAACTTCATTCACTGCTATGGCTTCTACTATTAACTTCAGCCTTTATCTCCAGCCCAAATTTTCTAAATTCTCCAGATGCCTACCTGATATATCCTCTTGGATATCCTCAAACTGCTTTAAACTCAGTGTCCAAGATTAAGTTTATGCTCCAACATCCAGTCATTTGATATTGCCCCCATAGTCTCTTTCCATTTGCCCTTTCTTTTCACTGCCACTTCTCTGGTGCCTTTAACACCTGTCTACACTACTGCAGTAATTAAAATCACAGGCTTTTAGAAGTCATCTGGTCCATTTTTCAGTTTTCTTCTTACCCCTTCTAACCCTCTACATGCTTGCTATAAGTTATTTTCCTTATTCATAAATTGGGTTATAGGATAATAGATTTAAACTAGGAACTTACAGGTTATTTGTCTCATTACAGATAAGGAAACTGAGGCTTAGGGAGGTTAAGTGATTTGCCTACAATCAACACAGGTAGCAAATTAGAGATGAGGTTTAAACCCAAGCCCAGACTCCAAATTCAGCAGAGCTCCCATTGCCATCCTGCTCTTGTCTAACAATGGTAATTAGGCCTCTTCAGCACCTCCCTGTTCTATTATGAATGAGGTTCAAACTCCTTAGCCAATCGATGAAGGCCCTCCCATCATCCATTATCCCCAAATTGGATTACTCACTATGCCCTGTCAACCATCCCCCATACTTCCTTTCCTTGCTCTGCTCCTGTTAGGTTTCTATTCATCTTTTTAAGCCAAACTCAAATGCCACTTTCAGGAAGCTATTCTGATGTTTAGTCTTCTCCCACTCCCCCAGTTGCTAGTGAAAATGATTTTCTCTTTTCTCTCTTATAAACCTATTGGTTTATACTTCTCTTATCTACTTAAATATTTTATTTTATAGTACAACTAAAAGATTAAGTTTATTGAGGGTAGGGATGTCTTATCTAAATCACTTGACTTAGGACCTAGCCCATTAAGTGATTAAGTACTATCTGATTTTAATGTGTTGATATTTTGATTAAAAAACAAACAGAAACGTGTGGTTTTCTAAATCAATATACAGCCTTCAGGGATCCTTACATAAGGTTTACTGGCCTCCATTTCTATTTGAGTTTGACTCTATTACTCTACACAGTAGAAGCTTAACATATTTTATTGAATTTAATTAAAATTTGAGTCTTTGGTTCACCTCTTTAGGTGCTACTAGGAAGTTCCATCTCTAGCCAGGCACCTGGAAGCTGCTTCTGGTCCTGAGGGTCTAGATGTCTGGGTTAGGTCTCTAGGTATCTAAGTACCTGAGTGTTCGGGTCTGCTGAGAGGCCAAGAGGAGGTCAAAGGAAGTCTACCACAAAAATAATGAAGGCCTCAAAAGAGATCAATGGCTTGAATATTTTTGTTTTCCAAGTCTGCTGGACACAAGTCAATGCTGCCTTCCCTAGGGATATTGGGAAGATCTTACCCATTTCTCAATAGTTTAAAAGACTGAAGATACTTTAACAGTTAACTTAGGTCCAGGATAAATTTACATCCTTATCAAAAAGTTGTAGTTTTAAAAAGTAACAAGAGCAATACTGATACCCAAATCACTCCCTAAAGGCTAATTATTCACGTTCCTTCCTTTCTTTTACAGATGCCTACTTCTGGCCAAACTACTTTATTAGCACCATTATCCAGTCTGGGTTAGGGAAAAGAGGCAAATCTTGATTTTATTAGTTAGGCCCTTTGATCAAAGTTCTAATAAGGAAAGAGATCAAGGCCAAGAGTCAAAGCAAAGTTTTCATATTATCCTAAGCTTCTGAATATCTGTATTTTTTCTCACAAGTTCATCTCAGTGGCTCAGTTTCCTTGAGTTTTGTTACTTTGTACCTGAGAGATAAGAATGATTTTTACATTTTAAAATATAATTTTATTGTATTATTGTATTAAAATGTAAAATGTAAAAGCCATTCTTAAGGTCACCAGGTAGAGGCTCTGGATGGGTTTCATTTTTGTGGGCTGTTTGTTGACCCCTAGACTAGTTAAAGTCTCTTGAGATAAAACAGTCTATGATTCTGTCATCTGAAATGAATTGGTTCATTTCAACAGTAATATAAATCTATAAGCCCCAAAGCACCTTCAACTACTTTTGGATTATTTACTTAACAGATGCTGATTTAGCTTTTCAAAAAGGCACAGGAAAGCATGGAATGACCTCTTTATTAGACAACCCTAGGCAATAAGATTTTAACGGCCCTAAACTCCTCCTAAAATACCATATGTCTTCTTTATATGATCATAGTCTTTGCACTGAGATACACAGCAATGATAACAGGGCTCCCTTTTAAAGCTTAGTATTAAATATTAAATATTTTCTTTCACTTTAATTTTACATTACTCTGCTGGGGGAGGGGGGAGAGATAAGGTGGTGGAGAGGGAATTAAAACAAGTTAGATGAAGCCTGAACACATTTCCATGATTAGCCGGCTTGGTAAAACTGGGTGGCTTTGTTCCTACTGCTGTATGTGCAGATCCAGGTCCCGGAAAGTTGGGACCAAGTTATGGTTGTTTTCAAAAGTGTGCTATGAAAAGAGTGGACAGCTCTAAGCCAGGTTACAAAGTAGCGATGAGGGACCAATTTCTTCCAGAAAGAGAATTTCTGAAAAGACCCAGTTCTTTAGTTATTTCCAAAATGACTGGAGAAAGTATGGAAGGGAATTTCAACATGAGTTTCAAAACACTGTCCTTGTGAGGTGACTGGTTGCTGTTCCGAGGAGGGAGAGGAATGACTTAGGTAGACCATCCCCTCCAGTCCTAGACGAATTGAGAGTTGACAGCCCATTGGATGTAAGAGTGGGCTGAGACTCAGTTGGTATGGAATTTACTAAGAGGTTTCTTCCAGAAACAGACAACTCAAGTCTTCCTTTCGCTTCAGCAAAGAAACAGTTTTTAAAAAGCACTTGGGAAGCTCCTCCTTTTTCCCTGTAGTGGATGGACTCAGAGAAGGGAGTCATCAGTGCAACCACCTTCAAGGCCATAACGGAATTCCTGAAGGTTGGAGACACCATAAAAGTGGACAAAGGCTGCCGCCACCACCAGGACATGGAAAATCTGATGTGACTGGAACTGCAGAAAGTAGAGAGAGGCTGTAAGACTAAAGGCACAAACAATTTAAATATAAAAAATACATTTTTGATTAAAAGACTGATTACCTTCTTTAAGACCCTCTACTTAGCTTTGAGAACAGTGGCCTCCCATGTCAATGATTAGAGGAATCAGTTCTTACCCATATATCAAATTTGCCTGGAAAGAAGCGCTCAGGGATTCGGGCAGCATATAGCCCAGCTCCAGTGATATACATCACAGCCATGAGGAAGAACCAACCCATCTGGCCCACTGTTGTGGCCTTGACAAAGCCTTCTGCAATAGTGAAGTGCATAGTGGGCACAACCCCACTCAAACCAAGTCCCAGGAACACTCCTGAGGGAAGAAGGAAGCAGACAGAATAAATACTATGTGTTATTTTACCAATAAATTTAGCATCAAGGATTTTCAGTTGGTATCTTACAGTAGAAATCTATAAATATCAATAGTAGTTAGCAGATTATGTATATTGGGTACTACATTTCTCTCTCACACACACATACAATGTGAGAAGAAAAGGAAGAGTTGTATTTGAAATAAATCTGGATAGGGCAAATCTACATACCCTTTGTTTTTATTTTTTCTTTTATTTTTTGTTACATTTTAAGTTCCAAACTGTATCCCTCCCTACCCTGCACCATAGAAGATCGCCATTTGACACAGGTTTATAAATATATGTAAAACCACAGTCTGCATACCTCTATACATTAGTTCTTTTTCTGGAGGTGGATAACATCTTCCTTTGTACTTACTTACTTACTTACTTAATTAATTAGTATAACACTCCAAATAACTTGTTCACAATTATTCCTTGAACAATATTTCTGTTACTGTATACATCGTTTTCTTGGTTCTGCTCATTTCACTTTGCAGTATTTCATTCAAGTCTTTCCATGTTTTTCTAAAATCAACTAGCTCATCATTTCTTATAGCATAGTAGCGTTCCTTCACAATTATATACAATTTGTTTAGTCACCCTCCAACTGAACAGCATCCCCTCAACTTCCAATTCTTTGCTAACAGCAAAGAGAGCTGCTACAAATGTTTAGAACATATACCTTCTTCCCCAGCCCCTGCCCCATCACCCTAAGGAAGAGACCTAATAGTGGTACTGCTGGGTCATAAAACGCTTTGGGCATAATTCCAGACTTCACTCTAAAATGGTTGGATCAGTCCACAGTTCTACCAACCGTGTATTAGTCCCCCAATTTTCCCGTATCCCTCCAACATTTGTCATCTCCCCTTCTATCATTTTAGCCAATCTGACAGGTATGAGATAACATCTCAAAGTTGTTTTAATCTGTATTTTTCTAACCAATAATGATTTAGAATTTTTTCCCGTATGACTAAAACCTGCCTGTCCATCCCCTTTAACTATTTATCAATTGGGGAATGACTTACATTCTTCAAATTTGACAAAATTCTCAACTATTTGAGATACGAGACCTTTATCCAAGAAAGTGTATATAAAATCCATCCCCCATTTTCTGATTTCCTTCTTCTCTTGACTACATACGTTGGTTTCATTTGTACAAAACCTTTTTAATTTAATGTAATCAAAATTGTCCATTTTATATCTCACACATTACCCTTCATTTTTCAAGGATTTCCAAGGACACACATTCTTTACCTTCCCGGGAGAAGTATTTTCGTCTCCTCTCTATTCTGTTCAGAAACCCAAGGATGTAAATTTTAGGTATTTTACCCAAAGCCACACTTCCAACTTAAATATGGGACATAGATTTCCTGGACTTAGCTGTAGTAGGTCACTTGGCTTCTAAATCCAGGACAGAAAAAGGCTGTGCCTGATGTTTTCGCTTACTCCAAAAAAAGGAGGAACTTTAAAGGCTTGATATCCTATGGCTACATATCTTTAAACAAAGAATGACTGGAAGATATGCACAAACAGCAGTAAGGGAGCTAATACATAGAACTTACTTAGGAAACCTAAACACACTGCAGGCTGATGATAACTACCAGTGTAACTCCTAATAATGACAAGCTCCAAAGGTGTTTAGCTGAGGGGCTGCCATACCACTCACCAATGTTTGCTTTCAAACCTTTTTATTCATGGAACCCAGATTGTAGCTAAGTTTTCTAACATGCAATGACTCTGAGTACACTGATTTTAATTAACCTTTTGGTCTTCTGAGATGGTTTTTTCCTTACTACTTTAAATCAAGAATACTAAAGAAGTCATATTTATCATTCTAAGCTATTTTACTAGCTCCCCATGATTAGTAGAACATCCCTGAATAATCCAAGCTAACACTTGGAGGCACTTCTGTGGCTCAGTGGATAGAGAACTGGGTCTGGAGTCAGGAAGACCTAGCCTCAAATCCAGCCTCAGACCTTTAGCTGTGTTACTCTGGGCAAGTCAGTTAACCTATTTGGCTTAATTCACTGGAGAAGGAAATGGCAAACCACTCCAGTATACTTGCCAAGAAACTCTCATAGACAGTATGGTCTACAGGGTCAAAAAGAGTTGAACACAACTGAATGACTGAACAACAAAAACAAGTCAGAAAGACAAGAAAAATGGGAGAAATGTGTCTCTTTTGCCATATGACCTGTTATATATTTCCTGTCTGCTTCCATATTTCTATTACAGCCTATAACCCTATAGACTTTCTCTTCTCATCCTTTCCCCAATTTTAAACAATTCACCTTAAAATTCCTAAAGGTATGATTCTCCTACCTCAGACAGAACAATCCTGACTCCAAAACTTATTTTTTTACCTTGAGTTATCACTCACTCACTCTGATCTGTTACCAGATTTCAAAGGAGTACTGAACTTTGCCTTGAAAATTCACCTAAAGGTCTGAAAGTAGATCCAGAGCTCACCTGGATCCAAGAGAGGAGGACCCAAAACTCAAGCCCCTTGAGTTCCAAATGAATCCTAAGCCAACCCTTTGCCCTCCTCTGTTTACAACATATTTGCCTCACCTGCTCTTGTTTGCCGATGTTTAGGTGTGGCAAAACGGTCCCACTGGGCCACAATGATGGCAGAGATGCCCAGGACGCAGACAATGGAGAGGTAGATGAGCCGTGGCTGTGGAGAGCAGTAGAACGAGTAATAGAGCCAGGGGACAAAGCTCCCCATGATCAGTAGAGCAATCCCTGAATAATCCAATCTAAAAACAAATCAGCAAGATAAGATCAATCAAATGGGAGAAATGCGAATGTCTTATTTGCCATATGACCTGTTGTATTTCCAGTTCTAGATTTCCTTTATAGCCTATAACAACCCTTTGGGCTGGTCTCATCTTTTTTTCCAGTCTTATACAATCTATCCAGCCCTCCCTCATTCAAATGAAAGTCAGCTGCAAGTCATGTCACCATCTTGATATCATGGTTCTCTCAAGAACTAAGGACAAACACAAGAACAACAATCTACTCATACCCCCTAAAATTCCAAAAGGTACAATTTTTTTACCTCATACTGAAGGGGACCTAGACTCTAAAACTTAGTTTTTTCCCTTAGTTTAAACTACCTTTCTTATCCATCCAGAGGGTGCTTGAAACATATGGGTGCTGCCAAAACCCTAAGTACATGTTTACCAGCCCTTTGAAAACTTTTGGTCACACTGGGAGTCAGAAAGAGTACGTCAGTGAACTGACAGATATATGGGGTTTCTAGGAATGCATGGGCAGCAGAGATAAACTTTGAAGGAGCATTGACTGATAGGAACACACAAGTGATCATGCCCTGCTCAGGGACCAGGTCAACAGAAGATTAAGTTATCACTGGGTACAAGGTAGGCTGCCTGAGTGACACAGGGATGGATCATACCTTCACTATGTAGGCAGAAAACTCCTCAATAAAGCACCATGTTGACAGGGCTATAGTAAATTTTTGTGAAGAGCTAGAGAAAAAGGTGTCATTACCCTACAGCCCTCAGCAAATCTGGTTAGCAGCAAGGAAGAATGTGTGGTGCCTACAAAGCAGGCAGTGGGGGCTGCCATCTGAGTGATGACAGAAGTTCAGGAACCTCTTTCTGGTGGTGGTCTTTTGACTCACTTGGAAAATGTCCGGGAGACTTTTTCTGAATGACAATAGACGGTGTGAAAGAGCCAGGAAAAGCTGAGGCAGAGCACAGCACCCAGAAAAAACATTCCAAAGACCACTTTCTCCTGTAGTGGGGCCATGAAGTACATATTTGGTCTGAGCATGGTCAAGATTCCCAAAAAGAGAAACAGCAAAAAACCTGTGGGAAGAATAACCAATGAATAAAAAGCATGGATCTCACTGGTATGGAGCCTGTTCTATTGTCACTGAATTCTCAAAAGAAAAGGTTTGAAAGAAGGCAATGTAAGGGTCAAGCTGGAGGATTTGCTACATACATTTTCAGGAAAGAACTACATTAATACTGTGTGAAAAGGTCACTATATCATTTGGAGCTCCATTGCTTAAACCTTTTGTTTTAAAACATGGCGATAAAGGATTAGAAGAAAGTTTATACATTTCAATGCTTTTTATCTTCAAGAGACCATTTGGTTCAAACTCTCTCTTCCATTTCTTACTCCTTGGCTATAAAAAGGCTAAGGGAATCAACCAATCAGGGCTAACCTAAAGTCCAGTCCTTAATTTGTTCTCTTGCTGGGGAGGGAGCTTCTATTTAATTTCATTTACAGGTGCCCCATTCCCTTGGTATTTGAGTCAATGAAAACTGATGCAGTACAATGACCACTGGAATTAGAATCAGAAGGCTGGAGTCTGCTCTGCCTGTGCAGTGTTGGGCAAGTCTATGAACTTTTCTGGGTCTGTTTCTTTACCTTCCTATTACTCTTCAGGGCACTTGTCATCCAGAGTCAAAGTCTAGGTGTCATCCTTGATGCCCCCTTCTCTTTCACCTCCCATATCCAATCTGTTGTAAAGTTCTGTTGATTCCCCTTTCACAATATCTCTTGTATACATACTTGCTCTTCTATCCTCTGACACCCTCATCACCTCATACTTGGCCTACTGCAACAGCTTTTTGGTTGGTCTCTGCCTCAAGTCTCTCTCCACTCCAGTTCACCTTCCACTCAGCCATCAAAGTGATCTCTGAGGCACAGGCCTGACCATATCACCCCACCCCACCCCACTCCAATTCAATAAACCCCAGGGTTTACCCATTACCTCCAGGATCAAATATAAAATCTTGTTTTTGGCTTTCAGAGTGTTTAGTATCTGGCCCCTTCCTAAACCTTTTCTGTCTTTTCCCACATATTTTGTGATCCAGTGACACTGGCCTCCTTATTGTTCCTTGCACAAAGACATTCCATCTCCCAGCAATATGAGTTTTCACTTGGCTGTCCTTTATGCCTGGAATTATTTTCCTTCTTGTCTCTACCTCCCAGATCCCTTCAAATCTCAGGTAAAATTCTACCTTCCTCAAGAAGGTAGGATTTCTTGATCCCTCTTAATGCTAGGGTCTTCCCTCTTCGATTACCTCTGATTTAGCTCGTCTATATCTTGTCTGGATACAGTTGTTTGTTGGTTGTCTTCCCTATTGACAGGGAGCTAAAGGGCAGGCACAGTTTTTGCTCTTTTTTGCATCACCAGTGCTTAGCACAGAGAATGCCACCTGGCAGGTATTTCATAAATGCATGTTGCCTTGACTTGTTTATAGAATGAGAGGGTTAGAATATGTGGTGTTTAAGGTCCCTTCAGCTCTAAATCTATTGTTATATGAGATGAGAGGTTGAACTGTCATGCTTTTAGCCTCTGATTCCACCACTTACCAAGCAGATGGGTCCAAATATTGCCAGTTTCAGTGTGGATACGGAAAATGCTCTTAAAACAGGCACGGAAGGAAGGCATGGGTGGTCTGTGACCATGTAGTAGGTAGTCATTGTCCTTCAGCCAGTCAGGGAGCACATCATATGGGATGACCCGCCAGCGTCCTTCCCATACCTAAAATATACATAATTCTTCCAGGAAAGCTCCTGTGGACTGATGCCTCTCTGTGGGCAGGATTCAAAGCAAAGCTTGAATGAAGCTGGCAGATTCCTGACCCATATTTTTGCCAAGTCTCTTTAGCACCAGGCACAGGAAGCATCAGAATCCCTTGGTGATTAACCAGCCAGCCTTACCTCTGATTTACTTCCATAATATAGTTATAACAAGAAAAAAAAAAGGAAAAAAGAAAAGCAACATTCCTCTTGGCCCCCCAAACACACAGATACAAATGAAAACAATTCTGATCTATCATATGCTTGGAATTGGGGCCACCTTTTAAACCTCCTGCCCCACTCCTCCATCCCACAGGTTACTCCCCAACTTCAGCACCCACAGTCAGCACCTTATATACAAATTCCTCCATCTTCTCCATGGCATGGTGGGCTTGGAGGGGTAATGTCAGTACTCGCACCTCTTCTTCTTCTTCTTGGGGTACGGGACATGTTTGCTCTTCTTCAACCTGCAGTAGGGAAAACTCAGGGTTCATCTGTCAATCACTTTTTTTGGTTATTTTAAAAACAAAATATCCATGGTTTATCACACATTATTTTGAAAATGCTTCATGTACTTAGTTTGTCCCTGGTACATTACACAGGACCAGAGAAGCTTAACTCTCAGCACATCCTCCTCACTCCACAGGATCATGTGGCCTCCTCCCCCAAATCCTAATCCCTATTGAGCTTAAGGTATTTATTTATTTAACAGAAAACTGAAGACTCTATTGAGATGGAGTTTGCCCACAGCTTGTCCTTTAAGGCACTAGGGAATTGGGGCAGCCTTTCCTATCCTAAGCCTGGATAATTCCTTCTACTTTCTAGAGCACAGGTTCTTAACTTGAGGTTCATAGATAGATTTCAAGGGGTCTGTGAACCTAGGTGGGAAAAAATGCCATATTTATTTCAATATAATTGGTTTCCTTTGTAATTCTATGTAATTTGTGTTACATATTTAAAACCATTATTCTGAGAAGGGCACAACAGCCTGCCAATGGGATATAGGTCCCCAAAATGGCAAAGAAGTTTGGCTGTTCTCTGATCATTAGTTTCTCCACTCTTTTCCCAAATGCAGCATTTGCAGCTACCCCTATTTCAAGACACTCAACCTCCCAAAAAAGACCTTTTCTTTAAGGAATTGTGCTTTGTAAATAATTCTGCAGACACCAACTCAAGCCAATCTCAGATTTTTTGGCTCTGAAAGCATCTTATTTTGAAATGGCAGAGACAGAAACAATCAGATGGAGCCTAATTTTTGAAGAACTTCTGTCTCAAATGTCATGTCCACAGTATTCTCAAAAGTAACAGTACCCCCAGAACTGGCTTCACAATTGGAAGTTGACTGATTGATTCCAGTGCTCAAAGAAGTCTTTAACCCAGTCAAACAGACAGAAGAACATCCAGACACCAAAAGGGACAACACTTTTCCCTTTATGTGTTTTGAGGCTTTTCACTTGGGAAACTTTTCCCCTAGAGTTTCTTGAATGAGACAAGGCCTTTCCTATTATTCAGAGCTAAGTCATGTGAGCTGTGTTTTCTGTTTGGTTTCTCCCCTTGGACTAAAACTACAAACTCTTACAGTGGAATCTGACAGACTACTTTACATCAAGGCAATAAGTATGGGAAAGGTACTCACTTTGGTGGAACTGGGGGTCATTCGTTTACCCTTCTCTATTAGTAGGGGTCCCAGCTCAGTGAGCTCCATTGTGTCTGCTTCTCGGTTACTGGCTGGTGCCCCATTGCCCTGCCCCACCACAGATCCTTTGCAGGAAGACATCTGGTTGGCACCTCCCTTCAACCAGCAACTTCAGTATGGTTGCAAGTTGAAGCTTTCCAGTCTTAGGGGGCAGAGATCTCCCTTTGTTGGTAGACCCTAGGAAAAAGCACACAAACACAAAGCGTATTTAGCAAGTTATGGTTTTTACACTGTCATTCTGGTAGTCTAATATGGAACGAAAGGCAGACACATACACAGTTGTATAACCCTCCCTCTGCTTGCCAAAGGTCAGTCCTCTTCAAAACCAGCACAAGGGTGGAGGTTAAACCAGTCAGACCTCCATGTTGACAAAAGTCATTAGCTTTAAATGAATTCTATCTTACATCCTCCCGCGGAAATTTTACCCTTTATCAGAATCCCACTAATCTACAGACAGAACAGACAACCTAACATCTACACACCGCCCAAAGATCTGTGGTTAAGGCACAAATCTGTCACCACAGAAGTACAGCTATCTCCTAGTTTCCCCCTCCCCCCATTCTTCCAGAGAGAGAATTCTCCTAACTCTCTAGAGGGCCCATCCAGTCCACAGAAAAGCTCCATTTTGAGAACGAAGAACAAAAACGTTGAAGCCAAAACAACCACAGCTTGGAAAGAACTAAACTATAAATGTATTCAGTTTTGTAAATGAGCAACCACACCTGTTTTCCATATAAAAAGTCTTTTTGTGTGTGTATGTGTGTGTGTGTGTGTGTGTGTGGCTGACTGCCCAGAATAGTTTATCTCCAAGTGAGTTCAAGGAGGTTGGCAATTACAGGATTATTATTTAGATTTGGCAATCACAAAAACAAGTAATCCTGAATAACAATCACCCTCCAGCCGCCTCCTCTCATCTTCATAAACAAGCAAAAATTTATTGCAAGCAGGAAGTTGGAGTCAAATGGGCATAGCATCACCCTAACTCTGCCACCCAGGTGGCCCAACAAGCTTTTCAGTAGCTTCCTTTGACCACTTCCAAGACATACTTTTGGCCTGAATCCATTCAGACCATTTCTTTGGACACCAAGAACAAATGCAGAGGTCCTTTGTTAAAACCAGGTAAACTAAACCTTACTTTTTCTAGGAAAAATCGCACAAAATTCCCTGAATTACAAATAAATCAAAAGGTCTCTTAATTCCTATGCGATGGATATGCAGACTGGCCATGAAATTGACGGAAAGTGACCAAATTCTTTTACTATTTTATGAATCATTGAATTCCAAACTAATTGCAAATTAATATTAGTTAATTTGGGATATTGCTAAATTCAGGCAAGGACAAAACTATAGTTTCAAAGCATGGATGATATACAGAACACCCAAACACTGCTTGAAGCAATTTAAACCTTAAAAAAAAAAAGAAAAAAATTACCAGTTTCCATACAGAAGGCCCTTTTCTGGTAGTAATGACACTTACTCCTTGCTAGAAATAATTTAAATGTGCAAAATAAAATGTGCAAAACAAGAGACACTTGCAAAAAGAGAGGAACTCTGGAAGAACAGGAAATAGGAGGTCCCTAGAAACCTACAAAGTACAACCAATGTTAAGAGGAAATATTGGGAAATCCTTTCTTGGTACTAACAAGCAACAAAATAGAAACTTCCTCAAACTAAAATAATAACGAAAAGAATTCACATACTTAATATACAATTCATATACTTAAACCAAAACCAAAAAACCACTGATACCTGGCATCTCAGAGAGAGAGGGAGAGAGAGAGAGAGGGAGAGAGAGAGAGAGAGAGAGAGAGAGAGAGAGAGAGAGAGAGAGAGAGAGAGAGCGCGATCAGCCCACAACATGAGCAGCCTCAAAAACAGGTGGAAATTTGGCGATACTATGTTCTTAGCAAGTGATCTCCATCTCTTTCCGGACTGTCACAGAGAGCATACTTCAAACATCCATCCAAGCAAGTGAGCTAGATAAATTCTGCTTCCCTTGCCATTACCCAAGCTTCCCTTCTTCCCTTTTGTGGGTTCTAACACAAAGACAAACCAGAGCTCCTGTTCTACCCACTACCTACTATTATGGGCAAGTCATTTAACCTCTGATAGTAAGATCTCAATTTAGAGATGCAAAAGACCTTAAAGATCATCTTACAAATGAGGAAACTAAGTCATAGAAAGGTTGAGTGACTTGCCCAAGATCACACAGTGCAAAGCTAGGGTTTGAATCCAAGTACTTTGACTCAAACTAGATCAAAGCTTCTTCCCCACTGACTAGTTCCTTCATTTGTAAAATAAAAATAAGAAACACTACTTCCACTACATAGGTCTGCTGAAAGTAAAGTGTTTGTAAAAGGTCCCAAAAAGTCTTAGTGCAGTTTTAAGCTTTAACTACTTAAAACTGCACTAAGCCTTTTTTGGTGACACTCTGAATAAATATATTTGCTAACACATTCATTTTCTGCAGAATACAAAGATTTACAAGATATTCTGTCCTTAAGAAACATACCATCTAGTAGAGAAGATAAGGCACATACATATAATACAAGGCTAAACTGAAGAACAACTTTTAGCACATGTAGTTCTGCTTTTGAGTGTAATAGCTTCACTAGATAGAGGCAGCAAGCAAACTAGTTTAAGATGATTACTCACAGGTGAACTGAATAAAGTCTACTTTTGGTAATAGTGCTCATTACTTTCTTTTGAGCTGGTTAACTCTTTCTAGTCATCCATCTCTAGCTCTTTCTTTATCTTGATAAATCTATTACCTTGACTGTTCTAGTACCAAATTTTGCTGACTCTCCTCCTTTCTTATTTTCTCTTGGCTTCCAGATCCTTTTTCTCTGGGCCTTCAGCTCTCCCCTCCTCAAATGAGCTGGTTCGGTGATTTTGCAAACCCTCCAGAAGAAATATCCTGAGTTTAATAACCAAAACCAAGCCAAGTCATTAACATATCAGACGTGTCCTCACATATACAAGTATATACAATGGACATCACTTCATCCATGAATGCAAAATTCAGAATCCTGTTTGGTATTCTGCAGAGTGGCAACAAAGAGAGGGCAGGAAGAGAAGCAATTGGAGGTCTAACAAGAAAAAGGAAGAACAAATACAACACATGAACACTGCACAACTCCAATTAAAAATAGAGTGGGCTACTGATCTTAAGTCTTGCGTAGATTGTACAAAGTGATAAGCAAGTTATTTTGATTTCTATCACTAAAACCAGTTCCAGACTTAGCTAGAACTAGGGAAATAGTTTTTTCCTTGTTTTCTTTAGCTTTGGTATGTTACAGAAGAAAAATCCCCCAGAGCTACTTCACCGAACATGGTGGTCTTTTCTTTTTTCAAATATAATGGATCTAAATTCAGTGTCTTGGTGAAGCTGTTACATTTTTTATGGGATTTCCAAAGTCCAAGCTTCTTCGGTCAATAAGCTTTCTAACTGCAGAGAACTAATCTTGAGAAAGAAAGTAGTTAAGAAGGCAAAAGGCTGCTCATATAAGTGTAAGAAAAACCTCTGTCAAACCAGAGAAATGATTAGATTCCTTCTTTCCTATTTTTATTTTTTTCTCAAAATTTTAACATTCATTAAAACAAAATTGAGTTACAAATTCTCTCCCCCGCCATCCTTGAGAAAGGAAGCAATTTTATGTAGATTTTTATATATATGTAGTCATGCAAACATATTTCCATTTTAGCCATGCTGCAAAAGAAAAGAGATCAAAAATCAAAACAAAAACCCCAAGAAAAATAAAGTTAAAAAAGCATACTTCGATCTGAATTCAGACTCCTATTTCTGAGGTGGACAGCATTTTTCATCATAAGACCTTTGGAATTGTTTTGGATCACTGTATTGCTGAAAACAGTTAAATCATTTACAATTGATCATTGTACAATACTGCTGTTACCATGCATAACATTCTGCTCACTTCACTTTGCATCAATTCATGTAAGTGTTTTCAGGTTTTTCTGAAAGCAGCTTGCTTCTCATTTCTTATTCCACAACAGTATTCCATCACAACTGTATACCAAAACTTGTTTAGCCATTCCCCAACTGATGAGCATCCCTCCAATTTACAATTTTTGTCACTAGGAAAAGAGCTACTATGAATATTTTTGTACATATAAGTCCTTTTTTTTTTCTTTTCATCTCTTTGGGACACACACCTAGATGTGATATTGCTGGGTCAAAGGGTATGCACAGTTTTATAGCCCTGAGGGCAGAGTTGCTGTCCAGAATGGTTAGATCAATTCACAACTCCACCAACAGTACATTAATGTCTCAATTTTCCCACATCCTGTCCCACGTTTGTCATTTTCTTTTTCTGCCATATTAGCCAATCTGACAGGAGTGAGGTGGTACCTCAGAGTTGTTTTCATTTGTGAATCCATCTGGATCTGGGGATTTTTTCTTAGGGGCTCATTGATGGAGCTTGTTCAATTTATTTTTCTAATACAGGGTTATCTATGTATTCTATTTCCTCTTTTGTCAATCTCAGTAGCTTACAGTTTTGTAAATACTCATCCATTTCATTTAAATTGTTAGATTTATGGACATATAACTAGGCAAAATAGCTCCTAATATTGCCTTAATTTCGACTGGTAGTGAATTTACCCTTTTTATTTTTGATATGAGCAATTTGATTTTCTTTCTTAAAATCAAATTAACCAATGGTTTACTACCTTATTGTTTTCCCCCCATAAAATCAGTTCCTAGTTTTATTTATTAAGTCAATGGTTTTCTTAATTTCAATTTTATTAATCTTTCCTTTGAGTTTCAAGATGTCTAATATGATGCTTAAGTGGAGATTTTTAATTTGTTCTTTTTTCTATTTTTTAGTTGCATTCTTAATTCAGTGATCTGCTCCTTTACTATTTTATTGATGTAAACATGTTGAGATATATAAGTTTTCCCCTAAGCACTACTTTAGCTGCATCCTATAATTTTTGGTATGTTGTGTCATTGTTGTCATTCTTTTTAATGAAATTATTGATGGTTTCTATGACTTGTTCTTTGACCCATTTATTCTTTAGTATTACATTATTTAGTTCCCAATTAATTTTTAATTTGTTTCCATGGCCCTTTATTGAATGAATTTTTATTGCATTGTAGTCTGAAAAGGATTATTTATATTTCTGCATTTGGTTGTGAGGTTTTATGCCTTAATACATGTTCAATTTTTGTGAAGGTGCTATAACAGCTGAGAAAAAGTTCTATTTCTTTCTATTCCTATTCCATTTTCTCCGGAGGTCTATCATGTTTTACTTTTCTAAAATTATAGTCATCTCCTTAATTCTTTTTTGTTTTTGTTTTGGTTAGATTTATCAATGATGAGAGCCCTAATCCCTGGTCAGTTGAAGAGCTGACTCCCATCTCTTGGGACAAAGAAGCTTTCCAGGTCACTTAATCTATACAGTTTTCTGAGTTTGGAGGAAATTTATTCTCAGTAACAGAACAGAACCTTCTTTCCCTAGGGACACAAACAAACTGGCTCAGTCAGGTTCTACAAGCCACCATCTCTCTTCCACCTACCTACTTATTCCTTGATACAGAATGGGGAAAATTTAACTTTCAGAGATCACAGGGGATCATTAACTTAGGGTTGAAAAGAACATCAGAGACCATCTAGTTTTTATCCCTCTTCCACAATTTTAGAGATGAAGAAACTGAGATCCAGAATTGTTAAGTGATTGCCCAAGGGCGCCCAGAAAAGAAAGTGACAAGAGCAGACCAGGATTCAAGCTAAGGTGCAAACAATTCTCACATTGCTGTATTTTTATTTATTTTTGCAGTGTGGCTGTTTTCTACAGAATGGCACCACACTGTCTATTTCTTATGGACTAAAATGATATGGGCTAAAAAGCAGCTCATGAGAGATAGGAAGTTCTCATGAATGAAATTCTAAAAACATAAAAAGAAACAATTCCCAGAAGTATGGAAAGAAACATTTATTAAGTACCAACTATGCACCAGGAACTGCACTAAGCACTTAACAAACATTATCTCTTTTGATCAACAACCCTGGGAGGCAGGGGCTATTATCCCATTTTACAAACAGATGTCAAGTGACTTGCCCAAGGTCACACAGACAGTAAGTACCTGAGACTGGCTTTGAAGTCAGATCCCCTGACTCCAGGAACCATGCTCTAGCCACTGGTCCACCAGCTACCTACCTCAGGAAGCAGGAAGGAATAAAATGAGTTGTCTGAAGAATGAATGAAAAAGCACTCCCCACCAATTACACAAAAAACTTGATACAAGAAGATATATAAAGCAAGGAACAAGACTGAGCTGTGATATAGCTCAGAATGAGCAGAGGATAGATTAACAATTAAGGGGAAAAAGGGCTAGTTTTTCAAACTGTATTGGGGAACAGAGGAGCATCAAGGAAGGGAAAGGGCTAGAACTTGGGGTGTTAGGATACTGATGGCTGACAACAGAAAAAAAGCAAAGCTGCTCAATCTGTATTTTGCTTTTGTCTACAAACCTTTGTCAAGGAAAATGACTTTTGACTAGGAAGGACATAACAAAAATGGCTAAAGCATTGATAGAAATCAGAGACAGCTAGAGCTTTCTTAACCGAGTTCAAGACATCAAGCCCAAATAAAACTACAGCTTTAGATACGAAAAAGAACTGGCGGGTGATTGCTGAACCACTTCAGTTACTAGTGGCAAGATTGTGAAGTATGAGAGTGACTGACAACAAGACTTGCAAAGAATAAATGAGGTCATTCTCAAAAAAGGGGAAATAGCTAGCATTCCTAGGCGGTGGACCACAGAGGTGTCAAACATGGCAATCATACTGCAAAAATAAATAAAAGTACAGCATGGTGAGAATATGAATATGTAGTTTTTCTAAGTCACTCTAATCCCTATGTATCATTTAGCGGCCCTTGCTCCTATTTAAGTCTGACCTCACTGCTTTTTAAAGCACTTTACAAATATTATCCCATTTTATCTCTATAATAATCCTGAGAGGCACATTTTACAGATGAGGGTACTGAGGCAGATAGAGGGTAAGTGAATTGTCCAGGGTCATACAGCTTGAAGTTGTTAGCGGCAGAATCTGAACACAAATCTGCCCACCATGTCACTTAACTTTTTCAAGAGGAAAAGAAGAACTGCAAACTATAAAGCAATGAGCTTGACTTCAAATTCTCTTGGAAAAGTCTAGATCAGACTACTAAATAATAAACACCTAGAAAAGCAAGTGATGACCACAAAGAGCCAGGTCATACCAGACTTGGCTAATTTCCTTTTATGATAAGATCATTAAACTGGTAGATCAGGGACATACTAGAGATATATTTTATCTAGATTTTAGCAAAGCATGTGAAGTCCTTTCATGGTTTCTTACAGAAATGATAAAATGATATGAGTTAGAGGCAATATAGCTAGGAAGACTAAAAACTGTCAGGTTTAGGAGTGGCACAGGTCAGACAGAGGTAGTGCACCACTGTGGTCACTGTTTCTGGGGAGGCCGAGGCTGCTGGACTGCGAGAGTTCAGGAGTTTTGAAAACGCCAAAGCCAATCAGTGTCCTAAGACCAGCGTCAATATGGCAAGTCCCTGGGGAGGAGAGGGTCATCAGACTACCTAAAGAGGGTAAAACCAGCACAGGTTGGCAAAATGGGAGGTCAAAGTTCACATGCTGATAAGAGGTCTGGTTTGTGAATGGCTGCTGCACTTCTAGTTTGGGCACGATAGGAAGATCAAGTCTCAAAATAACCAATCAAACACATATTAATGGTCCAGTGTCTACTTGGAAGGTCTCTTGCAGAGTGTATCTCCCTAGGGTTCTGTGCTACTCAACATTTTTATCAATCCTTGGATAAAGGAACAGATAGCATCCTTATCAAATTTTCAGATGACACAAATATGGAAGGAATAGTTAATATGCTGGATAACAGGTTTTGACAGGCTAGATCACTGGGCTAAATCAAATATGATGACATTTAATAGGGACAATATCAAGTCTTAAATTTGAGTTGGGAAAAAAAATCAACTTTATAAGTATAAGATGTGGTAGGCAGGGTTAGACATTGCAAGTAATTTGAAGAAGATCAGAGAGTTTTGGTAGACCATAGGCGTAATGTGAATCAACAGTGTGGCAGGACAGCTAAAAAAGAAAGCAGAATATTGAGGTGCATAAAGGAACTGCTTTCTAGGAAGAGGGGAACCGTTCTGATCAGACCACATCTGAAATACTGTGTTTTAGGGAGGAGATCAGCCAGAGGAAAGAGACTGGGATGGTGAAGGGACATTTAAGGATCAGTTGAAAGAAATGGAAAAGGGAAGACTACAGGGACCCAATAGCTGTGTTTAACTGCCGGCCTGTTATTGGAACATAACTCAAAAGGATCATCAGCCTCGCTCTGCTTGGCCCAGAAAAAGCACAACACCATCAAGGTGCTGATGACCGGTTCAAACTCCTGAACAGTCAAAGTGATTCCATGATGGCACAGTCTGCCTTGGAGTTTGCGGATTTCCTGTCGGTGGCCATCTTTAAACAAAGGCTAGTTAACTTTTGGGGTGTGCAGTAGATGAGATTCCCTTCTTTTTTCATTTGGCCTAGAGAACTACTTGGGTCCCTTTCAGCTTGAAAATTCTACGACTCTAATATTTTTCCACGAAAGAAGGGAAGAGAAATTTCATTTTAAGGGAAAAACCAAGAGAAGGGGTTACTTTCTGTAATTCTCAGGTCCCAGGATTCATCTCTTACTTGATTGTCAAGTAGTACAAGTATCATAACTTTTCCTGGTAATGCAAATCAGAAGACTAGGTTCTTATACTCGTTACAAGGCAGGTTTGCTCTTGAAATACAGTGATTACAAATCTAAAAAGCGCACAGAAGATTAAGCGGCAAAGTCATTAACATTCCTATCAATCTCTGAACCTGGAAGGCATCATTTGTTAGCTAGAGGTTTGTTAATCTAGCTTTCAGTCATCTTAATTTGCTATTTATTGTCAATCCAACTGGTCAATATACTCAACTATCTTGAACAGAAGGGTCTTTACAGATTACTTAGTCCATTTAGGCCATTTTATGTTAAGGAAACTGAGGCACAGAGAAATGACATGCCTTGCCTAAGATCCCACAGATACTAAGTGGCAGAGGCAGGATCAGACTCCAAATCCAATACCCTTTTCACTCTACAGAATATCATAATGAAGAAAGGTTTCTGGTCTTACTAAAGTCAGATAGGTAAGGAACAATATCAGAAAATAAAAAGTTAATAATGACCTTGTTGGGTACATGTAATCAAACTAAATCTTAGAATTGATCAGCTAAGTGATTTGAAGCTAATTCAAAAATCCCAAGGATCTGTGAATCAGGATACCCTCACATTTTCATCTACACAGTAACAGTATCTACAACAATACCTGTTAACTCTAAAGATCTTAGGTACTAAAGGTCTTTTGTGTTGATATAGATGCCCAGAAGGCTGTTCAAATCTCCCAAGTATGTGGGTTTATGGTAACCAGCTAAATAATAGGATTACAGATAGGTTCAAAGTAGCTTCATCCTGTAAGTGTCAGCAAATAAAACTTTCTCCAACATGTCCTATAGGAGGAGAAAAATACTATGCCTGAAAGATGGAGCCAATTTAGTCTTCCATCAACAAATATACTATTAGGGACAGGAGATAAAGATGAATAAGATATAGTTCCCGCCCATCAGACATTTACAAACTTAGATGAGGTGAAAAGACAACTGACAAAGAATCATATAACTAGTAAAAGTCAGTAAGAGTTAAAAAAACTTTAGAGGAAGGAAGATCTAGAATAATTTCTATGCAAGGTGATTAGGAAGGGCTTCACAGAAAAGGAGAATCAAAGCTTGGCTTGGAAGGTTTTGAAGCTGTTTGTAAGATGTCAGTCTGTAAGCTATGATAATCACAGGATTTTTTTTAGAGTTGAAAGACTTTACAGACCATTTGCAAATGGGGAAATGTGAGGGGTAAGATATTCTAAGCAGGATAAGCGCTGGGGAATGACAAGAAATGTTCTCAGAAACACCAAATGGACTAATTTAATTGGCACAATTGTTAGGTGGGTAGTAAGACTCTCCAAAGCTCCATGAAGCAAGAGTATGGAGGATCCTGGTCATCAGACTAAGGAGTTTGTGTTTCATGTTTTGGACAACAGAGAGCCTAACGGATGGTAATACTAATTCTCACTACTTGTTGGAGAAAAGGTCTCTTAGGTCAAATGTACTAATATTTTGCAGTCCCTGGGAATCACAGAATTCTAAGAGTTGTTGGGACTAGAAGCTTCTCAATTCTCAATCCAGTCTTAAGACTTAGTTCTACAGGGGTCTCTGTACTTCAAGCTGAGTTTCCAACAGAAATTCAAGTTCTAAAGACTAATTTCAACCAACATATCATCCTTTGGGGGAATGAAAATGCTTTCTAAATTCCTTTATAGGAGGAAATCAGACAGAAACAATTCTTTTGATAATTCTATCAGCAAAGCCCCATGAATGTAGCCCCCCAGTCTTATTTCTAACTGCTGCAAAACCTCAAAAAATCCAGAAGCTTCACCATAGGAAATTTCGCCATTTACCTAGGGTTAAGGAAATGCCCTGTAGTCTAGGTCTCATTTACCTAATATCTCAGAATTAGTAGGACCTAAGTCCAACTTTCCGGGGTCTATCTCCAATACCTCCCCCTCCCTCCCCGCGGTGTTTCCTAGACTTTCTTGCCACATTATTGGTACAATGGGGTACTCTCGATTTAGTTCAGTCCCAAAGGTAAGCATAGTCACAATGTCAGAAACTGAAAACTTAAAGATAAATCTAGATGAGGTGGTTCTTAACCATTGTGAGTCACCGACCCCTTTGCCGAAGCCTGGGAGCTACCTTCTCGGAATAATGCTTTTAAATTTGCAAAAGAAATCAATTATGCTGAAATACAATAATTAAAATTTTCAAGCAACCTGGTTCCCCTATTCCAGGTTAAGAACTCCTCATCTGGACAGAAAACGTCCACGGCCTTTGCCCGACATACCCGTAAAGTGCTTGGTCAGTTCCCCCGACCCCAGAGAGAGCACGGGGTGGGGGGGGGCGCGCAGCATAGTCATCGCGGCGTGCTCTAGGACTGACGGGGGGCGGGGGAGGGCGGGCACTTGCAATGTTCCAGCCTGGAACATCGGAAGGGAGAGATTTCCTTCCCGTAGAAATCAGGGCTATAGGGCCAGGGCTCGCCTTCGCTGTCGGGCCGGGGCCCCCCCAAGGATGACAGCATCCCGGCGAGGGTCCCGGGAGACCCCCGCGGAGAGCCCCAGCTCCGGCCCACGCACGGCTCGCGGGGTTCAGTTGTCCCCCCCCACCCGAGCTCCCTGGAGCTGCAGCCCACGGCCCCCACACCACCCCCGGCTGACAGATCGGCTGACAGACCGGGACACCCCGGGGGCGGGGCCGGAAATGTTTACCCACTGAGGCCCCGGCGAGCCTCGAGACCCCGACGCCGGGCACACTTACGGGCCAAGCTCCAGCGGCGGCGGCGGCCGAGGGCTCTGACGGGGCCGCCTTCCCCGGAGCTACATTCCCGGCGCGGGCGGTGACGCCGGCCTCGGCCTCGGCCCCAGCGGCGGAGAAGCCTCCACCCCCCGGGGACGCGGAGGCGCCGGCCCCGGAAGGAGCGCGAGAGGGCGCCGCGTCACCTCCGCCTGGCGGAGCCGAGAGGCCAGGCGGCGGCGGCGGCTGCAGCGACGACGGCGGTGGAGCAGCTTCTGGAGCTGGGTGCTCGTGGGGCCTGCCCTTCAACCGGCTGCTCCTCCCCGCCCCTCCTCCTTCCTCCGCCCCGCCCCGCCCCTCCCCTGCTCCTCCTCCCTCCTTCCTCCGCCCCGCCCCTCCCCTGCTCCTCCTCCCTCCTTCCTCCGCCCCGCCCCTCCCCTACTCCTCCTTCCTCCGCCCCGCCCCGCCCTTGCTCCTCCTCCCTCCGCCCCGCCCCTCTCCTCTTCCTCTCTTCCCTCTTCCCCTCTCCTTTCTTCCTCCCCTTTTCTCCCCTCTTTCCTCCTCCTGTCTTCTCCCCCTCCCTTCCCCTCTCCCTTTCTTTCCTCCTCCTCTCCAGTCTCCCCACTTTAAACTTCTCTCTCCTCCCTTCCTCTTTTCTCCATTTTCCTTCTCCTTCCTTCTCCTCCCCCTCCGCCTTCCCTTTCCTCTTCTTTCCCTTCTCCTTGCCTCCTTCTTTTCACTTTTTCTCCCCTACTCCCTTCCCTTCTCTATACTCCTCCCCCTCTTTCTTCTCCTTTCCCTTCTTCCTTTCTCCCCTTTTCTCTTCCCCTCTTTTCCTCCATCCTCCTTCCCACTTTTCCTCCCGTTTTCCTTCCTCTCCTTTTTTCCCCTCCTGCCCTCTTCTCTCTCTGCTTCCCCTGCCTTTTTTCCTCTTCCCTTCCTTTTCTTCTCCCCTCTTCTCTTCACCTTTCCTTCTCTCCTGTGCCTCTTTCTCCTCCTCTTTTCAGTTCCTCCATTTCTTTTCCTTTCTCCTCTTCTCGTTCCCTCTTCCTCCTTTCCCTCTCCTATTTCCGCCTCCCCCTCTTTCCTCACAGACCCAAGTTTAAGCATCTGTGATCTAGTTCAACCTGTACCTGAACAAAAACCTCCCCTTCCCCCATCTAGCCTTTGCTTTAAGAACTCCAAAGAGGAGAAACCCTTTCTTTCCTGAGGAGGAGGAGGTAGAATGTCAATAGTGTCTCCAGAGAGATAGATAGCATCTAATGGTATATATTCTTGTCCTCAGGCCTCACAAAAGGTCCCTTCACTCAAACTGTCCAACAATTCCTCCAGCCACCTCTCTCCATCTTTCTCTTCCTCTTCCCCCTCCCCGCTCTAGGAACCCTCTCCCTTCCTTGAGGCAGCTGCTCAAATTGTGCCACAGTGGATGGTGTATGTGGCACTACACATTTCAACACAGAACCAGAGCTGCGCCAACAGCCCTCATGCAGAAGGTTGGGCAAGGATACTATGCTGTGACATGGCTACCCTCTGGAAAGCTGAAGCTCTTAAGAGTCACCCCAGACACACAGACACACCAACCCCATGGAAGCCACATGGGGGCCTTGGCCCCATTTATTTTCACAGCCAGAGGTTCCTGACACAAAGGCAATGTCTAAGAAGACCCTGGGCAGGCAATATCTTCCAGCAGACATGAGAAGAGGGAAATAGGAGTCCTGGTATTGAAAATAGGCACATATATCTCAGACTCCTTCCTATGAAGATGAGGAGTCTGGGGAGAGAGAGCATTACTTCCCCAGTCCTATCTCACCAGCAGTACTGCCTTCTCCATTTTAATGCCCCCTTTCTACTGCACACACAAGAAATCGACCCCCCTCTTTCAGAAGCAATAACTAAGCATCTTGAATTTTCAAACTGTGGCCCCCAACTGCTCTTTACATCCATGGACAGTGAAGGTGAGAATATAAATCCTTGAACCCTCTCTCCCAAAGTCAGATCCTTAGGCACCACCATTCTGGCCTTATAGACTGAGGTTTCCAGCCCAGGAATTGGAAGAGGGGCAGTGTCTAAGTCTAGTTAGACCCAACTGAGTACCTCCTCCCAGAGCTGATCCCAGAGAAAACCCCGGGATCTAAGACTTGGCAGAGGTTGAACAAGATTGGGCAGTGACAGTAGATCAGTAGCAAGATGCTCACAGTTTGAGCAACTGATAGAGATATGGATGGGGATTGTTAGGCTGAGCAAAGCTAGAGGAGGGTAAGGGCCTCAGTAGGTAAAACGCATCTTCTGTGGATACCCCAGCTTATCCAAGTTGGGGTGGCAGGCCAGCTGTACCATGGGAGGTGGCCCACACAGCAGCAGCAACACATCTTCCCCTGGGGCAGGCAGGTGCTCCCGGATCATGTCAGCTGTCACAAAGCCCCTGCCATAGGCCCAATCTGCAAGGGGGTGGAAAGAGGAGAAACCAAACTCAGACACCATCTCTTACCCATGGTGTGACTGGTGTGGTAGATGTTACCATAGGCTCTATGTTATTAAATAGTGTTAAGTAATGGAGAAGGTCATCACAAGCCCAGCCACACTAGCAGTACCACCCCTACCAAAGACTCAGGGAACATGAATAGAAATTAAATGGGTCTTTGGGGTGGTCTCAACCCATTGAGAGATGGGTACTCCACTAAAGACTTTTTCCATTTGAACCAGAAACCAGGATGGAGAAGGCTAGGACCCAGATGCCAAGGGAGGGGAAAATGACAGGGTGAGGGGGGAAGAAAATGTCTAGGTATACCAAGGGATAGGGAAGTTGAGTTAACCTGATGGAGGTTGATCCAAGGTAAACCAGAGTTTAAATCGTTCAGGATATCGGGCCTGCAATTCCTCCAGATCTTCTCGTAAGATTATGTCCTTCTCAGTCTGAAAGGTCAAGGAAAGAGGAAGTAAACCCCTCTAGAACCACCTAACATCCCTCATCCCCAAAGAGAACCCAAGCAAAAGCCTCATTTCTAAAGTAACATCTCAATCTCCAGCCCTCATGATGCTCCCTTAATAAGTGGGGAAAGACATTATTAAAGGAGTAGCTTCAAATTCCAGGAAATAAGATTTCATAGAGTTGAAATGAAGGTCAATGGAAAGATGCTAGGACCATAGCTGGAAGGGACACTCCAGTCCAATGCCATCATTTTCCAGATGAGAAAACTGAAAGCCAGAGGTGAGATTTGCCCAAGGTCCCATAGGAAGCCTCAGATTTGGGATCTGAACCTGGTCATCCATCCTCCCACCTTTCAGAAACCACTTTATGCTCTTCTCTCCAATAGCCCAAACCTCAGCCTCTCACTGGGATGGGTTTTGAAACAATCCTTGAGTCTAGCCTATGGCACTCTGCACATCATGCCCCACAGTCATCAGCCATTCTGCAGCCCTGGCACAGAGCAAATCTAACCCACCTGGTTGGCAAACAGCAGAGAGCACTGGGTTGGATCTTCAGGGTCCTTCAGGATCGCCCGGATGAGCTGTAGCATTGGGGTGATCCCTGAATAAAGACCCCCCCCCCCCCGCCTTGTTGTTGTGTGTCAGGAACAGCTCCTCCCACCAAGAGCCTGCTTAGTTCTTTTTTCTCCTCAATCCCATTACCTACTCTGTATATTTACTCCATTTCTCATTCTCTAGTATCCTGATTCTTTCTCTTCCCTGGTTTTCTAGAACTCCTCTATTTCCAGACAGGAATTACAGAAAATCTGAGGTTTGAATTTGGTGAGTGGTTTGGACAAATCTTGTGACATCACACAGATTCATATAAATTCAGATGGTAAAATTCATTTAAGGAAATAGTCTAAGACTTCCTAAAAAATTAATCCACAGTCTAGGACTAGTGTTGAAAGAAGCAGCTCTCAGCAAATATCTAATGATTCAGTGAAAGGCTGCGGATCCATCTGCCTGTACAGTCATTCTGATTTGCTTCTTTCCATTCCATTCCCCAAAGGTCATGATTTGAGAATGTTTGAAACACCCCCTGATTTCAATCCCTCTTATTTTCCACAGATCCAAGAACTCCAGCAAACCATCATTACCAGTCCAGCTATGAGCATCTAACCCTTCCAAGTGTCACTTGCTACCAGATCCATGCCAACGGCCAGCAGCATTGTGAACAGACACAGGGGTGACACACACCCGTCCCTCCGGCAATCATTCCCAACTTCTTTGCCACTCGGGGTTCTGCTGGAGATTTCTTGCTACAGTGAATGTCAAATTTCCCTGAGAGAAGTCAAGGGCAAAGAGGACATTGTAAGGAACTGAAAATGAAAATGCAGAAGAAACCCCAGGAACCTTTTATCAAGTGGCTATGAACCTTAATTATGGACCTTAATGCTGTGGCAAATTTATTCGCAGACTGGTTGAAGGATTCAAGCTGAGCTGGCTATTGACAATAATATATCCTGGGAATATGAGTAGGGTTGGCCACCTGTCTATCATAACTGCCAGATCACAGTACTCTCAGAAAAGAGAGTTGTTGTTCTAGGGCTACACTATGAGTCATGAGCAATCTTAGGCAATAAGATGCCTCCCTGGTGAGACAGACAGGCACGGAGCCAGGTGTGACTCAAAATTGCCTAGTGACACCGGTGGGGCTCAGGAGGCTAAGCTAATGGGCCCAGTTGTTCTAGTGGGGGAATAATAGGGAGGAACTTCTATTAAACCTATCTCTAGCTCACTATGAAAATGAGGCTGAGAAAGTGCTTTCGGGGAGAAGAGAAGGAAGTCAAATGTTTGCTCTGGTCATATCTATGTCTATTACAACTGATGGATTCAGGACAGTGGCTGTTCCCTATGGCAGATGAGACAGGATACTATGTCTCATATTATCAGAGCTATGCTGAAGTGAAAAAGGAGCCCTAGCTTTAGATATATACAAAAAATAAAGATCATACAAAAAGGTATGCATAATGCAGATACATTCATAATGCAGACAAAGACTGGAAGGTTTCAGGACCTAAAAAACTAGGAGTTGGATTAGAAAGCAGGAGGGCTGATACCTTTCCCATTATAAGTGAGCATTCCACTTGGCCCCCGAAATTCCACCACATCTCCAATCTTTAGGCTGTCTAGGTACTGAGACATCTTCCCTCCTTCAGGGAATTTGGGATGTACTCCTTTCAAGTAGACCTGAAGAGGGGAGAGAATAGCATCTAGCCAGTTTTTATCAGTTGTAAAACCCCATCTCTCCCAATTCCACTTCTGGCCTTTTCCTCACAGACCTAACCCAAGCTTCAGAAACTCCAGATGTTACCAGTGGCTGAGTCAGCTACTTGACTGAGCTTGATTTTAGGGTAAGCATTGTATATACCCCTTTTCTCCAATCCCCAAAGGTTGCCTGTCTTTAATATACTCAGTGAATTCTCAGGAAAATGTTGGAGTGGGGAGGAAAAGAATACTTGGGGCCCTATATCATACCTTGATGACAAGATCCACATAGCCCCTGTTTTCATCACTGGTGACGGGTGTGTAGGGCCGGACAACCAAGTTGCCATCAATGCGAGCAGAGAGGTAGACATGCTTTCCTGGTGACCATGTAGAAAGAAGGATGTGAAAGTGAACCAGGAAAGTCCCCCAGCCATTCCTGCTTTCTGGTCCAGCGAGTTTTAAGGATACTATATTTTGAATGAAGGATACTAGGTTTTGAATCTGAGCCCACCAATTCTCTGTTCCAGGTCAGAATGAATCATGAAGTAAAAGAAGAGTGAACTCAATGCGTTCATTCTAGATATAGCAAAGTTTACATGGGGGTACCTATGAAGAGAGTAGAACCCTTCTTGCTCCTAGTCAGATTCCACATGATACCCAAATTCCAGCAGACAAAATTGGAAGAACCCTGATCAATTTGTCCTAGGGCCCCATTAAGGGGCTGAGGGGAAGAGAGATGGTCCAGGTTAATATCAACATACCCTGGCAAGAGTCAACAACAATGATTATCAAATCCTGGGGGATAGGAGGGGATTGTGACTGGCAAAGGTAAGCAAAAAGTGGACACCACACCCTAGCAATAGAACACTACAGCACAGACTGGAATTCATAAAGGGAAAGAAACTATGGGATCCAGAGAAAAGAGGGAGAAATGGAGTAATAGGAGATTGGAAGGGAGAAGGGTGATCAAGTAGAAGTGTCCTTCCTAGTCCTCTGCCCACCATAGACTGTCCTTACCTATAGGTAGTCCCAGGATGTGATGGGCTGAAGGCAGGGCGAAACGAAATTTCTTGGTGTTGTGGCTGACGGTCTGCAAAGAGTTAAAAGTGCATCTCACTACCTGGCCACCCCTTGTTCCCTTTTCTAGCCTCCTCTCGAACCCCCCACCCCCTACCTCGACCCCCACCATGCAAGCACATATTCCCACAGGTAACTTGCCGTCTTATCCAGCAGCCTCAGCAAGTACTTCTCATTGGGGTCCAGAAGAGTGACAGGTGACCTTCGAGACCTACGAACCAGGTAGGAGCCCACCGCCACTCCTAGAAGGGACAGAAGTCCCACTCCCAGGGAGGCCAGCAGGGCAGTGCTCTGTCCAGGAGAGAAGTCTGTGTGAGGGACTGAGTGGGTCAGTCCGGGAGCCTGTCGGCACTGGAATGTCCAAAAGCAGAGCCTCTAGGTCCTATAGTGCTGGGGTGGTGCCTCGCTTAGCGAAGGGCAGAGCGGCCTGAGGGTGGGGCAAGATCCGAGGCTCTAGGGTGAGGCGCGTCTTGGGGAGGGGGTCTGAGACAAGTGACAGCGCGGTCTCCAGAAACCGGTATTGGCACTGGACATGGGAATTTGCTCCAGGGAAGGGCTCCAGGGGCTGGGCTTGGGCGTAGGTGGGATGCAGAGCAGGGCTGCGGAATCCAGAAAGGAGGGCTTCTAGAGGGATCCCCAGGTGATGACGCAGGGGCCTCGGGGTCCTGAGAAGGGGAAGTCTGCGGGTGCAAAGAGGGGTGGGGGCAGGAGGGAGGAGGAGGGGTTCTCACCGGCTGGATCCCCATGGTCAAGTGCGGAGTCGGCTCCCCAAACCTCTCAGGCCCAATCCCACAATGCGCCGCGGGGCGGGGCGGGGCAGGGCGGGCTAGGACAAGACCCTGAGAGATGGGAAGAAATAAGAAAAGGAAAGAAGGAGAGAAGGGAGGGGGAAGATCAAAGCAAGGAAATGTTAGAGGAAAGGAGGGGGAGGAGAGAAAGGGAAGAAAAGAGAGAAGAGGGTAAGGGAAGGAGAAGAGGGAAGCGGAGGAGAAAGGGAGGTAGGCGAGAAGAGAAGGGTAATGGAAGATAAGGAAGAGGAGTGAAAGAAGGGAAAGGAAAGAAGAAAGAAGGATTCAGTAACTCTTAGGGCTGTCCTTGTACTTCTCTTAACACCGGAATCCTTCCTTCTTCTTACCTTACTTCTCTTGCTTCTGTGCCTGGTTAGTGCTGGGGGGGATGAGAGAAGAGGAAAAGGGAGAAAGAAGGGGACCGAGGTCCTTTAGTTACAAGAGGAAAAGGATCACACACTCACCCTGTTACACTTAGAACCAGGAAGGGACCCCTGAGGGCATCTAGTCCAAGCAGACCAAGAGGTAAATCCTCTTAACAGTTTAGCCAAGTGTTCACCGAGCCCACGAAAAAGGGGAAACTATCTCTTTGGAGACAGTCCTTTCTACTTTTGGATGGGTTTAAGTTTCTCCATAAGTGGAGTCAAAACTTGTCTTCCTGTAACTTACACTCCTTTGTTCCTATACCTTCCTTTTGGGACCAAGCAAAAGAGGTCTGATCCAAGCAGCTGCATCTGCGTCTGAAAGACCAGTCTTGAAATCTGGCCTCAGACATTTACTAGCTGTGTGATCCTGGTCAAGTCACAGATGGGAATAATAACACCTATCTCCCAGGATTGTTGTGTCGATCAAATGGGATAAAATTTGTGAAGTGCCTGGCATATAGTAGGTATTTAATTAAAGCTTGTTTTCTTCCTTCCGCTTCTACTTTTCAATGCTTCAAAAACATGAAGACAGTTGTCACATTTTTTTTTTCTGTGCTCTCTTTTCCAGGTTACACATCCCTTGTTCTGTGAGTCCTAACTCTTGTGTTACTTTATTTCAGGTGACAAACTCATTTAGCACAGAAATCTGCTTTTCACTTATGCCAGGCTTTGTTCACTGAGGAAAACACAGCAAGATATATTGAAGTTTGATGATAGGGTGGACTTCTTGATTTTAAAGAGAATGAGATACTGTGAAATAGCTTCATTATGCCTGTTAGTAGCACCACTATTCACTTAATTTTCCTATATTCAAAACTTTGTTGCTATCTCTGAAGTGGTATACGGAGTGTTCAAAAAGGACTCACACCTCTTAGAAAGCCCTTTTTAGGGCTGATCATTTACCTTTGGTGCCTATTTGGCACTCAACTCTCACCTGTGGCTCCAAGCATATTTATTGTCCACACCCCAGTAAAACAGTATGGGAAGACAAGCTAAATCATGTTAAGGGGGATGGAAAGGACTCAAAACTCATTGGTGAGTTGGGTGTTTACCCTGCATATGTGAAAACTTCCCCCTAGTAGAATGGGCAGATGAGAACATTTGTTCCAATGGCTTAGAAGGCTACTGAAGCAAGGCAAATCATTTTTGATTCTGAACTTAAATACCAAAAGGAAAGAACATTTCCATTGGCATAATAGATCACAAAAGAGGATTGTAATACAACTATTTATCTAAATTTCATAGAACTTGCTTCATTAAAAATTATACAATGAGTTCCACATGTGACTTTCAAAATTGCCATACTATTCTGGGCTTCCTTTTAAACTTTCTTTTTTCTCATCTGTGCATTTTAAAAAGATGTTTGATGATCCTTTTCCCTTCGCCTCCCCCAGCATTATTGCTAACTTCCATGTCCCTCATCCCATGAAAATCAGAGAGATAGAGGAAAAAAAAACAACTCTTGTAACAGATAAGCATAATTAAACAAATTGAGTCCACACAATTATTGTTGTTTAGTCCTTGCAGTCATGCCCGACTTTTTTCTGACTCCATTTGGGCTTTTCATGGCAAAGATACTAGAATCGTTTGCCATCCTTCTTAAGCTCATTCAACAGATGAGGAAACTGAGGGTTAACATAAGGTCACAAAGCTACTAAGTGTCTGAGGCCAGATTCAAACTCAGGAAGATTAATCTTCCTGACTACAGGCCTGGCACTCTATACACTGTGCCACCTAGCTGCCTAGCAATCCACGGTGGAATGTACCAAAATATTTCTGCACTTTGAAGCATTCACCATTGATTACTTTGGTAAGATTCATCACTTCTTCTACACTTTTCTTCTTCTTCTTCTTCCACTTTTCCCCCCTAGGGTTTTTATTTCATTTTTGAAAATTTTTCTTGCTTTAGTTCTGGATATTCATGTAGTCTTTGTGGAAAATCCATTTCCCTCCTCTTCCCTTTGAGTTTCTGCTTCCAGTTGATACAGAGTTACTTTCTCCTTCAAGGCTGGAGTTTTGGAAATTTCTAGAGCTGCAAAAATTTTTTATACTGGTTGGTGTCTTTGGTTTATTCATCTCTCCAACCAGGCTTCCTTCCTGAATTGAACTTTTGTGACAGTGAGAAGCTCTGGTCCCTGCTGTGCTTTTGGGTAAAGTGGTAAGTCTTGCTTTATCTTATCCTTCCCTCTCCCCAGGTTGTGCTCCATATGTAGCCTGAAGGGTTAATCATGTGGGAGCAGTAAGAGCAGAAGGCTCCTAGGAGAAAGTCCCAGGGCAATAGCATTCTAGTAAATGTTTAACAACTACTCTTTGGAAAAAATATATGCAGGACACATTTTTAAGTTTAATAGAGAGAATTCACAACAGAGAAGAACTCAAGTTCTCTTAAATGGACCCTGAAGTCTGAAGAAGCTGAAAAAAAATCCATGCCAGGAAAAATGTGAAGAAACAGGGACAAATATCACTAAGCCCAATGAAAAAATACTATAAATTGAGAGAAGCCCATAAGACAATCGCAAATGAATGCCATGAGAACAAGTAGAGTCAAATATAGAGGGAAATGGCTTTAGCCACAAGGCCTATAAGAATGAGAGAAAGAAATGAAACAAGATATTTTTTAAATGAAATTAGAATTGAAATAAGAACTCTGAAGTAAAAATTGGAAGTAGGATGAAAAACTTAGAACAGAAGGTGAAAAACCTTACCCCAGTAACGGACTTCTTGGAAAATCAAAATCAAACAGATAATCAGATCTCATTGACTCCATAAGACAGCAAGAAATATTAAAACAAAATCAAAAGATTGAAATAATAGAAGAAAGTGTAATGTACTTATTGTTTAAAAAAACCCAACTGATTTGGAGAATCTGTAGAGAAGACTTAATTTTTAAATCACCAAAATCCCTGAAAACCATGACCTATTAAAAAATCTGAATATTATATTTCAAGAAATTATTAAAAGAAAACAACTTTTCCAGGTCTCTTATAATGAGAGTGCAATGTAAAAATAGAAAGATTCTACTAATCACTTCCTGAAAGACATATCATACCAAAAGTACCAGAAATAGCATACTAAATTCCAGAGCTTTCAAGTAAAAGAAAAAATATTATAAGCAACCACTGAGAAAGACTTCAACTAGTAAGAAATCACTGTCAAAGTCTCACAACACTATGTTGAAAATGTTATATAGGAGAAAGAATTATGGAATACAATATTCCAAAAGGCAAAAGTTAAAGGCTTATAATCAAGAATAACCTACTTGGAAAAATTGAGTATAAATCTAGAGGAGAAATGGAATTTTAAACAAATCGAGGACTTTCATGCATTCCTAATAAAAAGACTGAGTTTAAATTTTGAAATGCAAAGACAGGAGTCAAGAAACCCAGAAAGGTAATTATATTTAAGTTATTGAAAAATGCTAAATGATGATGAAGTTCTCACCTTTTAATAGAGAGAAGAGATGTACACCTTCAGAATCTCACTTTTTTTCAAGGACTACAGAAAGAGTTAAGAAATGTACAAACACAGGAACTGAGTGTGTTTTTGTTCTGCTTTGTAGGTTTTAAGAGAAATGAAAAGGATTGGAAAAAGGAATAGACTAAGGGAGAAATAGGGGTGATGGAGGAAGAATTTTCTCTTTTGAATAATTGGAGTGCAAGAAGCAGAGCATACAAACATGGAAGAAGGATGGACTGAGTATCTCATTATCCCTACTGTTATAAAAAACTCACAATGAAGATTACATAGAAATACATTAAATAATTAGGGCCATTAAAAGGATGAGTATGTGTTGGGGTTAAGAGAAACTAAATCCAGGGATGGAATAGTAACAAACAAAACAAACATTGTCTTCAGAGGAAAACTTACAAAGTGGAGATGAAAAAGAATCTGGTTCTGGGTTTTGTGACATACAAAAATTGAGACATCATTTCTGGGTAATTAATTGTTTCAGTAATTATACTAATAGATAATGAAAGGACAGTATTTGGCCATTTCTCATAAACCAATTACACCTCATGAAGTCTACTCAATGCTTATATGCTCTTGGAAGAGTGGTTCCTGATGGTTGAAATCAACTCTGATTGCTTAACAAATAATGAGAGAATGAATATTTTAATGAGAGGAGGGCTTATTCTAATGAAAGCATGAGGGAAATGACTATCACTCAATCTTGGTCACAGAGACTTATCTATACACATACCACCCTATCTAGGGTAATCTAGACAAAAGGGGAAAATCTACTTCTACTCAGATCTGTCTTAGGAAAACTCAGTGGACCAGAATCCACCAGTTCACCTGAACTAGAATTTCTTCACTTTTTGATCAGATTTGAATTTTCCCAAGTGTGTCTGCCCAAAATTTCATCTTATCTTTAGTCCTGCCCTTCAAAAGTTGAATTACTTAGAGATTGATTTCTGAATGAGGAAATAGAAAAGGGGAAAAACTTTAGTTCTAATTCAACATTTTATTATTAATATAATAGAGAAATAATCATTTCGCTCATCTTGGTAAAAAGGGAAAGGGGAAGGGAAAGAGTAGGAATAGATACTTCAGTTTTTAAAAAACTTATTTAGATTAGATTCCTTCTCTTTCTCCACCTCCTTCTTTACAAAATGGTGGAAGAGATAAGAGTATAAGAGGATAGAATAAGGGAAACATACAATAAATAACTATAACTAGTATGAATGGGATGAATTCAATCCTAAAATGGCAGACAGCAGAATGAACTAGAAAGCAGAATCCAAACAATATATTGTTTACAATAAAGATACGTGAAACATAAATATTCATACAGTTAAAATGAGAAAGTAGAGCAGAATTTATTATGCTTTAGGCAAATTTAAAAAATAAGCACAGCAATCATGATTTCAAAGAAGGCAATAGTAAAAATAGTCATGGTTAATAAGAGATAAGTAGGAAAATTTCGTTATGATTAATGGTACTATAGATAATGAAATAGTATTAATTATATGCACCAAATGCCTAAGGCAAAAGTTAACTAAATTGCAGGGAGAAGTATAAAGTAAACCTATGTTAGGAATCTCAAAGTTTCCCCTTCAGAACTAGACTAATCTAACAAAAAGATAAATAAGAAAAAGTTAAGAAAAGGAATAGAATATGCTAGACTTATATCTCCTGGATTTCTAGTGATTACTGAATGGGAATACAAAGTAATATACATATTCTTAGCTAGACATGGGACCTTTACAAAAATTGATCTTGCTTTAGGGCACAAAAGCCTCATAAACAAATGTAAAAGAGTGGGAATAGTAAAAACAAAATGACGATAGTGCAGTACAAATTATAATAAATAAAAGACATTCGAAGAAAGGATTAAAATTTGAATGGAAACAAAATAATTTAATCCTTAAAATTGATAACAAATTATAAAAATAACAAATAATGTCATCAAATAAAATGACAAAGATGATCTGACCTATCAAAAACTTTTGCGATAAGTCCAAACCCTTTTCCCTTAAGGGAAAAATTATGTCTCCAAAAACTTCCAACCAAAAAAAAAAGAGAGAAAAAATTGGATATGAAATTTAAAAATATTAGAAAAAGCAACAAATTAAAGAACTTTAATCAAACGCAAAAATAGAAATTCTGAAAATAAGAGAAGAAATAAATAAGAAAGTTTCTTGATAAAATTAGAACACATTTTAAAGAAAACTAATGAAACATATAAACTGTTAGCTAGCCTAATTTTTAAAAAGGAGAGATAAAACAAATTACTAGTATTGAAAATGAAAACTCAGATGAAGTATTTTTGCCATTGCGTGCCATGACTACAAAACTGATCATTTAAATGAAATGGAAGAATATTTACAAAAATATAAAATGTGTAGGTGAATGGAAAAAGATATAGAAAATTTAAATAACCCAATTTCAGAAAAAGAAATTGAATTAGTGTAGTTGGAGGCTATAGTCTTACCAGCCTCAGGAATTGAAATGAAGTAAATGACCTGACCTAACACCAGCAAGATGGTTATTAAAAAGTAGCCCTACTCAGCTTGTAAGGATACAGTTGACAAATACAGGTTAAAGATACATGGCCTCAGTTAACAGTTGCAGTCAGTAATTGACTCCCATGTCTTTCTCTTTTCTCCCAGTCTCATACTGGGTGTTGATCATAGTAGGCAGTTTAAGAACAAATGAGGATGTGAGAACAAATTGTTTTTATTCCCAAAATCTAGGTGAAAATTCTGGATGCTGAATCAATTCTGAGGTAACTTGGGCACTTCAGTGTGACTTTTGAGACATGTCAATTTTACATTTCACTACCTGTTTTTCTAACTCTCCCCCTGCCAACCCCTGCCATGTTACAATATTAGTTTTTTTTTTTCAAACTAATTAAATTTTGAATCCTCCCTTTCTTCTTGAAGTACTTATTGATGTATGGAAATACAGTTTGTGACATTGTAATAGTGCTTGGCAAAAATCCATTACAGTGAGCTATAAAGGAACTCCCAAAGGAAAATTACCAAGGACCAGATGGAATTGCAAGTGAATTCTGTTATATAAATTGTTTGAAAAAAAAATAAAGATGTGATCCTAAGAAGCACCTTCTATGAAGTGAATAAAATACTGGTACTTGAAACAGAGAGGGATAAAGTAGAGAAAGAAATCTACAGACCATTCTTTTTTATAGGAAAATTCTATCAAACTTTAAAAAAAAGTTTTTATTGATATGTTTTGTATTACCATAATTTATCAAAGTATCCTTAGGCTCCCTTTTCTAGAGAGCTATCCCAGATAATGTTTTTTTTTTAAAGAAAAAAATGAGGGGAAAAAATAAAAACTGACTAATACATTAAAGAGTTTGAAAATATGTGCAATTTTACTGCACTCATGGACCTCTTACCTCTGTCAGATAGGGGTGAGGCAGTTCATTCCCTACCTCACCTAGGATAGTCTCTTTTGTATTAGCAAGTAAAAGAGAGGGAATGAGCCTTAGGCAGTCTGCAGTGAAGGGTCAAAATGTGTACTTCATGTTTGAATTGGGTCAATGTATCTGATACCAGATAGTGTGTTTAAAATTGCAAGTTCACTTTGGAATTTCAGTGATTTCTTTTGGAAGCATTGACTCTCCAGATTCTGAAGGATGACCACAAGGAATGTATTTAGGCAATCAATTACTTAATCTTTTGAAACTACTAAGGCTTCTGCCTGGGGAGATTGGCAATGCCCTGTCGGCATCCTCAGGTCTCTGCTTGGATCAAAAGTCATATCTTAGAATATTGGAGCATTTTAAGCTAATCTGAGGAGAACAGGTATAATTTCAAACTTTTTGTAAAATTTTATATGCTTTTCCTATATAACCTGAAAGGTTTGGGTGGAACAGCAGAATATCTATGGATGTTACCCCACCCTTCCCAATCTGATTTAAAAGCTGGAATGAGACTGGGAGAGCTTATCTGGTGGGCCTCTGAAGGGGAAGGGGAGCTGGAAGATGGTGTTTCAGTTTTTTAAGGAAGTAGAGGAAAAAAAGGAGAGGGGAAAGGCTATTCAGAGCTGGGAATGATCAGTCACATTTTCCTTCAAGGGATACCTTATGAGATGTTATGAATAAGGTTTTCTTTTAAGTAGCAAGAGTATTTGACTTAAGAAAAAAGGGCTAAAATGTTTATCATTAGTGATTATATTTGTTTAAGTTGAAATGGTATTCCAGTACATAGAGTTAAAAAGTAATAATTTATGAACTATCTTGTCTTATGGTTAACTTGATTTAATAGTTAATAGCTCAATCAAATATGAGATGACTCTATCTGAAAGGATACCAAGTCAATATTTATATGCTATTAAAGACTTTATTGAACTAGAATTTACTTTGTCTCCCTTTTTCTTTTATAGCAAATTTCTGTAATCAAAAAGTTATATTAAATGATTATCATGTGATAGAATGTGCCCACGTTGTGGTAAGGGGATAAATTACTGGGCAAGGTGATGTGAATATGCATTCACCTGAATGGGTAATGACTTATTTTAAGTTTTAAGCAAGCCTAAATAGTTTATATTTTTAAGTAAATCTAAATGTTTTTATATTAGGAATTGCACTGTTAAATTAATGATTAACAGGTTAAGAAACTGTTCTGAATTGTGTTTAAGAGTTTTTTTGCTGTTGTTGTGGAATTCTGATTGAGAAAATGAGAATCCTTGAAAAAATACATAAATTTTTATATATGGGTGTGATTTTCAAGCCTGTTCCATCTAAGGATGTATTAAGTATGTTAAAAAGTTTATTTCTGCTATTAAGAAGGAAGTTTTAACTAAAATTGTTTTTGCCATAAATCAAGCATTTACAAAAGTATGTTTGTGAAAGGAAGCTTAATAAATGTGCAAAAGCCTTGGTTTTAGATCTTTTCTTGTAATTTTTGTCGGTTAGGTTCAAGAGGGTTGTGTGACAAATTGTAAACTGTTTTTAAGAGAGGAAGATATTTTTTGCATAAAGAAATGCTTTGTAAAATTTTTTGTATGATTTTTGGAAGGCCTACCAAATTTGTAAGCTGATTTGTTATATAAAAGTTTTATTGGGCTTGGAAGATAAGGAGATGCCCTTGCACTGGGTCAGTCACACTTTTTTCTCCCCTCTTCCTGGGATACTGGGAAAAGTGTCGAGAAGCTGCAGGAGATTCTAAAGAAAAGCGACTAATGTTCCATTGTAATACAGCCTGACTTCAATATAATCTGGAAAAGCAATTTGTGAAGGGGGTTTCTAAACAAAACAAGCTTAGTAAGAAATTTGGTCTCCAAAACTTAAAGAAAAGGCAACTTGCTCTGCTTGAGCAGACTTTTTACCCTATGTTTTCCCCCCTGCACCTTGGTTTACACTGTTTTATTCCTTCCCCTCCCCTGTGGGATGTTGGGGAGGTGGGTTGGTGGGTCTCTGAGCCTGGAAAAACTGCCTACATGTAAGCTTCCTCTCTCTTCCTAACCCTTTCTCTCCCTTCAGTTGGGATCATTCTCCAAGCACTTGGGAAGGCCAAAAGATGCCTTTTGGGCCTGACCTCTCAGGTCCCATCAGAGCAGACAGTTACAAGGCTGTCTTATCCTTTCCTGACACTCCCAGGTCAGGTCCAGCCGTTGGAGGTCATAGACCTGGGCACACCTTCCAAAGTCGTATCTGGAAGGGTAAGTCCTGTTCTCTCAATTCTCTCATTACTAGGGAATTGGAAAAACTGCAAAAACACCCTTCCCTCTGCACCCCAATGTTCCCTGTCCCCACACCCATGCCTGCAGGATTGCCCTTTTCTCCTTGCCTGTTGCCCACCAGATCTTTGCAACTGGACTCAGCAGGACTTCCCTAAGAGTTACCCCTAGGTTAGCAAAAACAAACAAAAAAAAAACTCCAAAAACAATCCCATGAATTTATGGATAATAACCTTTCCTTTTAAAGTGTTAAGAGTATTGGGTCTTGTATTTGCTTGTGGTATGGTTATATATAAAAGACATTTTGTACCAACTTGGTTTCCATAAATTCCAATCTTTAAGGTTTCCAGCTAAGTTATTTTCTTAAAGTTTAGTCATTATCACCAGGATGAATTGTGAGCTTTTTTGGAAAGGGAAATGCTTTTCACAAAGAAATGTTTTGCAAAATCTTTTTTTGTGTGTGGTTCTAAAGGCCTACTAAATTTCCATTTGAGGCTAATTTGTTGTGATAGCTTGATACAGTTACATCCAACCTGCTGTGAGTTTTCTAAGTTTTACTGGTAGGTTTGTTGTGTCCTTAAATAGGTGCTTTCAGAGAAACAGAGTAACTTTTTTTTTTCATGTTTCAGGTATCCTAAGAAAGGGTGCTTTCTTGAATGTCAGCCTGAAAGGTTCAATAACCCACTAAATTTTTAAGGGGTGGACATAAAAGTGAAAAGTTAGAATCTTGACAGATACTGGAGGCTTTGTTACTGGTCATTAAGGAATTTTGTAACATCTCCTTACAACCCTGGTCACTCCCCTCCCTTGGGTCAAGAGGATATATTATTACGACTACAACCTCTCATCCCAGATCAGATTAAGAAAAGAAAGTTTCACCCTTTCCCTGCCACATGCAAATTCACTACCCCCAACTGGAAAAAGGAAGGGGAAGGGACAGCAGCTACAGCCTGGCAGTATCCAGGTTCAGCACTTAGCCACAGCCCTGGGGAGAAGGTGAAGGGGGATGGGTCAAGAAAAAGAAGCCAACTAGTTGTTGTCTGCACTTGGTAAGACAGTCTATCCTTCTGTCAATAATTTTTATATGATATGGAAATACAATTTATGTCATCTCAAGTTTATTGTTTGTGTTTACAGTTAAGACAATTTGGTTATCACATGAAAATTGTAAGTTTGCTGTTTATAGTTTTAATGCTAAAACCCAAAATTGGTATACACTGTGTGTATATATGGAAAGGAGCAGTCCTCAGGTTAGTCAAAAAGTATAGCCCCAGCAGTTTTGAGGAGTTTGTTCGAGTCATGGGGTTCCCTAAAGAAGGAACTTGCTTTGGTGAGAATTTGAAAATGTATAGAAATGATCTCTAGTGATTTTAGGACAAATTTAAGATCTAAGATGTAAGTCCTGGTAATATTTTTGATTAGTGAAATCTGCCATCTAATGCAATGGCCTCTGGGACAGTTACTAATTGTGTTCTACCATTCAGAGAGGAATGTGACTGTTACAGGCAGAAGTTTGCCTCAGAGGCCAATTGTGTCCTAAGCCTGGAATGGGATCCTCCTGGCTCAGTTTCCCCACTGTGTTCCTTTGAAAATGAATGTTTTCCTCCTTGGTCATTTCTGAGTCTGGTTATAAGGTGGAGATAATATCTAATTAGGTCCTTGCTTTTCATATTCATGGCATGTTTCTATAGTCAAAGTAGATAGTTTAAAATGTAAGCACAATGCAAGTACTGGAATTTTTCTGTTTTCAGTTAGTTGGGTAAATGGGTACTCTGGTATAGTCTTGTGAAAAATAAAATTCCTGTCTCTGAATGTTATGGGAATAATTAGATAAAGAAAAGGAAATCAAAGTATAAAGGTGATGCTGATTCATTGTTCCATAGAACAAGATTGGGATATAAAGTTAACTGTAACACTATGGAATTGTTGAGGTTAGGGGTGCTGGGTCCTGCTCAAATGAATCCAACCCAAGCCTTCTCTAATTTAAAAGGTAAAAGTTTGTTAAAGTTTCTCAATATTGAGTGGACTTTTAGGGAATATGAGCATTTATAATGCTAAAGCAAGATGTATCTTATCTACAGAGGACTGAGGAAGGAAGGTGGCTTCAGGTGGTCTGGGGGTTCCAAGGATGATGTTGATGGGGTAGCCTGGAAAATTGGATTGATTGGGAATAGTGGTAGGGAAAAACTTGTGGGCCTCAGGAGAGCCAATTCAAGTGGGGAAATCCAAGGAGCTTTCAAGGTGAGTTTTTCCAGGGCCCTATTAGAAAAATGGGACTGAAACTCTTTTGGGGTAAGGGATAAAGGTCCTGACTTGAAATCATGTCTTTACATGTTACAAAAACCAATTGGGTAAATACAATTGACTGAATCAAATTACTGAGACTAAATAAGAGACATTTTCAGTCTGGGGAAGAACATTTTAGTGTAGTTTCTTAGAGGCAGGTAATGTTGGTAATATTTTGCATTGATGGAAAAGTTAAATGTTTCTGTTTTGATTTGAATTCATATCATGAACATAAGTTGAAGTTAGTGTTCAAACTCATCATATGTATAACTCATTATTTTAGACTGAGCATGGTTATAAAGGGATGGAGAAGCTTGAGAAGCACATGTAAATCTGTTAGTGCAATAATTTATGATTTTAATGGTAAATTTGATTTTATGATTGTTATTTAATCAAGAACTAGAACATGCATAGAAAGGCATGTAAGCTACTTAAGACTTGCTTTCTTTAAAGATGTTCCTCACCAATGTGAAATTATAGTCATATCTGAAACTCATTATTGGAACTTCCTATTTTAAGATTTTATGGAACCATTCTTCTGAGTTTAACTCCAGGTGTAGATGGTAAGAAAGGTGATCTGAGCTACTGATCTATGATGCCAGTGAACCTGTGAGATGCTGGTAAGAACTGGAAAAAGGTGATCTCTTGGGTAGGTTGGGAAAACAAGTGTTCAGCCTGAGCTGAGATAGGATTCTTCTGACTCAATTTCCCCACTGACACCTGGCAGACTTTACACCTGACTAAATGTCAGTTGACAAACTACTCCTGCCTGGAATTGATGTGAAATTAGTGAGATGTTGTTTCCCTGAAACGTCCCTCCTCTTAGTGGCAATTTCCTATAATCAAAAGTTTTGTAAGTTTGATACCAAATCTATTAAGTAATAGATTGTTGGCAGGGGAACATCTGAGGTCAAGTCTAAAATTAAGCCATTAGGCTTAGGGATTTGGACCAGCAACAGTAAGTAAGGGTCCTTTAATTCTTAGTCATAGTATGGGAACAGTTAGATTGAGGGCCTGTGAGGTTAGCATACATGGTTATTATTTTTGTCTCAGTTGGTTAATGTTAAAAGAAGAATAGTTTGTGACCTAACATAAATGCTTTAAAAGAAGCATCACATGACCAGAAGATGAAATTGTTTTATTATGTAATACATGTTGTGTTAAAAATGATTACTTATTATATTTATGTATATACTAGAGCCTGTTATTAATTCCTTAGTGAAATCTCATCCTCCTGATGGGGGAAATGAATAGTGAATTAATGTAAAATGTATAGGCTGGGTTCTAATGTGAATTTCTTAAACATGACAATTGGTCAAAGTTCCAATTTTGATTTAGTAAGAGTGATAAGAGTATGAAGCTTAGGAATGGTAATCAAAAATTGTATGAAGGTCAGTTTTGTAGGAGAGTGGATATCTTCTACAAGAAGATAAAGGGAATAAGATGCTGAAATGCTATACTGAAGATAGCTTGAATGACCATCGGTACCATAAAATCGCTTCAGACAATGTTCCTCCCTAGACTAATATATGAGATGGAACTTCTAAATGGACAGTTCATTGATTTACTTTTTTCTTCTGAGTCTCTGTATCTGTATTTATGAAAGGGTACTATCCTCTTGTAATATGTCAATGCATTGGTCAGCTTTGCTCTCTTCCCATATTCATATAAAGGGGAGATAGACAAAGGGAAGAATTCATAGGGGAAAGAAAGTGAGGAGGTATTGATTGGATTTAGGTATGGAAACATAAATTTTAATAAAGAGAAAAAGGAGAGAGTTTGTGGGAAACAAGGAAGCTCTGTTTCCACAGAGTCATGACCTAGCATGGTCAGATAAAGGTCAAAAACTTCTGCTCAAGCCTGATGCTTGTGTGAAGTAAAGCCTACCAGAGAGGAGAACATAAAGTCACATGGCCAGGGGATGGTGGTCTGGGAGATCAAAAGTTCTAGGGGAGGAACATAGAAGGCCTTTCCTCCTCTGAACTCCATTTTAATAAATTTTCCTTGATACTTTTTTTGTGTATCATGTTTATCTCTAACATAGATCTCTCCCCTCAAAGGAGACGACACCGGAGAAGGCAATGACCATTTTTCAGGATTTAAGCCCCCCTTTTCCCTAAAGAGAATAAAACCAGAGGAAGACAATGCCTGTGAAATTAAAGAAAGGTTTTTATTAAGCAGTGAAGAAAAAAAAAACAAGTGCATGGGTGCTGTCCAGCCTGTGCTGAGCAGAAAGTCAGGTGATGGATGGGAAGAGTTTACATATCTTTTAAACAAAGGAAGGTAAGGAATTTGGGGGGAAAGATGGATTTAGAAGGGACTGAGTCCGGGAACCCTCAAGGGGAGGGGGGAGTGAGAAATTCCAGGTATCAGAACTGTGGCCTTTTGATACAGAAATCAGAAAGCATCCTTGGTGATAAGCAATCCATAGTTCAAGGATTGATAAGATGTCTCCAAAAACAGGACATTCTGCAAGCCCCCTAACCAAAGTCAGGGGATATCTCTGGACATAAGATTATCTCCCAAAACCACAAAACAGGATATGTCCATAGTCTTATAACCTGCAGGCAGGAAAGTCTTTAAAAACAGGGATGTCTGTTGAAGGTCCATAAATCACTAAGTGGCTCAGGGTCTGTGTCAAAGCTATTACGAGCTTAATTGATTGACTTCAGAGTTGCTGATTTTCTGCACATCCAGCTAGCTTTATTCTCAGTCACTGTAAAAGATTGTTGGTATGTCCGGGCAATACAGCCAGTTCTCACATAGTTCTTTTAGTTTTCTGGATAATTGGGAGAAGAGAGGGGAATCAAGCAAATCAAGGTATCCATTTTCACATTATTAGTAATGTCAAATGCAAATGAAAGAGGCCACTTATTCATACACAAGGATCCCTGTTGACCACATATTGACTTAGTTTTAAAATGTAATGTCATATATATTTGACATGTATAATGTCAAATATATATGAGATTTTCTGCTCAGCACAGGCTGGACAGCACCCATGCACTTGTTTTTTTTCTTCACTGCTTAATAAAAACCTTTCTTTAATTTCACAGGCATTGTCTTCCTCTGGTTTTATTCTCTTTAGGGAAAAGGGGGGCTTAAATCCTGAAAAATGGTCATTGCCTTCTCCGGTGTCTTCTCCTTTGGGGGGAGAGATCTATATTATCATTTATTTCATTAAATTTCATTAAATATTTCATTAAATATTTCTCAGTTACATTTTAATCTGCTTCCCTCACTGGCCTGCATGTTTTTGACACTTTTCCTTTAGATGATTCTTCAAAGGAAAAGTAGACCCCAGTGTGCCAATAGAAGGAAGTATAGAATGTGATGGGCTCCTTCTAGTGCAGCAGAATATAAAAGTAGGAGAGTGGCCAGTCACAGGGCATCTCATGATGGAAGAGAAGAGGCCATATGGGAGAGGTCACTGGTCAGCAGAGCTTTCCTGTGAACCTTAGTTTGAAGAACTCCATTATTATCTAGGATCTGTTGTCCCAGCTCACCAACCCCCACCAAATAATAGTGGCAGAATTGAAGGCACAGAACACATAATTCTTGACAGTGAGGAAGCAATCAGAGAAGTCAGAAGCAAAGTTCAGGAGGAAAACATTTTCTACATTGTGTTTTGAAAAGAATACCAGGTGAAATAATGAATCATAGAAGTTGTTTTTCAGATGAATAAGGAAAGCTATAGAGTAGGCAGAGTACTGCTCTAACAATACATGGGGTGAAGAGTGACAATATTGGTGCACATCTGGTTGAGCCACATGAAATCAGGATTTATAAGGTAGAGCTGTACCATTATGGACTTCAGTGCAGTCTTGGGAGAACCACTGAACCCAGATCTCAGGGTGCTTATGAAGTAGTTCCCTTGCAGATGCTTCATTGATTAAGGAGACAATTAGGAGTTCTAGAGAGCAAGTGTGGAAGCCAATGAGCAGTGTCAGGGAGAGGGAAGAACAGTTCTCATGAGAAAGGGTTGTTGGTACATTCCTTGGTATTTTTTCATCTGCTTCTACTCTTTTTTATTTCACCTTTCCTTCTTGGTAGGACATGACTTTTAGTTAGCCCAAGGATTAGTGAGTCTATGAGAACCCTTTCCCTCTTCACCTATAGTCCCTTCTCTAGTTTCTCAACTCTTCTCCCTACACACAGATAGACACAAAAATGGAGTAGTCAATACGTTCAGTAACATGGTATTTGTTTTTCTAACTCAATTCTGTGCATCCTGGAGAAATGCTACGTGATCATTTGGTGCCCAGTTTCTTTTAGTCATTGAACCTGCTAGCAGTATATCTGATATAATGATGAGATTGGGCTTTGGGATCCTGAGACAGTTTGAACAAGAGTGACTAAGTATTTTTTTCCATTCTTTTTTTTTTTTGCTTGGTCTTGTAAGTCTGTTGAACATGCATTCATCTCTTGTTACTATTGCCACTGAGCTTCTCACTTAGAAATTATAAAAATGATGGACCCTCTATTTGTATTGACCCCCAGAACCTAGAGAAGGCTGAAAGGCATCAGCAATGAGGACTCAGTGGACAGATGGTAAGAGAATTGGGATTGTTCTCTTCGTTTGAAAGGCCAGGAGAAAAGAAAGTCCGGAGAGGACCCTGGAAGGTAATAGGGGGGAAGCTGTAAATAAGGGAGTTATCTGTCACATTGTAAAAAGATATATGTCCACAGTCATAATGGAGGAAAATGCCTACCTTGTGCACAGGCACTCTTGCATGAATGCCTTCCATCGTGTGGGAGATCCAGAAATTGACATTCTCTCCCATTTTGAGACACATGAGAGAGAATACATCACCAGGTAACTTCCCCTTCTTTCTTACTGATTCCTTATAGATCCCTACTTCCCACTCACTCTTGCCTCCCACCTCCACTTCCCAATAGTGGCTCCCTGAGGTGAATCTCTGAGCCCCTAAAACAAAAATAGCATGTTCAACTTGGACACTTGCAAGCTTCACATTCTTCAGATCTTCAGAGAGGATGAGATTGAAATTTGCTGTCTCAGGATCCAGAGTAATATTCCTTTGGAAGGTTAATAGTATTTCCCTCATTCCATAATTAGTCCAATCTAGAGCAGCAGGCTCTGGACATTGAAGCAACAGCACCTCGCTCCTTTTTAATATGCTTCTCCCAACCAGGAGCATCTCCATGACTGGCTTCTCAAAATTCTTCTCTAGCTCATCAGTTGTCTTCCTTAAGTTTTGGATATATTGGGAAAATCTGGCCTCAGTCCCCATTAATTTCTTCACATTCTTTCTTTTTTCCTCATCCAGATTTTTTAGATCTTTTTGATTTTTCTTTGTCAGAAAAGGGTGCATTTTGATGTATTCTGGTATGATGACCCGTTTCAGGGTCTGTACTTCCATCTTGCACTGTGTTACTCTTATTCTCTCCTGGTCCAATGAAAGTCGAGCCTCTTTCTCTTTCCCCAGCAAGCTACGAAGAGCTTCCTGGAGTTTCACCTTGCAATTCTTGGCAGACTCTTCTATGGGATGCACCCTGTGAGCTTTGTGCTCTCCGGAAGGTAAGCAGGACATACAGAGTGGCTCCTGGTCATCGTCACAGAACAGACTCTGCTTTTCCAGGTGTCGGTCCCAGGTGGTATATTGCAGTACGTAAGGTCTGAGCTGTTTAGTAATGATCCTCCAGGCACCTGTTGGGCTGCAAATCTCTAGACCGAATGGTCCCCCTGCACACTGGGCAAGTCGATGGGATGTGGGCTTCCTTCCAGCTCTGGAAGAGACACTCTTTGCAAAAGCTGTGCCCACAGTCAATGGTCACTGGTTTGGTGAAATAGTCCAAGCAAATGCAACAGGTGAGTGCTGTCCTGAGATTTTCAATCATCCCATGGACATCCATGTTCCTAGGACTTTATTTCCTCTGATGTAGGAAGTTTCCTTCAAAGGCTACAGCTCCAGAGCTAAAAAGCTAAAGCTGTCATATTCTTTGTTATAACCCAGGGGTTATAAAGGTTCTAGTCTCTGAATTCACACCCAAGAAGGTGTTAACTTTCCTGGTTCACACCTTTGTTGTCCCGTGCTTGCTTTGGAATTAGTTCCAGAGCTGTATTCACAAGAGACTGAGCTAGCCAGCAAGGGCTTCACACCTTACTGATAGTACTTCAACAAACACTTCTTGAAAGTGTATTATATTTTAGGTAATGAAGACACAACTCAATGTAAAATGTTCAAATAATAATTCTTGATATTATATAATTGTTTAAATTTATGAATGTTACCATCATTATCTTGTTTCTTAAATATTAAATTAGCTCTGTGAGTTGGTTACTATATCTATAATTCTTTCTATTTTCAACATCAAGACCTGAGGTAGAGCTTCAGAATCAAAAGAGAGAAGTTAGGCACTGGGGTGAGTTTCTGAGGAAATATCTTAAATTCAAATGGAAAGATGTTGAATTCAAATGTGGTCTTGTTGATTTTCAGTTGCCATTGGGCTGTCCCTTAGAATATTACTCAAGAGATCCAATGAGAAAGAAAATACTAATCATGTTTTGCTTTTTCCTACAAATTACTCAGAATCTTCTGAGAACCCTAGAGATGGGGATGGGGTTGGGGGGACTGTAGAGAAGTCAGTGAGAGAAGTCCCAAAGTAATATGGTCAGGTGAGAAATCAGTTCTGTACTGATTTCTTACTAGTTTTTGACACCCACACGCTGCCTTTCTGGATTTTATCTTTTTAGTATCTGCCATACATGATTACTGTCTCCTACCTAACCTATTTATGTTATAAATAAACAAATGGATAAAAAGAATTTATTAAGTGCTTTCCACGTACAAAGTCCTGGACTAAGTTTGAGGCATACAAATAGAAAAGCTACAGAATAATTTGAGTCTCCCCATCCCCTCCGCGTCCCCTTCAGCATATGCCACTTCATCTCTGCCCAAAAACACAGGGATCTCATAGATCCTGCCAGACTGATTTTCTTTATGTATATAAATCCATTTATGCCTAGCCTTAGTGCAAAAATCTTCTGTGATTTAATTCTGCTTACTGAGTTTGTGCCTACAATTCAAGATTTTCTGCAATCTGGTGCCACCTTACCTTTCAAGTCTTATTTTATATTATTCCTCTCCCTGTACTCAATGCTTGAGCCAAAGTAGGCTACCTTCTGCCATTGTACTTTTCCACCTCCATTTGCTCCACACATTTAAAATTCTTCCCATACTCCAATCCTCCTGAGTTCCTACTCATCCTTTAAAACCCAACTCCAATGCCACCCCATTCCATTAAGCCTTATGTGATATCCCCAGTCCCTAATGAGCTTCCCCAACCCACCCTGGAACTTACACAGCATTTTGTTTTATTCCTCTATAATGCTCTTATATAGTATGTCCCAAAAGTCCCAGGGCAGTTTTGAGCTAAGACTTTTGGGACACCTTGTATCCTATTGTATACTGTAACTATCTGTTTTTATATCGAATCTTCCTACTAGACTCTTAAGCTCTGATAGAAGAGACCAAGTTTTATATCACTTTCTGCATCTAGTATATGCATGCAATGACTATTTACTTACGTTGACTATTTACTTTCGTGAGAAACTCTAGTCATGAGGATCACAGAACTTCACAGGCCAGGTCAGGGAGTTAGCCCAGGATGATCTGCCTGCTGCTTCCCTGGTAGTATGCCCCTTAGCAAAGCAAACCCCTTCTCACTATAAGAACTCAGAAACAGAGTGGGCAGAGGAAGGCATTTATTACAGTCCTTGAGAGAAAGTGGGTGTAGTGCTCACTAGGAACACCCATATCTATACAGAGGCAGGAGTGAGATTACACAGTTCTGTCTCTCCTGTTAGTTAGGGTTAGTCAAATTCCTCAAATTTCTTTCCCTAAATTCCCTCTGTATGTAGATTATGTAGGCATGGTCATGAGGGTACTTGTGACTGGGGTATGACCTCTCAGGCTTGAACCATTTTTTCCATTTTAACCTTTTTAGTCCCCTGGCCCATGATGATCATTGTCTTAATAAAATAAAAAAACTGAGCTTCCCCACATCTCTTGATTATCTCCCAATAACTTTTGTGGGAGCAAAACAAGATACCATAATATCTCTTCTTATACTTAAATTGTGTTGTTTTTCCTCATCTGTGAAGCCTACCCTCCTCCTCTCTGCCCATTCAAATCCATCTTCCCTTCAAGGCTCTGGACAAGACCTTCCTGCTCCACAAATATTGCTGTGGCTGTCTGTAGGCTTTGTGATGCTCCCTTTCTTCTGAACTCCTACAGCTCTTAGAGATAATACCACAAGACTTGGCATCTGATTGTATTGTGTCTTCTTAGTTGCCATTTGTGAGGTTAATGGGATATAAGGTCTTCTTGCCCATTAATAGGCCTCACTTGGAGCCCTAGCACAGAGTCAGTTAGGCTCTAGGCCACAGGGATTCCCACACCTTTCCAGTTAAATGCTGATTTCCAAGCACTAAGTCAATCAAGTGTCAAGTCTTTGATTGGAGACAGTATACATTGTATTGCTGGGATGGAAATATGGGTAGATAGTGAGGCTGACAACCTTGTGCAGCTCTGCCTCACTTAAATCCAATTCATGCACAAGTCAAGACATCATCCTTCTGATGTCATTGGTCCTCTTTAAGAATGTAGATCCAGGCATTCCTGACTCTAGGTTCAGCATTCCACCCACTACTTTTAAAATTATGATTTCATCTAGTTATAGTTTCTGTGCCCAGACTGGTTCCTCATAATCCCTGGCACTCTCTGTAGCCCTCTTTGTTGTCTAGTTCCTTCATGATTCTCTTTAAAAGAGAACCTTGTCCCAGAACATCACAGTTGATTTGTGATTCAATTAAATTCAACAGACATTTGTTAAGGGTCCACTGAATAAAAGGTACTATGCTAAGTCCAGAAGGTAGAAAGACAAAACCAAAAATCTAAGCTTGCATTCTGGGAGAGGGGAGAGTGTAGGATTTGACATGTTCACAAGTTAGTATAATATGAGGTAATATGAGGAGGGAAACAGGGCTAGCAGCTGGAAGGGAATTATGATGTAGTGGAAAGAGCACTGATGTTGGACTTAGGAAGCCCAGGATTTAAATCCTGGCATTTACCCGTGTGAACACAAATGAGTCACTGAACCTGACCCAGTCTTACTTTCCTCATCTGGGAGATTTTTTTTTGGGTGGGGGGTGTTAGGAATTGGATTTAGGCTTTTATTGGAATAGGGAAGTCCTGATGAGAAAATTCCCTTTACAGATGCCAACTGATATCTGATTTGCAACTATAGTTTTAGAAAATCCTGCCTTGGAGAAATTCAATGACTCGTTTGTGGTCAGACAGGTAATAAGTATCATAGGCAGGATTTGAACTCAGATCCTGCCTCTGAGGACAGTTCTCTATCCATTATACTATGCTGCAAAATAGGAGATGTGTTTCTTTGGGGAAAACAATGCACACAGGACACACTTTTGGGTTTAATCTGCATTTTTTGGTAGTCTTGTGGGTGAAGAAAAGGGGATCTGGTATGACAGATGTTGCAGTAAGGATTAACGGGATTTGGCAACAAACTAGGTATGGGAGGTGAGAGAGACAAAAATCAAGAGTGGCTCCTAAACTCAAGGAACTCAAGGAACAGGAAGGATGTTGACAGCTTCAACAGAAATATGGATGTTGGGGGTCAGGGGACTCTAGGGAAGATGATAGATTCCATGTTGGGTAAATTGAGCTTGAGATGCTGATAATAAATTCAAGTGGAGTGTCCAGTGGTCAGTTAAAGATATGGGTTTGGAGTACAAGAGTACAGCTATATTATTTAGATTTGGGAGTCTTCCATGTAGATGCTAATTGAACTCATAAGAGTAGGTAATATTGCCAATAAGAACAGAGAGAGAAGAGGACCTGGTGGAGCCTTGACTCAGGAATGGAGGGTGAAAACCCATAATTGGGAGTTGAGAGAAAACAGAGGTGTACTGGAACCTTTTCATATAGATTGTTAAATTTTCAACGTGAACATTTACACCTCAGAAATTGTCAAATGCCCCAAATCAGGCTGGATTTATTGTTTTGTTGTCTAGAGTTAAGAAAGTGATGGCAAAATGTTAATAATGTAGATTAAACATAAAAGTCTGTTGTAAATTTTCAGAAAGCTGATTGTTAAACATTTACTAGCACATTCTTCAAGACAGATAAAGATATAGCAAAGGAGACTGAGGAGAAATCGTAGGAGTAGGAAAGATAAATATCACTGAATTCAAGAGAAGAAAGAGTAGTTATTGGGGTGAAAAGATTCAGAAAGGTCAAGGAGGATATGGACTGGGAAGAGATCATGGGATTAACTTTAAAGCAATCTCTGGTAACCTCCAAGGGAACAATTTCAGTAGACTGGAGGGGTCAAAAGCTAGACTGCAGGGGACAGGAAAATGAGTGGGAAATGCCCATTAGAGGCAGTAAGGATAGCAGTTCTTTGTAAGGGTTTCAAATTGTCCACTTGACAAGGTCATTCGTCAGTTTATAACTCCAAGGCTATTCTTAGTCTACTGGAAAGCCTCTTACTAAAGGGCAGGGTTTTGTCAACTCACTTCAATGTTTCAGTGGCACCATTATCCCATTTGTATCAATATTTCCACTACCATTACAGATTGAAAGTCACCTGTCCATTCTTTTCCTATAAGGTCCTTTATATATGTTTTTCTATAAATCCTTTATATAGGATCTACCCAACATGGTCAAGGTCTTCTGATTCTTCTAATATTGCTGGGATACCAGTATATTACTTGGTCATTCTCTGTCTCTCTCTGTCTTTCTGTCTCTCTCTGTCTCTGTTTCTCTCTCTGTCTGTCTCTGTCTCTCCCTTTCTCTCTGTCTCTGTCTCTGTCTCTCTATCTCTCTCCCTCCCTCTCCCCTCATTCCCCCACCCTGGCTGCCTATTCTTGGTGATACCTTTTATATCCCTGGTCATCATGAACATAACATTAGTAATGTTCTTCAGTCTACCTATCCAGTGATGAGGCTTTTTACTGATATTTGAGTTTTGTGAGTTTGTGGTCTTCTAAAATTTGCAGCCAAACAGAATGACTAAGAGAATATTGGTGATAAGGATAAAGTGTTGCTTGGGCAGCAGGGAATAACTTGGTATTAGTGAAGTTGCTGAGCAATTGACCAAGAGCAATCAGATTGATCTTCCCTTTAGTTCTGGCTCAGTTTATTGTCCATCAGCAATGTTTGCCCAAGATGAACTAATTCATTAGTTTTACCCATCCAAATGCATATCAAAATCAGGGCAATATTCATTATTTTTAAATAATATTAATTTCCCCTATTACATATACAGACAGTTCTTAACACTCATTTAAAAAAAATTTTTGAGTTCCAAATTTTCTCCTCCCTCTCTCATCTCCCTCACTCTGAGATGATAAGCAATTTGATATAACTTATACATGTGCAATCATGCAAAACAATATTTATTTTTTATTAACTTTGTTTTTCTTTCATGGATGGCTAGGTATATCTCTCTTGAATGATTTCATTGAAGAGACCTCATAGTTTCTGAGCTTAATGTAATCAGCATTATATAATCTGTAAAGAGAGACATCTGTTGAACCTTTGCAAATTGAATTTCTCTTTTATTTGACTTTGTACAAGGCATCATCCACAGAAATGTTTCAAATGAGCATATATCTACCATGGAAGAAGAACGCAAACTTGAAGGCAGAGGTGATTTTGTTTTACTTTTGTATTCTCTAGCATCTACTAGAGTGCTGAACACAAAGCAGGCACATCATCATCATCATCATCATCATCATCATTGTATAACCATACTAATGTAAGCCTTTATCACCTAGCATTTGTACTACTGTACTAGCTTGCTGTTTGATCTCTCCCCATTCCTTTTCCTCCTAGATTTTCCTAAAGCACGTCTGACCATGTCACTCTCCTATACATTCAACTTCAATTGTTTTGTATTACCACCATGATCAAATTATAACACCCTCTGTTTGATTTCTCAAACCCTTGATAACTTGGTCCTTTTCCACCTTTCTATTCTTCTTATATCTTACCCCCCTCCCTGTACTTTGTGATCCAGTGACACTGGCCTCCTGGCTGCTCCTTTTGAATGATGCTCCATAACTTGACTCTCTCCTCAGCATTTTCACTGGCTGTCCCCTATGCCTACCTATAACAGTCTTCCTCCTAATCTGTACCTCCTGGCCACCTTGGAATCCTTCAAATCTTTGCTAAAATACCACCTTCTCCAAGAAGTCATTTCCCTGGCTTCCTTTATCTTAGTTTCTTATCTCTAGAGTTGGAGATGGGTTCTCTCCAATTGGTCCTGTATGTATTTTATTTGTACAGGGTTGTCTCCCCCATTACACTGTGAACTCCTTGGGGACAGGGACTATCTTTTGCCTTTCTTTGTACCTCCAGCATTTAGCAAAGTGCCTGAAACATATGCTAGTAGGTATATAAATGTTTGGTGATTTGACTTCATCATCATCATCATCATCATCATTGCTTATAATCAACAAATACTTGATATGCTAGGAACATATTCTTTATACTTTTTATTCAATTGTGACTGTGAATAAAATTGTTTCGGAAAACCTGTGTCCCCTTTGAACATTTTAATGAACTATCCTCATAAAAATATTTGTATCTATGTATATAGATATATGCATAAATATTTATACACAAATACATCCATATATGTATTCTCTCTCTCTCTTTCTCTCTCTCTCTTTTTTTCTCTCTCTCTCTCTTTCCCTCTCTCTCTCTCTCTCTCTCTCTCTCTCTCTCTCACACACACACACACACACACACACACACACACACACACCCCAGGTGGCACAGTGGATAAAGCACCAAGGCTTGCCTGGAGTTAGGAAGATCTGAGCTTGAATCTGGCCTCAGATAAATCACTTAACTCTGTTTACCTCAATTTCCTCATCTGCAAAATGTGCTAGAGAAAGAAATGTCAAATTACTCCTGTATCTTTGCCAAGAAAATGCCAAATGGGGTCACAGAGAGTCAAGCATGACTGAAACTATTCAACAACAACATATATATAAAAAGCAGACATATGGATTGTTAGTTCCAATTGTTTCAGTATTGGTACTGTTTGGTGGGCAAGTTATTTTACTTCTCTGGGGTTTATTATTTGCAAAATGTGCTTCATTATTCTGCCCCCTAACTTATAGAATATCTGTAAGAAAAGCCCTTTGGTACCCTGAAAGTCCTAAGTAAATGTGAGTGATTTCTTAGTAATACTGCCTTCCATGATCTTTTCTATCCTTCTGGGACCTTCCCTCCTTCAAGATATTAGAAAATCAAGGTTAAAACCTTGATGACTTTAAAATTGGGCTGGTGGGCATGAATTTCTTCTCTGAGTTCCTTGAGAACAAAGACTATACTTTCTTTTTTATACTCAGCACTTAACGTAGTGTCTAGCACATGGTAGGTTACTAATAAATGTTTATTGACTGAGCTTTGATCAGATCCAACTGTTCTTTTTGACTTGAGGACTCATAACAACCTTGAAAACCTGATTGCTACTTCCTCAAATAGTATGTTGACTACTGAGAAGGTTGAGACTGAATGTTGTGGCACCACTTCCTCCTCTGATGAGAACAGGTTGCCGTGGAAACACTGACAAATGTGTTCCATTTCGTTTCTATCTACCCACATTCCTACATCATCAACAAGTAAGCACATCTCCTTCTTCCCTAGGGAAAAAGGGATTATGGAAGGCAATGTTACTGCTGTGTCTTTCATTCCAAAAAAAGGGAATGATTCAACCTGACAATTCTCCCTCCAATTTCACAAAAACCAACCCTCCTATTATATACTGTATGAACTTCAAAAAATGTAATGGGGAGCAGAGATCAGGGGGTGTCTTGATTCCCTCTCTTGTCTCTGATTCTGGAAGAAAGGGAAAGGGATGGTCACCTTTGAACAAAATTGCCAGAAATAAAATTTTAAAAATTTTACTCTTAGAGTCAGAAGGTACATTAGAGGTCTTCTTATCTAACCCCTCTACCTGGATGGGGTGTTCAGGGAGAACTATCATTTTTGCTGTGAGGACTTTCTGGGCCCTTTTCAGAGCTGCTCATCCACCTTTGGTGTCCTCCTTTCATCCAGCTATCACCTATGGCTCTAAGAAGCTGGAGCATGTGCAGAGGTCATACTTCAGCAAAAACCATCTCAGCAGACAGACTAAACCAGGCTGAGGGTGACCCACCTGTTGGTGAGTTAAAGGGATGTCTATCTACCTCAAGCATTTGAAGTCTTTGGCACTTCCTTCCCTTTGTGAACCACTTACACAGGTGTTGAATCTGTTTTGTTCTCCACTGATACCCTTACTAAGGATGTTCTCTTGTGTAGATGATTCTGATAAAAATCTTTACATAGATAGGAAAGTAGATTCATAAGAAAGTAATTATCATCTTGATCACTTTTCCACATTTGTAGTGTCATTTTCTTGTGTCTCTGTGCTTCAATATCCTCACAACTGTGTTGCCACCAACCTCCTCTACATACAACTGGTCTAGTCTGGCTATTTTCTCTATTTTTATTTTCTTACTGCTTCTGTAAGCACACCCAGGATCTAAGAATCTTTAGAATCTAAGCATATTGTTCTACAATCCTTGGTTGTGGAAAAAAAAGTTTGTTATAAAAATCCTTGTGGGTCTTTTCAATTTTTCTCCTTTTTATTGACCTACTATTTTTATCCTCAAATGTCCTTGGAAAATCGTTTTGCTTCTTGGGTCTCTTACAAAGGTTTCTTTAAACTAGTCCTATTTGCCATTGCTTCACTGTTTTATTAGGTAATACTGTTTACAATCTGCCATATTTCCCATTGTATTTTCTGTAGTCCTTACCTAATCCCACCTTTGCATTAAAATCACAAATGTCAAAATAGGTTTAGCTTTTTTCATTTTTCACTTTTTTTATTCTGAATTTCAACATCAAATCCCCCCAGAGCAGTTTTATATACACAAATGAAAACAATACAAGGATTATAGTGTATGAAACCATGAGTCTCCATTTTATACCACTTGCTATTTTTCAAAAAGCAAAGAAATGCCATCATTATTTTGAAAACCGTCTTGCTTGTCTGTACTTTCTGTTCTCTTCTGCACATTAAAAAAGATTTCAGTGGCGTCTTTGGGAGTATTATTATTATTTAGCTTCTCCTTGGCCCCCCCCCTCAAATAAAAACAGAGAAAAAATCCTTGCAACAAATAATGGTAGTCAAGCAGAAGAAGGCCAGTGTGTTAAGGATGGTTCTAGTTCAGATATAGGATGGACTAGATAGCCTCTGAGAGTCTGTCCTTCTGTCAATCAGGGTGTTGGCTAGCTAGCCTTCTAGCTAGCACTTGGAGCTAGCATAGGGACCATAAGATCACAATATTTGGAGTAGAAAGCTGCATAAGAAAGCTGTAATACTGCTCTCCCTCACAGAAGAGACAATGAAGCTCAAAGACTTAGAATGACTTGCTTGTATTGAAACATTCCTTTGTTTTATCGGGACAGGACCATGTGAAGGGACCATGCATATGAGAGGCAGAGTTGATGGAGTCTGGAAGGCCTGAGTCATATCCCACACAGACACTGACTGTGTGATTCTGGGGCGAGTCATTTAAGCTCTTGGTCTCAGTTTCCTCATTTATGAAGTGATGGAGTTGGGCTCGTTAACCTTTAAGGTCCCTTTCCTGATTGAAATTTATGATTTTGTGATTTCCCATGCTAAGCACAACAAATACTTATTATAAATATGAGGAGAGGTGAAATACTTGACCAGGAACCATATCATATTCTCTTTGGAACAGTATGAACTCAGATTTTTATGAGAGCTTAGCAGATTACAGGTAACATCAACCAGGAAGTTGCCTAGGAGAGTAGGATTTCAGAGAAAGTTGAACAGGCATGAAATGAACATAGAAGGAGGAGAAGAAATTTCTTTGAAGTCAGGGGTTCTTATAGGACTCCCTCTCTTTCTAACAAGGCTGATGGACATTGAGGTATTCATTCCCTTCCTTTCCCTCAAAGCCCTATTCCTGACTTTTTTGGACTTTGAAACTAGGTTTCTGTGCTGAGGACTGTGACAGTAGAGACTTTTTGTTTTTATATTCCCAGTCCTGGGAATTTGTGCAGCCTGGCACATACAAGTATTTAATAAATTTTTGTTTTCTTCCTTCCCTCCTTGGACACTATGAATAATAATATAGTAGCACTTTGAGACTTTTCATCTTTTTTGTTGGGAATCATTGGCTATGGAATACAGAGGACCCACTGGTCCAGTGAGAGATGATACTTCCCCAACCACTGAGACACAATGGCTTCAACATTCATTCATTGGACACATCCTTAACAAATCTTTTATTGATGCCCTAGACTGAATACCAAGTTGGTTTAGCGTGCGTATGTTCATCCTTTGTTGCCCAAGAAGACCATGCCATCAGAGAAATAATGACATGACTTGCACTTGACTTTGTTTTGAGTGAGGGAGGGCTGTGCCTCACTTTTCCTCCAGAACCATCTGAATCCAGTGACCAGATATTCATCAGGATGACTGGAGATGACCCAGGATGAGGCAGTTGGGGTTAAGTGACTTGCCCAAGGTCACATAGCTAGTGAGTGTCAAGTGTCTGAGGTGAGGTTTAAACTCAGGTCCTCCTGACTCCTACACTGGGGCTCTATCCACTGCACCACCTAGCTGCCCCATCAAGTTGATTTAGTAGCAGAGGAAAGAAAGAACAATTTTCTCCCCTGGTCCCCTGATGGTTAGGAGCAGTTTTTTCCTTCCTTTTTTTCCTCTTCCCTCTTGCACTTCACACACACATACACATGCAGGAATAGCTCTTCCTCTGGTAGATTAGTGGTATCAATGTGGTTGGGGTAGGGTAACTCCTTGGAATGGCACATTTAGGAAAGCTATCAGATACCAACTTGTTAACTGTATAGATCAGGTAGTACCCATTTGGCAGCCTTCTCAACGACTGTTCCTCCTAGTTGCCTTCCAAAGTTTCTATTTAGGGTTGCAGATAGTTTAATCTACATCTCATTTTCTTACTGAGTTCCCTTATTTTGCCTCCTTAGTGCGGCTCCAAACAATTTATTAAATAGGCACTGAAGTAAAATTGTTTTTATTACTTTGGAAAACAAAAGTAAAATGTAACAGCAAGGACCAACACATATGAACACATCCACTCAGACTCTCCCCTTGTCTTCTGTGCCATGCCTCTCTGTTTTCAAAGTGGGGCAATAGACTGATAAACCCAAATACTTTGGAAAAGAAATGTCTTTAAGTGGCTCCCCTCAATAGCAAAGTCAAGGGAAAGGGAATCACCTCACTACCTCCAGCTACTCTTATCTCTTTGTATGACTTGTGATAAATGTTCTCCTTATAACTGGAAGCAAGGTGAGTAGGCCCATGTGCTCAGAAGGATGCATTTTAGTGTTGCAACTCTGCATCAAGGAAGTCCAAATTCAGAGAAGAAGTGCTGAGAGACAGAGAAAGAACGAGACAGAGAGCTAAAGAGAAAGAATGATAGAAACAAACAGATAAGAGAGAGAAACAGAGAGATAGAGTGACAGAGAATGAGGAAAAGAATGAGAGATAGATACTTAGAGGACAGAAAGAGAAAGAGAGAGGTTCCTTTTTTTTTTTTAATACCATCTGATTATAACAACCAGTCTCTGCCAATTGCCTTTTATGGTGACCCCAAATCTATTTTACACACTTTAATCTTTATTTGGCATCTAAAGATTTGGAAAATTATAGATCATGATAACTAATACTACAGAAGTAAATGCTTCTTTCCATTGTATGTTCTCAGCAAAGGTCATATGTCTGCTTTCTGAAGACCAATCTATCTAAGCTCTGAGAGGCTAACCAATATTTATAGGGGGCATTTGGTGATGAATTCTTCATCCATGACAACCAATGAAACAAAGAAAAACTTAAAAATAGCTCTCAGTCCTGTGCAGCTCCCCTTTACTTCAGCCATGATTATCCCAGAGTTGCAGGAATATTAGAGGATGGTATTAAGAATAATATGGTTTTTAGAACTTCTAAAAACCTGAGCTTAGTTATTGGCATTCTAAATGAGATCTTTGTCCAATGACTATTATATGGACATGCCACTGGAGGAGCCATATCAGTCTTGACATTCTCAACATAAATGAAATCAGAAAATAAAAAGTCATAGCTAAATGGTTGGCTGACTCACAGGGTATTTGGAGAAGCAAATATAGGGATTGGCTTTATCATGAGTCCAAAACAACAAGAAACATTATTTCATGGGACATTGATCATCTTGAGTTGCAGTGCTCATTTTAAGTATTTGCAAAAAGGCCCCATGAAAAGAACTCTGCACCAAAATCTACCACAGAAGATGAAATAGAGAAATTCTATAAATAACTTGATAAGACATTGAAAATTAAATCAACATTTACTTTGAGACTTGATGCCTTCAATGAAAAGATGAGAGTAGGCGAGAATGGCAGAAAATTTGTCAGAAAATATGGTTCAGGGGTTAGGAATGAAAAAGTCCAAAAACTTGTAGATTACACAGAAGCCTCGTGTCTATACATAATGAATACTTCCTTTGAGAAGAGAATTGGGAGGTAGTGGATACAGCACTCTTTCACAATAACTGGATAACATTAGCAAACATGATATTAATTCTATTTTAAAAGACAGGAAGTAGCTTGTTACTGAGGTGGGAGTAATTTCTGAGTCAGATGTCTGTGAGTAGACAACTGAATTGATGAGCAAAGATGAAAGAGCTAAAAGGAAGGATAAAAATCTGAAAAAATATAGTGTTAAAATAACTTCATTCTGACCAATTTAGACAAGTTACCATCTTGTGAAAAAAGAAGGCTATGGATAAAAGAAAGAACAGACACATGCTACAATAATTTCATACAGAAATTAAACAAATTTAGAATTTGAAAATCAAATGCCATAACAAAGAGACCAAAGGGGCCTAAAGACCACTTTAGTCAGAAAACACAACTTTCCAAGCAGAGACACATATCAGCTAAGGACAAATCTAGTTTAGGATAGATACTCATTTGTGAAATCTTAGAGAGAATGATGGTGACAAATTATGAACAGTATTGTCTCATAAAATGGCAGTAATCAATGAAGGGAAAGCCCAAAGTTTCAATCAATCAACAAGTTAAGCACTTTTCTACCTTTCCAGTCTTCTTACACTTTACTCCCCTCCATATACTTTGTGATCCATGCTGTTCCTCATGAAGAACATCTCCTGACTGCCCCCTGTGCCTAGGGTTATCCTTCCTTGTCTCTGACTTGTAATTTTCCTAGCTTCCTTCAAGAACCAACTCAAATCCCACCTTCTTCAGGAGGCCTTTCCTTGGTCCCTCTCATCCCTTTCCCTTTAGTGTTACTGTGCACCTACCCTGTATATATATATACGTACATAGAGTTTTACACACTGTCTTCTTTAGTAGAATGTGATCTCTGTTTTTGCCTTTCTATCTTCAATACTAAGTACAGTGCCTGGCACAAAGTAAACTTGGACCTTCATTTCATGGGGTGCCCAAGTCATCCATACTCATTTCACCCCTGCATCCACTCCTAACTTTCTAGACTTTCCTACGTCCCCCTTTTGGCCCTCTTCCAACACCCAGCTTCTTTTTATAAAGCCCTCCTTTAGAATATAAGCCTCTTAATGGTAGGCACTTTCTTTCTGCTTGTATTTATATTCTTAAAGCTTAGCACATTGCCTGACATATAGTAAGCAGTGTCTATCATAAGTTCTGTCTGTCTGTCTAAAAATCAATACATGTTTTTTGATTGACCGACATCTATACCATGTGCCAGGCACAGTGCTAGATGGTGGGGATACAAAGACAAAAATAAAACAATCTCTTAACTCAAGGAGTTTACATTCTATTGGTTGATAGACTATGTAGATAGGTATACAGCAGTAGCTATTAATATTTATTGCTTGAGTAAATACATGATGACAAAAAGCTACTATGAATTCAGTAACACTTTTGAATGAATTTGTATTTATTAATTACATTAACCTAACATTGGAAAGATAGTAATATACATGTGAGGCATTATAGATTATAGAAGGAGTGTTTGATTATTTATTATATTAAACGATGCTGCATATTTTGAAGTAGCTAAATAAAAATAATGACCCTTTGCACAAATATGGATTTGTGGACCCCTTATAAAACCTCGATGGCTTCCCAGGAATGGGAACTTCTCTGAGACTTCGTTTTCTCACCTGTGACTAGGTGATCATAGCACCTATTTCACAGGGTTGTTGTGAAGATCAAATGAGATATTTGTAAAGCACTTAGCTTAGTGCCTGGCATATAGTTGGTGACTAACAATATTTGTTCCCCCTTCCCTTTTTTTCTCACCCCACATAACCAATCAGTTGCCAAATCTTACATTTTTACTTTGGAAACCTCTCCTGTGTCTGACCCCTTCTCTTTATTGACACAATTTTGATTACCTCTCTCAATTCTTGATTTCCAAATTTCTTTCCATTCCAGTCTATCCACAGTCAGGAAAGTAATTGTCTTTAAATGCATCGCTGACCATGTGACTTCCTTTATTAATCAAGTGATTTCCTTTTGCTTCTAGGATAAAACAAAAACTCTTCTGTTTAGTTTTTAAAGCTTTATACAACCTAGTCACAACCTATCTTTCCAACCTCACTGAACATTGCTTCCTCTTCCAAACTCTATCATTCAGTTCCTTATACACAATGCCCCATCACCAGTCTCATTGCCTTTACATTGGTTGTCCCACATGTCTTGATATATTCCCCCCTCTTCCTTCTGCCTCATTGAATCAATTCCTTTAAGCCAAAGCTCAAGGACAAACAACCAACAACAATAATAAATAACAATTACATAGCATTTTAAGGTCTACAGAGCACTTCACACGTGTTAACTTTTAGACCCTCACAACAACTCTCTGAAGTGTTATCATTCCCATTTTATAGGTGACAAAGCTGGGGTGGAGAAGAGTTAAATGACCTTCCCAAGTACACATAGTAAGTGACAAAGGCAGAATTTGGCTTCCTGACTCCAAGTTCTACACTTTATCCCTTGTGCTACCTAGCTACTCAAACCTCATCTTCTGCATGAAGCTTATGCAGATCTCTTAAGCTGCCAGTTCCCTAACTCCCAAACTTCCCTGTGTTTCATTACTTTGCAGTTAGTCTTTTGGGACACTTATCTCCCTTATCAGAATGTAATCTCTTTAGTAGGAGGGATTGTTATATTCTTTACACTTATATCCTCAGCACCTAGGACAGTGCCCAACACCTAATAAATGCTTTTTGGATTGGTTGACAATTTAGTCTAACCCCCTCATTTTTTACATTGAACCTGAGGTTCAAAGAAATTAAATGGTTTGTTCATTATCACATAGATAGAGCTGAGATTCAAAGTTGTCTTCTGACTCCAAATCTAGCATTCTTTCCACTCCACAGTGCAATCCTCAAAATTGATTCTTCCTTGATTTCCACTAATAGCAGTGTAATGTCATGAGTAAAGGAGACCACAGTCAAACTGGATTGATCTTATATCACAGCTTGAATATTATGTTCACTTCTAGGTCATATATTTTAGAAGGGATATTGCCAAAATGGAGTTCATTCAAAAGAGAGCAAACCAACATGATGGAGGAGAATATAATCCATACTTGTGATGATTAGGTGAAGGAACTAGGGATTTTCATCCTACAGAAGACTAAAATTGGGTTATGTTAGTAGGCTTCAACTTTTTAAAGGATTTTCATGTGGAAGGGAGATTAGATTTGTTCTATCTGGTTTTGGAGGACAGAACTAGGGCCAATGAATGAAAGTTTAGGGAGACAGATATTAACTCAACATATGAAAAAACTTCCTAATAATTAGGATGTCACAAAACAGAATGGGTTGCCTTTGAGAATGGTTAGTCGAGTCAAGACAACAAGCATTTTTTTATTGTACTTACTAGTACCAGTCACTGTTCTAAGCAGTAGGGACCGAAAGAAAGGTAAAAACAGTCCCCGTCCTTAAGGCCCTCACAATCTATAGAGTTAAGATTTCTCCCACCAAAATATCTTCAATTAGAGGTTAGAATAATACTTGTGTCAGGGATTCATAGAGAAGGGATTTGTGCTTGGGTGACCTCGGAGAGTTTTTCTGTCTCTGTGATTCTATAATCCCTTGACCTTGGTGGGGAAGACAAATCAAACAAAGAAGGGTACATTCCTTATCTATAAGGGGTAGATAATCTCACTCAAATTGCGTCTTTCCTGTTTGACAGGGAAGGGCCCCAAAGGAGACTTCAATAGTGATTTCAAGATTTTAATTTTATCCCTTGTGTCAAAATTCAAGCACCCACCCTGGAGTCCTTCAAATCTTCCCACCTATTGCTCGGCCTCGCTCCAAATATTAATGTGCTTGATTGTTACTCTGCCATGCTGAGAGGTGCCCACTACCAGCTTCAGACAACTCACATTCCTCCCTGTCTTTTTATTCAGTATCTTGTGATCCAGCTTCCCATTTACCAGTGATCCCAGCAGAATGTAGTGTGTACAGACTTTGGGCTCTCCTTTGGGCTCATAGCCTAATTCTACTTTGCCATCCTTCAGCTTCTCGTTGTTTTCCTGGTCTGTACCTGTTAACACCTGCACCCGAGTCACCGTGGCTGCTTTGGCCAAAACCACAGTTAAATGGTTGCCAACCTTAGGCTCCAGTGCCCAGAAGAACCCTCCCTCACCTAGGACATAGGCCTTTTGGGGAGAAACATGATTTAAAATCTGCAAATTACTGTAGACAGTTGCAGGTGGATTGTTGGGGGACTCCTCTCTGTCCTTATTTTTGATGACCTTGTACACTGGTTTGTTGGAGCTGCCTTCACTGGAGAAGCTCACTTGATGAAAGAGGGAAGGGCTGAATTGGATGGGATGTTTCTGGTCAAGCAGATTTCGGAAATGGTAGAGAAGCACTTCAGGAGGTACCTCCCTGTAGAGGCAGAAGAATTGAGCTAGCCGAGGGAGGTCACTGGAATGCAGGAGTTTGCCAATAAAGCCCTGTGTTGAGAATTCCATTAGTACCCAGTCATCTGTCTTCCAGGTCACCATTTCTCTCCATATGCAGGTGACAAAGTTGGGCAAACAGTGGACATTATCTTCAATCATCAGGAAATAGTTAGAGAGGTTAGCAGCAAAGTTCATGAGCAAGGCATGTGCCATATTCTGATTAAATTGGACCATACTGGAGTAGGCCTCACTGAGGTTAGTTTTCAAGGACCTCATAGGATGGGGAGTAGACAAGGAGCGGATCACCAGCAACTGCCCTGCCAGTGTTTGGGGACTGAAGGTCTTGACAATGTCAGTGATGGTCTCATTGAACCAAGTAGGATCAGGGACAGTCAGGTAGACCAGCACTAGGATATTCTTCAGCTCGTCCTCAGAGGAAGCAAGGAATAGTGACTTCAAGGTACTCATGAGGTAGTTGTCCTGGGGATGCAGCACAGAGGACAGACCTACAGTCATTAGCTCTGAAAAGGAAGCACCAGTGGTAGAATTAGTAGCAGAAAGAGATAAAAATGACTGGTATCTTTGTAATTTGAGTCAGTTCTTCATAGATTTGTGAAACAAGGCCTTTATCAGAGATACTTGTTGCAAATTTCCCCCCCCTCCCACTTTTCTGCTTTCATTTTAATTTTGGTTACAGTGCTTTTGTTTTTGCGAAAAACTTTTTAATTTTATATAATTAAAATGATCTATGTTACATTTTGTAATGCTCTCTATATTTGCTTTGGTCTCAAGTTCTTCCATTATCTATAGATTTGACAAATAAACTATTCCATGATGTCCTAATTTTCATGGCAAGGGTTTGAGATAATCCCTGAGAATTTCACCTCTGCTCCTCTCTCTTCTCTTTCCACCTTCATGATTTCTTTCTCCCTTCCCTGGGGGATTAACCAGATAAGGTAATGCTACTTTTCTTAGAAGTTCAAGTTAAATCTCCATTTATTTTCTCCTCATGGAGGGTGATGATGAGAGTATGTATCTGGGACCCAGGAGTAGGGATAATCTGAAGGAAAATATGAATGCACCAGATATAAAGCTTGCCTAGGAATAGCTCTGACCCAGCTTCTCAGCATTGTCCCTGGTGCCACAGGGGATAGATGGTATTACCTGCCATTTGCCTTCTTTCTACCTTATATGTTTAGAGCTATTTGTGTGTTGTCACTCTAGTAGAAAGTTGTGGTTCTTGAGAGGACAGATCATGTTTTTGCCTTTCTTTGTATCCCCAGAACTTAAGGTAGAATAGGCTCTTTAAAAAATACTTGTTGAGTAACTGACTGACATAGATTGATGAAACTTGGATTAGATGATTTATAGAATCCTATAAGGACCCCAGAATTCTAGGGTTCTAGTGCACTGTGAAAAACACCCATCCACCCCCAAGAACCCATTCCTTTTCTTTAAAAACAGTAATAACACTTTCTTAAAAAAACATCTTTTGATTTCATATCGCCTACATTTCCCAAAGTAAACCTACCAGAGAGCCCTTACAACAAAGAACGGAAATGAGGAAAAACAGTGCAGTAAAACTAACCAACATATGGAAAATGTCTGACTTTATATGTATTTCACAGGCACGTTCCCCACCCCCTACTCTACCTATTCCAAGGAGAGGACGTTTGGGCTTTCTCATCTTTTCCTTCTTTTTTTATCTAGTTTCTCTGCCATAGCTCTTCCTTTTCTCCTTCCCTCCCATCTCCTTCTTCCTCAAAGCCCTGCTAAGAATACCCTTAGCATAGAATGACCAGAGGATCAGTCTGACTTGGGTGGGGGTGGTGGGGGCCCAGGGAAGGGGAAGGGAATGCAGAGTGGCAGGGTTTGATGCTGCTGCTTTTAGTGCAGTCTGGGTTTGAGGAGAATAATGGACTCAGGATTCCAGGTTTCTGCATATAAAGTCTTATGGGCAACAGCCCTACCTGTCAGTATTCCCCACCCCACCCCAGCCCCCATAGCCTTCTTTCTTTTCTTCTTCCTACTTAACATCTTCATGTCAGCTGTTACACCCTTTAGCCTCCAGAGGACTCCATGCTTCTTAAATGGTGGGGCCGATAAAGTGCTGTGCTTAGAATCAGAAAACTTCTGTTAGAATCCTCTTTCAGACATTTGTGTGTCTTTGGGTAATTCACATTTACCTAAGTCCCAGTTTATTCATTTGTTAAATGAGAGGGTTAGATCTGATGGCCTTGAAGATCCCTTCCATATTTACATCTATGACCCCAGTTCTCCCCAGGTTCCCTTGATTGGGGACTTACTTTTCTTGATGGGCAAGGTTCCAGCCAGCTGTTGATAGGAGGCGTTACTAAGCTCTGAGGGGTTCTGGATTTCTTTGAAGGTCCTCAAGTGACTTTTGCTCACAGAGGTAACTTGCTCCTGGGCTATTATCCAAGCCAAGATCTTCTTTTCCTCCTGGGGATGGGAATAGTTTCAGTCTTTCCACATATGCCACTCCAAGCCTCCAAGGCTGTGGTCTCCTAAGCGTGGAGTTGGCCTGACTGTGTAATCACCCAACAGGTCACCTCTTAGTGATGTCAGGCTTAGAGGCATATCTCCAACATAACCCTATCCTTTCCCCCCAATACTTCCTTATTCTACCCTCTTCCTTCCACTCTAGGGTAGCTAGGTGGTACAGTGGATAGAGTACCAGCGCAGGAGTCAAGAGGACCTGAGTTCAAACCTCACCTCAGACACTTGACATTCAATAGCTTGTATGACCTTGGACAAGTCACTTAACTCCGATTGCCTCATCATGGGTTATCTCCAGTCAACCTGATGAATATCTAGTCACTGGATTCAGATGGTTCTGGAGGAGAAGTGAGGCTGGTGACCTGAACAGCCCTCCCTCACTCAAAACAAAGTAAAGTGCAAGTCATGTCATTATTTCTCTGATGGCATGGTCTTCTTGGGCAACGAAAGACAAACACACAAAAGTCCCTCTACTCTGCAAGCTTCCAACCTTTACTATTCTGGGAGCAGTTATTATTTACCTAGGTACCCAAAGTAATAATGTCCCGGGGGCCAGAAAGGTTCTCACCCCTCCCCATACTTCCCAACTGCCTTTCTCCTTCCCCCTCTCCCATCTCATCCCACATCTGCCAATCTCCTAGTGACTGCTTTGAGGAGTGAAGGGTTGAATAGTGAAGCAACTAAGTGGGACAGAGGATGCTTTCATTCAGAGGTTCACAACCTTTCTGTTTTTGCTCTCACTGTCCCCACATAACCACATGGATACCAAATTTTGTTCTTGTTCTCTCTATGTATATACATATATATGATTATTAGTATAGTTGCTGTTCATCCTTCTTTTTTGAAGAGGACCAATGACATTATGGGTCACATGAATTAGATTTAAGTGAGGCAGAGTTACAGTCATTAGCGTCACTCTCTTTTCTAGAGTCATCAAAATCCAGTGGCAAGACACAAGTCAGGATGACTGGTGATGGCTCAGGATGCAGTGGATGACTTGGTATCTTTGATGCCTCTAAGCACTCCATAGCACTTGCTTCATGGCCTTTGAATAAATGATTCTCACCTGCTCATTCCCCTAGGGGAAGTCTTCACATGCTTAGGGCAGTTATTCCTCTTAACTCACCAACAGGCTTAAGGTCTGTTGGTTACCCCAACTTGGTTTAGCCTGTCTTCCTAGATAGTTTTATTGAAGTGTGGCCTATAAGCATGCTACAGCTTTTTGAAGCCATAGGAGAGAGTTAGGTGAAATATGGACACTAAATGTGGATGATTGGCCTGAAAAGAAATCAACAAACCCTCACATCAGAGGTAATAGTCCTCCCTGAACACCCTGTACATCTCAGTATAGTAGTGGAGGGGTGTGTGTGTGTAGAGAGAGACAGAGACAGGGAGGCAGGTGGTGGAGGGAGAGAGAAAAGAGAAGAGGGGTGTTTCCAGACCTAGTTTTTCTACTGTGGTGATAAAAATTATCCAACCTAGAATAAGATAAACTGAGGCAGAACTCTAAGTCCATGGTACTATATTAAAGGGTCAATGGTCCCCTCAGATCTTCCTCATGATCTGATATGCCCTATTTTTATATGGTTATATATCTAAATATTCAAGAACAGCTATACCAAGTATAGAAAAATTCCATTGGTTGATATATGATGCATAAGCAAAAATGATCTGTCAGCAGGGTTATGAGTTGGGTGAAGCAAGGATTATCTCCACAGACTAAGTGGCCATAAGATGGTCATAAAATGGACACCTGCTTGTGTTGGACAAGAAAGAACAGTATGGAGATACAAAAATAAACTTGGGGGACTTTCCAAGTTGAGTCATCTCTGCCACTGGGCTTGGTCACCATGACAAGGAAAAACAAGGGTGGAAGGCCTCTAGTTAAATTCCTATGATTAAGCAAGAGAATTTACAATCTGTAGCTCATAGCTCTGTGGCCAAATACACAGAATTTATAACCTTGACCCCCCAAGGAATCATAATGAACAGACAAATACTGATTAGAGTTTGAGTTGGGGCCCTCAAGGAATCAACTTTCTTACCACTGAGTTCCAGTGTGCCATCATCTGGGCATTTCAAATTGGATATCCCACAGGCATCTCAAACTCAGGATGTCCCAAGTAGAACTTATATTTCTCCCCAAACCTACTCCGCTTCCAAACTTCCCCATTATTGGGGGTGAACCACTGTTCTTCCATTCAGCAAGATTTACCTCATGTCATCCTCAGCACCCTCACTCACCCCATGAGTCTCATCCATTCTCACACTCCCTGTACATTCCCCTCTCCATTCTCCCAGCTACCACTCAGACCCATAGTCAATTCTTGCCCTGGATGACCATATTAGGTCATCCTAATTTATTTCATCTTCTTATTTCCATTACATCCATTCTTATTTCATCTTCCTCTCTCAGATCTCCCCTATTCCAATAGATCCTCTATACAGCTGCCAAAGGGATTTTCCTAAAGCACAGGTTTGAGCATGCCACCCCCCTGTACTATGAACTCCTGTGCCACTGTTACCTTAAGGATGGCATTCTCATATTACTTCTTCAAGACCAAGCTTGACCAGCCTCCGAGGTTTTGAGGATGTTGATTTCTCATCTAGAATGCTTCTCCCACCTCAATGTACTTGATTCAGATTCTACCAAGGGCCAGTTCAGCCCTACCTATTTCTTTTTGTGACATTGACTCTCACTTTCCTCCCAGGGTGACTGAGAGAATCAAATGAGATAATATTTGTAAAGCTCTTAGCCCTGTGCCTGACATATAGTAGGCATGTTATAAATGCTTGTTTCCTTCCTTCCTTAAATCCCTGGCCCTCTATTCTGAATTTTTACAGCATGGGCAGTCTATATTATATTATACAACACAGAATTAAATAGATTCTGTCTTACAGTGCCCCCTTTTTGTTTTCATTCCACTGTGGGCTCTCTTACTTACCAGAGCCTGCTCTTCATCAATTTCTGTGGTAGATCCCAGGCTGAGGAGGAGCCCCAGGAGAATGGATGCAGGAAAGGCCAGCACAGAGCATCGAGTGGAATAATGCATGGCATGCAGGTGGGATTCAGCTCTGCAAAGGAAATTGAGTCTGGTCAGAATGTGGGATCAGGGATGTTTCCATCTTTACAGAAACTCAGAGCATCTTTCTACCTCCTTTGGAAGTCCCTCCTCCCTTCTATCTATTCATGATTGCCATTTTCACAAACTTTGGGCTCTTTCCCACCTGAAGAGATCGCTATACAGAACAGACAGCTAGCTACATGGTACAGTAGATACAATACCAGACCTGCAATCAGGCAGATTCATTTTCCTAGTTCAAATTTAGCCTCAGACACTTATTAGGTGTGTGTGTGTGTGTGTGTGTGTGTGTGTGTGTGTGTGTGTGTGTGTGTGTGTGTATGACCTTGGGCTGGTCATTTAACTCTGTTGGCTTCAGTTTCCTCATCTATAAAATGAGCTGGAGAAGGAAATGGCAAACCTCAAATGGGATAAGGAAAAGTTGAACAATAGAACAGACACTTTGCCACCCAGTGCAAGAGATCAGCTCTATGTGGCTGTGTCCCCTTGTGCCTCCTGTGACTTCTCCTAGACCCCCCTCAGAGCCTTTTGGAGGTATCGGTGAAAACCAGGCAGGCTTTCTGGGAGGGACCAGGGCATTCAAGACATCATTCTTGGAGAAGGGAAGTGCATTAGAAACAGAGAAAGTGGGGGGCTGGTGGGGGGCAGGGATAAAGGGCAAGAGTTCAGTTTCCTCTCCCAGCCCCTGACCAAATAGATATTTATAATTGGGCTATAGTAATGTGAATTATTCCTCTGATTCCTCACCTGTTATCTATTCAATTGTTGAGAAATCTCTCCTTGACCTCTTGGTTAGGATTCTCTTGGAAGAAGATTGGAATGGAAGTAGTTACCCAGGGATGAGGATGGAGCAGTTTGTAGCCTGGGTTTAAGCTACCTCTTTAAGCACAACAGCCCACAGGTCTTTCTCTTTTTTGATATCTACCTTCCATTCTTCGAGGGCTGAGGAGGAAGTGTTCAATAAGTGGATTGTAAAGAATTAAATAGAAAATCCAAGTCAGTTCAAGCACTTCAGAACCACTGCAGATGATGGTAAGTTCATCTGTCATCTAGTCAACCTATTGCCTCTTAAGTATGAGGTATTTCAGAGACTCCAGAGTTCACCCAAAGATACAGGTGAAGGAACTTTAAAACCCCTACAGACAGTGGAATTAGATCTGGACTTCTTGGACCACCAGGCAGAGCCTGATGGGACCAGAATTTGTCTCCTCTGATCTCTGGGGTGACCAAATAAATTTCTTATGGTCCCTCCCAGGTAACAGTACCCTAACAACCATTGTTCCCTCTGAATAGGGACCAAGCTACCACTTCAACCTGAGGGGTCTGCGATAAGGGGGAGCCTATGGTCATCAGAGTATCACTGATTTAGATCTTGAAGACCATTTAATCCAACCCCATCATTTTATAGGTGAGGAAAATGAAATCTGGAGTGATTTAACTAACTTGACCTCCTACTATAGTTAAGACATGCCAGGAGTAGGATTTGGACCCTGGCCTGGAGCCCAGAGCCAATACTCTTCCCATTGTGGCATACAGTGACTCAGGTGGTCTCCATCATGAGACTAAAGAAAGGTTAAATAGAGCTTTCTCACTTTTACTCAGACTGGAAATGTTAGGGTAGCAGTAACTGCTCTCAGCTCACTTTTCTTGTTGGGGTGACTGAGAACCTCACACAGGCAGGAGCCCAGCCCAGCCCTAGATAATCAGATAGTTTTGAAACCATTGGAGAACCCATAAAGTTCACTTATGGACAACCACTCCAGATCAAGAGCAGGATGTGCCTGGGTAATTGAAGCTTCAGTCAAGTTTGTTCTAATATGAGACTTTGAGGTCAAGAACAGCTTTAGTTTTGTCTTTGTGTCCCCAACCCCTACCACAGTGTTTAATACATATAGGCCCTGAATAAATGCTTGTTGATTGATTGAGGGAAGGATATTCCTCCCACCCCATTTACTCTGTATGAATATAGCTATTTTCACACTATATTCCACATTAGAATATAATGGTCCTTGTGCCCCCAGTGCCTAGCTTTCTTGAGATATGCTGTTAAGTCTACCGTATGTTATGTCTACATACCTGCATACATATATGTATATATGTACATACATGTTAAAAGGTAATCTCAGAGGACAGGCACTAGCAAGGGGGAGGATGAGAAAAGACCACCTCAGGAAGGTAGAATTTGAGGTGAGTTTTGAAGTCAAGGAAACCAGTAAAAAACATAACAGAAACTTAAATCCTCTAGCTTCCTAATCATGCCTGGAATATTCTCCATCCTCTACCAAGACTACTGACCTCCTGGGTTTCTTTTGAGTCCCATTTAAAATCCCACCTTCTATTGGAGTCCTTCCTTACCCCCTCTTAATTCCAGTGCCTTTCTTCTCTTAATTACTTCCTATTTATCCTTTATATAGATTGCTTTGTATATATTTTTTTGCCTGTCTCCCCAATTCGGTTGTAAGCTTTTTAAGGGCAGAGATTGTCTTTTTCCTCCTTTGGGATCCCCAGCACTTAGCATAGTCCTTAGCACATAGTAGACACTATATGTTTGTATTGATTGATTGTTGCCTCTTTCTTAGCTTGTTTTGTATGTCTGTGTTGTCTCCCCTATTAGGTTGTAACCTTTCTGAGGGCAGAGACTTTTTGCCTCTTTTTATATCTACAACACTTAGCACAATGCCTGGCACATAGTAGGCAGTTAATAAATGTTTATTGATTGATTACTTGTGTAGATGTATTCTTCTATGGAAAATCATCTAGGAAAGTCTTCCTTTAGCAGATTGTCAAGCCCTTCATAACCTGGATCCAACATGCCTTTCCAGGCTTTTGTACATGCTTCCTCTTCATGAACTCTTCATTTTAGCCAACTTGCAGTTTCCTCTGTGTGTGTGTGTGTGTGTGTGTATGTATATATATACATATATATATATATATATATATATATATGTATATATATATATATTCCCTCCCTGGCTTCCATACATTTGTATAAACTGTCCATCAGACCTGGAATGCTCTTCCTCTTCATTCCTGCCTTTTGGAATCCCTAGGGCCCTACAAGAATTAGCTCAAGTGCCACCTCCTATACAGGGTCTACCATGATCCCCCCAGCTAATAATTTCACCCCTGCCTGAAGTTATTTTGTACATGTTTCATCTTTCTTTATCTGTAGGTTTGTGTTGTTCCATCCCCCCTACCCCCAACACACACACATACAATAGAATGTAAACTTCCTCGAGGTCAAGAACAGCTTTAGTTTTGTCTTTGTGTCCCCAACCCCTACCACAGTGTTTAGTACATATAGACCCTGAATAAATGCTTATTGATTGATTGAGGGAAGGATATTCCTCCCACCCCATTTACTCTGTATGAATATAGCTATTTTCATACTATATCCCACATTAGAATATAATGGTCCTTGTGCCCCCAGTGCCTAGCTTTCTTGAGATATGCTGTTAAGTTTACCTTTTCTCCCTTCTTAATGAAGGTCATTTTTGTCCTAGTGACTTTCCAAGTATTTCATCAGTGTATGCTTTCCTCATATGATGCCTTTGTATTTGGCACTTTGCAAGTTGGCACTTGTAGAAGAGAATTTGGCCAAAGACTCCATTCAGATTAGGTCCAGCCTTATGCTTTCTTTCCTTTTCCACTATGTGGTTCTGCATACACTTCTGAACATAACTTTCTCTGGGCCTTCTTAACATTACCCACTGTGAATTCTGCTTGGCAGCAAGAGCTAGCTCAGTCACCTCAGTCCCAAGTCTCAATTCCTTTTGGTTTGTTTGTTTTTTGAAGGTTCTTTAGTTTCCTCTACAATTCAAGAAAGCTGTGGCCAGGTATGGCTGTGCTCCATTGTGTAATACTCAACTGTACATTTCTTTTCTAATCAGTTTATAATTAACCAATACACTTTAGTGTACCAAGAGTAACAAAAGAAGATTTTATGTGAAATAATGAACGACTTTACCTTTTAAAACTGTATGTTAAAACAAAGATTTATCTTTAATAAGCATTGTCTTCGCTACCAAAGTTTTCCATAGCTGACCCAATGCATAGCCCAAGACATAGCTAATGGCTTTTCTGCATTGTCTTTAAAATAATTAGAAAGAAAAGACTAGAATCCAGAATTGAAAGCTATATCCAAATATTGAAAGAAGGCATTACTTTAGGAATTTGTTCTCATTACAAGAAAGATATTTTTCAGTACTTTTAATTTAACATATTTCACTTTTCCACCTCTATAACTTTGCTTATGGCCCTCCAAATACCAAGTTTTCCCCAATCCAAGACAGGGGAGATGTGACAAGCTATCCTCTTCAAAACATTCCTGCTTCTCAGGATTTCCCATTCGGGTGTGAGGAAAATACTTCATATAATCTGCTGCTTTAAAATGGTCAGATGTCCATCTTTCCCCCATCATATTCTATGTTATTATATTTAACCACTTACATGTCATATTCCCCATAGTGAATTGTAACTTACATGAAAGCAGGAATCATGTAATTAAAAAAAAATCTCTGTAATTTTAGCATCTAGCTCAATGCCTTGTAACATAGTGAGCACTTAATAAATATTTAATTCAATTGATAAAGATGTTGAACAGAGCAGACTCAAGGGCAGATATTTTGACTAGAACTCTCACTCCAGGTTGACATAATTAGGGAAGGAGGATATGTGTGTGTGTATGTGTGTGTGTGTGTGTGTATAAATATATTCACACACATTCACATATAAGCCATGGGTTCAGTAAGGTAGCATCTACTGCAACTAGCCTTAATAAATGTACTGATCTCTCTTCTACTGGATATTTTGCCTGTAGACCATAGAAAAAAACGAGAAGAAAAAGAATATCTGGATAGATACATGTTATAGGTTGACCTATTATTGCTATAGTTGTATAGCTCATTGGAAAAGGCAGAGAAGTATATTGTGGGGGATGGCAGTCTTTTGTTTCAGTGTAGTGTTGTTTTTACATGTGTGTCTCAGGTCAATGTATCCCTGGGGAATTCTTGTGTTTTGGGCTATGTTGCAAGCTATCCTTTACGTATTCAGGCCTAAAGGACAGTAATGTGTTTGTCACAGAACTATAGCTGTTTATAACCTCTTTTCTTGTTTAGTATTTTATTTTTCCCCAGTTACATATAAAAACAATTTTTAACATTTTTTTAAATTTTAAGTTTCAAATTCTCTCCCTTCCTCTGCTCTCTCCAGTCTCCCTAATTAAGAAGCAAGCAATTCGATATAAGTCATACATATGTAGTCAGGCAAGACATTTCCATAACAGTCATGTTGTGAAAGAAAACATAGGTCAAAAAAACCCCCCAAAAAATGACAAACCAAACCCTCAAGAAAAATAAAGAATGAAAAAAAAAACATGCTTCAATCTGTATTCAGACACCATCAGCTCTTTCTCTGGGGATGGATAACTTTTTTTCATCATAAGTCCTTCAGTATTGTCTTGGATCGTTGTATTGTACAACACCTCTTTTCTATAGCGTGCCTGTGGCAGAGGTCATAGTATCCCAGGTGTCAAAGTTATAGAACTTTGGTAATATTTAATCAACAGTTTTTAGGTCAACCAATTCTAAACGCTCTTCCCCTCTCTTGCCCTCAAATATCCTTAGTACAGTCTGACTCAGAAGATCATAGAATTTTAGAATTCAAGGGACTTCAGCAACCAGAGTATATAATCCATAATCCAAAATAATTCATTTTATCTTTCTGGACAAATGATAGACCAGCATCAGGCATGGGGATCCTGCAGCCTTGAGGTCGTATGTGGTCTTCTAGATCTTTAAGTGTGGCCTTTTGACTGAATCCAAACTTTACGGAACAATGGCTGCAGGTTCCCATCCCTGGTCCAGCCATTGTTTGAATACCTTATAAGTAAATACAAAGTATTTACAGTTTCAAGGAGTGGGCTGAGAAGTAGCTAGATATATGTTATAGATATATGTTATCCTACCAGTAGCTAGGGTGGGGAGCAGGGAGGAATATAGAAAGGCCTTGTATGAAGATTTTTTAGTGAGGAAGTGGAACCTGAACTGAACTCTGAAGAAAAATAGGGACTTGAGGTGAGAAGGAAGTACATTCCAAACCTAGGAGACAGAAGTGTCAAGGACAGAAATGAGAGGGGAATGCTGGGTATGAGGAAAAACCAGTTGTCTGGAATGTAGTATTCGTGAAAGGGAATCATGCAAAACATCTGGAAAATTTAGTTAAAGTCAAATTATGAAGAACTTTAAATTCAAACCAAGGAGTTTGAATTGTATCCTATAGATAATACAGGGATGATAAGTTTTTTTGAGAAGGGGAGGGATATAGTCAGATATGCACTTTAGGAATTCACTTTAGCAGCAGTATGGAGAAGGAATTGGAGAGAGGAGAGACTAGAGGCAGGAAGACCAATTAAGAGACTACAGAAAATTCCCATTGTATTTAAGGGAAACATTTTACAGATCTCTACATAAAGTGATTTTTATATAACTTGAATTTGCCCTCAATATGGGGAAGGGAAGGAGGTCAAAGCCAATGGGCAGGAATGGAGGGGAAAGAGAGAGAGGGGAAGCGAGAGAGACAGAGAGACAGACAGAGACAGAGAAAGACAGACAGAGACAGAGAGAAACAGACAGAGACAGAGACAGACAGAGACAGAGAAACAGAGAGAGACAGACAGAGACAGACAGAGAGACAATGAGAGACGGAGACAAAGACAGAGAGAGGAGAGAGAGACAGAGACAGAGAGACAGAGACAGAGAGAGAGAGGAGAGAGAGAGAGAGAGGAGAGACAGAGAGAGAGAAACTGAGAGAGAGACTAATACTATACTGTACAATTAACAGTTTTTTTGTAATGTGGATTTCTTTTAGAATTCTTTACATGAAGTTGAATTTACACACAGTAAGAACTTTGTATTACTTCCAGATGAGAAGTAATGACTGTGACTTACAATGGTGAACATATGAAGGGAGAAAAGAAGACAGATATGAAAGATTTTGTGGTGGTAGAACTGACAAAATTTGGCAGCTGAATGGATATAGCGGCTCAGTGAGGGTGAGGAGTTGAGGATGACTCTAAAGTTGTTAACCTAGCTGACTGAAAGGATAGTGATGCACTCAACAGAACAAGGGAAATTAGAAAGAAGGGTGGATTTGGGAGGAAAAGAGAAGGAATTCAGTTTCAGGCATACTGAATGTAAGATTCTAGTTCAACATGCATTTAGAAATATCTAATAGGCAGTTGTTAATGGGGACTTAGGAGAAAAGTTAGGGTTGTATCCACAAACACAGTTTTTGAAAAAAAGAAAGGATGAGTTTTGTAGGAAAAAATCATGAGTAAGGTTCTGAATAGGTTGAGTTTGAGATGCCCATGGGATATCCAGTTTGAAATGTCTGAAAATAAGTAAGAGATGCCTAATTGGAACTCTGGAGAGAGACTCAGGCTTGATATATATAGGTTTGGGAGTCATCTGCATAGAGATGATAGTTGAAACTATTGGAGATGATGAGGTTACTTAGGGAGGGCGGAGAGAAGAGGGCCGAGGACAGAACCCTGGACAATGTGGCCAGACATAGGAGGAGAACCAAGAGAGAGTTGTACCTTAATTCCATTTCTGCCTCAAAATATCCAAGACAATGTGATTGTATCTAACATTCTTCCCTGATTGTTTCCCTCTCTCTGTGAAGACAGATATGCTTCATTACCTGCTCTCTAGGACCATTATTGGCTTTGAGTGATGTTTTTATTTACACTGTTATAGTCATGGTGCATAGCTTCAGTCCACACTTTTGTATAGCTTCTTAAAGTACAATATTATCTTGTTGGCCTTTCCATCTAATCAATCCCCTTTTATTACTTTATTCTGCTCATCAGTCTTATTCTATCCAAATCTCAAACCTCATTTCTTGGCCTGAGATTCCCAAGAGTCAGGACTTTGGTTCCCTCTACCTATTCAAGGGTCGATGGCATTATAATATCTCAGCCTGTTGCTCAAGAATGGAAGGCCAGAGGTGGCATTCCCTATACTGAGAACTCCTCCCCACCTAGAGAATTCACAGAAGGAGAGGGAGTCAGACAGGGTTGTCCATGGAAAACTGGAATTGAAATATAGTTAATAAAAACTCAGGACATCTGTGTTCCAAATTTTTCTCCCATTGCTCTGCTGTAATTTGGGGCAAGTTACTGAGTTTCTTTGAATTTCAGGTTCCCTAGGTGAAATGAGGAAAAATAATCTTTGATCTTTTCTACTCAAATGGATAGTGTAAGGATCAGTATTCCAATACAAAGAAGACACCCTGAGCTCTTTTGGAAGAAAGGGGCTATCACTGGTCTTCCAAAAGTCTTCAGAGTTTATTGAGATTCCATCCATGTTGAGTCTCCTTGGGAAACACAGGGCTTAGTGGTCCTCACATTTATAGCTCAGTTTGCTATGGATGGAGATATGGTGGGAGAGGATTATGTGGAAGAGATACATGACAATAGATGACTTCTAATCAGGTCCAAAGCGGTCCCTTTCCTCTCATTATGTGTGCAGTTACCCACTTCTGTTGTTCAGTTGTTTTTCAGGCTCGTCACTATCCACTATACCAGCTAGCTGTCCCAATTTGTCCCCTACTAGCTACTAAAGCCAAATGCCTTGTGGTTAGGTTGCTGGTTGGCTGCTCCTATCCCACAAGGAGCCCTGGAAGGGCTCAACTAATGAAATTACTTTCTTGGCATTAGAAAATATGTATTACTATTGTATAAACTTGACAAACATCAACTTCCAAGATATCAGATCCCCTGAGGTCTCTCATAGTGTATTGGTTGAAGGTAATTCTATCCCTAAATTCACTTGGCTTCAGGGATAGAGGGATAAAGAAACATTGTGGAGTTTTCAGGGTCCTTTGCTCATGTTGGGCTAGGAAAAGTAATTTAGGAGGGTGGGTAGGTTTGAAGGAAAAAAGCCCTGTGGCTCCCTCCAAGGGGAGAAAGGGGTCCTTGCCCCTTATCGGCTTGTATTGCCCATTCAGATGAGCGATAAAGGAAAGTGCTTTGCAAACCTTGGCATAAACGTTAACTGTTATTGTTAATGTTATGATATTGTTATTGCTCTAAAATAAATGCCCCTGGATGTTTTTCAGTGTTTTAATTTTCTGTCACCTCTTTCATTTCAGTCCCTAGACTGGGCCCCTCTCTCCTCATTGGACCTTCTATCTCCCACTGTTCCTCAGACTATTCAGGTCTTCATAGGTTTGATCACAATCCAGTCATTCTGGGTGGTTCTTACCACTAGCTTCAGGCAGCTCACCCTGTTCTCTATTTCTTTGTACAGCATTTTATGATCAAATTTTCCATTTGCTTTGGCATATCTTTGACATTTTCACTGGGATTATAGCCCAGCTCTACCTTTCCTCCAAGAAGGAACACTAGTTTGTCTTCTGAGCCTGTCGAAACTTGTACTCCTCTTATTTTAACTGACTCCTCCAAAATTATAATCAAGTGACTGCCTGCTATGGGCTCTAGGGCCAAGAAGAAATCCTCTTCCAGAGTGTAGGCTTTCTCAGGTAGATAGGCTTTAAAAATCTGCATGTCAATGTAGATGAATGCAGGTGGGCTATTGGGTTTCCCAAAGTCCTTTTTTTTTGGAACATGTCCTCTGAGTTTAAGGAACTAACTTCATGAAAGGGGATCTCAGAGGAAAATTTGCCTTCATGAATGGAGAAGTCCATTGGCTGGAAGAATGAGAGGCTAATTTGGATGGTTTTCTTCTGGGCTAGCATCTTGTTGAAGCTAGAGGGACAAGCTCTGATAGTAGAGGAAGGAAGAGGCTAGACAGGGAAGGTCCCTGGAGTGGCAGAGATTGCCTGTGAAGCCCCACATAGAGAATTCCATTATTCCTCAGGACTTACCCTTCTAGATCATCAGATCACCAGATCACTGGCCCTTGTATGGCAGTGATAATGTTGGGAAAGCAGTGAATATTGTCCTTGATCATCAGAAAGTAATTGGAGATGTTGGTTGCAAAGTTCTTAAGGAAGGCATAGTCTGCAATCTGTTTAAACAGAATAGGGATGAGGAAGGACCCACTAACGTTGGTTCTCAGATTTCCCCAGGAGAGATAAGCAGCAAGTAACATGTGGATCACCAGAAGTTGCCCAGTGAGGATTTGTGGGGCAAAGATTTTGCCTATGTGGATGCTCATCAGAGTACTCATGAGATATATGCCCTGCTTGGAGGACAATCCTGTAGTCAGCAGCTCTGGGGAGGAAGTTGGAAAGGTTGTTAGAGCATAAGAGAGTGGAGAAAGCAACTTTGTATGGGTAGGGGTTGGGATATTCCCTTACCCCTTCCCTACACTGCCCTAATTTGCTGTCTTTCCTTTTTTAGTTGCATCTTTCCTATTTCCCTTAGCAGACTAGATAGTCTAGATTAGGGCTTGGTAACTTATTCAGAGGTTAAGTGCACATTTTAATTTTAGAGAATTCCAGGACTTCAAGGCTAAATAGGAGCTTAGAGATCATCTGTTTCAATTTTCTTCATTTTATAGATGAAGAGAAAGGTATAAATGACTTGCCCAAGTTCATCTTTCTAGTTACAACCAGAGGTTAGAAACATATAGGCAGAAGGGGCTTTAGTTTTCATCTTGTCCAAATCTTTCATTTTATGGATTTAAAAAATGAGATTTAAAAAAAGAAAAGGATATGACTTGTCCATGGTCACATTACCAGCAAGTGGCAGAGGCTGTACTATGACTCTTTGCCCAATGTTCTTCCCACTATACCAGGCTCTTTCCTACTTCCTTTTCAAGAAGTCTTTCCTACAAACTTCAGCCTATAAGCTCATATATAGATCTCCCTCTAGTACCTCCTCTGCAATTTCTATAGTATTTCCACTCTTTCCTTCTAGTAATCTCAAATCGCCCTGATGAATGACTCTGATCACATCATTCTGCTGCTATAAAACATTAATGGCTCCATAATGCCTAATGGCTAAAATCTGAACTCTTTAACCTGACATTCAAGACCCAAACTTGTTTTTCTATATTTATGTCTTCCTTCTTCCACTTTTGAATCTTCTGTTCTAGCCAAGCTGTCCTATGCATATACACTACCTTTTCACCTTCACTCAAAGAATTAGAATTAGAATTAGAATGCTTCCTCCCTCCAATCTAAATTTGATCTTTCAGTCCAGCTCAAGTCCCTCCTTTTCCGTGAGCCCTTTGTCCCATTTGAAATGGATTTAAGGGTGGCCATGGGAAGAGAAGAAGAGGAAGTAAGAGAATGCAGTGATGGGGGAAACAAGTGTGGGATTTGGTGTGAGAAGACCTGAGTTTGAAGGCCAGCTCTTCCACTTACTGCCTCAGTGACCTTTGGGAAAACCCCTCATCTCTACAAGACTCCTAATTTGTAAAGTGAAGGGACATCAAACTAGATGATCTCTAAAAGTCTATTCTGGTTCTAAATCCATGATTCTGTCTCCATACAAACCTGGCATCCTTCACCACCTATTCTAGAGGCTGCCCTGGTTTGGCTAGTCAACTTCATTCCAGGGCTACAGACTGATCATTTTTGGGTATATGATCTCCTGAGTCCCACGTTGACTCAAAGGTTTTGAGAGCCTAGAGAGCACAGTGTAAAGCATACCCAAGAAGTCCATTTATTCTCCTTTTACTTACCTTTCTTTCTCTCAGTTTTTCTTCCTTCTCCCCATCTAAACCAACATTCCCTCCTCCCTTTTCTTTCTTCAGGACCCTGCTAAGAATGTGATAAATGGACTTTTTCAAGGAGGAAAGTAATTTTAGCCAGGGCAGAAGCTGGGCCCTAACGGCCATGGGATTACAACTGTCTATGTTCGAAATTCCTTAGGCACAGCCCTTCCCTTCATTCCCTTCTTTTTCTCCCCTCTCCTCCACATTCCTCCTTCTTTCTTCCTAATCACCTTTCCACCCGGCTATCATACTTTCTCCTCTCCTAAGAGAGCTTAACTTTTCCACAAGCTCCCCTCCCAGGAACTCACTCTTGTTTTGGGACAAGGTTCCAGCCAGGTGTTGGTAGGAGACATTATAGAAGAGGTCTGAGCTGTTCTGCCATTCCTTAAAATTTCTCAAGAGGCTCTTTTTCCCAGATGTGACCTGCTCCCGGGCTATTGGCCAAGTCAAGTTCTTCTTTGCTTCCTGGGAATAGGATAAGTATTAGATTTTCAGAAATATCTCCCAAATTCTAGCTGAGAGAGGCAGGGAGGAATCCCTTCCATAGAGCCTCTACTGCATTCCATGTGGAGACTGAGCAATCAGTTAATATATTGTATGCACCTATTATGTGTTTAGAACTGTGCTATGTATCACAAAGGATACTTTGAAATTTGAAAACATAGTTCTTGACCTCATGGAGTTTACAGTGTAATGGACCCAGCATAAATTACTCTATTTAGGTTTTCAAGATATCCCTATTCCCTGGGACAGCTCAATTAGTATATAGTAATCCACATTATTTCTTAAATTATCTAATATACAATCAGTGCCAAATAAGTATTTGTTGAAGATGATGGTGATGCTATAGCTCAGACTGGTTTCATCCTCAAGACAGATTCACAGAATTAACAGTGGGGTAGGAAAAGTAGGGTTTTGTCTCAGAGTGCCAAAATTTAAAAGTTTCCAAAATTTTACCCATGTGCTCAGCTGTATAGTAACCATTGTGGTAACTAAGTCCTTCCACTCAGATGGTTTTGTCTTAATTACTTCTTACATTATTTTGATCTGAATTACAAAGTGGATTCTTTTTTGTTTGCTCCAGGCACAATTCATGCTACTTATGTCTTGTTATTTGCTTGGATAACACCAAGATTACTAGTAACAGATATATATATATATATATATATATATATATACACACACATATATATACACATGTGTATATATATACACACATATATGTGTGTATATATGTGTATATAAATATATATACATATGTATAAAGTACACTACATATATTATTTATACACATATATGTACACACACACACATATATATGTATATCAGAGGTTCCCAAACTAATTTGGCCTACTTCTCCTTTAAAAAAAAATTTATTCAGTAACCCCTTGGAAATCTACTTTCTTTAACTTTTTAATGATTTTTAAAAAATTTTTGCATCATTTAAAAAAATAAAAATTTTTTAAAAATGCATCGTAAATTTAATAATTTATTGTAAATTTTGAGGGGGTTTCTGTGTTGAAATTTTGGTCACACAATATTGCATCATGTAACTGTATAAGTATATTATAAACAAGTCATTATATGCACATATTTCTGCCAATGCATGCTTGACTTTCTGACAATACACTACACACTCACTTGCCAATACTTGATTGTTAAGAACTGTCGGTAAATTTGACCACTGATTGGTTATAACTTGCATTTTGTGTATTTATTTGGAAAATAATGTAATTACTACAACTTTAACTCTGTTATACAACAGATGAAACATGGGTGAACAGTTTTTCAAAATTTTCTTCTCTTCTTTTCTTCATTCTGCCCCAATTGCACCCAAGGCCACTACTGTCCCCCCTGGATCATTCCAGTGCTCCACAATAAGCAATATCTCTCATTTTGGGAACCAATGAAATTTATATTTCATGTGAGTCCTCCTTATTTGGAATGACTTTGTGTTCAGATCCTATTAAATATTCAAGACTCACATTCCACATTCTTTTCCCTTAAACCTTTCTCCACTCATTACTCCAAGTTCTCATCAGTTCTTCTTTCCTTTGTGATATGGATAGATTATACCCCACATTATAATACTTAATTATTTTTGTTTTGTATCCCCAGTGACTAGCATAGTAATTGGCACATAGTAGTTGTTTAATCAAGGTGCTTTTTAATTGGTTGATTTCATCTCAGAGGTTATTGCCACTTGGTTTTGTTACTTACCAGGACTTGATCTTCATCAACAACAACAGTGGCTTCTAAACCGTGGAAGATGCTGAGAAGCACTGAGCCAGTTAGCACTAAGACACAGAGTTGAGTTGAAAGACACATGGCACTTAAGTTGAAGTCACAGCTCTGTAGGGAAGAGTGAAAACAAACTGAAAAATTCATGGCGTAATTTTAAAAGCACAAAGATGGAATTCTATAGAATGACTTTCTAATCCTGGCTCCCAAGCTAACTCATTCTAGAATGTTAGACAAGTTATTTATTTTCTTTTCCTTATTAGTAAAGTGAGAGGGACGGATTAGATAATGCATACTCCTTTTGAGTTTTGATATTCTGTGGTTTTATGAGGAGAGACTAAGATTCAGAATTTAAAACTTGAAAGACTTTAATTCTAAATCTCCCTTGGAAACTTCTCTTTTTCTCTCTGTTTTAAGCACAGGAAACCTTCCCCCTTCCCCCTGTAGTTCTAATGCCTTTCCTTTGTGGATTATTTCCAATCTATGTATAGATTGTCGCAGTTGTGAGCTCCTCAAGAGCAGGGATTGTCTTTTGCCTTTCTTTGCACTTAGTACACGGTGCCTGACTCCTAGGAAATGTTTAATAAATTTTTATTTATTTTTAATATAAATATAAAATATTTATTAATTTTACTTTTAATTATTATTTTTAATAATTATATTCATTAATTATTTATTTTATTTACTGCTCACCATTTGTATTTTTTTCTTCCCCTGAGTCTTTAGCTCTTTGCCAATCTGAAGAGAGACACAGTCTTCCTACAATAATGAATGGAGACTGCAAGTGTACCTCTTATGTCCCGAGTGGTTTGCTAATTAAAGGAAGCTTAATTTCCTCTAATTGTTGCTGTTATTTGTCCTTCATTCTCAAAGAGGATCATGACATCAGGAAGGTGATGTTTTGACTTGCAAGAAAATTGAATTTATGTGAGGCAGAGCTTTGCTCTCACCTCTGGAGCCATTAGAGTCCAGTGGCAAAACATCGTTCAGGACAGCTAGAGATGGCTCTGGATGTGGTGGGAGATTTTGACCTTTTAAAGCTAGGTCTTTCCCAGGTCTCAGTTTGTCTGAGGCAATGCCCTTAGGCCACATAAGAAATGAGACAAAAAATGCCTTTCCTCTAGGCAGGACCTAGAAAAAGTAGGTGAGACATAAGCCATGTGGAAGGGTGTGGAAGGTGGATGGGGAGGAGAATAAGGAACACTTTGCCTGCAATGTCCATTGGTACCTAAACATCCCCACTTCTCTCCTTTGAACTTACGCTTATCTCCCCTTTCCTTACACCCCCGCCCCACCTTTTTCTTTTAAATCTCTTTTCAACTTTTAGTTGAAAACTTGAATCTTTCAGCAGAACCCCACCCCCCACCCCCCATGGACATCCCCCTTCCTTGAAACTGCAGAACTGTGGAGGAGACAGTGAGTAAAGGAATTGAAAGAAGGAAAGAAATCAGCATAAAATTCTATCCACTTCAAACCCCTCACTGCTGTTGAAGTTCCAGGCCCATTTAAGCTTTTTTTTTCTGTTTCTTGCTTCCAGGGTGCACAGAAGACAAGGCTCAGGTGCTTCTTCAGGTTTCAGAATTCTTTCCAAAGTTTAGGAGAATAAACTTTAGCCCCTTTGGGGCAGGGTTTGGGGTTGGATCCAGCTGGACAGGATCAGAACTTGCCTCTTTTGAGTTTGGCCAAAGCTGGGTCCTCCTAGGCGACAGTACCCTGACAACCATTGTTTCTTCTTAATGGTGGGCCTGCCCACTACTCCCTCCCCAGGCACCTGTTTGGGTGTGTATATGGCACAGAGATGAATGAGATAGGTTTGTGGATATTATAGGAGTAAGAATAGCAGAAAAAAATATTCAGCAGTGGAAGGGGCCTTCAAGACCATTTAGTCCAAACCCCTCATTTTACCTTAAATGATAGAAACTCAGTTCTAGAGATAAAGTGACTTTCCTGATGTCATACAACAAGTTAATGGCAGAACCAAGACTGGAAAGCACTCAGTCCTCTTTATGGTTGCATTCTGTTTTTTACCTCTCTTTCATTTCAGCATATATTCCCTGCCCTCATCCATGAAATCATTCCTTACTTTTGTTGGCATTGTTCAGTTGTTTCTCATTCATATCCAAGTCTCCATGACCCCATTTGGGGTATTCTTGGTAGAGATACTGGAGTGGTTTGCCATTTTCTTCTCTATCTCATTTTACAGATAAGGACACTGAGGCAAACAGGGTTAAGTGACTTGCCCTGGGTCACATAGCTAGGCAGTGTCTGAGGCCAAATTTGAACTCAGGAAGATGAGTCTTCTTGGTTCCAGGCCTAGTGCTCTATCTACTATGTCACCCAGTTATCCCATCATCCCTTATAGTAAAGATTTAAAAAGAAAGAGAAAAATACAATTCATCAAAACCAGTCAACACATCTACCAAGTCTAACAGAATATGCAACATTCCACACAACCTTAGCTGTCCTTCTCCTTCTGACCCCACCTCCTATCCTCCCCCTACCTCGCCCCAAAGAAGTGAGAGGTATTTTCCTGCCTTGTTTCTGGCAGCCCAGGGTCTTTTATTCTATACCATAGAACCTCCTTCTGTACCTTGTTTCTGTGCTGAACTAATGAATGGGCTTATAGGACTTCACATTTTTTAAGCAAGTTGGTAGTATTAGGGTATCAATAAAGTCTTCTTACACATTACCCACCCTACTTGTCCTTCTCAGGTACTCTACAACCAGTGACAGTGAAGTCTTTGCTTCTCCTTGCACACAACATTCCCTCTCCCAGTTCTGGGTATTTACACTGGCTGTCCTCCATATCTGGAATTCTCTCGCACCTCATCTGGGCCTTCTCCTGGTTTCCCTGACTTCCTTAGAGATCTAGCTAAAATCCCACCTTCTACAGGAAGCCTTTCCTCATCCCCCTTCATTCTAATGCCTTTCATCTGTTGATTACTCCCAACTTCGCCTGTGTGGAGCTGGTTTGTACATTGCTGCCTGTTACTCCATCATTAGACTGTGAGCTCTTCAGAAGCAGGGACTATCTTTTAACCTTTCCTTGTATTCCTGCACAGTTCCTGGCATATAGCAGGTGCTAACTGACTGATTGAAATCACTTTCATCTCACTTTTTTTTTTGCCTTGGTGGCTTTGGAACGTCATCCAGATGAGCTTTCGTACCAAATGTACCAAAGTGCATTTCAGCCCTTCCTTTTGGACAAGCCCAAAGTTCTCTAAAGGAACATGTGTATCACACATTGAGAACCATTTAAAAGCAGTCATAGACTTTGCCAATTTGCTTGAGTGAGGTTCTAATTTGACCAGGAGTGTAATGGTACTATAGATGTTGCATATCCTGCCCCAGACATTAATTAGAGGTCTGACCTTGGGCAAATCACTTCATCAAGCTCAGAATTTGAACTCCAAGCCCTCTACCCACAGAACCTTTTATGCACTACCCCAGTTTCTTCATCTGTAAGGTGGGGATAATAAGAGTACATGCCTGACAGGGTTGCTGTGCAGATCAAATAGATAATAGCTTTGTAAAGCACTTTAGAAACCTTAATGCATTTTATAAGCATTAGCTATTAATGTCACTGGAGAAGAAGGAGACCTGTTCATTTTGAGCAGCTTTATTATTGGAAATTTGCCATTTGCAATTTGAAAGCATCAGGGATGGTTAATATGATTTTGCTACTCTAACCACTTTTTATAATAAGTGATCCAGTTGCCTCCTACCATGTCTTGGCTCTGGATAAAGTTGAGGAAGTCTGACTATAGAACTCCCAGCTGGCAGGGGAAGTCAGGAGAGGAAAAGCTCAGGAAACTATGATGAAGGAATATGAATTTGATACTCAATTTTGGCTCTGTTTTCATCACCCCACCCCCTTCTAAGAGACTAGTTTTCAATCCTAAACATGTCTACACCATTCACTGTCCCCATTTTGACAAGCATCTTTAAGTTGATAGCTATATTGATTACGTAGATTTACAGCTAGAAGAAACCTTGGATACTATTGAGTCCAATTCCATTTTGCAGTTGAAGAAACTGAGGCCAGGAGAGGTTAAGTTCCTTGCCCGGGGTCACATAATTATTAAGTCTAGGTCAAGATTTGAACTTGAGTCCAGCGCTCTACTCATCATGGACTCTAAATGCTCCTCCTTCCCCTTTCTTTGCACTGGTTAAAGAGGAAATACTACAAATAATCCTTAATGTCTTTCATTTTCCCAAAGGGCCTGAAAAATTTGGAACCTGTTGCTCCACAAGATCCTTTCAGTCAGAACACTAATTTCTCAGTTCTTCAGATGCTATAGAATGGGGAGACTATCCATAAGCTGTGCTTAGACAGTCAGCCTCCTAAAACTCAAAGTCCATTCTCAACCCCTTATACATGTCAGCACTAGTGAAGTCCTGACTGGCTTGTCAATGGACATCATAGATAAAGAAGCTTCTGGAAGGAGCGAGAAGGAGTTGGCAAGGATTAGGACCCATTTTACTGGAGATGTGAGGGGCAATGACAGTTAGCAATGATGTGGCCTTAAGGTTTATAAAACACTTTACAAATACCATGCTACTTTAGCCTCACAACTCTGAGAAGTAGATGCTCTTATTATTGCCAGTTTTTTTTTGATGATGAACCCTGACAGAGGTTAAATGACATGTTCAGGGTCACACATAACTAGTAAGGTCTGAGGTTGAATTTGAACTCAAGTCTTCCTGACTCCTGGTGCAGTGTTCCATCCATTTCATCACCTACCTGTCTTAGTAATAGTTAGAATTGTTTGATATTTTGCTTAAACTGTTTTACTCATCTGTTTGACTGGGTTGGTGAGAAGCATAGATGGTATGTAGGCTTGTATGCCAGTAAAAATTGAAGAAATCCAACAGTTTCTTCTGGCAGTTAAAAGAATAGATTTAATCTTAGACTGGGGGCATTCTGATTAGCTTTTATTGGTTTCTTGATTAGATGGGGTGGCTAGAAGGAAGAATTAATAGCACTCACCAGAACCCTAGAGCTAGGGGGAAATAAAAGAGTAAATGTTTTTTACAAACTTGAAATATGCTTTCTATATTCTACATGCCCATGGAGCAATTTGGAAAGAAGGTGGATATCTGACAGCAAAAAGCTCCCCTTTCAAACGTGCCCAGGAGATTTCACATCTCCACCAAGCTGTTGAAAAGCTGCAGGAGACAGCTATTATCTTTTGCAAAGGTCACCAGAAAGGGGAAATGAATCAGGCTGTGGGAAATCTCCTGGTAGACACTGCAGCAAAGAATGCTGCCCGCCCATTAACCATACTGGCTCCTTTACTCTCACAACATCCTGGTCTCTTCACATCTTCCTACAGCCCCCAAGAACAGGCCATGGCTGGCAAAAAAAAAAAAAAAAAAAAGGATACCAGTTCTAACCCTTGAGGTGGTTTAAGACATGTCTCAGGCCAACTTCTTATCCCATTGGAGAGCCAACAGAAGCATCTTTCTGGTTTATACTAGGCCACACACCTGGGGAAGAATGGCCCTCCAGTGTCTGATAAAAGTCTGTTTTTACTGGCAGTAAGCCAAAAGAAATTACCCGACAAGTCTCTTGGGCTTGCCCAACTTATACCCAGAGACTCTGGAATATACCTGTGAAGTCTTGTAAGACCTCGAGCTGCTGTTTAGAAAGGCCTCAGCCCCCTCCAGTGGACAGGTGGATAAAAAGAGGTGAAATCATACATGCCCTTTTCCTTTGATGTTTTGGTCTTGCCACAGCCATCTTTAATTCTCTCCAGAGATATTGCCTTTTCTCTATATTCCTCTTGTGCCTGTTTGGTCCTTGTTTGCTTAAACGCCTTGCCAAGTTTGTCTCCTCCAAGGTTCAAATCATCAACTTCTACATGACAACTTAGGCATTATACCCCTTGAATGGGACCAGTATGGCAGTATGACACTGGGCCAGATCAGCAGCACCCCTGCAATCTCTGCCCACTACTCTTAGTTCTTCTCTCAAGAAGCACAACAATTGGAATGGCTAAACAAATTGTGGTCCATAAATACAATGGAATATTGCTATGCTGTAAGAAACAATGTAAGAAGAACATAGAAAAAGTTATATGAACTGATACAAGATGAATTAAGCAGAACCAGGAAAACACCTCCTTCAGGCATCTAGGTGGCAAAGTGGTTAGAGTGCTGGACTTGGAGTCAGAAAGACCCGAATTCAAATCCTGATTTATTTGCTAGCTATCTGACCCAGAGCAAGTTGCTTAGTTTCTCTTAGGCTCAGTTTTCTCATTTGTAAAATGAAGGAAGTGGACTTGGTGGTCTCCAAGGTCCCTTACAATTCTAAATTTATGGTCCCATGAATATATACAATGATTACAACAATATGGGTGGAAAGAACTACAAAACAAAACCGAATGTTGCAAAATCATGAGGCAGCAAATTGTAGCAGATAAGGTGCTGGACATGGAATCAGGAAAATCTGGATTCAATGCCAGCCATATGACCCCTGGGCAAGTCATTTAAAATCTCTGCCCTGGTTTCCTCATCTATAAAATAAATAAGTTGATTGGACTCAATAGTCCCTGAGGAACCATTCAGCTCTAGATTTGTGATATATGCCTTCCTTTTCTTCCATGACAGTTCCTTAAGTGTGAAAAAAAATCTAAATTGTCCTCCTGCTCTTTTTACCTCTAAGGACAAGTATCACATTTATCCTTAGCTTTTCCCCATTGTTTTCATGCCTCTCACTATCTGCATCACTGTCTCAATTCCTAGCTCAGAGGTTCAGGTCTGAAAGATACTGGAATTATCTTAAAACAAATCAGTCTCCCAATAAGGTTAGATAGATGATTAGATAGACAGATGTGGGAAACAAAGGAAGGAGTTCTGTTTCCACAGGGTTAAATCTCCTTCCAGCTTTAAACGATAGCAATTGATCAGAGTTGTGACCTAGCATGGTCAAAAGGTCAGAAACTTGAGGGGAAGCCTATCAGAGAGGACAACATGAAGTCATGTGACCATTAGATAGTGTGGTGAGAAGTTCAAATTTGGAATAGTGTAAAAGGGCTTGCATCGGTCTGAGCAAATTAAAGTCCTCTTATAACCCGACTTGGGAGCTACCTATTCATTCATGGGGAATGAATGTAAAGATTAATGAAGCTTTCTGGATTTCACAACACGTACACTTCTTTGTTTAAGATGAGTACTTCTCTCATAGTAGAGAATGTGCCCTCTTCTTATAAGGACTGTAATTAAAGATTCTTCTTCACTCTGGATTTTAGTTTTGTTATCAAACAGGATGTGTCTTACTCTAGATGGGGAGGGGACTCAAGAGGGGGCCCTATTGATAACAGTAGATAATTAGTGTTATCCAGTTTTTAAGCCTGCAAGATTTTACATAACTCTCCTAAATGGTAGAGAGAATGATGACTTGATGCTGCATGCATGTGTGAAGGGAATGAAATTGGTATAAGATTTTTGGAGAGGAGAGACATTCTTCCTTCCTTTTGTGAGAGACACATGGAGTTTTTGGACTCTCCAGAGACATCTATCCATCCTTTCCCAAAAGCTGCATTTAGGATGTGTGTCTGTGTGGACACGGACAACATGGTTAACGCACACAGACTTAAGAGATTTTTTTTTTTGGTGACCATATTTCTCAATAGGTGGATCCAAAAGAAAAATTTCACTAGGATATGAGGCAAAATTCAAATTCAGCTCTTCCTGACTCCAAATCTAGTACTGTACTCACTTGATGTTATCTAATACCATCTCTAGATTCTGAAAAAGAATCCCTTTTACAACATTCTCACAAGCAGTCATCCAGTCTTTGCTTGAAGACTTTTGAAGATGGGGAACTCGCTACCTTTTAAGTCAGCACATGCAATTTTGGGACAGCTCCATTAGGATGACTTTCTGCTGAACCCAGATCTGCGTCTGCATCTTCTATCCATTATTGCTTCTAATTTTGCCCTTTGGAATCAAGAAGAAGAAGATTTTTTTCTCAAGAAAAACTTTTATACATTTGAATACAATTACTAGGTACTTCCTAAGTCTTACCTTCTCTAGTCTAAACATCTCCACTTCCTTTTATTCTTTTTTAAATTTTATTTATTTTCAGTGTTCTACAATCATTACCACATAACTTAAATTTTTTTCCCTTCCTCTCCCCGCTTCCCCTCTCCCTCCCTCCCCAAGATAGCATACATTATATAGGTTCTATACATACATTCATTACATACATTCTATACATACATACATTAAATACATTTTCACCATAATCATGTTGCACAGAAGAATTAAAATGGATGGGAGAAATCATATAACAAAGCAAATCATAATACAAAAGAAAATGATCTGTTACATTCTGAGATTGAATTCTGTAGTTCTTTCTCTGGATATGGAAGGCATTTTGCCTTAAAAGACCATTGGGAATTTTTTAAGTCCTTGCATTGCAATGAAGTTCTAAGTCTACCAGAAAAAATCCTCACACGCTGTGGTTGTTGATGTGTACAAAGTTCTCCTGGTTCTGCTCCTTTCACTCAGCATCAGATCATTGAAGTCTTTCTAGGCCTCTTTGAAGTCTTTCTGTCCATCATTTCTTATAGCATAATCATATTCCATTACATTCATATACCATAATTTATTCAGCCATTCCCCAATTGGTGGGCATTCCCTTGATTTCCAGTTTTTGACCACCACAAAGTAGCTATAAATATTTTTATACGTGTGGGACCCTTTCCCATTTTTATGATCTGTTGGGGATACAGTCCTAGAAGTGGTATTGCTGGGTCAAAGGGTATGCACAATTTTTGTAGCCCTTTGGGCATAGTTCCAAATTGCTCTCCAGAATGGTTGGATCAGCTCACAGCTCTACCAACAATCAATTAGTGTTCCAACTCTCCCACATCTTCTCCAACATTTATTATCTTCCTGTTTTGTCATGTTAGTTGATATGATAGGTGTGATGTGGTATCTCAGAGTTGTTTTGATTTGCATCTCTCTAATCAATAGTGATTC
>CM053770.1:603483707-603550284 GCA_028658325.1 Potorous gilbertii | reverse complement strand
CATTTTTTCATATGACTATAGATATATTTAATTTCTTCCTCTGAAAACTGCCTGTTCATATCCTTTGACCATTTATCAATTGAGGAATGACTTGTATTTTTATACATTTGACTCAGTTCTCTATATATTTTAGAAATGAGGCCTTTATAACCAACATTAGTTGCAAAAATTCTTTCCCATTTTTCTGTTTCTCTCCTAATCTTGGTTGCATTGGGTTTGGTTTTGCAAAAGCTTTTCAGTTTAATGTAATCAAAATTATCCATTTTGCATTTCATAATGTTTTCTATCTCTTGTTTAGTCAAAAATTCTTCCCTTCTCCATAAATCTGACAAATGCATTATTCCTTGCTCCCCTAATTTGTTTATAGTACCAGTCTTTATACCTAGATCATGTATCCATTTGGACTTTGTTCTGGTATATGGTGTCAGGCATTGGTCTATGCCCAGTTTCTGCCACACTGTTATCCAGTTTTCACAGCAATTTTTGTCGAACAGTGAATTCTTATCCCAGAAGCTGAGATCCTTGGGTTTATCAAATAGTAGATTGCTATATTCACTGACTACTGTGCCTTGAGTACCTAACATATTCCACTGGTCTACCCTTTTGTTTCTTAGCCAGTACCAAGTGGTTTTGATAACTGCTGCTTTATAACACAATTTGAGATCTACAAGAGCTAGACCACCTTCCCTAGCATTACTTTTCATTAGTTCCCTTGATATTCTGGACCTTTTGTTCTACCAGATGAATTTTGATATTATTTTTTCTAGCTCTAGAAAATAATTTTCTAATAGTTTGATTGGTATGGCACTAAATAAGTAAATTAAGTAGAATTGTCATTTTTATTATATTGGCTCGACTTACCCACAAGCAACTGATGTTTTTCTACTTACTTAGATCTGACTTTATTTGTGAGAAAGGTATCATTTTCTTTAATTCTTATGTAACCAGGTATTCCCAGCAGCCCCTTGCCTTGAGTGGGTAGAATCTGAAGATTCAGTAGAAGAATGTCAAGCCTCAGAAACTGAGCTCTGGTTTCACTTTGGTTTGGAGAGGTATAAAGGTAGGAAAGGGGTAGCTTTGAGATAACAGATGCTCCAGCAGGGACTTTGAATGGAGGTTGAAAGGGGGAGTAGTGGCAGCTAGACTTTCTGACAAGGGCTGTGTGTGGTTTGAATGTACTGAAGCTAATAATTATCGTTATCTCCTTGAAACCAGTGAAAGAACAGCCAGTGACATTTTAACTCCCCTCCTTTTTGCCCCATATCTGCAGCAAGCAGGCATTTTATGCTTAATTTCTCTATCCCTTTAAACTAATTCCTGATTTTGTTTCATATAAAACTGTGACCAGTCATAAATCCTTATTATTCACATCTATTAATTAATCATGAAGAGAGGGACTGCAGTTGAGAAAGTCAATGAATGCTTGGAACATATAGAACTAAACAAAACAGAAGTTTGCTCCGTGGTTTAAAATAGCTAGAATTTAGTCTCGGCTTTGGAGGATTTGTGCTATAGTTGTGAGAGACTCGTAATTTTGGTCTTTTTCCTAATAATTCTTATAAACTCTCAAATAGCAGAGATAAGACCAACCATGTGAATCAAGACCATTAGATACATAAACTATTGCATCATGGGTAAGCAAGATGCAAATAACATTTAGAATATGGCAAATGCCTCAGCTAACTTTGCTAGACAGTGCCACCTGCTGATTACATTTATATGGCATGTTCTTTAGTCCCCTTACCATACTAGTATGGGCTTTGTTGCAGTTTGTCCAAGTCCTTCATAAAATATGATGTCTGGAACTTAATACAAAACAGATATGATCTAACGAAGTCTGAGAGAAATTATCATCTCTTTTGTTTTGTACACCATTAATCTCTATTAACATATTCTTTGACTGAGTTTGTATTTTTTTTACTACCTTGTTACATTGTTGACTCATATTAAGTTTATAATCCATGAAAATTCCTAGACTCTTTTCACAAGACATACTGCCAAAAAAAAAAAAATAGTACTGTCTATCCATGTTCCTCTATCCTATACTTGTGCAATTGATTTGTTGAGCCCAAACATCAGACTTTACATTTATCCCTATTACATTTCTTATAAGATTCACCCCCATCATTCTTTTTGGCTCCCTAGTCTGTCATCCAACAGGATAGGTTTCCCTGCCAGCTCCATTTGATTAATAAATTTGATAAGTATGCTATCTAGGCTGTCATTCAAGCCATTCAAAAGATGTTGAATTACCTTGCAGCATTCCAACTAGAGAAACTTCCCTCCCTGACACTAATCCATTAATCGCCTCTTGGAGAGTTTAGTAATTTAATATTTTTTAAATAAAAATTTTATTTTTTTAATCAGTAAAAATCTACTTTTTCCATCTCCCCTTTTACCAATTGAGAAAAAAAGAAAAAAGAAAGCTCCCATTATAAGCACGTATAGAAAAGCAAAACAAAGTCCTGTATTGGCTATGTCTATAAAAATATGTGTCCATTCGTATTTCTGTGTCCTATTCCCTATCAGTAGAGGGAGTAGTATATTTTATCATAAGTCCTCTGGAACTGTGATTCATTACTACACCGATTAGAGTGCCTAAGTCTTTCAAAGTTGTTTGTCTTTACAATATTTCGTAAATTTTTCTGGTTCTCACTTCACTGTGCATCAATTCATATAGATCTTCTAGGCTTCTTGGAAATAATCTCCACCATCATTTCTTACAGAACAAAAGTATTCCATGAAGGTTATATACTATAACTTACTCAGTAATTCCCCAACTGGGGACACCTTTAGGGTATACTTTAGTTTCCAATTCTTTGCCACCACAAAAAGAGCTGCTATAAACATTTTGTATATCCTCAGTTTAAGTTTGTTTTGCCTAGACTCCCTTAATTTGCCTTGACTTTTATTTCCCCTACTACCTTCTCCTGTTTTCCAGTTGAGTGAAATGTATTTCTGTTCCCAGTTGTATGTTGTATATAGTCTTCCCTCCTTTGACCAGTTCAGGAGTGAGACTCAAGTGTTATCTACTCCCCTACTTCCTCTTTGTTTGTATGTACTTCTACTTGCTTGCTTTAAGTGAGATGTTATTTCCCAGAGTTCCTTTCTTTTCCTCTCCTCCTACCCAGTGTATTCCTCTTTCCCTTCCTCTCCATGAAGATTTTCAAGATACAACTGAACCACTCTCAAGTTCTCTATTAATAAGATTCCCTTTATGACCCCTGATGATGACATAGTTCTGAGGGGACATGTGTCTTTTCTCCCCATATTAGAATGTAAACAGTTTATTCTTGTTCAATTGCTTATGATTGTTTGCTTAAGCTTACCTTTTTATATTTCTCATGACTCCTGTATTTGCATTTCAACATTTCTATGCAACTCTGGTCCTTTCATCAGGGATGTTTGGAAGAGAGACTGACAGCTTTCTGCAACTCTGCCTCACTTAAAACTAATTCATACAGAAGTTAAGACATCACCCTGCGATATTATTGGTCCTCTTTGAAATAAAAGGATGAACAAAGAAACCCTCTGTTTCATTAAAGATCTATTTTCCCCTGTTACAATTGTACTCAGTTTTACTGGGTAAATTATTTTTGGTTGTAAGTCTAGATATTTTGTTTTCTGGAATATTGTATTCTAAGTTCTGTTCCTTTATGGTGGTGGTTACTATAGATATTGTGTGACTATAGCTCCTTTGTAATTGAATTATTTTTTTTTTTGCTGCTTGGTGTGTGTGTGTGTGTGTGTGTGTGTGTGTGTGTGTGTGTGTCTTAATTTGACTAGGAAGCTCTGGATTTTGGCTGTAACATTTCTAGAAGTTTTCATTTTGAGTTTTCTTTCAGAAGGAGAACAGTAGATTCTTACTATTTCCACTTTGCTCTTTGGTTCTAAAAGATTTAGGCAATTTTCTTTTGTGATTTCTTGAATTCTGATGCCAAGGTTCATTTTTCTGGTCACAGCTTTCAGGTAGTCTTCTAAAATTCTTAGGTAATTCTAATATTATCTTCCCTTGATATATTTTCCAAGTCAGTTTTTACTATGAGATATTTTACAATTTCTTCTATTTTTTGTTCCTTTTTTGCTTTTTAAAACTATTTTTGTTGTCTCATAGGTCATTATTTTCTATTTGGTTCATTCTAATTTTGAGGAAGTTTGCTGCTTGGGTAAGGTTTTGTACTTTTCATGACAAGCGGTTAATTGCTTTTCTAATTCTTTCATAGCTCTAATTTCTTTTCCATTTTTTTCTTTTGCAGCCTCATTTCATTTATAAAAAAAATATTTCAAGTGTTCTTTTAAACTTTTTTGATCTCTTTCAGGAATTTTAGTTGGACTTGTGCCTAAGTTATATTTTCCTTTGAGGCTTTTCTTGTCATTCTTTTGGAATCATTCTCTCCTGGGTTTATGACTTGGGCATCCCTATCATCATAATAGCTTTTAATGGTGGAATTGGTATTTTTTTGCTCATTTTTTGCAGCCTATTTCTTGATCCAGACTTCATGTTAGAGCCCAGGCATGCTCATTTCTGGAGGGAATATCTCAGCTGGTTTGCTGCTGTTTTCCTGAGTGTTGCATATTATGTTATTCAAGGATGTCAGAAGCAGTTTAGGCTGGGAACCTGCAAGCTCTCTGTACTACCAAAGTGGTTTCCTCCATGGTTTGAACTCTTCATGTTCCTGACCAGGTTTTGTATCTGAGCAATATGTCTGTGGGGATTTTGTTTTTTGAGCTCCAGTGGACAATAGCTGGACTCAGCCACTATCAACCAGATGGAAAACTTTGCTGGTTCAAAGTGCAAGAATTCTAAGTTTCTCTTTGGTCTTAGATTCCTGCCCTGGTTATTCTTCTGCAGACCAGAATGGAAGTTGGAACTGAGACCCTGCTCTGCTCTTGCAGATCCAAGCCACACAGCTACTGTTTGTTTCTGAACTTTTTCCTTCTTTGGTATATAACCTAGGTCCTGCAAGAGCTCTTCACTCTGGAATACCACCTGAGGAGCAAATCCTTTGTCTTCTCTGGAGCTGTGACCCAGACCTGGGTGCTGAGCAATAGAATTGGTAGATTATACTTATTCCTGTACCCTGCTCAAGTGTAGGCCCCTTTGTGTCATCTCCCTATTCATTCCTCGATAGATTCCATCTCCAATGTCCACAGACCTCTCTTCCTGTCTCTCTATGCCAACCAAATTGACTCACTGTGATTTTTTTCTCTAGGTTTTCCTGATCAGGACTCAGTCTGGTGCATTTTCTAAATCTTTTTTGGTGGTATTGTGGAAAAGAGCTTGGCTGTACTTCTTGCAACTCTATCATCTTGGTATTTCCATTCAACCATTTCTTAATCTTCCTAATTACACCATCATCTAATTCACACATATCTTTTACATGAGGGAAGAGAGATTTCATGAAATGTCTCTCCCGTTCTGTTCCTTGAGAGTATTGACTCTGTAGCCTGCTATCTCTCAAACAGCAGACTCCACACTTCAGACACCAACTTTTGGCTCTTTGAATTTCTCTCTATAGAGAAATTTGAGATTGAGGAAGCAATTATCCTTTAATTCATGTCTTAGGCTGCTTGCAGGTACATCTCCTGTGGCCATTTGCTTCTATTATAAGATACAGTTGCTAATGGGAGAAGGGGAGGTGGAAGAAATCTCCATATTCTCTTACTGTTCTCTTCTAGAATATTTCTAAGAGCTTACTGTTTGTATTTGAGTGTCTCAGAGTGGGACCAGTTTTCTTTTTATCTAGACCACAAACTACATGGCTAATTTTCTCAACCATTCATTAGAAATTAGAAATTCATTAGAAATGAACAGTGGATAAAATGAAAAATTAGCTGAAACGTTTTTGCACAAAGCCAAATGTTTAGAAATAGAAGGGAAACCTAATAAAATCTTCACAGAGAAAATTTTTAGCCTAATCTCTTCATTTTATTTATGTATTTAAAACTTTAATTTTTTTCTATCAACAACAAAAAAATTTCTTTCCCTCTTTTCCCCCAAAAAGAAAAATCTAAACCCTTTTAAAAAATAAATATGTATAACCAAGCAAAACAAATTTTTCAACTGGCCATGTTAAAAAAAAATCTCAATATGCACCCTGAATCTACCACATTTGTGTTAGGAATAGAGTAGCATGGACCATCTAAAATAGTAGTCACTGCATTGATCAGAGTTCTTAAGTTTTTCTTTACAATATTGTTGTTATTGTATAACTTGTTCTGGTTCTGCTCACTTCACTTTGCATCAGTTCATACGCGTCTTCCCAGGTTTCTCTGAAACTATCTCCTTCATAATTTCTTCCTCCACCTGTCTAACTTGATTTTCAAAATCCTTTTTGAGCTCTTCCATGGCCTGAGCCCATCGGATATCTATTTCAGATGTCTGGGATACAGAGGCCTTGACTTCTATGTCTTTACCTGATGGTAAGCATTGTTCTTCCTCATCAGAGAGGAAAGGAGGAAACATCTGTTCACCAAGAAAGTAACCTTTAAGACCATAGTCTTATTTTTTCCCCCCCTTTCTGGGCATTTTCCCAGCCAGTTACTTGACTTCTAAGATTCCTCTCCACCTCTGCCTAGATCTGGCCAGCTACTGCTTGGGGTCTGAGATTCAAACGCTGCTCACCAGCCTCAGGGCTTTCAGTGGTGGGCCCAGCTGCTATTCAGGGTAAGATTAAATCAAGTTCTCAGGTGGGGGCAGGGCCGCCTCCCAGGTTCAGTTCCCTCAGGGGGTTTATGTGGAGACCTTCAGTAATGGATCTGAGGTCCTGCCTGCTCTGGGAGCCCCTGGCCACCACTGCCTCTGCTGCTGCCTCCTGAGGGGGCCTGAGTTATGGAGACACCCCACTCCCCTCTCAGCCAGCCCAGAAGTCTCTCTCACTGACCTGTATAGCACCTGTGGGTGGAGGGACCTTCGCGGCTGCCAGAGATTCCATCCCTGAAGCCTGCTCATATCTGCTCCTTTCGGGGTCATGCAGCCAAGGTAGGGCTGGGTTCCACTCTGGTCCCATGCACAACGGACCTTTGGTGAGGGTTTTTCAGGTCTTTCTGGAACAGAATCTCCTCCACTCCATTGTTCTGTGGCTTCCACTGCTCCAGAATTTGTTAGGAGTTCTTTCTTTACAGATATTTTATAGGCTGTGGTTTCAGAGCTATCATATGTGTGTCTTTCTACTGCGCCATCTTGGCTCCTCCCCTCCTTCATAATGTCTTATAGCAAAATAGTGTTCCATCAATTAATATACTATAATTTGTTTAGTCATTCTCCACTTAATGGGTACCCATTTAGTTTCTATTTCTTTGACACCATAAAAGAGCTATTACAAATATTTTTGCACATAATTGCCTTTCCTTTTTCTTTGATCTCTTCAGCAGTATAGGCTTAGCAATATATCTATCACTGGATCAAAGAGAATCCTCATTTTAGTAATTTTTGGGACATAGTTTCAAACTGTTTTCTAGAATGACTATCAATTTAGAGTTCCATTGATGGTTTATTAATGTGCCTATTTTCCACAACCATTCCAGCATCTGTCATTTTCATTTTATGTAAATTTTGCCAATTTGAACAGTGTGAGGTATAATTTTGAAGTTGCTTCAATGTATATCTTTTTATTTTTAGTAATTTAGGGCTTGTTTTCAGATGGCTATGGATAGCTTGGATTTCTTCTTTAGAAAACTTCTATTTACATCTGTATTGGCAAGCAAAGTAGGATCTTTTACTGTTTTTGTTTTATTATAATCAAATGCCTCTGATTGAATAATGAGATTAAAGATCTTCCCCATCCATTAAATGGGCCTGCCCACTAAGGGGAGTTTGATTAGGGAAGATTTGTAGGAAGGCCCACAACTTTTGTTAATGAGAAGCTGGTTCTGAAGTGTTGTGATGCCCTCTTGCTCTGAAAAGTGTAAAGATGCTGAGGTGATGTTTTATTTTGTAGCTTAGTTTTGGAAGATTTGTGTGTCAGATGAGACTCTGGAAAGCCGCTAAGCAGTCTCCTGGCTTTGAAAACCAAGACGTTGGTTCTTCTCTCTGGTAACTATGTATATATCTGTCTGTTGATTAGTGATGCATGTATTGTTATGTCAGGCAGCTGGAAGCATTTTCTCTTGATTTTGATTTCTCTGTATTTTCTCTGAAGTTCAGGGTGCTGACTTTTTCCCTGAACTAAGTGAAAGATACATGTGCTTGATTAAAGTGATTGTTGACTCCTCAAGTTGCCTGTCCTTTTAGAAAATCAGATCTAAGAACCTGTGATAGCAGACTCTCCTGTGAATGTTGGGATGCTTGATTTCACAATATCCTTTCACTATCAATTAGAGAATGGAGCAAATCTCTCTGATAAAGTATATTTGAAAATTGATATCAATACATAAGAACAAAGACCATTTCACAATAGGTAAACAGTCAAAGGCAATTGATTCTGAAGATAAGAAATCCAGGCTATCAACAAAATATGAAAAAGTGCATCAAATAACTAACAATAAGAAAAATGCAAATTAAAACAACTCTGAAGTTCCATCTAATACCCATCATTGACAAAGATAAACAAAAAAGACAATGACAATTTTGGGAAGCACTACAGGATGACAGGAACACTAACACAGTATTAGAGTAGCTGCTTAATGTGCTTTTCAGTGGAATCATATTTATGTTATCAAATGATGAATGTTTCGGTATGATTTCCTTGTTTTCATTTGAAAGCCATATTCAGTTCTATGTTCAAAAGCATCAAAAGTGATGCTACTATATCTAAGACTAGGGAGAACCACAGAGGGATTAAATTGTTTTCTTGGAAGATGACATATTTGACATGAATCATTCTTGATAATACTGTATTATGATATGTTTTAACTGGAGAATAGCTTTACATGTGGACATCAAATATTCTAGCATTTATGTATATATTTGTAGTATGTTACTAAGCCAGTCAAAGACTGTAATAAGCAAAGTCAGTATAAATGTCATGATGCTTTTAGGTGGCTTGTTCAATAATCACCAAATTTATAATGAGTTGCTCTTTATACCACTGATTTTTGCATACCCATTTTGATATGAAGTCAATATATTGTTTTCATGTGAGTAGTGTTCACTGATTTTTTTTCTCTGAGTGATACAACTGAATGTTTTATACAAAATACAAAAACATAAATAGACTGTATTTGGAGAGGTCATTGAATTTTTTGTTAATAAATATGTGATGTCTCCTGTTAGGAATGATGGATTTAGGCTTGAATCAGAAAGGAAGCTTACAGTATAGTTTACTAAAAATTCATGCATCTTGATGTCATGGTGCTCTTTGAGAAGGAAGGACAAACACAGCCTGTGAGTGAGTAGTAGCTCCTCTCTTCCTCTTCTCCTCCCTCTTCCTCCTCTCCTCTGGTGTTCTACCCCAGGAGAAGGTACACTCCATGCCCCAAAGCTGCCTTTTTTCCTCTGGGTTTACAGGATACATTTCTTGCTTAAAGATCAAGCATTAAACCCAATTCACTCTGAAGCTCATAGACTGGACAAGTCCCCACCCACCTGGCACAGAATGCATTTAATTACTAAATAGTAAATGTTTTTCTTTTACTCAGGAATCCTCAGGATCTTCCCTGCTCAGTTTGATTTTTTTTTTTTTTATTAAAGGGGCCACCCCTTGAGTAACTACTTAAAGAAGCCTATTCATTGAATGGGTGTATCTCACTCAAAGTGAGAATGTGGTAAGACCTTAGCCTGAAAGGTCAGGGTCTCACATTGTGTCTTGGGCCATCTCCATTCATCCTACTGGACCCAGATGGCTCAGGAGGAGAAAGTGAGGTTGTTGACTTTGCATTGCCCTCCCTCCTCAAATCAAAGTCAGCTGCTAGTCATATTGTCATCTTGATGTCATGGTCCTCTGAGAACAAAGGACAAACACATGAGCTATTGTGTAGCATTTGAGGCAGTAATTCAGGAGCTGGAACTCATCCGTTTTGCAGGGAAGTTATAGTTTCAGTCATTTACCTTGATATAACTATAACTGTCATCATTAACTATTTTTGTTATTATCACTCTTTTGGAAATTACTCAAGGTGAATTATGGGGCTCTCCACCTGATTTTCCCATGGTTGTACCTGCTACTGTCTAGTATCTAGCTTAGTGATAAATATAGTTTTCCTCCCTGTGCTCCACTCTTTCTCTTTTCAGTTTAGGGATTTTTTTTTATCAGATCTGCAAGTCTGCAGTCCAGTATACTTTTCCTGACCTTGCTAGATACAGTGGGGATGCCACAGAAAATCACTGCATTTAGAGTCAGAGGACCTGGTTTCTAATCCTGGCCCTTGAACAAGTCATTTAACTTCCCCAAGCTTTTTTCCTCCTCTATAAAATGTCACATTTTGGACTATATGACACACATTAAATTAGATTACTTCCCAAGTCCCTTCCCACTCTAAATGTATGAGTTCTGGAAAAGTCAATTATTCTTTATCTTAAGCTGTTTGGAAAATTTAAATAATTATGTCAACAAGTTCAGGGAGCATTATTTTTGCATTATTCAGCATTATTTCAGTATGTGGAGTCATTGTGGATCACTATACAGTTACACAGATCTACAATCCAATCCCTGGACACCTTGGAGAGTACATTCAGAGAATGAAATAATGAACCAATATCTGAGCACATAAGATTAACCTCAGTAAAATCTCATTTTGAGGCACTTTTTGATAATACCAATATGAGAATCAAACTTAAGTATTTCATTGGTCAACACATTTCCAAAAATTCTGTCAGCCTTCTGTGTAGAAGAGAGGTACTTGTTAGGTGCTGAGAGGAATACAAAAGTGAATAAGATGGGGTTTGCTGTAGTCTGGGATAGCAAAGACATGAAGATAAGTAACTTCAATGCATGATAAATTTCATAAGAGATGTACAAAGAAGTGTTTCATTGCTTAGAAGAGAGATCCTATCATGTTGAGGGGGCTCAGGGAAGGTGTCTGGAGATGTTCATCAATCTATAGATATTTATTAAGTGCCTACTATACCTCAGATAATATACAAATGATGGGGTTACAAAAAGGTGCAAATACTAGTTTTTGCCCCCAAGGAGCTCACAATCTAATGAGGAGGTATAAGCAAACAAATGTGTACTAGCGAGGTATATATAGAATAAATAGGAAATAACTAAAAGAGGGAAGGTTCTAGAATTAAGAGAGTTAAGGAGATGGAATTTAAGTTGGGATTTAAAGAAAGTCAGGGAAGTTAGGAGATGGAGTTGAGGAAGGAGAACATTCCAGGCATGGGGGACAGCCTGAAAAAAAGCCTTAGAGCCAGAGATGGTGTGTCTTCTTCATGGAACTCTGAAGAGTACTTTTGGGCAGTAAGGAATAAGAACAGCTAGGTGGGCAAAATGGGTAGAGAGCCTGTCCTGAGTTAGGAAGACTCATCTTCCAGAGTTCATATCAACCCACCACCTTGTCTGTCTCAGTTTCTTCATTTGGAAAAGGAGCTAGAGAAAGAAATGACGGTCACTTCAGTATCTTTCCCAAGAAAACCCTAAATGGGGTCACAAAGTCGGACACGACGGAAAAACAAGGTGAGAAGACTGGAAAGGTAGTAGGGGGTTATGAAGGACTTAGAATGCCAAATAGAGGATTTTGTAGCGAACCACTGGAGTTTGACGGGATCTATGTTTTAGAAAAATCACTTTAGAGGATGAATGGAGGATGGATTGGAGTGGGGAAGAGACCTTAGGTAGGGAGCCACTAGCAGGTCATCACACTAGCCCAAGTATGAAGCAACGAGGGCCAGCACTAGAGAGGTGCCAGTGGCAGAGGAGAGAAGGGGCATATTGGAGAGAGGTTGCAAAGGTGAAATCGACACGCCTTGGCTACAGCCTGGATTTGTGCGGTGACAGACATTAAGGAATCCCGGCTGACTCCCGGTGTTGTGAGCCTCAGGCACTGGGAGCTTAGCGCTGCTTTCCGGTAGTAAGGAAGCTTAACAACCGCGTTCAGGGGAAAGAATACTGGATTTTTATTTGGATGAGCCGTTGTGACCTTAGTCAAGTTACTTCCTTTACCAAGTTATGTTTTCTTGTCTGTATTATAACGAGGCTAAATTAGATGCTCTCGACTAGCTCACAATCCTATCATCGGGCGACGCGTGGCATCTGAGCTGAGCTTTTTGAAGGTGGCCCTAACCAGGTGGTTAGGGATGAGCCAATAGGAGCTCAGGAGCAGGTTTTAACACCTGGCTGGTCCGGCTTGGGGAGATCCGGGGCAGGAAAGGTTGTAAAGGAAGCCGACCGGCCTGACGGACGGGCACCCTCGGTGCGGTGAAAGGGCCCTGGACTGGAGTCCTTAGCCCTTAGTGGCTTTGAATCGATGCCCGGCCACGTGGCCTTAAGGACTCCAGGGGCCTCTAATCCAAACCTCCTCCCTCCCCCTGGGAAGCATCTGCAGGAAAGGCAGGACTGTACGTAGCCCTTCGGCTGTTCGGCCTCTCTACAGTGGCCGCCGCTGTCCACGGAGCGCTTTTCGCGTTTTAAAGCGCTTTATGTACCCCGGTTGGGGGTTGGGCAGTCCCCAGGCCTCGGGAGAAACGTGTTACTAGGTAGGAAACAGGTTCAGGGAGGGAGGCAGCGGGCCCGCCCGAGTCTGGACCGCTCCGGAACTCCGTTTCCTTATCTGTAAAAGGGCCGTAATATTGCCGCCCGCCCGGGCGTTGTGAGGGAAGCGCCCGGTAAGCGGTACAGCGCTACGTAAAGGTCGGCTCTTATTTTACGGCCCTTGCTCCCCAGGCGAGCATCCTCCAGGCTAGCGCTCCGGGAGGCGCGGCCCGCACGGCGGGCACAAGCCACGCCCCGAAGAGGGGGAAGCTCCGTCCCCTGCTTCTCTTGGTCTCGCCCGTTCGCCGGCGATGACGTCACCGTCCTCGGACCCAGCCGGGATTGGTTCGGTGAGAGGGGCGCCGGCGGCGAACGCGACGGGACGTGGAGCGACGCAGGACTGGGAGCCGGAGGTCTCGCGAGAACTGCGGGCCCTGGGTGTGGGATGGACGCGGAGCCGGGAGGGACTGGTCCGCTGCTCCCCGGGCCTTCCTGCCGGCCCGAGACATGGCCCGGGGCCCCGGCCCGCTAGGCCGTGGCTGTCCCCGCCCCGAGTCCGCCGCCATGCCCAAGAGAGGGAAACGACTCAAGTTCCGGGCCCACGACGCCTGCTCCGGTCGAGGTGAGAGCAAGGGCTAGGGGAGGGGACGTCGAGGAGGCGGGGAGGCTGCGGGGAAGGGGCGAGCCGCACCGGAAGGACGGAGGATGGAGAGACCCCTGCCGGGAGGGGCGCCGCGTTGAGAGCCTGTCCTGTTTTTCAGTGACTGTGGCAGATTACGCCAACTCGGATCCGGCAGTCGTGAAGTCTGGACGAGTCAAAAAAGCTGTTGCCAATGCTATCCAGCAGGAAGGTAGGCTTGGGCGATCCGGGCTGCGAGCGGCCCGAGCCCCTTGGGAGGAGTGTTCTCCTAAAGGGTCCTGCCCGAAGTGCTTTCTCTGGGGAGCCGAGAGCGAAGGGAGTAGCCAGAGGCAGCGTTTTGCGGAGGAGGGCTTATCTCCTCCATTTATTTAGGGACGCTTTCTGGTTTACTGCTTCTTTTCGTTTTCTCCCTCGCCTATTGCTCTCTGTTTTTTTTTTCTTATTACATGTGTTTTTTCCTGAGTTTTCTGTTCTCACTTGCCTTTGGTTTTTTTGTTCTTTAATTCCTGGAACTCCTCTATTAGGGCAGTCTTTTTCATTTTGAAGCTATGCTGCTCCCTGGGTGCTGTATACCCAGGGTTCCAAAAGCCTTTAAACTTTAACAGCTTAAAACTGCACACCTTGTATAATCACGAAGGGATATAGACCTGTGATTTCACTGGTATAGGGAGCTCCACAAGGAAGAAACTCCTTATACCAGTATAGGTTTGTATCTTCTCTGTGATTTATGGTATTAGAGAAGTTGCCCTAACGAGCTCAGAACTTCAGTAAGTCCCTTTCTTTACCTAGAGTCACAATTCGGTATGTGTTAGAGGTGGAACTTGAATACAGCTCTTACTGACTGACAGGTTCTCTTATGCTCTCCTACATTACTTCTCCCCTGAGTAGATGTGGTGAACCACATGAGAATTTGTCATGGTGTTCAGTCATTTTTCAGTTGGGTCTGAATCTTTATGACTTCATTTGGGGTTTTCTAGGCAGAGATACTGGAGTGGTTTGGTATTTTCTTCTCCAGCTAATTTAACAGATGAGGAAAATGAGGCAACTTGCCCACAGGCTGACCCAGCTAGTAAGTGTCTCAGGCCAGATTTGAACTTGGAAAGATGAGTTTTCCTGTCTCCAGGCCAGGCATTTCATCACCTAGCTGCTCCAGAGTTTGTCATCCATTTTACCAAATTAATTAAATCATGGGGTAGCATGAAAGTAGTATATTGTCTTTTGGAGAAATTAAAATTCAACACACTATTAAGCACCTTTATATAATGAGTTTAGGCACTGTGCTAGGTGCTGCAGATGTAGGAACAGAAATGAATCAGTCCTAACCCTTAATGCATATGCATTTTACTGAGATTTACAGAGATACATTACCTAAATACAGGGCAGTTTAAAAAAGGGAAAGAGAGAGCAAGTAACTTTTTAGGAAAGATAGATCATTAATGGGATTGATCAGGATAAACTTCTTGGAAGAAACTGAGCCTTGAAAAGGTTCTGACCAGTGAATGTGATGGAAGATGAGGCTAGATTGTTCAAATGCTTCAGAGTTGAGGGATAGAATTTTGAGTTCTAGGAACAGCTGTGAGTCTAGGGGCTATTGAGTACAGTGTGTGAAGGAGGTAACGTATAATAAGGCTAGAAAAGGTAAATTGGAGGGACTTAAGTGCCAGGCTAAGAAGCTTATCGTATATTGAGCAATGTGGGGGAGCTTTTGAAAAAGGAAATGAATGGTGAGTTTGTGTCTTGGTAATAGCAATAGTGATGACAGCTGGCATTTATAGAGCACTTTAAAGTTTGCAAGGTACTTTAAAACATTATCAGATTTTATTTTAATAACAACCATGGGATGAAGGTACTGCTGACGCAGACAGATCACAGTTAGTAAATGTGACTTGAACTCAGGTTTTCTTGACACTTGGTCCAGGGCTTTATCCACCGAGTAAGAAAATGATTTGGACAGCTCTATAGACTGGTTGGGAAAGGCAAGTGACTGAAAGAAATATGATTAATTTGAAGGCAATTGAAATGGGGCGGGCAGGGCCTGAAGGTGATGGCCATGTGAGTGAAGTTGTGGAGGCAGAAGCGACAGGGTTTGGCAAACGATTGATAGAAGGGTGATGAAGAGTAAGGAAAGATCAAGGAACTCCTCTCTAGGTGCTTTGGAAGGTTTGTGGGTGTTGTGAAACAGTTTAGTTTTGGACTTTTTGAGCTAGAGATACCATTTGGGGCATCCAGGTTGATAGCTGTCCTGCTGGACACGAGCAGTCAGAGATGCATGAGTGGAGTTTAGGAAAGAAATTAGGTATGGGAAGAATCTTTGAACCCACTGGAGTGGGAGAAGGAGAAAGGCCTCCTGGGGATAAGGGAGGAAGGATGTTCTAGCAAATGAAACCTGAGGGGAGAACAGTATCGTAGAAGCACCAAGAATAAGAACTGGTATCAGAGGAAACGGAAAGGAAAATAAAGATTTGAGAAAAAGACATGAGATTTAGCATTTAAGAGAATAATTTCTTTTGAGTGGTGAGGTCAGAGGCCAAATTATAAGAGGTGGAGGAAAGGAGTTTAGGAAGTAAAGAGGTTCTTTTATGGATTGTTATTCCTGTGAATCTGCCAGTTAATGATAGGAGCAGTATAAGCAAATAACTTCAGGGCATAAGGGAAGATTTCATAAAGAATACATAAGACCTGAGCATGTTTCTATGTACTAGGAAATGCTAGTAATATCTAGTGTAGTATAGAATGCTAAGGTTGAAGACAGAAGAAATTTCAGAGGGTAATATCAATGGTATAAGTCTCAGTCTTGTCAAAGAAGAAGGCCACCTTTTCAAGTTTGTTTCAAGTTGGGATTTTTCAAGAAAGTACTCATTGTTTTATGGATTAAAAAATATTTCTGGAGAAAATGTTAACCCAGTTTTCTAGAGTTAATTGCCAAATTTAAGAGATAACTCAGAAGTATAGCCATTTTCTGCATCAGATTGGCTCATGCTGCTGAGTCTTTTTCTTTTTCTTTTACTTTTAAAAATTAGTTATTACTTTGTTAGTATATGATTTTTATCCATTGACCGTCTATTATTTCTTGTTACCTTTTGCATAGTCATAGTCAACGTACTGTTAAAGTTACATTGTATGTTTTCTGTATATTACTTATTGTCATTGATTGTATTATAATATTCCCTACACAGTTCAGCCATTTTACTCCTTTTGGACATTTAAGGTTTTTTCCACTTTTTTGGTGTTACAAATGACAACACTAAATATGGATTTTTGATTTGCTTGACAGTGCTCTGAAAGTATATCATTAATAATAGGATTATTTAGTATATTGTTAGAGTGCTCTCTAAAAACGATTCTCTTAATTTTCAGTGCCATGCTCTAGATGTGTTGTTAGGTTATGGCAGCCTGACTGGCTAGTTTTGTGCTCTTGGGTGGGATTTTATTTCATCTTGCTCTTCTGTCTCCTAGTGAAATCTTTGTGTGGCTTGGAAGCCTCCCAGGTTCCCACAGAAGAAGTTTTCTCTGGGGCTGGGGAACCCTGTGACAGCAGTGATGAGATGGATGCCCAAGAGGAGAGCATCCGTGAGCAGACTGTCTCCAGAAAAAAGAAAAGCAAGAGGCACAAAGGTAAGGGGCGTGCTTGCATGGTCTTGAACATTTCTTTCTATAATGACACATGGTAACTACATTATAGCAGTTTTAGGGAAAGTACCAGAGGAAGCTTCCAGAATCTCAAAGCATTGAGGAAACTATGTAGGTACCTATGTGAGTAGAGATGTAAACTACCTTTTCTTGTTATGTTTAACTTATTCCAGACATGGAAGCTGATATGTGACTATTAGAGCAGTCATAGGCAAAAAATGTACATAGTAGTCCTGGAACATAACTCTACTGGCTATCCATAGTGTAAGGCAGGAGAGATGTACCAAAAAGGCTTCCTCAAATATGTGTATGTCAGTATATCAGGTGCCTATGATTTAGCAGATTTGTGAATGCCTTCCCCTGATGCAGACTCTAAATGTAGTTTGAGAGAGTTGCAGGCTCAGAGCAGCTAGGTGATTTGCTCATGGTCATATACCTAGTAAGTGTCAGAGGTGGGGGTCAGGGGTGCCAGGTCTTCCTGATCTCCAATGTTGTTTTTATTATTTATCACTCCAAAAATTATGTATAGTAACTGATTTTCTTAGATAAAATTATAGGTGTTTAATACAATATTACATGCCTGTTAAGTGATTAATAGGTCCTATAGGCGGATAGAAATATGACAGTTCTTTTCCTCAAGAAGCTTACGATTTAAAGCTATACTTAAGTAAAACAATTAGAGAATAATACAAGATAGTGTAGAATAAAATGCTAAATTGAATGTAAGTAGAAGATATTATGACAGATTTAATTCTTTTCATGCACCTTGGAGAAATCCTTGTCCAACTGCTCTGATTCTGCCAAAAAAGACGATGAACCTAGACAGTATTGGGCACCAGGGCTTCTGAAGTAGTGTTGAAATCTCCTAAGGAATGTCCACAAATTTTATGATTTATGATTTTATTTATTTTATTTTATTTATTGGACTCTAGTTCCGTCTCTCCGTGCCACACTTATAGTTTGTATATATATTCAGTTAATGTTTCTCTTTAGTAAGTCCATTTTCATTCAGTTCTTGTACTTTTCCATCTAATAGCATTCAGATGTTAGAATGTCATACAGATCTACCAGTTTTTTCAAAAGAATTGGTGTTATTGATGCCCATTCCCTGACATTCAGGCATTGCAGAAAGTACTTTGTCTCTTAAGTGAGAATGTTCTTGTTAGCCCCTTGCCATATGAAAGTCAGTATACTTATATGGGGAAAAGTATCTGATCTAATTCTTCTTTCTTTCATGAAGACATGAGAATTTAATTTGATAACATTAGTTCTGAACAGTGGTGATGCTAGAAAGTGTAAACCTGGAATAGTGAGTTCTGGGATTAGGAGGTAGAAGAGAGTGGTGTCGCTGGAGGGAAGCAGAGTTTTGTGTGGTGACTGAAGGTTAAGGGTATAGGGGCTTTTAGAAATTAGGGAAAAGAAGATGTTCTTAGAGAAATTGAGAGGAAATAAGATAATGATGAAAGTTGGAGAACTTCATGAAGTAGTCAGAAAAATTTTTCAGATGGAGCAAATGAGAAAAGATTAGGGGAATAGCCAAGTAAAGCTAGGGACAGCTCACCAGAATTGACTTTGGGGTTGCATACTTGGAAAGGAGTTTTGAGGGATATTCTTGGAACAAAAATGAAGTTCAGAGAAATTGCCAGATCTGATAAAGTAATTTTAAGGAGAGGAATTTTTCCCAACAACATTAAATCAATAAGCCAGGCATTGTGCTAAGCACAGAGGATACAAAGAAATGCAAAAAACAGTCCCTGCCCTTGAGTAGCTTAGTCTAATGGTAGAGATAACATGAAAACAAGGAAGCAGTGAGCAAGATGACATTTTATTAGCAGGGCCATGCTACCTGTCAATAAATATCCATGGCTCACCTTCATTAATGTCAAAGACCCTGAAGGAGCACAGTTACCTGTTTTGAGGTTTTCAGGGAATGTAGAACAAAGAACAGAGCAGGGTAGATGACATCAGGGAATTAAAGGGGCACCATGGTTGGTTACAGAGTCAGGGAATATCATGGTACGTTGGAAGTTTAATAATGAGGGCTAGCAGTGACCATCTTTCTCTCATGAGACTAAGAAGTTCTTATTGTCTGAGTGCAGGTGTGAGAATAGTGGCCTAGACTTTTGCACAGCAAACCAGACATCCTTGAAGAGTGGCTTGGTGTGGGATAAAGATCGGGTCCAAATTCCCTTGCTTTCTCACACATTCTCCAAAGTCATTTAAAATTCCTTGAGGCAGGAGAGCTGGATTTTTAAACTTAATGTATTACAAGCTGGCTGAATTCTAAACTAAGTTCAGCAACAAAGAACGTGACTTAAGTAGTTGCAGGACAAAATCACATAAATAGGATCAATAAGAAAATGATACAGGATCAATTTTAATCTTCTCAAGATATATACATATATTACATATGTATATGATGAATTGGAAATAACACAGGGAAATCATTAGAATTAAAGGGGTTGGGATAGACTTCCTTTACAAAATGGGATTTTAACTGGGATTTAAAGATGCAGAGGAATATTCTAGGCATGTGGGGCGACCACTGACAATTCCTGGAATTGCGAGATAGTATGTCTTGTTTGAGGCCAGTTGTCACTGGATCGTAAGAGTACGTGTAGGGTTGGGAGGTATTATAAGGTGTAAAAAAGGTGTGAAAAGTTAGGGTGGGAGGCAGATTACAAAGGGCTTTGAATGCCAAACAGCAAATTTTATATATGATCCTGGGAGGTAATAAGGAACCACTGGAGTTGATTGTGTTGAAGGGGTATAGATGAGGAAACCCAAGTTAAGAGTAAGATCATAGCTCTCGCGAACCTGAAGGATACTTCACCTAACTTCATTTTACAGATTAGGGAACTGAGTCCTGTAGAGATTGAGTCACTCAAGTTCACAAAGGTGCTGTCAGAGGTATCATTTGAACCCAGGCCTCCTGACTCTAGAGCTGGTCTCGAGTCAGTCCATCTCCTAGAATCTTAGTTCCTTGAGGGGGAACTGTTTCTTTAAACTTTGTGTCTCTAACATTTTGCCTCGTACAGTGTAGAGCTTTAACAGTTATGTTACAGAGGAGAGTTTGGAGGACCTAGATGCAGATCCAACTTCTGACATTAGTTTTGTGACCCTGGGCAAAGTTGCTAAACCTCCCTCATCTGTAAAATGGGAATAATAGTAGCACTTACTTTTTATAAGGTTGATGTGACCATTAGATGGGTGCTTTGTAAAATATAAAATACCATAGTATGGGAAGTTTTGTTATTGTTGCTTTGGGCCTGTGATTTCATTGGTTCTTTCCAGCAAGAGACCTGCCTCTAGGAAACATCAGCAGCTGTTCTGTAATTTATAATCTCAGAGTTAGTTGCTTGAGTTACTAAAGAGATACTTTGTAATGTAGAAGTATAGACAGAAGAGACACAGGTCATTTAGGTGGGGGGACGGGTAGCCTTTCAAGACTGATAACTAGGAGAATTAGGAAGACTTCTTAAAGTATGCTTGTACTGATCCTAGAAGGAACTAGAAGGTGGCTTCTAAGAGTTAGAATTGAGGAAGGTATGTGTTCCAGGCAGGAGAGATGTTTTTTTTACAAAGGTGTAGAGAACAGAGATGAAGTGAGTAATGTGTGTGAAGAACAGTAAGAAGGTGAGTGTGGATAGTAATGTGCTGAAGTGGGGAATGATGTGGAATAAAGCTCGGAGGTAGGTTAGGACTAGTCTGTGGAAGAACTTTGAAATGCCAAACAGGTTTAAATTTGTTCTTGGAGGTAATAGAGGATCCTGTCCATCACAGGAAAATACTGAGCTCTAAAAGGCAGAAAATTGTTAGAAAGCCTCCTACATAGGTTTAAGTTACAGAAGGAAAAAGACTGAGATTCTGATTCTATTTTATTCTATTTCAGAAGACCCTGAGGGGGCTGTTGGAGAAGAGTATCCCATGGATATTTGGCTTTTATTGGCCTCCTACATTCGTCCTGAGGACATAGTGAAATTTTCCCTGATTTGTAAGGATGCCTGGACCGTCACTTGCACTGCCGCCTTTTGGACCAGATTGTATCGAAGGTGCGACTGAAGTGAGCTTAATATACTCTTTGTATAGCTGACTTCAGTGTTTCCTGTGGCTGAGAACTGCTCCCTGAATGAGGTCCTGGTGCTTTATCCTATGCCATGTGCATTTTCCTGCCTTCTGGATGCTTTTCTAATTTATATTTACAATTTCTAACTCTTACCTGTTATTTTTTCCGTGACTTTTCACTTCTGCAGCTTCCTCCAGCAGAGTGATGCCTTTAGTTCCCTCAAAAGACCTTTCTGTAGTCTTCCAAGTGGGGCATTTCCTAGTCAAACTTGTTAAGTTCTGGAGACACCTTTCTTCTCATACTCTGAAGTTGATTTGTTGAATTAGTGGTGCCTCTTATATTAAGGTTTTATAATGCTGTCTTTTTGCTTGCGTTGCTGTATCTGTATCAGTAGTAGTTGTGAACTGCCAAGGAGAGAACAGCTTGTGTAGTTAATCAGAATCCCAGCTCTGATTGCTGGGAAAATAGGTGCAATAGAGAAAGTGAAGGTGAGGGTGCAGTGGGGATAGAAAGGTCTGCAAACCCTCCTGGAGAAGGCAGTTTCCTAGGAGTTAGACAGCTGGAGGAAGATGATGGTTCTCCCTTCACTATTCTTGTTTGTTCACTTTGGTTTCTAGTGAAGAACTTAAGCTCATTGTAAGGAAGGGACCTGTAACAATTCAGATTTTTGTTATACCATGGTCCTTCTGGCTTTTGTGTCCTACGTTACTTGGACTTATCTTCTCTTGATGTTACTACAAGTTTAAAGGGAATCTTCTAAGTGTTTGCAATTCTAGTATTGAAGAGGGTGCCAAGAGTAGTAACAAGGAAGATTTAAAAGTGTGTAGTAGATGGAAGTCTGGAGAGTATATATTCATCTGTATTTTGTATGGGAATAAGCAGAATGTTGAGAGGTATAGGAAATGGTGGCTCTTGGGTATGAACATTGTGGGTTGGCTTAATGGGGTAGTATAGCCAAGTTCTGGCTCATCTGGTTTCAGCCGTGTAGTGGTCCTGGTCTGGCATGCTGTTGTGGGATCGTTCACATGTTGGTATGGGTAACGTGTCCTGTTACAGGCACTACACGCTGGACGCCTACCTGCCCCTCCGCCTGCGGCCGGAGTCTATGGAGAAGCTGCGCTGTCTCCGGGCATGTGTGATCCGGTCTCTGTACCATATGTATGAGCCATTTGCTGCTCGAATCTCCAAGAATCCGGCCATTCCAGAGACCACTCCCAGCACTTTAAAGAATTCCAAAGTAAGTAAGAGGGAAATGGGGAGCTTGTTGATGGGGTTTGGGACGGATGGTCTCATGTGCTTTTGGGGGCACATTATATACCAAGTTTCCATTAAAATTCCTGTCCCCAGCCAGAGTTCTGGAGGGGGAGGGAGCAAGGTTGTGGCCTACTAGGGGACCAGCACTGGCTGTTTTAGACTAGAAGTGTCAGTCTTCTGAAATATTTCTTCTCTGGTTGGGATGGCTTTTTGTAGCCTTTGCTATTAAAGGTTGTGGCATACTAGGGGACCAACACTGACTATTTTAGTTTGGAAGTATCAGTCTTCTGAAATATTTCTTTTGTTGGAATGGCTTTTTGCAGCCTTCACTGTTAAGGCCATTTTGTGCTTTTAATGGAGTTCCCTCTTTTCTTTGTATCAGTTTATTTGCTTTGTGTTGAATATTGGGACGCTCTAGGTGGTGGTTTTGTTGGGTTTGGGCTAGGAAGAGGACAACACAGTTTATTTTATTTTACAAGTGAGAATGGAAGGAATTGATGTCTTTAAGGACAACACGGTTTATTTTACAAGTGAGAATGGAAGGAATTGATGTCTTTAAGGACAACACAGTTTATTTTACAAGTGAGAATGAAAGGAATTGATGTCTTTATGTGGAAATACACATTTTTAGACAGAGGTAGCGTAAAAAGTGTTTTTTATCATAAAAAAATTAAAACTTTAGCACACATGAAAAGGGCAAGCTGTTTGTGGCTCTGAGAACTAGGTTGTCTTTTTTTCATTCTATCTGTGTCAAACACCCTGGATTTTTAATTGTTTGAAACCTCTTGTCTTCGAGAAGTTGGCCAGTTATTTTACTTTTATGCCCTATATGTCTAGTCAGATATCTGTATCTGAATGGACATTGGTCTTTTAGTAACAAATTCTTTCTCTCCTTTCCTCTTGTCATCTTGAAATCTCCCTATGGTGACATTACATCTTTCAGGCATTTCTACATCTCTGATTCTTTGGGGAATTAATCTTAGTTCCCTAGTTAGCAAATACTTACCTGCTCTCTAGATACATATTTCTTGAGGTTTCAGATTCTTGAAGGCAGGAGTCATATCTCAATTATCTTTATATCTCTTCTGGTGCCTAACACAGTGCTCTGTACATAGTAGGCAGTCAGTAGATGTTGACTTGAATTGAATTGTAGGTCACTCTGGTTACTCTGCTCCTGATCCTACAACCTAATATTCTTCCAAGCCTTCTCAAATCTGTTATACTGATGCTTTCATTAACACAGAAGTTATGCAATCTTTCATTATACAATCCTTCATTTCAGATCTTGGGTGACTGCGTAGCTTTCCATATATATATATTTATTTATACGTAGATTACAAGTGTACTGTTGGTTTGGCATTATGTGCATTATATACTGTAGTAGTTAGGAGTTTGTCACTTCAAACTTGAGAGTCAGGATTATATATAAGGGGCTATTAGCACAGCTCTCTCAGCTTAGCATCATGATACCTGGTAATTCAGGGCAGGAGCAGAATGCATGGCGAATAGAATTCTCACTCAGCAGCTGCCTGTGCTTCTAATGTGGATGGATGGTGTGTCGTAGCGTTTACATAGTAAGCTTCCCAGATGTTTGCTGTAGAATTAGACTGGTGGTGGTGGACATGGGATTCATCCCATAAATTTATAACCCTAGTTTTGTTGACTAAAGGAAATAGAGTGACATTGGGTGAACTCCTAGAGACACATCCTAGCGGCTCCAGTGCAGAATGCAAATGCTATGGCTAAGTTGATCATTTTAAAATGCCCATCTCCTCCTATTTGTACTGCTGCTTGTTAAATTGGAGTAAATGAAATATAAAAAGCCGGAGTGGAATGACAGTGAGGATTTTACCCAAACCCGTGCAGTGGGCAGTCAGCTCAGGCCGCCATGGCTTCTTCTATGCCTTCGTGTTTGATTTTTCTGAGCTGGAAGAGGGTTTGGGAACTGGAGTGGCAGGTGACCCACGCATGGCCTTGCCAGTTGTGGCCCCACAGTCGCATGGCATTCAGGGAGCTGCTGGCATGCCTGTAGGAGAACTGTCCCCTGGTCCTCGACTCCAGCTTTTCGTATTTGATTCTCCCCTCTCTCTCTTTTCAATAGCATAGCTTGTGTGGGACACTGGAGCCGTTGTGATGGCAGCAGAAGTATTTGCCCCCTAAAGCCAAGCCTATTATTTTTGATGGAACAGCAGGACGTACAGGGCATGTCTGAAGGGCAGGACAGCCAGCACGGCGGACGACCCACCCCCTACCCCCTGGGAGGTACTTCACTTCTTGTGCTTAACCCTAGCTGTAGCTTGGCTGCCACCAAGGGGCTGCTTATTAACAACTAGTGCAGCCTGACTGCGGTTTTCAGATGGGCCCTCTGCTCTGAGGACCTCTTGAGCTGCTTCCTTTTATCACAGGGGTGGGATTTTCTCTGTCCAGCTTTACAGCCTTGCTGGCACCTTGCCTGGTGGCTGCTGACTATCCTTTGGTTTCAGTAAGGAGATGTGGCCTACTGAATCAGAGTGAATGCACCAGACTCTGTAGCCTACATCTCTGTATTTTAAAGATGAGAGCAACAGGGGTTGACCTTGACAGATTCTAAAGTTAACACTGTAGTCCCTCTTCTTGGTACTGGGCAGCCTTGGGATTGTCTAGTTTTATGTGGAAAATAGAGATGAGCTGGGCAGCTCTCACTCAGCGCCTTGCAGTGCCACTGTAGATAACTCACTGTAGGTGGTACCAGATCTGTCAAGCAGGGAGGCTGCTGTTGCTGATTTTGTTTCACTTTACAGTCTCTTGTGATGTTTTCTTTTTTTTCTTTCCTTATAACAGTGTCTGCTTTTCTGGTACAGAAAGATTGTTGGGAACCGACAAGAACCAATGTGGGAATTTAACTTCAAATTCAAAAAACAGGTATGAGCTCTTCTGATAACTCATTTCGGTTTGGTTAGCAGTGGCCCTGCTCAGTTTCTGGAGGGGGGATGTATGATTGGGAGTAGTGCGGTAGGATTTTAGTGAAGCCCAGAGAGAGCAGGACTTTCTTGAGGATTTTGTCATACTGGGGGATTTCCTATTAGTTGACATCTTCCTTTCCTTAAAAGACTAAAAAAAGTCTTTTAAGAATTTAATTGCAACAGTCAGTCCTTTGGATGGAATAATCAGAACTCTTAGGCTGGTTCTCGTTCAGAATTTTCTCATTGACCATACCCTGCTTTGTCTTAACAATGTTTCTTGGTCCTTCTTTTTAAAAATATATCCTAACACTACAAATGGGTTCCCTCTTAGGAGGTGAATGACATATAGCCTAATATCCCACAATGTAGGGTATAGATTTTGCCAAAAAGACTCCCATACTAAATGGGAACTTTTAGATAAGGTTCTTCCCAATGATGTTTTTGATGTTTTTAGGTCAAGCCCCCTTTGAAAATTTGTCTGGGGACCTGAACTTTAAACTTAGACCATTACTTTCAGGTACCTCTACTTCCATTTTGTGCTATGGATACAGAGCATAGAAAGACTGCTTAACTGAAATTACATTTATAATGTGCTGATGTTTGTATAGCACTTAAGGTTTACAAAAATTTTGCTTTACAGATATCTCATTTTAGTCTCACAAGAATGCTGGGTGGTAGGTACTATTATTACCTACAGGGAAAGAAACTGAGGCAGACAGAGATTAGTGACTTGCCCAGAATCACATAGCTTGCAGATGTCACAGGTTGATTTTGAACCTCCAGTCTTTCTGACTCCAGACACAGTTCTCTATTCACAGTGCTACCTAGCTGCTCTATAGTATAGGGTATAAAAAGGAACTGATTACTTTTTTTTTTTTGGTTACTCAAATAAAGCAAATACTTTAGTGCTCATTTGTTAGGTAATCACAGTATCTAGGGGTTTTTGTGCATATGTTTTGTAGGTTCTTTGGAATTTGGAATGCTGGATAGCTGGTACATTTAATTTTTGTTTCCCCACTTATCTCCTAGATTCTACTGAGTTGCTTTACAAATAAGGTTTTACCCCATTTAATGTAAGACGTTCTGGGGAAAAGTACTTTTGTAAAGTGAGTCACTTTTTAATTGACTCTTTTTATATAATTTGTGGGAAAGGAGTATGTGTTTGTGTAAGTATATTTGGTTTTATTTCATTTTATTTTATTTCTAGGCCAGAATTTTGGTCTTGATTATATAGCTGCTAAGAAATTCTTAGTCTTCTAACATCTTGTCACATGTCAGACATTGAGGAAACATGTTTGGCAAAATCATGCTAAGATGGGATATTGGGTCAGAATGGGCATCACAGATTCTTAACAAATAAGGGATAGGAGCTTAGTGACTATGACAAGGCAATTTTGAGAATCTTCTACTCAAAAAAATTCTAATTTCTCCAAGGAACAGTGACCAGAGTTTGAGTATCCTCTGCTCTACGTCTTTGTACGAAGCAGATCTCTCCATTGTTAGTTGACAGAGCAGGAAGCGGTTGATCTTACTAGAGGTTCCAAATTTACTAAATGGAAGTACAAACCCCTACCAAAGATTTAGGAGTTCTATTATTATTGCAAGTGCTAATAATCCTTTTCTTTTAATAATTCAAAGCCCTGTCATATTTGTAGAATTGTAGATTTAAGGGAATTTAGAGGCCGGCTAGTCCAGCCTCTTCCTTTTAAATAGATAAGGAAGTGGGAGTTCAGAAGTATCATATGGATTACCCAGAGTCACAGAGACAAGATATCTCAGTGAAGTTCATGTGAATCTGCTTCTCATAATGGCTTAGTGAATTAAAGCTAGATATTAATCTTTCTTTTAGAGATGAATAAATTTAGGTTCCGAGAAACTAAGTTATTTCCTCTTGTCCATAAGAATAGTTAATACCTGACTGGGATTGGAATAGGGGTTCCTATTGGTATCCTTGAACTTTTTCTTAAATTGATAATTGCTTTTTATAATTGTTTTCCTTTAGATTTTATTTTATGCATTTAAAAAACATGCTGAAGTTTTTTATAGGTTTCATTAGAATGCCAAAGGAGTTCATGACATTAAAAAAAGATTTAGAATTCCTGGGCTAGAATGGAGATCTTTATCATCTACTATTCCATACTGATTCTTTTGCCTTGGTAGGTGGGCAAATCTTGTCATAAGATGAATTAATTTAAATAAAATCTACCCTTTAAAAAAATAATTGATTTCAGATTTTAATAAATCATTTCATTATTATTGGTCATTTGCCAGAACAATTTGCATCATTAATAAAACTTTACACTTAAAATATTCATTACAGCAGGATTTTTCCTTTATCAGCTCTGATTAGCAGTTTATTGAGATAGGAGTTTATTAAACTAAAGTAAGGCTTTGGTATATTATGTGTATACAGACATACACGAATGTTTTCCTTCCTTCCTTCCCTTACCACCTCTAACACTGATTCTAACTTGAATGTAACTTTACTTTTTATAAGATTCATTGTTGTCTTCGAAGTGTTTGGTAAATTATAAAAGTACTGTATGAACATAAGCTGCTGCTGTTCTTGTCTTTGCTTACCTTGTCCTCTGCCACATAGAATAAGTTAACCTGGTGAAGCACAAGACAATAGGTGTCATTAGGTTAGGCATAGGTTTGTCATTGGTCGTATCCTAGAACCATTTATATTTTTCTAATCCATTGAGTTCATTTTCCTTTCTGTTTAGTCCCCCAGGTTAAAGAGTAAGTGTGTGGGAGGGCTTCAGCCTCCTGTTCAGTATGAAGATGTTCACACCAACCCAGATCAGGACTGCTGCCTCCTACAAGTCACCACTCTCAATTTCATCTTTATCCCCATTGTCATGGGCATGATTTTTACCCTGGTAAGTGGATACAGGATGAGAATAATCTTATTAACTGAATAACCTTATGTGTAGTAGGGTAAGAAAGAAGGCCTGACAATGATGTGGTCTTTGGCTAAGCTTGTAGATGAGGACTCTGGAGTTATCTTCTCATATCTCTGAGGGATTGATTGTGGCTAGGATTTGAGAAAAGAGAAAGTAATGAGAACATCAAAGAGAGAAAAGACCATCCAAAGTGGCCTGGTGGTTCCAAAATCAGCTACCCCTGGCTTGTAGGCAGAGGGACTTTTGGAGAGGGTAATAAGTTGAAATCCCACTCTCTTGTCTGAATGTTGAGTTTTCAATGATCCATAAACATTGAAGGCAGCTCTAATTGTTTGAGAAGTAATAAAGTCTTAGACACAAGACAGACCTCGGGGCATATGGAAGACATCTCTAACCTAGACTGAAAGTTGACACCCCTTGTGCAAAGGTTAGGCTGTTTGAGTCAGTTTGCCATGAAGTACTGCTATTTCTATAATACCTCTGGCAGATTGTCCCATTTCTTATAATATGTTTGGCTGCTAGAGAAGGAAAACTTAGGGCATTTAGTCTTTTGTGCCTTTTAGGTTTATATTCAAGGATCATTGTCTTTATTTTTAGCTTAAAGAACTTAAACTGGGATAAGTTTTTAAAATTAACCTTAAATGATTTTTCTTTAAGACAGTTTTAGTAATTTATAGAGCAATTGTGGTGCTTTTTTGGAGTTGAGCAGTCTCTGTGAATTCTCTTTAGACTATACGTTTTTGGTAGAATATAATCTAGCAAATCTAGTGTACTTCATTTGAAGGATTGCTTCATGGGGCTACTCATTTTGCCTTTTCCTTTCAGTTTACCATCAACGTGAGTACTGACATGAGACACCATCGAGTGAGGCTGGTGTTCCAGGATACTCCTGTTCAGAATGGTCGGAAACTACGAAGTGAACAGGGTGTACAAGTCATTTTGGACCCTGTGCACAGTGTTCGTCTGTTTGACTGGTGGCATCCTCAGTATCCCTTTTCCTTGAGAGCTTAGTTACTGCCTCCTGTCTTTGGGGGCAGCCCTGAGCCAGTTGGATAATCCGTTAGTCATCAGAATACAACTAGGAAGGGGGCAGCTGGATTGCCTTTCCTGTTAGTAACTCACATGCTGCTCAATTTCTGGGGTCTCTTACATGGGGCTACCGAAGAATCAAGGGGGGGAAACAATGATTTGTAAACCTATTTTAATGTAAATTCTGCATTTGAAAGGAGAAACTTGGCCCTGTTCCTTGCTTTAAAAGCCCTTTTTGGTGCTATTGAGTTTGGTGTCTTTTATTTTATTAACCCCACTGAACACTTAAAATGGATGATCTTGATTTGAGAAGAGCTCAGGTTTTTGAATCCCCAAACTGGAAAGCTTCTGCATTTCTTTGTGGATTTGAGTACCATCTTGGCCCATCTGCATATAAGTGAATTTTCTTTCCTTCAGGAAATAAAACAGGTAGTAGGGTTCACAGAAATCTACTCATGATTTTTTGTTTTTTTTTTAATGGAGATATGTTATTTTAAATTTCTTTTGAACATTTAAAAATCTCAGATGCTTCTGTACAAAGCTGGAACTTGAGATTTCCTGGGATATATTAAAAGGTAGCAATTTATATACATAAGATGAAAAGTAAGCATTTGAAATTTGTCTTTTGTTAGATTGTAGTGAAGTTTTAAAATGAAAAACAGGAAAGTTACTGCAGGGGAAGACACTGTTACTCTTCTAGAAATAAGCAGGAGGCATTTACATCATTAAAAGAATGATGATTCATCAGTTCTTTGTAAAATTGGCTTCCTGGGCTAATAAATAGGTCCTGATTGACATTACCTTCACTTTTACTTTTCACTCAGCGGCCTTTGACAGCAGTCTGGGTGCCTCCTGAAGCCTGATTTGCTGCACCTTTGCAGATTTTTGTTTATTCCTTGTAGTAGACAGGGTGGAGTGTTTCTATAGCTGGTGATCTGAGAAAAGAGAACAACTTTTATGTGAAGCTACCTTGTTGCTTCTTGATGATCTTAAGATCTCAGTGGAGGTGGTGATTGCTGCATCTCATCTAGAGTGTGGCAACAAAGTATAACTTCCTATGTGGAAACCCTGTGTCCCAGGTAGCTGATAACATAGGTCAAGCCTCTAAAAATGAATACTACTTTTTCTACTTCTTGGGTTCTAGAAAATTCTGAAAAATCTGCCTGATAATGCAGCTTTGTCTGTCATTAGACCTATCTGGCCTCATTCTATACCGTGCGTCCTGATTTGTTAATGGGATGGGTGCCTGGGATGGCAACAGCAACATTTGGGGTTGTTATCAAGGAAAGGGGAGGTTCCTTATAAATTTTCCTATTTTAAAACTTTTTTTTTTTTTTGCATTGGAAGACTGCCTCCCTGAAATGAAACTACTGGAAATAGGATGATGTTGAAAGAAAATGGAAATGAAATTATTTGTTCTGTAGGTGTTTTAATTGGACTTCTTCCTCGTTCGCCTTTCTCTTCGCAGAGCCAAACTAGAAGCTTATTGTACAAAAACAGTGCCATCAGTGGGTATTGGCTGACTTGTCCAGGTAGCATAAGGTCACTCACCTCTTGAATTTAGTGTTGATTAATCAAAACATCTTAGTTTGAATGCTAACTTTGCTATTTAGTAGCTAGGTGATGTTGAGCAAGTCACTCCTAAGTTCGTTTCCTCATCTGTAAAAGGGGGAAAATAATACCTACCTCACACTTTGTGAGACGCCTTCCAAACCTTTAAAGCACTGTGTCAGTTGTCATTGACTCCTGTGGCTTTAGATGTGCCATTTGCCCAGGTACTATTTCTAGAATCTCAGTGAAAGGATTTGCATGTCCCAAAGCTTTACTTTGAGGAAGCTTCTCCCTTCTTCCCCACACCCAAATTTCTGTGGTGGTTATAGGTAATGGAATGTTTTGACCTGCAAACTGAACACTTGTCCTTTTCAGTTGTTTCCATGAGTTGTCCTCCAGGAGAGCCAGTCTAGGTAAAAGGGCCGATGATTTTCCCGCTAGAGATGGGCATGCCTTCTGACTCACTGGGTTTTGAATCATACTCAACTCCCCCCACTTTCTTCCTAAAACAGGAAAGTGAAATGACATAGGAAATATTTTTGGAGAAGGGAAAAAGGAGAGCAAGGCTCTATGTGCCAAACTCCCGCTGCATAAACTAGTATTTGCTACTGAAATAGAACATGTTATGTATATATTTATAAATACATATGTACACAGTGCTGCACGTATATAAAAACCTTCACACTTAGAGCAGTGCTCATTGGGGATTCTTAATGGGTTCTGTAGGCACCGGCAACCTCGAGATGAGTGGGGAAGAGTGGTGGCACCAGAAGCGGGGAACCCGCGGTGATGGCGGGGAACCTGGGGATGCCCAGGGTTCAGGAAGGGGAGCAGCGGTGCCAGCCGGGGGGCCCCCACCCCTACCTGTGCCCCAGGGAGAATGGTCAGGGCATCAACAAGGGGTGGATGGGCACAGCAGGCCTCCGGGAAGCCCTGGGCAGTTCCCTGTTCCACCGCCTGGCACTTGAAAATCAAGTTTTCTCACCTGATAAATGGGTCTAACCCCCCACCCCCACCCCAAGCTGGGGCAAGTGCTGGACCAGGGAGCAGGCCTGAAATGCCAAGACGGCAAACCCTAGGGTTTCACTGCCACATTGGGGTGGGGGGCTGGGCTGGGAAGGGCGATGTTGGGAACAGCACCCCCGGCACTTGGCCCCCAAACACCCAAACGGATCCATACCTGGCCTGGGGGCCCGCCAAGATGGCGCCAGAAGCGCCGCCCCTCTCGTCACGTGCCCGGGGCGGGGGTCTGGGGCGGCCCCGCCTCCCGAGGCGTGGACATGCTAATGTACGCGCCTGGGGGTGGGGCCTCGGGTCGGGCGCCGGCTGAGGCTGCGGCCAACTAGGCTCCGGCTCCGCTCCCTCGGACGTGCCGGGCTCCCGCGGCCGGGGGCGGCTCCCTGCTGCCGGGGAGCGGCGCTGGCGGCGGCTGCAGGTGAGGGCCGGGCGGGCAGCGGCGGGGCAGGGTTCCTCCTTTCCCCTCCCCCCCACACCTCCCTCCCCCGCCAGGCCTAATAACCCCTGCGGGCTCTGGCCCGGTCTGGTGGCGCGGGTGCCCGGGGCATCCTAGGACCCTGGCCGCCAGGTGCTGGCTCGGCCCCTCCCGCCACCCCTCCGACTCCACGGCCCCTGCCCTTGAGGAGTGGGGGTGGGGTGGGAGGTGGGGAGGGGATGATACCGGGAGAGCTGGGCCCTCGGTTCCTCCCCACCCTACTCCAGTGACCCCCGCCTCCAGCCCTGCCAGTCCGGGGGTGGGAAGGGATGAGATGGGGTCGTAGTGGACAGCGCCACCCTCGCAGGAAGCTCACCCTGGCATCGGCTGAGCTCTCCGGGCAGGCCAGGCCCGGGGGGCGTGGGGGTGTGGGTCGGGTCTCGGCCAGGGGCTTGTTCCCGCACGCTGCCTCCCCACATTTATGTAGCCCGTGCGTTTTCTGGGTAGCGATGCCCTCTCTCTGCAGTGCTGGCGATGGGGAAGTGGAGGGGCCTGCTGGCCAGCGCTAAACTGGGGTCCTGGACCCAGGAGGTCCTTGAACATGTGGGGGAAAGTGGGAATCCGCTGCGATCCGGGTGTATGTGTGTGTTTCGTGGAGGGTTCCTGTGCCAGATGGGGGAGAGGGAGAAAAAGAAGACGGGGTGAAAAGATCGTAAATGGCATTTACGGTTTTTTTAGGTGGTGGGGGTAGGAGAAAATCGGGGATCATGGGAGACGAGAGAAGGAAGTGACACTAGAAGGTGATGTCACTCTCCTGGGAAAGACTTGTGGTGGACCCCACTCCCAGCTTCCCTTCCCGAGGTCTACCGTTTAATGGTGTGGAGGAAGGAGGGGTGATGAGAGAAGTATTGGCTCAGGTTTTATATCCCTCCCACTTAGGAAGATTAAAGGGCTTAGGCTTGACAAAAGTGTTCCCTTGGGGCTGCCTTGAAGTCACCTCGGAGGACACCTGGTCTAGAACCTCAAGCCCCCCATTATGTGTATGTGTATGAGTGTGTGCTTAAAGGGCAAAATATACTTTCATCCAGTCTCCCTTTTCCTCTGGATGTAACAGATCAAAGCCGAGAGGGAGGACCCCATCGTTTCAGCAGGCTTTTGGGATACTCCCACAGTATAGCTGGCTAGGCATTCCTGGGGAAGCTGTTCTGGCTGGAAGGACAGGCCTGTATTAATTTTTTCCCCCTCTTCCGTCCTTTTCCAAGGCTTTGTCCTGCAGCTCCTTAATGCCTGAATTTAATGGCATCTGGAAGTAACCAGATGATGAATGGTGCAAAGGTTATTAAGGGCCAAGAATTCACTAGGTACGGGGCACAGATGACCTCTCTGGAAGGAGGAAAAATATGGGGGAGGAAACAGAGTTGGGGGAGGGGGGCAGAATGGGAGTTGTACTTGTTGGCATCAAGGATACTGCTGTGAAACAGAATATCATGATGTCATAACCGTGGGGGTGGCATTGAATCTGGGGCTTGAGGGTGGGTGGAATGCCAGACACCCAAGTATCATCTGGGATCTGATTGCTGTGGTCCAGCTGAAGGAAATTGTAGCTGGGGGCCATTTGCTGTATATTTTTTAGGACTTCAGAGGACAGTGGAGGTGGGGAAGGGAACAAGATGCCCATGATAATGACAGTAAGAGAAGCCATTGTGATAAACGAGGACCTTTGTGCAGGACCTGGTACAGGTGTCCAGTAGAGCTGGCACTCTAAGGGAGAATTGTTTTGGCTCATGTGCTTGGAGTTTGAGAAAGCTAGCTGAGATCTTCTTCAGCCAAAGACTCTATCCCTTAGGGCTTTTGGCTCACTCATGTTGAATTGGCAAATAGCTGGAGCTAGGAAAATGAGATGTAATAGGGGTGTGAATTTTGGTGACAGGATTGGCATTTAGAGTCCAGAGTGTGTGTGTCGGGGAATGAGGGTAGGGTAGAGAAAGCTGTTATAAAGTTCTTGTCTCAGATAGGAAATGAGAGGAATGGGCAAAAAGGAGTGTTTGTGTGTATCAGGGCCACAGGAAGTCACCATCTGTCCTCTTCTCTGTCCTGAGAGCTCACTGACCTATAATTAGTTACAGAGGACATGTGTGGTGTTGGTTTTGGACGACTGTGGTGCTGTGGGTAGCAGGGTACAGAAAGCTCCTGGTTCTAAGGGGAGCTGACTTGACTTCTAGGATCATATGAAGCAATGGGTACCATCATAGGACTTAGAGCTGGAAAAGACCCTAAAGATTATTTGGTCCAGGTCCCTCGAGGATTTTATGAATGAGGAAATTGAAGCACCCTTTCCCCACCACCCCCAAAAGAGGAAGTAACTGGCCACAGGCAGCAGTAAGTGGCAAAGCCAGAAATCAAACCCAGATCAGGTGAGTCCACTTTACCACTTTCATTAGTGAGTCACTTCAACAAACATTTATTGAACACCTGTGTGTAAGTCAACATTTTAGGCAGGCTAGATAGACAAGAAGACAATAAAGGAAGTCTTCAAGGAACTGACATTCTAGTGGGGGTGACATATGACATGTGTTCTATAAGAAAATACAAGGTAATTTGAGAAGGAAGGGTGAACACTAACAAGTAGGTAGATCTGGGGAGACTGGGGAGGTAGGAACTGAGTTGAGCCTTCAAGAAAGGTTAAGATCTTGGCATGCTGCCATGAGAAGGAAATGTATTCCAGGCATTAAAGACTTCTTGAACATTATAATGCATGGAAGAAGAAAATTGAGTGTAATTTTTTGGGAACACCCCAAGTATAGAGTTTGGGGACTCATTTGACTGGGAAAAGTATCAAAAGAAATAGTCATAACTGGTCAAATAGATGGGAGCAAAATTGTGGAGGGCTTTAAATGCTGTGTTGAGGGAGTTTTGTTGTTGTAGAAAACAAGATCCTGAGCCAGCAGAGAGCCATGGAAGATTTTAGATCAGGGACATGGAACATTTTCAGACTGAGGATGTTTTGGCCACTGTATGGAGGATAATTTGGAGAGGGCAGAGATTGGAAATTGGGAATCCATTTAGCAGGTGGTTGCAATAGTTCAGGCAAGAGGTGATCAGGGTTTGAACAAGTTGGTGGCCATGTGAATAAAAAGGAGATGGATTTTTGGAGGTGCTTTAAAAAGTAGAGTCAACAACAGTTGGCAAATGATTGGATCTGAAGAGTGAGGGAAAGGGAAAAGTTCAGGTTGACTTGGATCTTATGGATCCTGGGATTCAGAAGAGTAGTGGCACATTCAAGAGAAAGAGAACTTTAGAGGATGGGTATGGGTTAGAAGTGAAATGAGTTCTTATAGAAAAAAATAAGGAAGCTGTGATGGGATACAGTGAGGATATGATGAAAAGAAAAATAGGAAAGGGGTTGAAGGAAAGAGGCTGACTAGTTTAGGAGAGGTTTGCTGCCCTGTACCAGAAGGAAATGTTATTTATAGGGGAAACCCAGGGAGCTGTGGTTGGAGGACAGGGTCAAGGAAGGTCCGACAAATGTCAGAGGCCGCCAAGCTGTCACTAAGAGAAGGAATAGGGGTTCCTAGGTAGAGAATTTTGGAAGAGATCTTAGGTGCCTTCTCATTCAACCTCTTCATTTTATAGATGAGGAAACTGAGGCATAGGGAAGTTGTTAAGTGATTTGACCAAGGTCTTGCAGGTATTAAGCAGCAGACCTGGGATTGGAATCCAGGTCATCTGGGACATGTGTGGTGGGAGAGAAGTGAAAGTCACATAACTTGACCATAAATCCCTTCTTTTGCCTGATCCCAGGAATCTCCATTCCCAGAACCATGAAGCCGGGTTAGTCAATGAAGGATGTTTTGGAAATGAAAGAGCATTTATTTCCTATGATCTCCTATGGTTTACTGAAGGTATCTACTCCCTTCTTCTAGTCACAATAGATTTCTAACATTTTTAAAAAAATGTTTTATTGGTGATTTTTTTTCTGACACTATTATCTCCCCGTCACCACAGAAAACTTTGTTTCCTTACAATAAAGAAGTACATTTAAGCAGAAATAGGCATAACAGCTTTGTCTGAAAACATGTACCTCAATCTGCATGAATCCACCATCTTTCTCCAGAGAAACTTAGGTCCTGAGGAGAGAAGCGTGTCTGACCATGACACTACTTCCTACATAAATTTCAAGTTGCTTTCCAAAATGTTTGTTCTGATTCACAGCTCCACCAGCAATGCACTAGCATTTTCTATTTACTCATAAATCCATCCAACATTGACTGTTCTCATCTTTCCCATTTTTCTGGATGTGAGCTAAAACTTCAGGGCTATTTTGACTTGCATTTCTCTTGTTATTAGTGATTTATAGTGGTAATTAGTACTTTGCAATTATTTTTAGAACTGTTCTTCATAACCCAACAAAGTATTTCAAGAAATGTGAGAGAGAAGAATCCCTTTGAGTTTAGAAGTATGTGTGTAGGGGTTAATATTTCAGTTAATATTATGGAAGAAATTGCCTAGGAATTAGGCCTGGAAGGAAGAAATGGATTTTGAGTGGTGATATGGGGCAAGGCCAACATTTGGGTTGGCCTCTGGGAAGAGTACAGATGAAAAGAAGAGTAAGATGAAATCCTGGAGCATCTGGAACATAGAGAGTGTGATGGGGACTTGTGAAAAATGAGGGGAGGGTTGGATGGCCTTCAGTGCTAAGGCATTTGTGGTATAGTGGAGTCAGGAATTCTGCCTTAGTACTTGCTAACCCTTTGACCCTGTGCAGATCACTTCGCCCCTTGAATCTCAGTCACCTTGCCTGTAAACTGAGGATGCTACTTGCCACATTTACTTCCCACGGTGGTTATATGGAACAGATGAAATAACATATATAAATGACTTTGCGAACCTGAAAGCCTATCCAAATGTGAGCTGTTTATTTTATCCTGTAGTCGTTGGAGTCAGTCTTTAAGGAAGATTATTTGGGGAATGGTTTGGAAAGGGGAGAAATGAAGGTAGGAATGTCATTAGCTCATGATCACCAAGGCAAGAGATTGATGTTCAGCCATTTTTCAGTTGTGTCTGACTCTTCTTGACTCCACTTGGGGTTTCCTTGGCAGAGATACTGGAGTTGTTTGCTGTTTCCTTCCCCAGCTCATTTTATAAATAAGGAAACTGAGGCAAACAGGATTAAGTGACTCACCCAGCATCACACAGCTAGGAAATGTCTAAGGCCAGATTTGAACTCAGGAAGGTGAGTCTTCCTGACTCTAGGCCTGGCCCTTTATTCATTTGGCCACCTAGCTGTCCCTAGAGATATAGGTCTGTAAAAAGTGTCAGAATGGGCACTTAATAAGTGATTGCTAGATTGAGATCAGCAGGGCTGGGCAGCTGATTAGATGTGGGATTAAAAGAGGGAAAAGAATTAAAAGTGGCACAAGGGTTGTTGTTTTGTTTTTTTGTGTGTGTTTGGATGACCTCTTCCATATAGCAGCCCTTCAGTTATTTGAAGATAGTTACTGTCATGCCCTGCCCCCAATCATCTTTTCTCTTCTCTAGGCTAAACATGCCCAATTTCTTCAACTGATCCTCCTGTGATAATCCTATCAACTAGATAGGGCATCTGCATCCTAGAGAGTTGGGCATGGGGCTATATAGTAATACTACTACTAACAATAGTACTTTACTTGGTCCCCCTGGTTCAGGTTTCACCTTTTTCCCATGTGCCTTCCAAGCAGCTGATAAACTGATATCCTAAAGCACAGATCTGAAATAGGTAACTTTCTTATTCAAGAAGCTTTAGTGGCTCCCTTGTTGCCTCTAGAATGAAAAGAAACATCTCTGTTTGGCATTTAAAACCCTTTTCTCCACTGATTTCACATCGTTCTCCCTCTCAAACTCTATTCTAGCCCAACTGGCTTTATGTGTTATCCTTTTACGTGATACTCTGTTTCCCCCTGTCTGCACCTTAGCCTAGGCTGTCCCTCATGCCTGGAATGCTCTCTCTCCTCACCTTGGTCTTTTGGAAAAACATAGCCCCTTTCAAGGCTTAACTCCTGGGTCACCTCCTAGAAGAGGCCCTCCCTGAGCCTCCCAGCAGATTGTGCTTCCTCCTATCTCCACAACCGCTTCGTAATTATTTTGATATTTTGCATTTGTTTATCTGTGTACACATCATTCCTTCCAATTACAAGGTAAACTCTTTGCAGGGAGGGAACATTTCCTTTTTTGTTTCTTGTACCCCTGGCACATATCTGGATACTCAGTTAAATCTGGAGTCTTACTGATCTTTTTGCATTGGCTATTCTCTCCAGGGATGCTGTTTATAATCCAACCATGCCTGTCCTCCTGCCCACATCTTGGCCACAGGGGCTGCGCCTGACATGCTGAAGACCTTCATCACTTTTTCCTGACATTATAAGGGCACCATAGAGGTTATCAGGCTATTACTGCTTGTCTGTGCTTGTCCACAAATAGCTCATCTTCTCTTCTGATCATGCATTTCTTTGATGACATCCTTTACTCTGGTTCTCTTTTGGAATTTCTTATTTGTTATAGTTTGCTGACTGTTTGCTCCCACCATTTATTGCCCTCTGTGGTACTCTTTTCAATTCTTGGGAGATTGTTGTATCTTGTGTTTTTCAGTAATATAGCCAAAACATATTGGCATTAAAAAACTGCATCTTTATTTTGGGAGAAGTCTGGAGTCACTGAAAGAGTTTTTTGCAATTTTATGAAGGCAGTCCAGTCCACTCCTCTTCCTATTTAACTCTAGCTCCAATTCACTGTATTTGTGTATGTACATGTAGGTGTATGTGCATGTTCATGTAACACGTACATCATTGATACACATATGGTCAAGGGCCATTAAGTGGTTGTCTACTTGCTTGTCATATTCTGGGTAATAGACATTCTTTATCCACTTGGTTTTTCTTGCTTGGATGGTCAGGCCAAACTCTTTTGAGTGGTCATGATCCCTTCCAGGAGGCTCTGCAGTGTTATAGGGTTTGATATAACTAACGTGATGCTGTTTGATAACAGAAGATCTGGAGGACCTCCCCATTCTTAAAAAATTACTCTTCAATTTAGGCTCTTCACTGGATGTCTTCTATCACAGTGGCAGCAAGTACTTTTGGAAAGCACCTACTCTTTGTTCAGTGTCTTACCTAATGCTTGTGATTAGAAGGTTGTTGAACAAGGTTATCTCTATGATATGTCTTATGAGGAATCTTGAATGATTTTTATGTGTAGATGGAAGGTACATTGTTGAAAGAAAGCCTCTTTTTTCCCCTTTACCAAACAAAATGCTTTTTAGAACATCAACAAAAAATAATTATAATGGAATCTTGTATCCTTTGAGTTATATTACAGTAAAGGTGTAGTCACTGTGGAATATCACTTGCAAAAGCCTGCCTGTTCCCTTCTAATATTCTCATCAAGGATGCCCTTGTAGATGATTCTCATAAAAATTTAATAGAGATGGGAAATAGGCATATAGGTTGGTAGCTGTTGATGATTTCTCTTTTTTCAGTATTAATGAGGTCTAAGATTTTTTTCCCATTCATTTAGTATCTTCTCCTTCAGATATATTGTGAACAATTCCTCAGTGCCTCTTAATTGAGTCTCCTCCAGCCTCTTGTACACTTGGTATAATATGGCTGCTTTCTTCTTCACTTTGTTCTCTTTAGTGCTATTTCTATTTCTTCCATAAGCACATCTGGGATTATTATGTTAGAGTCCAAGTGTGGCAGCTGTATTGTTCTTGTTGGAGAGGGCAGCTTATTATAAAAGCATAGTTTATCTTTTCCATTTTTCTTTGGTTTGTTGATTTCTTTCCATTTTTATTCTTATGTATCACCTCTTCTGGACTCACTCCCCCAAACTCAGCTAGCAGGTTAGGTCCTCAGAGAATGACTACTTTTCCTCTCAGGCTTCTTTGAATAACCCTGAGGGACCAGAGTTTCTTTTATTCATGGGCCCCCATTGGCTTCTCCCCAATATTGATCAACTGGTTGATATCAATTACCTTTTACAAAGGACTCTTTACTAAGAAGGTATAGCAATGACAGAAGTATACAAACATCCCTTCTAAACTCAGGAATATAATTGTTTTAGGATAGTGACTTAAGCTTAAAGTGGTTGATATAAAATGTTCCCTCCCAACCCGAAGACTCTTCCCCTGCCACCTCTCTGTCTTTTAAACACACATACACACACACACACACTCACACACACATACACACACACAGTCACTGGGAGAGTGGCCTCAAATTGGGAGCACAAAAGGTACTGAGGAATCAGGTAGGGAACCTATGGGGCTGAGTGGTACCTCACAACTTCTGACCCTAGGAATTCTTTTCTCCCTTCTGTGGATCCCTACCAACTTGGCTTGTGGGGACAGGTAGTGCCAGCTGGGCTGGCTTCTTCTAGGACTTGGTGTCTCAACTACTGGACTGTGCTCAGTTGCTGTGTTAATCTAATCCTTCATTGTTTCTATTGACTCCAGTTGTCTCTGGATTGCTGGCGGAACCTGGAATGGCTCTCCCAACATTTCAGAACTCACAAGGCCATATCCTGGTCCCTTCCTTTTCTGGATACTCATTCATCTGAGATCAAGAAGGAGGAAACACAATAGAGACAGAGATGCCATGTACTCTGGAACACATGATGTCTGGGTGAGAGATAGAGGACTCTGCCCTTCCCCCATGTGGTGGCAGCTCATAGAAATTCTTCTCACTGGGAAGCTGCCAGGGAAGAGAGTGAGAGATCTTCTGCCTGAACCTTCTGTATACTCCTTCACTTCTGGCTGCTCAGTCTGTTAGAGTGCCAGAATACTGCTAGTCACTCACAGCCAGTAGTAGGCTCACTAAGCTGCCATGCGTTGGATTGAAGCCAGGTGGGAGATATAGCCAATGTTCTGTATAACCCACGAGGAACAGGCAAATCTGCTAGTACTCTAGGGACTGGGCCCCCATTGACTACTCTTGCATTACATTTAAATGCCCTTGGGATAAATGTGCTTAGTTGGATCTCTCACTAAGCATTTTTTAGACTGATTTTACCTTTCACTGCTTCTCCCTGCTTTATGAAATGATATTACTTATAATATTCCTTCATCATGAGGCCTTTTCTAATTCCCTCAGTTGCTAGTGTCTGCCCCCTTCTAAATTACCTCATATATATTGTGTTTGTTTGTAAATATTTGCATGTGTTGTCTTCCTTTGTAGAATGTAAGTATCTCAAGGGCAGGGATTGTTTTGTCTTTATATTCTAGCATCTGGCATAATGTCTGGCACACATAGGCACTTAATAAATACTTGATTGACAGACTATGCTTCTCCATATGATTTTACAATAGGGAGTTTTGATAGAATTGATTTAGGAAACTCCCTGGATGAAAAGACTCCACTGTAAATTTGGATCAACACCTTCTTATCTTAGAAAGTTGCCTGTAGTATGGCTAAGGTAAGTGATTTTTCCAAGATTATGTGGCTAATATATGTCAGAAGTGGGACTTGATCCCAAGTCAGTCTTTTTCTGAGACTGGTTCTCCACTATACCGTATTGACTCTTCAAAATTTTACAAATAAGTTGGGTTCTATACTGGCATTGCCTTTGGCTGCCCTCTCATTTTGATTATCAAGTATTTGCTGATTACTTTGTGTTTTAGGCTCTTTGGATTTGTTATATAAATTATTTTACATTGGTTAAATTGTGAAATTATTTTAATTGCTATCAATGTCTTTTTTACTTGTCCATTGCCCATTTTTCATTATCAGTAATTTGTTTGAATAGGTTAGGGCTGACTTGCTTCAATTACACAAGGTATCATTTTTTAATCTATTTTTTCTCGTTTTATATCCTTTTTGATCCTTGCTTGAACAAGTTATTTATCTGATTGCCCACAGATAACTGATTCAGGAATGATTTCCATACCAGTAACAAGCCTTTTCCTGTGTTTAAACATAATAAAATGGCAGTTTTTGTAATGTTATTTGGTACATAGTTTCCATGCCTAACCTTTCATGTTGTAGAAGCATGAAGTCTCTGTGTGGTCTATAGGTCTTTGACATCTTTCATTCCTTATTCCTGATTCATGTTTTCTAATGTCCATAACTATTTAGGTACTTAATAAATGCTTGTTGAATTGTGCTGGATGGAGCCCCAGTAAAGGGGAGCATTTATTAACCACTTGGGCAGTTTACTTGGAAAACTGAAATCAAAACCTGGATTGGTGCCCAACATGGGCTAATTGCCTCAATCTCTTAGGTTCCTTGGTAGTGCAGATATTGCAGGTGAAGCTGTTTTTTTACCTTCATCCTAATAGGAGACTGACAAGTCTATGATCAGGTACTAAGTTCTATTTTTCTTATTTTGTATCTCCTCATTCCTACCTCCCAGTCCCTATAGGTAGCTGGCAAAGAACTGGTCTAGGGTAAAGAAAGTTAAATCTAGAATTAGAATCTTTGCTCTGACCAAACAAGACACTTAACTGCCTGACCCTGAGAAAGTCACTTCATCTTATCTCATTCTGTAAAATGGGAATAATGACACTTAGAATGTCTTCTTTACCCAATTGCTGTGGGATGGGGATAGGGGAGGGCAGAGCATTATAATTAAATGTGGGCATTTTGTTGTAGTGGGGCCTACCTACCCATCTGGCAGCCTGACAAGGAGCCGGGCCTTTGTGGTCAGTACTGACTGAGGCCAGGGATGTCCACCCACTTGACAGAAGAGAGAAATTACTTTTGGGAAGGCAGGAGAGATGCCTCAGTACGGCCTCTTGTACCAAGAAAAGAGCCTGATTTCTTCCCTCCCTTTCTGCCTACCCTTCCCTACCCTCTACTGCTGTCTCTCTGTTTCCTTTCCTTGGTTTCACAGTCTGCCCACACTCCTCACAGGCAAAGCCCATTGCAAATTGCCTGCTTTAAGGAGCTGGCAGCTTTCGCCCCTGAATTAGGGCCCTGTAAGTGTTACTTAGAAACCACACTGGGGCTGGGGAGGCTTCTGTGAGGCTGAGATGATAACTGTGCTATTTAAAGCCAATGCCTGATGTGGTCTCGGGAACTGCCTCTGTCCCCCCTGGACGGGAGAGGGATGGGGAGGGTTCTGCCCTCCTCCAGAGTATACCTGGCCCGTAGAGAGATTAACAAGCTGATCTAGCTCCAGAGCAGTGTCACAAAGGCACTGAGGGGTCTGGATACCAAGCTGCACAAAGAACAGTTGAAAGAATGAGAGATGTTTGTCTTGGAAGAGTGGAGATTGGAGAAAGGCAGTAGGGGCCAAGAAAGTTCTCTGAGCTGGTGTGTGGAAATTGGGTCAGACTTGTTCTATTTGACCCCAGAGGGCAGACCTAAAGGAGCAGGAGAGAAATTAGAGAGGGAGATTTAAGCTGGATATAAGGGAAGACTTCCTAACAATTAGAGCTGTCCCAAAGGAATTAGTGGCTTCTCCATCTTCAAGTTAAGTGAGAGGCAGGGTGGTGGCAGCTGGTGGTTCAGTGGAGAGAGACTAGACCTGGAGTCTGGAAGTCCCGAGTTCAAATAACCATACCTACTTCCTGGGTTCTTGTGAGGATAAAGTAAGATATTGATTGTAAAGTGCTTTGCAAACTTTAAGATGCTATAGAAGTGCTAACTTCTATTATTATTGTTTATTAAAATGAAGGGGCTAGATTCACTGGCCTCTAAGGTCCTCTCTAGCTCTAAAATTATATTCTGGATGGACATTTGTCGGGCATGTTGTATGGAGGGCATTCCTGATGAGGTGCTGGTGGGCTTCTGAAATTCCTTCTAGCTGTGTGAGTCCAAGTGATCCTGCCTTCCCTATTGTCAGGCAATGCCTTGTGGGCCTTGAAAGTTGAGTAAATATTAGGCTAGTGAGGGAACCATAGAACAGGTCCACAAGAACCGATGGTCAAGTTTCCCATGACCAGCAATGTTTTAGAGGGTAGAATGGCTTCCTGTGAAGTTAATGCTTCAATATGGGATGCTTGGTTTCTCCCCAATGAGATTTTTCTCCTTCCTTCAGGGGAACATCAGACATTCCATCCATGGATAGCCTTTGCCTTGAGAACACGAATCTTGAGGTTCATCTTTGTGGGCTTTCCATTTTCCAACATAGATTACAAATTCTCCATGCCTTGGTAGACAGTGATAGGACTTGCTGTGGCCAAAAAAAGAAATCATCCTCTCTACCCCCAAGCTCCTAGTAATGACCCTCTCTGTCCTTAGGCTGGTTTTTGGATCATAGAGAGTCCTCCAGATTCATCTTAGTACCTTTCCCAGTGGACCTTGCTGGCATGACTTTCTAGATCCCAAGGTCCTCTCCTCTCCTCACCTTGCTGGTGCATGGGAGTAGGATTGGTGCAGAGAATCTCTTAGAATTAGTGCTCACTTACATTTCTATGGTGCCTTATTAAAAAAAATTATCGATACATTTTGTTTTTAATTTCACTTTTATTTTCCCATTTATCCCTTATTCTATCTAGAGAACTCCCCCATTAATAAGAAGGGGAAAAAAGCAGTTCAGCAAAATTTACCAACACAGCAACTCAGTACACCATTATATTCAGGGTTTAACTCCCATAGTTCCCCACTTCTGCAAAAAAGGGAGGGAAATACATTCATATCTCTTTTTACTCTGAAAACTACCTGTTCATATTTACATCAATTGAAGTAGGACTCTTGTAAATTTGACTGAGTTCTCTGTAGGTCTTACAAATGAGATCTTTATCAGGAAAACTTGCTGGAATGATTCCCTACGCCCCTCCCCCACCCACCTCCTGCATCTCTTCTAATTTTAGCTGCATCGATTTTGTTTGTACGAACCCTTTTTATTTTAATGTGATTACAATTGTCCATTTTACCTCCTGTGAACATCTCACTTATATCTCTTGATTGGTCATGGATTCTTCCCCTGTCTATAGATCGGATGACTTTTTCCATACTTCCCTAATTTGCTTATGATACTGCCTTCTATGTCTAAATCATGTACTCATTTGGGCTTATCTTGGCAAGCAGGGTGAGATGTTGGTCTATACCTAGTTTCTGCTAGACTACGTTACAGTTTTACCAGTTGTTTTTGTTAAATAGTGAGTTCTTGCCCCCAATAGTTGAGATCTTCAGGTTTACCAAAAACTAGGTTACAATGTTCATTTTCTTCTGTATCATATCTCTTCTTTAGGGCCAGATTTGTCTGTTATAATTATATGTTTCATAATTTTCACATCCATTACCTCTGATTGTCACTACACCCCTGTGTGATAGGGAGGGTTGTGATTTTTGTTTTCCAAAGGTGGTAGTTGAAGTATTGAGGTGCCTAGTGATTTATCCAAGGTATGGTTAGTGGCAGAATCAGGACCAGAACCCAGCTGTATTCATTATACCATGCTGTTAGAGGGCCTGAGACTTTATGGGTTACCCACAATCTCAGGTGCCTTGTTCCCACAAAGACAGATTCCAGAATGCCTTTGAAAATATTCCTCTGGGAACAGGACAGATAGGGTGGTACCTCAGATGCTTATTAGCCGTGTGACCCTTGGTAAGTCATTTAACCTCTTGGCACCTCAGTTTCCCCATCTGTAAAATGGGGATAATAGCATTGGTTACTTCCCAGGATTCTTGTGAGGAACAAGTGAGATAATACATATAAAAAACTTTGTAAACTTTAAAGCACTCTATAGATGGTTGGCTATTATTAGTGCTAGCCTCTCATTCTTTTCTTTCAAAAAAGAGTTTTGTTTTCACCTTGGTTTTTATACCACCATTGTTTCTCAATGTGCTCTCTCCCTCCCTACCTCTGCCCTACCCTGTATCCCACCTGTCCAACAAAGAGAAACCAGTAGATATAGCCACCACATTTGACAGTGCATGCGACGTTCTGCATCCATAGCCCCCCATTTCCCCAGTAGCATACTTCCTCGGCCTTTTCCCGGGCCAGGATTGGTCATCACAGTTACACGATGTCGGACTTCAACTTCTTTATGTTTCTGCATTAGTGCAGTTGTTGTAGAGTGTCTTCCTACTTCATTTATTCCTTCTTGGGTCACATCAGTCTTTCCATTCCTCTCAATTCCTTGTGTTCATTGTTTCCTGTAGCACAATAGTATTCCATTCCATTTCCCTTCCACAGTAAGTTTAGCCATTCCTCAGGGGTGGCCCCCAACTGTTTCTACTACTTTGCTATGAGAAAGAGTGATGTGACTAATATTTTGGTATATATGGGACCTTTTTTGTCTTTAATCTCCTCGGGAGTATGTGCCCAGCTCTAGGTTAAAGTCATCACTTTGTTAGGAAGTTTGGGGTGTTCGTCAGTGTTACAGCTCCTACTCTGACAGTTTCAGGGGCGAATTGGACTCGATGAAGTGTGATGGGGGGGGCTGCTGTTGTCTGGGTTTGTGAAATGGCAGCTCTGGCCTCCTCCAGTTTCTTTTTGTCCAAAGTGGTAAGACTAGATCAGGGGACGCGGCCCTGCTTCAGGTCATTCTAACTCTTTCTGCCACTGTAGATCTATTGGAGAGGGAGGAGGAAGGCTTGTGGGTCTAGCCTTCTGACTGCCAAGTCAGGATAGATGGGCAGGCACAGGCAGGACATCCATAATGGGGAGCAACCCAAGGCTTGCCTATGCTGGTGCTGTCATTCCAGAACAGCCATAGAGATCACTCTCAACTCTGTGCCAGATTTATCTCTGATCTGTGGGCATCCATGTGTGTTAGAGAAGTAGTGTGATATAGGAGGAGTACTGAATTTGGAGGAGCCCTGTTGTTAAAGTCTAAGCCCTTCTGCCTTGGTCAAGTCACTGCCCTTTTCTGGCCCTCATCTTTTCCTCATCTGTCAAAGAAGGGCTTTAGACTAAGTGATCTCAAAGATCACTTAATCTAAGGACTTTAAGGTGTATTCTTTTGTGTGTGTGTGTGTATTTCCCCCTTTTGCCTTTTTTCTCATGTTCTGACTCTATTGTCCCTTTCCATCCAATACATTGGATCTTCTCAGGGCCTCTAAAGAGGGCTGGCTGCCTAGGATTGGCTCTACTTTAGCCTCCTTATCCTTCTAGTTAATATGTGTGTGCATTAAGAATATCACACAAACACATATACACATTGTGAAATATTCACATTATATAATGTATGTGTGTAATACACTTGTATTTATGCATGTGTGTACACATACACAATATAGAAACGTGCCAACATAGTACATATATTGCATATGTACTATGAAAGAAAGAATGAATAAACAAAGCATTTATTAAGCACTTGCTGTGTGGAAAGCATTGTGCTGAATGCTGGGGATACATAGAGAAAGACTTCCTGCTTCCAATGAGCTTGTAAACTGGCAGGGGAGACAACATCTGGAAGGTGAGCATACACTTACACATCTGTATGGGAGCACATATTTATATTTACGTACATGTTTATCTTGTATGTACAGATGCGTAAGGGGATGCAAACCTGCCTCTGCTGTTGATGCTTCGGTCACCCTTGGGCACAGCTCATTTCTCTTCTCTGGTGCCTCCTCTGTAAAGGTGGGGTTGGACTGGATTACCTCTGAGTTTCCTTCTAGCTCTGAATCCTCATATCAGTCACGGGCAGACATCAAAGCTGATGCTGCCCAAACTGAGGGCCTGGCACCCCTCCTCTAAGCCAAGACCTTGGCTGTCAGCTGTTCCCTGGCCCTCCCCTGGGGTGAGAGGAATTATAGGAAATGCTGCCATGACATCCTAGCTTTGTTGGGTGGGTTTGGAGTCTGGTGTTGTTTCCCCCATGGACTAGGTTCACTGTTATTGCTCTTTACCACGTGAGGCCCACCTAAGTGTTGTATGCTAGAGGCTCACAACTTGGACAGCTCTGTGCTGTCCAAGTACAAAGCACCTGCCAGCCTGGAGTCAGGTGACACAAAAGGAAATTCTTATTATGGAGCACAAGCTGAGAGCAGGATAGTTCCCCACCCCTCCTCCGCTACCTCTCCACCACTCCTATCCTCTATACTTAGCTCCTTCCCAAACCCAGAGGAGAGAGGAGGAGAGCTGGGATTTGAAGATCACTGCTCCCCCCACCCCCCAGGACAGGGTGCTATATATTTTGGCAGGTTCCACAAGCAAGAATTGACTTGGGCTAGAGCTAAAGCCAGCTAACTAGATTATGGACATCTTGGCAAGTCAGGCTCTGTGTCTGCCCCAGTGCCCATCCTATGCCCCTCTTGCATACATTTTCTATGTGGTGCTGGTGTCTAGGGCTGGGGGTATCTTATAACCTCAGGTATCCTCACCTAGGGCTGACTCTTGTGTCACCTAGAGCCCTTTTATTCCTTCAATACTAGCACTGGGAGGAGATTGGATGGAGGTGGAGAGATCGTGGGAAGATGCCACCTTCTATCTTCCTCCCCCCTCCATGAGCTCCCCCTCCCCAACTCCAGCGAGGACTCTGGGCAGCGGGCTGGTTGCTGCTGCTCTGCCACTGACTGAATCATTTCTATATTTGGCCAGTGAGCCACGTGGTGGGGGAACCACTGCGGCTGCCCTTCTGACAGCTGCTGGGGGGAGGGGATGGGAAGGTGGGGATGAGCAGGAGAGACTGGGGCTGCAGGCAGCAGGCAAGTGTCTGGATTTCTCCAGAGAGCTGAGCATGGCTGCATTTGAGCAGTCCTGAAGAAGGGGCAGGTCCTGACCTCTCCCTTCCTTCTCTCTCCACAGCCTTCACCCTATTCTTGGACCCCGAATCTTTGTCTCCCTACCCTTTGTGACTCCTAGGTATTCCCCCTTCCTCCTGGCACCAGATCCTTACATATCCTTCTTCTCCCACAGGCCTGGTCCAATTCAGTGCACTCTCCTTTGGAAATGATGGGCGTCCCTAGGCCCAGCTGGGATTCTGCCAGGCTCCAGTGCCTGATGTGAGAGGAAGGCATCCTTTCCAGCCCTGGCATCTCTGCTCATCATGGCCCTGTTCAGCTGCTGCCCATTCGAGTGGAGACTCAGAGGGCCCAGCATCAGCCCTGGGAAATGCCATCAGGCAGTTTGGCACCACACTTCAGAGGCCTCCCAGGCCCTGTGCTCCACCTGGAGCAAGAGCCATTGATGGCCTCAGCATGGGAGAACTCCCTACCTGCATATCCACCTGCCTGGCACTACCCACTCTAAGACCTGTGAACTGGGTCGATCTGGAAGTGCCAACCCTGTGAACCCATTCCCCACCCCTAGGGATCCCTGACCATCCCAACCATGTGTGAAGTAATGCCTACCATCAATGAGGGGGACCCTCTTGGTCCCCCTCATGGTGCCGATGCTGATGCCAATTTTGAACAGCTGATGGTAAACATGTTGGATGAACGGGAAAAGTTGCTGGAATCGTTGCGTGAGAGTCAAGAGACTTTGGTGGCCACACAGAGTCGACTACAAGATGCTTTGCATGAACGGGACCAACTTCAGCGCCACCTCAACTCTGCCCTTCCCCAGGTAAGCTGCCTGCTGATTGGCATTCAGCTTGGACAGTGCTGGCAGTCCAGGTCCCTGCCTGTTCCTTTCTCTACCTCTGCCCATCCCCAAGGCATCGGTAAGCAGGCCTGACCCTTTCCCCCTCATTCCCCTTCCAATCCTGAGTTCCAATTGCAGGTGTGACACTTAACATCTGGGTGACTTGGGACAAAGCACTTCCTCCTTCTGGGCCTCAGAATGTGTAAAATGAAGCTGTTGGATTAACTACCTTCTGAGGTCCCTTCTGTCTCTAAATGAGTTATCTTTTCATTCCCTCCACCCCAGTCAACTAATTTAGATTAATTTGTATATCATATACAGACACCTTGAAAATCGATTTAACTTCTACCCTCCTTTCATCCCTTCCCCTGATCTCTTCCAAGCTTTGTGAATCAGTCTGGCATGACTAAGCCTGGAAAAATGAAAGGTTGGGTGCTTCCTCAGCTGTGGGTTGGAGTTTTGATCTAGGGGAGGGAACCCTTGGAGACCTTAACCATAACGCTAGATGCAGTGAACCAAGCCTGCCAGCAGGTGACACCCCAGGCTGGAAAGAAATTTGCCAATTGGACCCAATGGCCTGTGACTCACCCAACCTGGAATAGGGGTGGACTATTTTCTGAGCAAGGGGGTGGGTGCAGAAATTCTTGGTCATTGGGTATCTGGGCTTCTTGCCTGTGGAATGTCAGAGGGGTGAGATGTGAAGGGGATGGTTACTGTGTGCCCTGAACTACCACATCCTGTATGAGCCCATCTAGTGTGTCAGTGTCCTCTCTGTGGCTTCTGTCCCTCCCCAGCATCCCCTTCCCCCTTTTAGGAATGGAATCAGCTTTCAAAACTATTCATTGGATACCAATGATCACTGAGCCAACAAAGGAACGAACCCAGGGCTAGGAGGAGAGATGATGAAGTTGGGGAAGGAGCACATGCATAATTTGAGGGTCTAGGGCAAGGGCCTCCTGTGTTGGTTCTCTCAGATGGGTCACAGTTTGTCCAGTCTCTTGGGTATATATATATAGTGCGGAGGCTGCTCAGGCACCCCACATGGGCTTAAGCTTCTCAGAAGACCCCTGTTTTGCCTGACTGGGCTTAGGGGAGTCATATGTGAGAACTCATGATTTGCATGCGATGAGGAAACTTCAGGCCTGGCCCATGTTGCTGCCCCTCCTTGGGTGACAGAGGTGAGAGGAGCCTGGGCCTGGAGAGTGAGGGGATGCACTGTGAGTCTCTTTGTATTCTATCCTGAGAGCCTGGCCTGGCTAGTGGTCCTTGTTGGGCTTGGAGGCCTCCAAGCTGTGCCGCCTGGCTGCCTTCTTCTTAAAGACCAAGTGTGTGCATAGTCAGGTTGTTTAGAGAGGACACGGACCTCTGTCCTCATGGAGTGAGTAGTCTAGTGAGTGTATAAGACACATACGAAGGTCACCATAGTCATCATTACAACAGCCATAGTGGTTATAGCTAGTTAGTTATAGTATATTAGGGTTGGCAAAGCACTTTACAAATATCCCCTTTTCTCTTCCCAACAATCCTGGGAGATAGATGCTATTATCATCTCCATTTATAGATAAGGAAACTGAGGCACAGAGAGTGATTTGCCTGGGGTCACACAGCTAGTAAGTATTTAATGCAGGATTTGAACTTGGGTCTTCAAGACTCCAAGTCAGGGAATGCGTCAACAGTACCACCAGTTTGCCTTTAATACAGAACAATACATGATAAATGCATCTGAGAGGTACAAAATAGTGTTTTTCAGGGTCATTCCTAATGGGAGGAGAAGGTCCTGTAGAAGAAGTGACATTTGAGCTGGCCTTCAAAGGTGAATAATACCAACATCTAGACCTTTAAGGCTTTCAGAGTGTGTTCTCTCCCACAAACCGGTACGGTCAGTTGGAGAGGGGGAAGAGACAGCGCTCAAGGCAGAGAGACTCTTGGTCAGGCAGAGTCTCCCTCCTTTGGCTGGGACGCTTCTCTCATCAGCTCTGTGACCAGACTCACTCTTGCCGGCCTGTAAGAAGAGCGTTTTATTTATTTTTTCTTTTTTAAACAAAATATTATTACTGTCTTTTTCTATCACCTGCATTTCCCAATATCCCTTTCTCCCTGCTCTCAGAGATAATTCTTTATAATAAAGGACAAAGAAGTGGGGGGAACCCTGTTAGACAAAAACTAATCAACAGATAGAAAAAGCCTAATGATATATGTAGTGTTCTGTACCCACATAGTGCCTCCTTTTGCAAACAGGCAAGGGAGATACAGAAGGGCACTGTTTTCTTGATAAGGGAACAAAGAGCTAGACTAGAGGCAGCATGATATATAGTGGAGACCTAAATAGAGGCCTCAGCAGAGTCAGAAGGCCTGGTTCAAATCCCATCTCAGCAGTTACTACAAAAGTTGAAGGTATAGAATGGAAGCTTGGGTTCAGGGATGGGTAGTGGAAGGATGAGACAATGCTTCCACTGCCTTGGGAAGTGCAGACTCCTCCATGGGAGCAGGGTCTCCAGGCTCATGGGTGTCTTGGGGGGTTTTCAGGAGTTTGCCACGTTAACCCGGGAGCTGAGTGTGTGTCGGGAGCAGCTTCTAGAACGGGAGGAGGAGATCTCTGAGCTGAAAGCTGAACGGAATAACACAAGGGTAAGTGGGAAGGACTGGCTGTGTGTAGAAGAATCAAATCCTTGACTAAGACAGGCACATGCTGTTGGGACAGGAGGTGGATGGACACAATGCCAGTGAACCTCTTGTTCTGGATAGCATCTGACAGCAGACTAATGACCCCTTCCTTATCTTCCTCCCCTCTTTCTTCTCCAGCTTCTGCTAGAACATCTGGAGTGCCTAGTGTCCCGTCATGAACGATCCCTTCGGATGACAGTGGTGAAGCGTCAGGCTCAATCTCCCTCTGGTGTCTCCAGTGAGGTGGAAGTCCTCAAGGCCCTTAAGTCTCTGTTTGAGCATCACAAGGCACTGGATGAGAAGGTGAATGGGGGCCCCTTGCCTAGTCCAGCTCCAGGTTCCTCACCAGAGAGGTTGCCATGATGCAGCTCAGTGGCTAGTAGCCTTCTCTTCTCCCTTTGTCCCACCTCTAGTGCTCTTGCTACCCTTTATCTAGTGAACCTTGCCAAAGGAACCTTCGTGAGGCTTTCTAGTTTGGAGCTGAAACCTGCCTATCATTCTTGTCCCAGGACCCTCTTGTGCTAACTCTCCCAGATGGCATAGCCTCCTCCTCTTCCCCCATTCCCTGGCCTCAGATTAGTAGACCCATTCCTTCAGTCTGAGGAAGGCAACAAGATGACTTTTTCCTTCTGCCATGTGACCTGGCTAGGTTCGGGAGAGGCTTCGGGCAGCACTGGAACGTGTAAGCACCTTGGAGGAGCAGTTGGCAGGTGCTCACCAGCAGGTAAACTACCCACCTATCTTCTTCTCCTTTCACTGGCAGGGTCCTCTCCTGAGCCTGGATGGCAGGGGCTGCCTTGTACTAGCAATCCCTCTTTGTTCCTCTGCCTTTGGGTGGGATGTTTCCTCTATGAAGAGATGGGAGTTCTCATTTCCAAAGCAGCACTATTTATGTCCTGTTCCCTTGTAGGTATCTGTGCTACAGCAGGGAGCAGGGCCCAGGGACGGAGCTTCAGGAGAAGATGGGGCCCTGGAGTTGGGACCAAGACTCTTATGGAAGGTGGGTGTTTGGGAGACTGGCAGGGAGAAGGGCTCCCTCCTTCCTCTCCCTCGTAGGGGCCATATGTTCCTTTATCTCAGCACCTAATTCATCTCCAATTCCCATTCTGGAAGGTGGGGCCCAGCCCTACTTTAGAAAGGTCAACAGTGGGACCGGTTTGATTGGCATTTGAGGCTCTTACCTTCACTGCAGGCATCTTTCCATACCCTTTCTCTCTTTCCATTTCCTTTGACCTAATTACATCGCCTACCACAATGCTGGGCACAGAATATTTACTTAACAAAGACCTTCTGAGTTGACTTTAATTATAGTGTATTGGGTTGAGTTGCCACCCTCTGATTCTCTTGCTTTACCAGGTCAAGAGGGCCCCCTTCCTTTACTTTTCCCTTTCTGGGACTTAGTTCCCACTTCTATGAGCCTACTCCTCCCCAAGACTGGCACATAGCTGAGAAAGTAGGCATAGATTCTGTGAGGCAGGCTAAGGATGAGAGTGGAGTCCTGAAGCCTAGAGGGAGAAAGGGGATTAGCTGGAAGCTGGATATTGGAAGCAGAGCTCTGAATACAGTCCCATTACTGGCTTCTCAGGGGGAAGGAAGAGGGTGGTGGGGCACCTCGAGGGAGGGTGCTTACTGTGCCCAGGACACCTAGAGGCTGACCAATGACTCATACTCCTGGAGGATGAAGCAGGCCGGGCGGGAGAGCTGCAGGAGCGCCTGGAGAAGCAGACTTTTGAGCTGAATCAGGCCCGTGAGCGCCTGGTCGCCCTGGCTGGCACAGTGGCTGAGCTAGAGGAAGACCTGAGCACTGCCCGCAGGGATCTCATCAAGTCAGAGGAGCTGAGCAACAGACACCAGCGGGACCTCCGAGAGGTCAGAGGCTCCCCGCTCATCCCAGACCTGCCCCAAACTGGGTTTAGGATGAGTAGCTTGCTAAAATTGAGAGGGAAAAGGCAGTGGATCCTGAGGATGACCAGTCAGGGTAGGAAAAGGGGCACATGCTGATTATACTGGGTGAGGGAGGGAGGGTGGTGGGGTATGGCCAGATGCTGGAGGGACAGTGCAGGCAGGCACTATAATGAGGGTCAAAGAACAGCCTTGGGAAGGGAGTGTTCATGTCTGGGAAGGGAAAACTCCAGTGCTTACCCCAGTGTCGGGGGTGAGCTTGGCACATAGTGGGGCCCAGTGAGCTCAGCACTGGTGACTCTCTCTGTGGTCAGGCTTTGGCACAGAAGGATGACATGGAAGAGAGAATCACCACACTGGAGAAGCGCTACTTGGCAGCCCAGCGTGAAGCTACATCCATCCATGACCTCAATGACAAGTTGGAGAATGAATTGGCCAATAAGGAGTCCTTGCATCGTCAGGTGTGTGACCTGGGAGGGCCATGGAGTGGCAAGTGGAGAAGGAGCGCCATGACCTCATGGACCTTTGTGGCTGTTTTAATGAAGGCTCAGTCTCTCAGGTCACCTGGGTCTGGGTCATCTTGTATCGATAGGACTCTGCCAGATTCCTCCTTGCTCCCAGGGGTCTTAGGTCATTTCACTTAGTCTCTCCTGGGGTATCTGCTCCTTCCACCTTTTTCCTGCCAATTGTAACAATCCTAATGACTTGTCCCACCATACTTTCTTCCTGACCATGCTCAGAGAGTTCCTCTACAGACGCCTTGGCTGTACATTTACCCTTTCCCATCCTAAGCCCGAACCACAGTTGTGTTTCACAAGATTTATTTGTGCAGAAGAAACAAAATGACCAGTCAGATCCTCCCAGTCACTGAGCCAGTAAAATGCCTTCTCACCTAAACTGATCTCATCCCTACTCTTCTTGAAAATTTAGTTTCCTTTGCTGAGAGAAATTCCTTGTCTTTCTCTGTCTCCCATGCCTCTCAAAGATCCCCCTCTTTTCAGAGTGAATTCAGGGGAATTGCTAATGATGGTTGCTACACTCCATCAGGGGCAACTCATTGCCTCGCTGGACAGAGCACTGAGCTTGGAATCCGTAAGCTTCATCTTCCTGAATTCAATTCCAGCCTCAGACATTTAATAGCCATGTGACCCTGGCAAGTCACTTACTGTTTACCTCAGCTCCCTCATCTGTCAAATGAGCTGGAGAAGGAAATGGCAAACCACTCCAGTATCTTTGCCTGGAAAACCCCAAATGGGATCATGAAGAGTCAGATGCAACTGGAAAAATGACTAAATAACAGTCTCCCTCAGCACACTCTGCCCCATTCATGAATTAGCAAGGGATCACTGGGCAGCGGATAAAAGCTACACCCAACTGTTATCAATACTTATGCAATTTCTACTTCCAGACTTCACCAAAAATATACTGTTTTATCTCAAAAGGTCAAGATGATAGGTATTAGTGCTGAATGGGAAACTTGAGTCCACTGCAGTCTGTGACATGGCCCCTCTGCCCCTAGCCCACAGCTCCCAGGAACCCTGGGAAAGAGCCTGGTCTAGCTTTCACATCCTTTTCCGGCATCCAATCTCTCTGCAGTGTGAGGAGAAGGCCCGTCACCTACAGGAGCTTTTGGAACTGGCTGAGCAGAAGCTGCAGCAGACAATGCGCAGAGCTGAGACCCTGCCTGAGGTCGAGGCTGAGCTGGCTCAGAGAATTGCTGCCCTCACCAAGGCAAGTGCCCATATACATAGCAGGGCTCTAGGCATTCTTCCCTTCCCCCTTCCCTCTGCCACCTCTCACTCTCCCATGTAGCAGGGCAGATGGCAGAAAGTGTGGTGGAGTCAACCAGGAGGTGGGAGCCCTGGCAAGCTGCTTTACCACTGGGTCTGTTAGCCCATCTGCCAAGTGGGGAGGGTTATTCCTGCACTAGGTACTTCATAGAGTTATTGGGAGAATAATGACATAACATACATGAATATGCTTTGAAATGTATAAAGTGCTATACAGCTGCAAGGTGCTATGATTATTCAGTAGCCATTCCTTCTCTAAGAGGTTGGGCCAAAAAGAATAGGACTTTTCAATCTAGTCTGGGGGTTCTTAGCATTTTTTTGTGTCTTGGATACTTTTGGCAATGTGGTGAAGCCTGTGGACTCCTGCACAGAGAATATATTTAAATGCATAAAATACAATATATCATAAAGGATTACAAAAGAAAATAATTATATTGAAATGCGGTTAGCAGAATAATTGTCAGATTCCCTGGAATCTATCTATGGGTTCCAGGTGAAATCACATGATCTAGGAATATTCTGACAGAGAGGGGATGGGGAGGAGGGAAGATGTGATCAACTGATTCATTTTGATTTCCATTAATATTTGTTGAGCACCTGTTGTATTGTAAGACAAAGACAGGGACAGAGTGAACAGATTGTCTCCCAGTTCCAGGATAAGGAGTCCTGGGTTGAGAGGCACCCTGGAAGTTTGAAGGAAAGAGTTTTAGGGCAGATTTGGAGAAGCTTTGTTTCCAGGTTAGCTGTCAGGTGATGGTGGGTTTGCTTGCTTTTCTTTTTGGTCTGTGGAGATGAATGAAACTGGCAAAACTAGAGACTCCTTGATCCTGTGTGACTGACACCTGTTTCTGCAGTAACTATATGGCAAAGGAATAGAGGGTGCTTAAAAAGCATCCAATTGGTAGGCCATCAATAACAATCAATTTTCCTGGTGATGCTCATAGGGTATGATCTTTTGTCTAAACCAACATGGTAACTCATTACTGCTCTGGGAGCTGAACCAAACACATGCTGTCATTCATACTCAACAGTCCTGTGGTTCTCAAACTTGTGTGGTTTCAGAACCCCTTTATGCTCTTAATAATTATCAAGGACCCTAAAGAGCTTTTGTTTATGAGGGCTTTACATATTAATATATATATTGCATTAGAAATGAAAACATCTTAGCATCATGATGAAAGTAGTTTTGGCCTCACAGATCCCCTGTCAGGGTTTCAGTTACCTTCAGGAGCTCTGCACCACACTTTGAGAACCACTGATGTGCATGAAACCAGAGAAGCCACAAGCTAAGTGGAAGGTCAGCTCAGTGGTTCTCCCATGAGAGACAAAGAAAGGTCTTGGCAAAGTTGGCCTCCTAACGTACTTGAAGGTAACAAGGAGAATCATTCCATATGTAGGATGCTTGATCATCTGGCTCCTCACTGGGCACACAACGTAGTGCAAAGACAGTTGTGACATCCCTTGGAAAATATGAAGGAATGGAAAAATTCTGTAAAGAATCTTACAACATTCCCTAGCCTCCATTGATGTATACCCCTCAATAGTCAGTGATCTCCATGCAAAGGTGACCATAGGGGAGGAATGCCAAAATGCCAAGAAATGGAAGAGGCTGTAGTCTTCCACGGTCTTGTGCAGCATCACGCTAGGATATCATTCGTGCTTTGGTCAGTAAGTGACTCCAAAGAGGTGAGGGCTGAATGACATCATAAACACGATAGGAAACAGCTGAGTGCTGACAGTAGTGATCACTTCAGATTCAAGTGTCAGTATGATCAGATGGTTAGAGCAAAGAACAGCATCTCCACTCTGGCCTGGTTTAGACACCATCAATGCCAGTGAAAAGGTAATAAATTCTCTCGCCAATTTTAGAGGAATGAAATTGTTTCAAAATGATTGCTGCTATGAGAATGCTAAGAAATTACAGAAGCCGCTCTAGCTTTCAAACACACTTTCACCCAGCCATGACACCAGGGAAGCAGTGGGTTATTATATAGACAGCAACCAAAATCCTGGAGGAAGATCCCAAGCTGCGCTGCCTCATCAAAGCATAAAAAAGAAAACAACCCAGAAGAGAGCTTGGGGTGAGATCCTCTAACCCAGGTCATCCCAAGAGCCTAATTCATAGCCTGACTCGGAAGGAAGGCAGCAAAGAGATTTGAAATGGAATGGCTCAGTGCTGGTCACGGAACAAGCCACAGCACTGAACGCTACCTCCTCCAGACCCTATATATTATGGGAGGAAGAAGCAATGGTGCTTTATGAATTTGGAGGGTTAGTTGCATCTGTCCGTCTATAGGGATGGTGTTGGGATCTGTTATTCCATTGGTCTAATGAACTTCCAGGTGCCTTTTTCTAGGGCACATCAGCACCTTCTCTGCAACTTATCAGTCAGTCAACAAGTATTGATTAAGTTCCTACTCTGGGGAGGCAGGTACAAAGAATGAAATAAACCCTTTCCCTTCTAGTTTTAGAGCACTAAAAAGTCCAGTGACTTGTCCAAGGCCACACAGTCAGAATGAGTCATAGGCAGGACTTGACTCTCCCCACTAACCGTGCTGACTTTTGGACCACTATGGAAGAAATCTGTTCTGGGAACAATAGAAGTTTAAGGATGTTCAGGGGTTAGTTATCAAGATATTCATAGAATACTAACTAATCCTGAAATCAGGAAGATCTGAGTTTAAAAACCTGCCTCGGACATTAACTACTTGTGTGACCCTCAAGTCACAAGTTCTCTCAGTTTCGGTTTCCTCCTCTGTAAGATGAGGATGGTAAAAATAGTACCCACTGCACAATGTTTCTAAGATCAAAGGAAAGAATATATGTCAAGTATTTGGCAAACCCTAAAGTGCTGTATGAATGTTAGCTGTCATCACAAAAGAATGGAAAAGATCATTGAAGAGTATTTTTAAAAAGGGCAGCGGAGAAGAAATCAGCAGCTGCCAGCCTTATATGCTGCTTTGTTCATTTCTATAAAATCTTTATGGGTGTGGTCTATACACATATCAAGAGTGTCCTTGATGGAAAGACGTGAAGGAAATAGCCAGGCTTCTGCAGATACTTTTTCTGTCCACAGTCTTTGCAGCCATTCAGTGATCTCATTGATGTAGAGAATCTAAGATCTCATTTGCTGCTATCTGATTATTTAAAAGCATTTGATTCAGCAGAACAAAATATATCCTTTAAAGCTCTCATCAAAAAGGGCCTTCCATATGTATATTAAAGTAACATTCTGTAATAGAAGCAGTTAGGGAGAAAACTTGCTTCAATGATCTATTGAAATATTAACATCAAATGGGACATAACATTTGGAGACACATGCTCACCTAAAGCATTTACCAGTATCATGTGCTGTTCTATTGTGTTGCAGAGTTCAAACAAAAGCAGAACTTTCTCTAAGGACTGAAGTCCTCTGAAGGCTCCTCATACATATATGATGTCATGGTCATTGTATTGAGTTCCAGAGCATTACAAAGCCTTCTCACTTAAATCCAGTGTTATGTAGAAGAAGTTAGTCTAACTGTCCATACCAAAAAACAAAACAAAAATCCAAAACCCAAAATCAAACACACAAACCCAACTTCATTCTGAGTGAAAATTTCAACTAGAAAGGACAGCCCATTGAATGAGTACGTTTGTCTTTCTGTCTATCTGTGTAAATACAGGATATAGCAAAAATCTTGGTCCAGTTTTAAGTTACTAAAGTTTAAAATGATTTAAAGTTTTTAGAGTTTGAAATTACACCAAGACTTTTGGGACACCATGCACATATTTTCAATAGAACATGCAGAGTTGGGACCAGAATCACATGGGAGGAGAAGATGGAGGCATATTTGGGAAATTGTGTGAAACTTTGAATGATCCCAAGCTACTTGTTGACACAGAAACTCATCCCTTCTGCTCTGTGACTCTAACTTTTGGAACACCACAATCTCAGATTAGTAAAAATAAGGACTAACCCAAAGGGCAGCACCAAGATGCACCTATAATCTCCATCCTATTACCCGCGGCAACTCCTGCACAAGAAGACACAAGAAATGGTTCACAGCCCGTTTGGCCAGAAAATGAGGTGGACTGGTCATGTAGTGAGAATATGAACTAACATGTGGATGGTTCAGGAGCTGCATTGACACCCCTTTCTCCCTGTGCCCAAATATTAATGAACCTCTGCACTGGATGAACCATCCATGGGGAGATGTGGGTGAGAATAGCATAGGATGATTAAGTGTGAAAGGGCTGCCATTTGCCCTGGCAATGGAAATACACACAAGTAGGAGCCTTGCTCATTTTAACCATCTGTATAGACAATGAATTTAACGGAGCTTATTCCATGATGTGATGGTACAAGATGGAAATAATGGCATAGAGCTCTGACTGTGAATTATAACTCTGAGATCAAATTACTCTGAAAGGAAGAAAAGTGGCACATGTATGTGGCAGAAATGACAATGACTATTTCTGCGTACAAGTTTTATAGAAGTCAAATTTGGGAGGAGAAAGAACAGTTGATTTTCTGACCAGTATAGTAAGAAGTTTCAAGTAAAGTTTGGTAAATTCATGGGTGACAAATACATAAATTAAAGGGAGCTTAGGAATATCTATCTTCTCCTTAAGGGAGGTCAGCTGTACCTTCCTTTCTGTGTCATTTCTGAGAGCCTCTCAAAGTGGAAGCTTGGTCCATTCTCTTGTTTTTGAATTAGAACCTTGGGTTCAGTGTCTTCTCCTTGGTGATCCCCACTGCAGGGGAGTTTCCAAAGCTGTGTCTGTGTGCGTTCTTGGCTTTTTCTGCAGGCCTCCAGTTCTTGTCCAGAGAGCCCAGGTTTTGGGCTCTCTTTTTAAAAATGATTTTGGAAATGTAAGGGTTTCTGACCTGGAAAGGCCTTGACCAGGTACCTTGCCTTGAGTGTGGTCCTGGAAGCTGAAAGCTTCTGATTTTGTAGTCATCTGATCCATCTCATTTTATAGATGATAAAAATGAGTCCCAGAGATGTGAGGGTCTCCAGAGATATTAGTAGTAGAACTGGGACCCAATCCGAGGTCTTTCACCTCTAAGTTTCTTTTCACTCCACATTTTCCCCACAATATAAAGAAATCAAGGAAGAGCTTAACTAGCAAGAGGTTTGAAAGGTGGTCTTCTGAGCAGTCTCAGTCTGTTTGTCTTGGCAAAGAGAGAGACTGGCAGCTTGGGAGGACCTTGCTAGAGTCTTTAGGGTATTCTGTGTAGGCTGGGGCAGCTGGCCATAGGCCATGATGGTGGGAGGGGTTTAGGTCAGACTTGAGAAGAGCTAGTTGATGGTGAGAATTATATTAAGCCAAAGGACTCCTGAGTATCCTCTAGTGATTTTCCTTTTTTAAGAAAAGCAATGCAGCTCTGTCTCCCTGGGCTGGGGTCTGGTGTGAATGGACACAGGGAATGGTTTTGTAGCTCTCTGAGTCCCAATTCTAGCAGCGTCAGCTAGGAGAGTGCCAGGTTATGGAAAAACTGATCTGTTCCTCACTCTGAGGTCTGGTGCCAGCTCTGCTGGGATGGGAGAGTAAGGAAGGGGGGGAGGAGATGCGAGGGAGGGAGCGTGATGGTCAAGTGCAGTGTTGACATCCCCAGGCTGAAGAGCGGCATGGAAACATTGAAGAGCACCTTCGGCAACTGGAGGCCCAGCTGGAAGAGAAGAACCAGGAGCTGGCTAGGGTGAGGGCAGCCAGAGACCCAGGAATGGCATCTGTTATGGTGTACTCGGGCAGAGGTAGCTTCGGGGGGGGACAAGAAGAAGGGACCCCAGAGTTGGGGTTTCCAGGTGATTCTCTGGGAGTGGAGAAGTGGAGGAGTATGGGAAGTCTGGGTTTGCAGTGACAGGGCTGATGGGGAGTAGGGAGTATAAGCAGATACCAAGGATTGGAGGGATAAGATAGATGTTTTGAAGCACTTAACATGTGTTAGGTGTTGTGCTAAACACTTGGGATATTAATACAGTTCCTGCCCTGAAATAACGGTTATTTGATCGCAGGGCAAGACAAGCTATAAAAGGGAGCTGGAAAGTGGGGGAAAGAAATTGGGGAAACTGAGGGCAGTTGAATGGAGGCCTGGCCCCTAGGAAGACAAGACAGAAAGGTCACCCACCACAGCCAGGGAGCTAGGAGTGGAATACAACTTTCTGAGGGGATAGAGACAGAGAGGAGGGGCATAATGAGGGAACTTCTGAAAGTTGCAGAGAGGCCTGGGCAAGATAAGACCAAAGAGGAGATTCCCAGAAATGATGCCACTGGAAGCAATGGAAGCAGAGACAGGGGCATGAAGCTCAGTCTTGGCTCCTGGAAGAGCTCTCCAAGGTCTCTGGGGGTTCTGGGTGCCACATGGCTTGTTTCATGGCAGGTGCGTCAGCGCGAAAAGATGAATGAAGACCACAATAAGCGTCTCTCAGACACTGTCGATCGGCTGCTGAGTGAATCCAATGAACGCCTACAACTGCACCTCAAAGAACGGATGGCTGCTCTTGAAGAGAAGGTGTGGCTGAGGGCTGGGGCTGCAGCTGAAAGGGGGTCACCTAGGTGAAGGCAGGGAAGGATGGGAGCACGGGACCCTGAAAACCACGCTTCCTTGTGTGTGTGTGGGGGGCGGTATGTGATACCCAGGCTCCCTGGGTCTGATCTTTGGCACCTGGGCTCTTGTTCTTCCCTAGAACACGCTCATCCAGGAGCTGGAGAGCTCTCAGAGGCAGATTGAGGAGCAGCACCATCATAAGGTACCTGCCAGCTAGCGCCACCTTCTAGAATAGCCTGCCCAGGGAATGGGAGGGCCGGCAAGTCTTTCTGGGGAAGAGACTAGTTTGGTGTAGTGGACAGTGGAAAGACAGAGACTTCTCAGGAGGGCTGGGCAGGGGGCATATAACTAATGTGGCCTCCTTCCTCAAATTTCGGTGAGAGATGTTCCCTGGGGTTCTTATCTAGGGTTACAGCATCCTAGCATTTAGATCAGTTCGCTCTGCCCTCTGATGTTATGGATGAGGAGGGTGAAGCCCAAAGAGGAAAGAAAGAGCTGCTCGAGATCACACAAATATCTCTCTGGGCTGGCACCTGACCCCAGGTCTTTTGAGGCCAAATCCAGCATTCTTTCTACTCGAGAGGTTCTTCTGGGCTTGGACCGCAGCAGGTATTACCGGCATGGCAGGGATTTTTTTTATCTCATCTGTTCACGTCAATGAGTGCCAGGTAGGCCTACAGGGCAAAGGGACTTGTGCCAGACTCTGTCTGTTGGAGACTCTGGAGAGGGAGATTTTGGAGCTGAACATCCACTGTTCTCACCCCATGAGCCAACCCTTCTTCCTGTATCTGTGAATGACAATAGTGTGTGGCAGTGGAGCTTCAAATGCTAGCTGAAGGAGTGGGTGGATGGGATGGGGTTGCTGCAATCCGCTCCTCTGCTTTTCCCCTGAGAGGTGTTCTCAGGAATTCTTTTGGAGATCTGCCTCCTGTTCCTAGCAGATCCCGCTGTGAAACACGCTGCTTTCAGCAATAACCTCCCCTTCAAATCTCACATGGGACTTCGTTTTGTCTCTCTCTAAGTACTGATGTAATATTGTGTATGCTAGTGATCTGTAAAGTGCATCACCTCTCTACCAGGCTGTAGGCTTTCTGAGGGCAGAGAGACTGTTTCTTGCCTAAACTTTGTCTCCTTCAGCTCCTAGATGGTGCTTTGTGCCTGTTGTGGAGGGCACATTGAGTCTGTGTTAGCAGGACCCTGGGGCTTTTGCCTTCCCTGGAGGGATAGTCTCTCAGGCAGAATTCCTGACAGATCTGAGCTCATTCCCTAACTCCTTGGGTCCGCCCTGTTTCCTCCTCTATGTGTGATGGACAGCGAGTGTGTTGGGCAGTTAGTTCTCTGTTAGCTATTTGTCTCCCTCCTTAAACAGATCCCTCTCTTAGCCTTAATACTCTTGGATCAGCCCTTTGCCAGGACCCTCGGCGGATGCTCTTAGTGATCCTTTAATCATATGGTGTCAAGAATGGGCCTAGATTGGGGCTTCTGGGATGTGGCCTGTGCTGAGTTCTTCTTTACCCTTCCCTGACCTCCACTTTCCCCTCTCTGCTGCCCTCTCTTTGCCCCAACCCAACCCCCACCATCCCCTCTGTGACCCCCACCCTCCCTGGGTTGGCCTGGCACAGGGCCGCCTTTCAGAAGAGATTGAGAAGCTACGCCTGGAGGTGGACCAGCTGAAGGGTCGAGGGGGGCCATTTGCAGATGGCGTCCATTCCAGGTACTAGAGTTGAGGAGTCTGGGTGCACTCAGAGGGGTCCCTGGAGCATCCTGAGAGAAGGAAACACTTCCTTGGATGCTGACCATCTTATGGTTCCTGGGATGATCCCCCTTCAATAACCTCTGTCCTATAAAAACAAAAGTCTCATCTTACCCAAGATGAGGTAGCCAAGGTTCCTAGAGGTTGAGAGAGAAAAGGTGGCATTTAAATGGCTCTTGATGGCACAGAGAACACTGTCTCCTCCCTCCGAACCTGTGAGACAGGTCCCAAAGTGTTGTCACAGCTGAGGAAATTGAAGTTTAGGCAGATGACTTGCCCAGGGTCACACAGCTAAAAATGTGTCTGGATTGGGGCTTGAACCCCAGGTCTTCTGACTCCTAGTCCAATGTTCTTTCCACTGCCCCCCTATAGCACATCAAGGCAGAGTTGGAACCAGGGCCTGGCTCTTCTGCCTGGTCAGTCAGTTCCTTCTGTCTTCCAAGGGAGCCACCTCCATACTCTGCTTTGTAAACTCTAGATTCTTGGGATGAGAGAGAGCAGCAGCCATTCTGCAGACTTAGAATGGAAGATGGACCTCAGTCAAACCTCTTGTTCTTACAGATGAGAAAAGTGACTTTTGGCCCAAGAGTCTCTTGAAGGAGGTTGAGAAGTAGATGATGTAAAAAAGGGGATGGCTGCTCAGTCTCTTGTCACCAGGCTCTCCAGAGCTTGTGCCATGCTTCCTCAGCCCCTCCCCAAATCCCCACTATTCAAAACGCTATTTCCTGGGGTCTTATTTTCCTTTGATGAGGGTACGGGTGGGAAGGGTATAATGTGACCAAGGGGGTAACAAGCTCTTTGCCACTTTTTTCTTTCTGTTCTGTCTTTGGCGTCCTCTGGTCTATACCTCAAATCTCTGGGCCTGGGGTGGGGTGCTTAATACTGTGGGGAAAGATAAAGCTGGAATCTCTACTGCTCCCATCCCCCATAACTACTCTAGGTAGTTTAATACAGGCTCCTGCAGCCTTCTGGTCTGCATCCCCCTCGGGGTCCTAAATGACTTGAGAGTAGTGAGGGGCAGTAGGGAGCTAAGGAGGTAGCAGGGCTGGATGGTGGTTGGTTGGAGGATGGTTCCAGGCCAAAGAAGTTTCCTTAGCCCTCCCTTCTGTTGTGGTCTCTAGGCTTGAATCCTCCTCAGGGTTTGCCATAGGTCCAAGGCTGATCTAGCTCCGGGTAGACAGCCCAGGGTGGGGAGGTCCAAGTGGATCCTTCTCTGACAATTCTGTCTGGTCCAGAAGGCATGACACTGGTGGGGGACAGGAAGTTCCTGTGCTCAAGGGATGTTCTTTCCTTTTCCCTCAGGTCCCACATGGGCAGTGCTGTGGACCTTCGGTTCTCAATGAGTGCCGGAGCCCACGCTCCCCCTGGTCCTACCCCCAGCCTTCACCGCAGGTTTTCTGCCCTACGAGAGGAGCCCACCAAGGTAAGGAATAGAGGAGCAAGGCAGGGGGAAGCTCCCTTGGGGCCTTTGGGGTCCAGCCTGCCGCGTGCCTGGCTCCAGTTACGCCGGTGGCTGGCGTGTGGTGCAAATCCTCACCCTTCAACCACTGACAGCTGCAGCAGCGGGGGCTCAAGGCTGTCTGTCAGTGGTAACAGCTGTGGGGCCCCCTGGGCCCCCTGAGACTCCCTCCTCTCTGAGGTGGGGAAGAGGAGGGTAGGACTGGAAGGTGGCCAGGCAGAGACGTGTGCATGTGTGTATGTATGCGTATATGTGTGTGTGCATATGTGCATGTGTGTGTGTGCGTGTGTGTGCATGCACACGGGCCTGTATGTAATGGGCAGGGATATCAGGAAAGAGACTGCTATTTTTAGGGGGAAAGAGAAAAGCTGAGGAGCTAAGTAGGCCCTGGAAATGGCATTGGACTTTTTTGGGAAGTACCTATGAATTAATGGGCTCCCCCTTTGCCTAGAAGGGTGATTCCCTGCAGCATGCTTCCTCCTATTTTCCCAGCCTTCCCCTAAGGACTCCTCTTTTTCCTTTCCTCTGCTTCTTCTACCCTCTACCTCCACAGTGCTCAGGCTAAATAAAGGCTGCAAAGGTTGGCCACAGAGAGCCTTGGAGGTGAACGGGTGAACAGCCCCCTCCCTCACTCTAGGGTCTTGGGCTCTGACAATAGTTCTTTGCCTCTTGCCTCCTTCCTCTTCCCTCCCCGTTCTCTTCCTTTTCTGTATCTGCCTCTACTCCAGTATGGATGTCTGAGAAAGAATTAGCACAGGGAATTGGGAAATCCCAGCCCAAAGTGACTTGTATGGGTACTGAGAGAACTCAGGTGCCACTCACATCAGCAGCACTGTGACACTCTCCTTTATTTTTTTTTTATTTTTTTTTATTTTTTTATTTTTTAAAATTTTTATTTTATTTATTTATAAATGTTCTACAATCACTTCCTTAAAATTAAGATTTTATACCCCCACACCTACCCCCCCTACCCCCCTCCCTCCCCATGACAGCATACAATTTTG
>CM053770.1:603451447-603483207 GCA_028658325.1 Potorous gilbertii | reverse complement strand
TGGTTGGATGATCTCACAGCTCCACCAACAATGAATTAGTGTTCCAACTCTCCCACATCCTCTCCAGCATTTATCATTTTCTTGTTCTGACACATTTGCCAATCTTATAGGTGTGATGTGGTACCTCAGAGTTGTTTTGATTTGCATCTCTCTAATCAGTAGTGATTTAGAGCACTTTTTCATATGATTATAGATATCTCACTCTCCTTTATTTTTGCTTTACTTCAATGATCTAAGCACAGTTCTCCTGGAGGCAGGTGGTGAACCAAAACCCTCCCAAGGTCCATCTATGGGTTCTGTGACTTGTAACAGCTTTGGACAAATGAGGACTGCCCAGGGCAAGGGGTGTGTGTGTGTGTGTGTGTGTGTGTGTGTGTGTGTGTGTGTCTGTGTCTGTGTGTCTGTGTGTGGGTGTCTGTGTGTGTGTGTCTGTGTCTATGTGTATGAGTGTGTGTGTATGTGTTTGTGTGCCTGTGTGTATGAGTGTGTGTGTATGTGCGCCTTTGTGTGTATGAGTATGTATGTGTCTGTGTGTGTATGAGAGTGTATATGTGCATGTGTGTGTATGAGTGTGTGCGCGCACCTGTGTGTGTGCCTGTGTGTGTATGTGTGTGTGCACCTGTGTGTGTGTGTGTGAGGGTAGGGAGAAGACCCTGGAGGGGGTTCTGCCACCTCAGCGAGATGTCTTATTGCCATCCTTTCCTTCCTCCCCTTCCCAAACCACGTTAAGGACTGGGAACCATCGCCACTCTCCGGGGTGCTGGCATCCACCACCACCCCCGCTTTTGATAGTGACCCTGAGATCTCAGATGTGGATGAGGAGGAACCTGAGGGGCTGGTGGGCTCTGTGGGTGTTGTCTCACCCAGCGGCCATTCGGATGCCCAGACCTTGGCCATGATGCTTCAAGAACAGCTGGACGCCATCAATGAGGAGATCAGGTTTGAGGCAAAGCTGACCTGATTAGAGAGAAGGGGACACTGGGTAGGGGGGTGCTTCTGAATTTGAGAATTGAAAATAATGTGAATTATGTGATGCTTGGCAAATACAGTAGATAATTGCTTATCATCTGGGGATAAAGACCTAGAGTCAGCTCAAGAATTCTATTCCATAACACAGGGGCAAGTCCTGTCTTGGTGCAGGACTATTCATCTCAGCAGAGAGCTTCCGACACCTTCATTCAGGTTCTTGGTACCTCACTGAGGCCTCTGTGGCTAGGCTGGTTTTCTGTGGGAGGAACTGAAGAAAAGGAAAGAGTAGTGGGATCTCTGGGGGTTCACAGAATCCTGTGCTCTCTGTGGGGCACTAAGGAGGCATTGGAGAGAAACCATTAACCAGGAGGCTTGTCATGACCCCTTAGGTGGGGGGCTGGCTGCTGGCAGTGCAGAGGAACGTAAGACCATGGGTCTAGAGCAGGAAGGAACTTCAGAGCCCTTTAGTCTAGTCTGAATGAGAAACTGAGGCTGAGAGCTGAGAAGCAGCTTGTCCATGCCATGCAGCGAGTCAGGGTGAGAGACATCGGGCCTCTAAGCCCTGTCCACCTTTCACTCCTTCTTGCTGTTTGTCTTTCTGGAGGCTGCTTTGATGGAACTTGGGGTGGAGACAGGGGCAGTGGAGCTAAGGGGAGGATGGAGAGGCTTCTGACTAGCAAGCTGGGGAATATCCTTCCCTGCCAGCAGGGGCTGAATGTAGCTGGTAAGGGTAGAGAGAGTTCGGTGACCTTTAAATAATGTGATTTGGTGCAAAGGAGTCTGGCATAGCAACTTTTCTCCGGGCTGTGATGCAAATGTCCAAGGGTCCCCTGTGTAGATCCTTCCTCCCTTAAGGCTAGAGATCCTAATGGTAGAGTCTGGCTTTCTGACCTGCCAGGATGATCCAGGAGGAGAAGGAATCAACTGAGCTACGAGCTGAAGAGATCGAGACACGGGTAACCAGTGGCAGCATGGAGGCACTCAACCTCACCCAGCTGCGTAAACGCGGCTCTATCCCCACCTCGCTAACCGCCCTGTCTCTGGCCAGCGCTTCTCCACCCCTCAGTGGCCGCTCCACACCCAAACTCACCTCCCGCAGTGCCGCCCAGGACCTGGACCGGATGGGTGTCATGACTTTGGTGAGACCTGCTTCCTGGGTCTCCTTGAATCTTCCTCGGAGCCCAGGATGTCACAAGTCTCCGCTTTTGGAATTGATTGAGAGGGTCTAGTAGGCCTGGGGCTGAGGTTGCCTTTGTCTAGGACAGTCTTATTGCGCATATTTCCTGGGAGTAGGATAGTTTGTTCCCAGGATGCCTGTGTTCACAGGCCAGGCTATTGACTTGAATTTCTTGGAGATTGAAGAGGTCCTGTGAGAGCTCTTATGGGGATCGAGATGATTGTCTGCTCTCTCCTGTTCTTTGCCCTGGACCTTGCACTGTCCTGCCATTCTCGGGAGATTTCTCTTGGCTATGGATGTCAGTATCAGATTCCCTCTCAGTCGGTCTTCCTGCCTTCAGGCCTTTTCAATGCCAGACTCTTCCTGGGCACCCCAAGATTCTGAGGGAAATTGACCTATGGGGATCATAAAATCATAGGATTTTAGAAGGACCCTTACAGATCATCTCATCCAACCTCTGCTTTACAAAGGAAGCTGTTGAGAAGCTAAGGAACTTGTCCTCTAAGATCTTGCATGTTGTAAGCTGGCAGAGCTAGGCTTCAGGTCTAGCTCCTCTGACACCCACTCCAGTCTCTTCCCACTGGACTGTGCTTCCCCACCCTGTTGTTCTATCTCATGCATGGGTCTGACTGCCAGTTTTGGGGGACAGGAATTTGTATGTTCCACTTTTCTTCTCTTTCTCTTGCAGCCGAGTGATTTGAGGAAGCACAGGAGGAAGCTACTGGTGAGTGCTCATGAGTGCCCAGGGTGCCAAGGGGTTACCTCTCAGAAGCCTGGGATACCCTGCCTCCCTTTATTCCCCAACCCTGAACAAAGAAAACAGTCTGGTAGCCAATGGAGGCTGTGAAAGCCTGCCCTGAGTCTTTTCCAGACTTCATAAAACTACCGGTGCCCAGGTGGCTATCAAGAAATGGGTACTCCCTTTTCCTTACCTCCTCCACCTCCTGGCTTCATGATGGTCCAGTCCCCTAAGCCCCCAGGGGAGTTCTCCCCCCACCCCCAACAGTGTACCCTCCAGGCTCTGCCTTCTTGGAGGAGCCACCCCTGCGAGTCAGTGGATGGTTGACTGGTTGGCAGGCACTGATGTCTCTGCCCTGTTCTCCTCATGGCTTCACTGTCTGTTCAGTCACCAGTGGCTCGGGAAGAGAACCGAGAAGATAAAACCACCATAAAATGTGAGACTTCTCCTCCTTCCTCACCCAGGACTTTGCGGTTGGAGAAGCTCGGCCATCCTGCCCTGAGCCAGGATGAAGGTAAAAGGTAGGTGGGGCTCCTCACCTTCCCTAACCCTCAGTCAGTCTGTCAACAGATCTTTATTGAACACCTTCTATGTACAGGGCCCTGTGCTAGACTCTGTGGGGCAGACAGAAGACTAAAGCGTAGTCCCTGTCCTCATAGAGGTTATACTCTAGTAGGGGATCTCACCCATGCTCCTGCCCGCAGACAGGCTGGCATCTCACCTATCCCAGGTACATGGAACGAACTCTAAGCCTCTGCTTGAAGCATCTCCAAAGAAGGAGATGGTCCCCAACCTCCCTGGTCTCCTGCTCCAGGCCCCTGCCTTGCTTTCTCCCTAAAAAGGAAGTTCTTTTTGAGGTTTAACTTTCTTCTCCCCTGCTCCAACTTAGCCAATTTCCTCTGCTCCTCTCACCCTCTTGGCTCCTGTCCTCCAGTTCCTTGGATGACCAAGGCAGTAACCCCAGCAGCAGCAACAGCAGCCAGGACTCCTTGCACAAAGGCACCAAGCGCAAGGGGATCAAGTCATCCATTGGTCGACTCTTTGGGAAGAAAGAGAAGGGCAGGCTGATCCAGTTGAGCCGGGAAGGAGCCACAGGCCATGGTCTCTGACCTGCCTTAGGAGAGTTTTGGATGGGTTCTGGAAATGGGATAATGCATGGGAGACTGGGAGCAAGAAGAGTGGATTAAGCCTGTTTCTTTGGAAATACTAAAATGCTTGGGACTATTAGAGAGGAGAGAAAGAGAGGGAGAGGGAGGGAGGAAGGGAGGGAAGGAGAGAGAGAGAGGGAAAGAGAGAGGGAGAGGGAGAGAGAATGGAAGAGGAACAGGGAGAGAAGGGAAGAGGGAGAGAAGGGAGAGAGGGAAAGAGAGGGAGGGAGGGAAGGAGGGAAAGGGAGAGAGAGAAAGAAGGAGGGAGGGAGGGAAAGGGAGAGAGCAAAAGAGAGGGAGAGAAAGGGAGAGGGAAAGAGCAGGAGGAAGAGGGAGAAAGTTTCAGGATAGTCCTTGACTGTGGCTTATCTTTGTTATATATTGGTCTCAAATTGTTGTTACTGTCTACTTTGACACTTAATGCCCTTTTGGCATTAAATTCAGTGAGGATTTATTAAGTGCCTATGGTGTGTCCAGTGATTGGCTGTTTCATCATTGCCATCTCTGTTGATTTTTACTTCCGAGCCGAGCCTACAACCCTGTAGGAGCTGGAAGGAAGGAACTTTTCAGCCAAAACACCTAATTGCCATTCCCACCTCAGGAAGGTGTGAGGCAGAAAGAAGCTAGATGAGAAAAAAAAAAAGGTCTGGGGGTTTGTGCATGGGTATCAGACACAGTTAGCCCAGCATGCAAGAAGGAAGCAGAAAGCTGTGGATCAAGGGGCAGCGTTTCTCCAAGCTGAATACCTTTTCAGCTTTACCCCAGAGTCATATCTCCCCAGTGGAGCTGCTTTTTTATGTTTAATGATAGGAATTTTCACAATGCTGCCCATACCTGTATTCACCTCTAAATGCAACACTGTATTCCGAAGCCAAATGGAATATAACATGATTTTATTACTTACCATTTTGGATTATCCATTTCACTGTCCTTCATCCATTGGTGTGGATTATGGAGATCATACTTTAAAGATGTTGCCTCTTCCAATGGATTGGCCACAGGGTTCTGGGACCAGTTCAGAAATGGTGAAAATATGTTATGTGAATGAGAAGAGCACAGCATCTTTATTTTATGTAAGTGAGCCTTCCTGGAAGGAGGCACGGAGACTTCTGATCAATGAAAGGACATGTTTTGTAAGCATTCTTAATAGCGTACATCTCACTAACAGGACCTGATGTTGAATTTTATTCACTCATATCTCTCTACCTTGTGAGAATGACTGGGTCTTCTTTCCTTCCTTAAATTAAATACCTGCAGGCCTCTGTATACCAGTAGGTATTTAATAAACTTTGAATTGATTGACTGAAAGACAGACTCTACCCTGGCTGCTGCCGGGTGGGGCAGCCTTTTCCCAATAGGTTTAAAAGATAGCCCAAATTTCAGGATTTCCAGAGATGGCTCTGGGGTACAGGTACTGTAGCAATCTAGGTAAAAGGAAACTTCAGTCAAGTCTGGGTCTGTGGCCTTAGACAGGCTCCTTGCCCATGGTCATTCCTGTGCACAGGACTTCCAGAGTGGGGACTTATGTGATGACAGAAGTGCCAGGGCATTTATCTAGCTATGGGTTGAGGTAGGAAGGGAACAGAACAGAGTTGGTAGCCTGGATGGAGGTGGCACCCAGAAGCCCTTGTACTAACCAGTGATGGGAGAGAATCCTCAAGGCTCTGGACAAATGGACAGAGATGTTTCCTTGGATGGCTTCTCTTTGGTTTTCACTCACTTCTCTGAGTAGAATCTGCCTTTGACACCTTACCCCATCCCTTGAATGTAATCTGGGCTAAGAGAAGTCAGGGATGTGTCTGTGTGGGCTCCCGTGAGGCTGGACACTGACATCCCCATTACTTCCCTTCTAGTCCTACTGTCAGAGTCAGAGCTCAATCTGCAGGAGCCCTTGGTGCCTGCCAAGCTGGGAACCCAAGCTGAGAAAGACCGGCGTTTGAGAAAGAAGTAAGGTTGGGGGGGGGGGTCAGCTCCTCCTCTTCACCTGCCATCGACTCTTATGTGCCAGCTCCCTGAGGAATTTTGGGGTTGAGTCCAAGGATTCATCTTTCCAGGCCAGCCCCGATTGGGGAGAGAGGCAGGGATTTAACATTAAAGGCACACGTTCTAGAGGGAAGAGTCAGGAGAGATGTCTTTGATTTATTATGAAATGATCAGCATGTCAGTTCTAGGACTGGTAATATAGAAATTAGTTAAGAACCCAGGACCTTTTGGGAATCGGGTCCTGTTCTTTGTTTTTCCTAGTTCATTCTGGACAGAGCAGAGTTAGCCTTTAGGAGGTTAATGTAGCTGTTTCTGGGCTTGGGCCTGGGGACAAGTTACGATAGACATCCCAGTTTCTGTTTTCCCTCAGGCTCAGTGGATGATGGGCACAAAAGAGGGCCAAACTGGATCCTCTCTGAGTCTGCTTTGCTTTCTTCCTGCCAGACACCAGCTTCTTGAGGATGCACGCCGGAAGGGAATGCCTTTTGCTCACTGGGATGGCCCCACTGTGGTCTCATGGCTGGAGGTAAGGCAGGGCAGCTGGTGAGACACACTGGGATATGGCTGGCAAGGATATCCCCCCCTGGGGGAGAAGCAAAGGGGCCAAGACTCTCTGATTAGGGGTGTGTTGTCCCTGGGATCTCCAGTGCTCCTCCCCTAGAGCCCTGTATGGTTGGCACAGTTCTTGGCAGTGCTAGGCTCTGTTCCTCCAAGTTATTTGGAAGCACCTAATTGGTACTGTGAATGACTATTGTGAATGGCCTCTTGGCCAGCTATTTGGAGGTAAGTCTAGGAAGGTTTCCTCTGATGGTCATGACAATGGTTCTGGATCTGTTCCATTCTCACTAGAGCTTTGACCTTTGGTATGGCCTTTCTTACAAGGACTAACTAGGTGTTGACCACAGTCAAATTCCTTAGTCTACTCGGGGCTCCTGTTCCTCATGTCTCATACAGAGGAGAGAAGATTTGGACTAAATGACTCTTAAGGACCTTTCTTGCTCTCAGATTCCCTGATCTCTCTGTTGCTTCAGTTCCTATGGGGTGGGTTTCTGAAGAGAAAGGCAGGAAGCCTGCTGGTTAGTGACTCCTCAATGATTCATGGTTTTTGGGAAAGGAAGGGAAATGGAGTGCCTGGGAGCCAACCCACTCTCTTTTCTGTTGGCAGCTATGGGTGGGCATGCCAGCCTGGTACGTGGCTGCCTGCCGAGCCAATGTCAAGAGTGGCGCCATCATGTCGGCTCTCTCAGACACAGAGATCCAGCGGGAGATCGGCATCAGCAATGCCCTGCACCGGCTCAAGCTTCGGCTGGCTATCCAGGAGATGGTGTCGCTGACCAGTCCTTCAGCCCCACCTACCTCTAGGACGGTGAGTAGGTGTCCCTTCCACTCCAGGGACTTCTTGGCTGGAGGTGTGGGGGGTGGGCGGGGTATTCTTTCAAGATTGCTCCTGGTCTCTGTCACTGGCTTTAATATCAGGAAGATCCTGCCAGACTGGAATGCCCCACACCCATGGGCCTTGTTGCCCCATTTTGACTTTCTTGGGTGGTACGTTGAGTTAGTCTCCTTGGTGCCTCTCACGGCCAGTGACCTGGAGCAAGTCACAACTTCTCTGAGCCTCAGTTCCTTCCTCTGTAAAAATGAAGGTTTTGGACTAGAGAATCTCCAAGGTTTCTTCTAGCCCTAAATCTGGGACCTTCCTTCCTAGCACATAGCACAGCTTATTATACCATCCTACAGTGGGCTAGTGTGAGGGAGTTTGAATGGGAAGGAAGCAATAGAGGAAAGAATTTATTTCATCTCTGTGGTCTAGGAAACGTCCACACCCTCAGGGACCTTTACTAAGAAACCTGATGTTTACACTTTGCTGATTCTTGCTTATGAGGAAAGGGAGGAAAATTGAGTGACTGGAGGCCAATCTTTTCTCTTTTAAAAAAGGAAAAAAACCCTTTCCTCCTGCTCAGCTGTGTGGTTGTTTGACCTTTAAGAAAGCTTTTTTTGCTGTTATTTTTCCCACCTTCCATGGTCCTCATACAGGACTCTGGCTTTTCTGTTCTACTTTTCTTTTTGAGGAGACAAACATGTAAATATTCTTGCCCATCATCTGGGGATCCTTTGGGGAAGACCCTCTGGTCTTCCTCGAGGGAAACTCAAGGTTAGTGATAGGAAAATGTAATTGGCCAAGTAGTGAGCTCATTTTTTCCCCCCTCTGATGTTTTATAGTGAATAAGAGTTAATCCTGAGCATTTTGAAAAATCTAAGTGTTTTCCTCCTTCAGTGTCCAATATCTAGTAAGCCAGGAAATTAGGTAGTTTGGGCTGGTTGGTTCTGGAAGATCCCTTGGCAGGGAAGCACAGAGGGCAGAGATGTGGCATTATTGATCTCTCTCTGCCCTAGGCCCTGCTTCTGGGGCCCAGTTATTTGATCATGGCTCCCTTTGCCTTCCCAACTCTTTTCCTCCCACTATTTGCAGTCCTCTGGGAATGTCTGGGTCACCCACGAGGAGATGGAGACGCTGGCAACATCCACAAAAACAGTGAGTTTACCCTGCCACCCTGCATCTTAGGAGTCAGAATTGGGGGGGGGGTGACTTTCCAGGGATCTAAGGGCTCAGAGGGTCCTGAAGCTCATGAAGCTTAGACCTGGGGGAACCCTTCCATTTTTGAAGTAGAGAGGAATGGGGTGAGGGATAGAATTCTCTTCTCCATCAGTGCTCTATAGGGCAAACTCATGAGTTCTATCCTGGACTGCAGGTGCCCCAAAACCTACCCATGCCAAACATCTCCTGGAGTAGAAATAAACTGCAAAGGGCTTATCTCAGGCTCTCCTGGACTCTGATGCCAGGAGGGGGGTCCCTGTACCATAGGCACAGCTCCTCAAATTGAATCATGGACCATGAGCAAGGGTATGGCAGAGAGAGGGTCTGGGGGCTTCTTTAAGTTCTTACTGTCACTTTTTAGGACAAACCCAAGGACTTAGCTTACATGCGCCTGTGTACGCACGTGTGCACACATTTATGTATGTGTCTCACACACGTAAACACACATCAGCTTTTCCAGATACATACATAATATACCCCCATCCACTTTACTGCCTACTCTTTTCCTCTGAGAGCCTCAAGTCCTATCAGTATTCTTTTGCCCCCAGTTCAATTGCAGGTGACTTCCTCCCTCTGCCCCTTCATAAGGTGGGGTTAACGCAAATACAGGTTGTGCATTAATTGACTCAGTCTGTTTCTCCTGACATGCTGCATTTGCTCCTGCTAGGACAGTGAGGAGGGCAGTTGGGCTCAGGTAAGATCCTCTGCATGACTTCCTCTGAGGATTGACATGCAGGACAAGAAGACCCCAGGAATTCTCTCTCCATCCCTTCTAGTTGGGGTCTGCTCCTCTCATATTTAAGTTTTCATTTTGAGCTCTATTCCCAGAGCCATCACTAGGCATTTCTGCATTCACGGCAAGGTTTAAAAACTGTTCACTGCCTTTTATTTTCATTTGCAGCATCGAATCTTCATCATGTATATAATTAACTTACCACAAAATAAATGTCCTTAAAGTCGTGGGAAGCAGAATTTTCTGCCATTGAAAAATATGTCATTTTTAAAAATGGCTTTAAACCTTCCCTTAGAGTTCCCTGTTATATATTACATTCTAGATGTCTGCCTCCTATACTCTTCTTAGTCTTACCTCTTAGAGGAAGAATCCAGACACCTGGGGGACTGGTTCCTTCAGGAGTGTCAGGACACTTGGCAAGGCAGTACTGGAGTTAGCTGGCTCCTGGCTCTTCTTCTGAACTCCAGTACCTCAGTCCTGGAACTGAGTATCCTTCCCTGGAGAGAAGAAACATTATGTAGACTGGTTGGTGTCAGTCTCTCCTCAACCTGCCTGGGAAAAGTACTGATCAAAGAAGAAACAGCTCATAGTTAGTGGGTAAAGGCCTGAGTGGTAACCTACCCACTAAATGGCCTGACAATGGAGAGTTGACTCTCTAGTTATATAATATCAGCTCTTAATGATTCACAGTAAGTGATTTAAATACTTCGAGGATTCTTTAAGGATCGTACATCCAATTGACCATCATCAGCCTGACCCAAAGAGAAGGGAGGAAGGTGAATGACAAATGACCATCAACTTAGATCACTGAAAATAGATTCAATTTTCAGTCATCCTTCCCACCTTCTCACCCTTACTCCAAACATAAGAACTACAGAGGGAAGTCAGTGATGAAATCTTGTTTCTCCTTCCTGGGGAGAAGTTGAATTAACAATTCTTCTAGCCAAATGTGAATGCTGCAAATGGCTCCACTCCTCATCCTTTTGCTCTGGCAGACCCTGGCCTATGGGGATATGAACCATGAATGGATTGGAAACGAGTGGCTCCCCAGTCTGGGGCTCCCCCAGTACCGCAGCTACTTCATGGAGTGCTTGGTGGATGCCCGCATGTTGGATCATCTCACTAAGAAGGATCTTCGAGTCCATCTGAAGATGGTGGACAGCTTCCACCGGTAAACTAGAGCTGGGAACTCAGGATCACTTTCCCCAACTCCTTGTCCCTGAATAGGATAGCGTATCCCCCAGATTTGGTCATGGGCTGCCTCACTATGGGAAGCAAGACTTTACTGCCTCACTCGGTATCCATTCCAATGCATTGACTCTATGCCTTCTCTTAGGAAGTTCTTCTGTGTTGACCCTTAGCTTCTCTCATTGTTGTTTTAAGGTGAGGGTCATGAGTGTCCCTCATCACTACAGGTGTTCCAGGAAAGAGCCAGGGTAACTGCTAGCCAGGGTTACCATAGAGGGGAACCATCTTTTATCTGAGAGGTAGGGTTTAAATGACCTCTGAGTTCAATGAATTAATCAACAAGCATTTATTAAATGTGACAGTCACTGGGCTAGGTGCTGGGGATGCACAGAAAGGCAGAGGTATAGCCCCTCCCTCAAAGAGTTCCCATTCTAATGGAAGAGATAATATGCAAATAAACATGTACATGCAAGACATATACAGTGTAAATAGAAGGTGATCTTAATGGGAAGTTTCTAGTAGCGGGGGTGGGGCAGATCTGGGAAGGGCCTTCTGCAGGGGTGAGGTTCAAGCCGAGTCTTAAAGGAAGCCAGAATAACTGAGAATCCAAGGTGAAGAGGGAGAACATTCCAGGCAGGGGGCACAGCCATGCAAAGGTGTGGAGTCAGGAGAGGAATGGCCAGGATGCCAGTGTCTATGGATCACAACATACTTGGAGGGGAGGGAAGGCTTAGAACATTGGAATTGCAGGGAGGACTCAGCTTGTGAAGGCTGTCAAAAGCTAAACTGAGCATCTGGTATTTGATCTTGGAGGTTTGATAGGGACAGCATCTGGAGAAGTTTTCCTCCCAACTTTGAGATTCCATAGTTTTAAATCGAGTTTCTTTGACCCTTAAATGTTAAAGAAATTTAAGAATCCCCTCCCTTTAGCAATTCCTTTTCAGCTCTTTTTTAGCTGGTTCTCTTAGGGCAGAGTATTCTTACTTTTCTCCTGACTGAATCTTTGCTTGAATCGAGGATTCACCCACTGAATTCACTGCCTAATCAAGCACAAGTAAAGTAAAATGCTTAATTAGCCATCACTATGTCATGGCCCTCTAGGGGTTTGTAAGCTCAGAGCCCCCTCAGAGAAAGGTGTTGTCAAATCCTTTATTCAATGTTATGGCTCAATGGGGCAGTGGTATACTTGTGAGCTCTCACCTGAACCCAGGGCCGGGTTCTGTCATGTCCAGAGTTGATGGAGGGAATGGGGAAGTTTCTCTAAAACTCATCTCTCTCTTTGCTTTGTGGATTTGTCTTGAAAGGTTTTCTTGATTCCTAGGTCATAGTTCATTTATCATATCAGTTTGGAGCAGACTCTAGACATCCTCTATTCTGCCCCCTTTACTTTATAAATGAGGAAACGGAGGCCCAGATGACGTGAGTCATCTAGGGGTTACACAGCATGTTGGTGGCACCAGCCCTGATATCAGACCTGAGCTATCTTAACTTCTGTTCTCCTAGACCTTGCTGCCTTCTCTCCTGAGTACCAGGATGAAGGCTATCTCAGAAGCAAAGATTTCCTTCCGCCTCCTGTCAGAGCTGTCCAGTATATCCTTTGTCTCCTGGAGGGAGCCTGCCAGGCCCTAGGCACCTGTTCCCTTCACTCCCCAGCTCAGTAATTGATAGGAGGGGAGGGGAAGCTGGACAGTTCTCCTTTCCTTTTCTGCTGACTGGACACATTCACCTTCTGCCCACACAGCTGGAAGTGGGGGAGGGAGTCTCTCAGTCCAATCACAAGGGTTTTTTTGGGAGCTCTTTCCTTCTGCCCAGGGGAAAGAACCTTGGACTTGACTCTTAGAGTATTAGTTAAACAATACTTCCTCCCTCCTACAGTGCTGTGGGCTTTCCAGAGTGCTTTCATCTCGGTTGCTCATTTCTCACAACACCCCTTGGAGATAGGTCAGGCAGGGACTCCTGTTCCCATTTAACAAATCAGAAAGTGAGTCCCTATGAGTTTAAGTGGTTAGCCCCAGGACACACAGGGAGTCAGGGCTAGAATCCTGACTACACCTCGTCACTCTCCTTTGCTGCCCAGCCATAGCCCTTTAGTGAGGAGCATGTGAGATGATGCTGGGAGAAAACACTCTGGACCCCAGAGGATATGTGTGTGTGATGAGGATAGCACAAGGACTCGCTTCCATCAGTACTGAATGTCAGAAAACTGAGGGCTGGGATTTAAACAAGGCCTTTCTATCATACTCATTTTTCTTATTTTTTTCCCCATTATACTCATTTATTAAGTGGCTACCATGTACATTTGAGAGGCAGCTTGGTCCGGTTTATAAAGAAAGTGCTGACCTTGGAGTCAGAAAGATCTGGGTTCAGATCTCATACCAGCTATTTAATAGCCGGGTGACTGGGCAAGTTTAAATTACTTCATCTGTAAAACTGGACAATACTAACTATAATACCTAACAAGCTTGTGAGAGAACTAATGGGGTGAATTTGTACTTTGCAAAGGTTAATAATAATAGCATTTATGTAGCACATAATTACTTGGCTCGGTTATTTATCTTATCTCTTGGAGGTAGATGCTGTTATTATCACAGGTAAGGAAAGGGAAGCAATCTGAGGTTGGTTGGATAGTCGTAAATGTATGAGGCTGGACTTGAACTTAGCTCCTGTGACTCCAGACACAGGGCTCTGCCACTGTCCTGTGCTTCCTCTTGTGGAGGAGAGGATGTTGGGAATCCCAGAAAAGATGTTTTCAGTATTCTCAGCAAAGTGAGAGGTGGGGTCTATTGAGAGAGGTAAGTTTGGGGGGTTTGAGGAGGGGTTAGGGGTTGTAATAGGGAGGCAGTAGTATTGAATTTCTGAATAGCCGTGATGACCAAGTTGAAGTTAGATGGTGCTCAGGCTACACAATTGTATGATTTGTTCCTGCCATATTCTGCTTTTCTTGAGGAGAATCAGAGATGGGGGTTGTACAGATTGGGGATTACCAGCATGGAAACATAAGAAAGTCAGAGAAGGTTAGGGACTCCAAGGTGATGGTACGTAATTGACATAACTGACCACAGGGTCAAGATTTATAGACTCTCAGAGTTTAGAGGGTCCACAGCGGTCACATAGTCCAATTGGCAGGCTGCAGAAGGAAGGAAGAGAACCCGGAGCAGGGGTGAAAGTTCTGGGAGAAGAGGGAGGGGTCAGAGTTCATGATGAGAGGAAAACGTTGGTTCAAGAGCAATGAGGCAAAAGGAAAAGAGGTAATGTTCATAGAGGGAAAGTTCTGAGTTCAGAATCTTGGAGGTGTTGCTGAGATCTGCGGTGGTGTGATTACTCCTACAAGGGTTACAATACTGTGGAGACTGAGGAGCTGAGAGACCAGTCAGCAGTGTGAATATGGAAGCCCTGAGTCAGCTAGAGGTGATGTATTGGAAGAGGCAGAGGAGTGCTCTGTTCTGGAGGTCTGTCAGTGGCTATAACAAGGGCTACAGTAGAATAAAAATGACCATAGAGAGCACTTATATAGTGCTTTACATGGATTTTTTTCATTTGTTGGGTAGAGGAGGCTAGGTAGAGGACAGTGTGATCTTCAAAAGACAAAGAATTTTTGAGTGATGATGGCAGCAAGTTTTTGGTGGTGGATTGTAAAATGGGTGAGTGAAAGCCGTCTTGAGTAGGTAGACTTGAGCAACTATTAAAAAGAGGTTAAAAGTTTGGGTTTCTGTGAAGGGAAGTGGTTCCAGACATGTGGAATAGTCAGTAGGAAGGCAGGGAAGAAAAAAGAGAGAGAGAAAAGGAATGCAATAACAAAATTAGAAGAAAATCTATCTCATGATTCAAAAACAAAAAAAAAAAAAGGCACTTGTCTCAATTAAGGAATCACAGAGATAATGCCAAGACAGATACTTTATTTGGGTCTCATTTCTTTTATCAGTATCTGAATGTAAAGGCCTTTCCCAGCTCTTTTTAAAAAAATTAATGAATTTAAACACCAAACAATGAGCATTTGCAAATACATATTAGAACAGAAAAAAGAGGATTGTACATAAAATGCAGATATTTATAATATACAGCTTTCTGACTTTAAAAATACACAAGAGTCACTTGTAGTTTTGAAGCTGTTCCACTTTCTGACCTTTTTGGCCTTCCTTCTGTTCTTTTCTCTCCATTTAACAAAAAGATGCGGCAATGACCTTCCTTCCTCCTTCCTTCCTTCATTCCCTCCTTCTTTCCCTCACACCTTACCCACCAGTATCCCAACCCCTTAGGAAAGTAATAGGCAATATATGACATTTCCAGGTGGATGTTATTTCCCCCTCCTTTTAGAACACTGTGCTAGAAAATACCTGTCACTAACAAGGAAAGTCTAGGGAAATCAGGAGTCTGATTCTTGCCCAACTGGCTTTCCTTCACATAATAATAGTTAACTTAATTAGCTATTAAGTTAATAATGAATAAGAATTTAATATTATTTCCCAGCTGGCTTTCCATCCCTTAATAATAATAACTAATAAGTATTAATTAATAATCCATAATTGCTTAACAACAACAGCAATAGCAGTGCTTCTCCAGCTGGCTTCCCTTACATCTTACGCCCACCTTAATGTACACGGTTCATTATGCTCACAAGTATTGCTTCCAGCTCTTGCTTATCCAGCGTTTCAAGGTTTATAAAGCACATTTCTCATCACAACCTTTTGAAGCAGGCTCATTATACCCTGATAGATGTGTGGCCCAGCAAACATGATTCCTTATGGCTCCTTCTTGGAGAGTCAGGGAGAACGTGGGGGTCCTGGACATAAACTAGCTGGGCACATAGCCAGTCCCTCCCCTGCCAGAGGGCAGGGCTCTGTTCCTGATGCCCTGGCTGATTGGGTGGGGGATCTACAAAAAGAAACTGAGGTAGTGAGTGGGGAGAACCCATGGTTGTCCTCAGGAGGTACAGTTCTCATTCTTGCTCAATGTGTGAATTTGAACGAGTCCCTTCCCCTCTCTGGGTCTCAGTTTCCTGATCTCTAAATGAGAGGCTCAGGCTAAGGGATGTTGCTGGTCCCTCTGGTATTCTTTGTTTCACTTTAAGCCTTGTCACCCCTTTGGCTGGTTCTAACCTAAGCCTTGTTTAGCGTGTAGCTCAGACTCATCTACTCCTGTCTGCAGTTTGAAGCTGAGGTGGTCTAAGGCTGAGAAGAGGTTCTGGTTCTGCTAGGTACTCCTTGTATGACCTTATGTAAATCACATCCTTTCCAAGCCTCCATTTCCTTTTCCATCAAATGAAGACTTTAGTCTGTGGATTTCTAAGGTTCTCCTTTCCAGCTCTAAATCTATGATCCTGTGAAATAGAGGACTCTTTTCTTTTGTTTATTTATTTTTAGTTTTCAACATTCAGTTCCATAAGTTTTAAATTTTCTCCCTCTTCCCCCTCCCCAAGATGGCATGCCATCTGATATAGGCTCTACATATGCATTCCTGTTAAACTTATTTTCACATTAGTCATGTTGCATAGAAGAATAAGAACGAATGGGAGGAACCACGAGAAAGAAAAAAACAAAAGAAAATAATCTGCTTCTCTCTGCATTCAGACTCAATAGATCTTTCTTTGGACGTGGATGGCTTTTTCCCATCATGAATCTTTTGGAATTGTTTCAAGTCCTTGCCTTACTGAGAAGGGCTAAGTCTGTCAAAGTCAGTCATCACAGTTATTGTGTACAACGTTCCCCTGGTTCGGCTCCCTTCATTCAGCATCAGTTCATATAAGTCTTTCCAGGAAACAGGGAACTCTTTTTTCCTCCTCCCCTACTCTTTTCTCTTGATAGGGATTATTATGGAGGCAGTGGTCATTGCCTTTACGATCATGGAAAGAGCACTGGTATTTTTTGCCCCTGTGACCTTGGTCATTTCATCTCCCTGGGCTTCAGTTTCCTTACTTGTAAAGGGGTTAGAATAGATCATCTCTGAGGTCCCTTCCTTGTTTGATATTCTCTGAATTTAGGTGTAGTGGAAAGAAACCCAGCTCTTCTGTCACTGTGACTTTGGGTAAACCACTTTTCCACTCTGGATCTGAATTTCCCCTTCTGTAAAATGAGGAAGTTGAACTAGAGGATCTCTAAGGCCCCTGCCAATGCTAATCCTGTGATCCAGCGATTCTATAGTTGTCTTGGTCTTAACATTACCTAGATGGGGTGGGAAAGATGTAGAAGGAAGCAGCCTCAGGGTTAAGGCCCCCATGTGGAGCAGAGAGCCCGGTCAGAATGTCTAATGGAAAGGCAGAGGGGCGTGAGTGGTCTGGTAGGTAGGCGTCTTCACTGGTACACAAGGAAGAGTTGTAACAATGTGTTCTCCTGAGGCAGGTGGGTGGAGTTGGGGGGTGGGGTGGGGTGTGCGTGTGTGTGTGTGTGTGTGTGTGTGTGTGTGTGTGTGTGTGTGTGTGTTTTAGTGGAGCTAGCAAGGGAAAGTGCTGTTGGTGCTCTGAATTCAGCACTAGAGGGCATAGCCCTAGCTACCCCTACCCCTACCCTGGTTAGTGAGTTCTTGCTGGAAGCAGGAGAGTCACTTGCCTCCTCGCCCCTCCCACTCTCCTGGTCTCAGCACCATGCTTTGTGCCCAACAGGAGCAGCCTGCAGTATGGTATCATGTGCTTGAAGAGGCTCAATTATGACAGAAAGGAGCTGGAGAAGAGAAGGGAGGAGAGCCAGCATGAGATCAAAGGTGAGCTGGCTCCTGCAGCCAGGAGAGGGAGGAGAAGGGAGAGGGCAAGTGGGCAGGGTCCTGGGAAGGGCACAGCATAGGACTATGGTCCAGCTCTGACAGCACTCCCTGGATGCTAGGGTCCTTGATTTAGAGCTAGAAGGAAACTCAGAGCCACATTTTACTGATGAGGCAAGCAAAGCCAGGGGAGGGACCTGACTTACTTGAGCTCATGCCCATGGTCAGTAACAGAACCAGGATTCGCACACAGGGCCTCTGACTCCACATCCAACTTGCTTTCTCTACTATGTCACCTAGCTTCTTTGAGAGGCTGATTACAGGACCACTGCTCTCTCCCTTGATACTTCCCCTTCAGATGTGCTCGTCTGGACCAATGACCAAGTGATACACTGGATTCAGTCCATTGGGCTGCGGGACTATGCCAGCAATCTTCACGAGAGCGGTGTCCATGGGGCCCTCCTTGCTCTGGATGAGAACTTTGACCACAACACGTTGGCCCTGGTCTTACAGATTCCCACGCAGAACACCCAGGTGTGATGTTCTCCCTTATTTTTCACTTTCTGTCCGGTCAAGCCAACATTCAAAATCTTGTGTCCTTAAAGGAAATAAAATTACACACACACACACACACACACACACACAGAGATTCATACATACTGGACTTTTGCAGGGCCTAGGAGGCTCTTGGTTTGCCATTGATAGGAATGCAATGGATTGAAGCACATTTTAATTCCCATTAAAAGAACCTCTTTAATGGAATCTTCAGGTCAACTCATGCCGGGCAAAGCCTTTCATGCCATCACATAGTGTCTCTGAGTGGTCCCAGCCTCCATCTTAGCTCTAGAATCCAGCAGGTCCCAGCCTTCATACTACTGTATCCTTGCTCACTCTTGGATCAGTTCTCAGAAAATGGGTAGAATCATAATGCCAGTGAGGGAGGACCAAGACATAAGCCTTGATCTCTGTGGTTTCTCTAGGCTGAGATTCTATCCCTGACAGAGGTGCCAAGAGATGAGTTTTGGGAGGGCATGATTGGCCTACAAAGATGAGGGATGTCTTCCTGATTTTTCTTTCATAACTCACTAGAAACTCATCACCCAAAAATTATTTGAGTCTTCCTTGAATCTATTTATTTTTGGGGTCTGCATAACTTTCAGGGAATCATTTTTCCTTTTGCAATTTTGTTTTTAGAGCTGTAAGAGATCGTAGAGATTATCTAGTGCAGCAATCTCATTTTACAAATGAGGAGATGAAGGCCTTGAGAGGTTAAGAGACTTTCCTCAGAAAACACAGTGTGAATTCTGTGTGGGAAGTAGCACTTGCTTTTATTTGTCACCAAGTTAATCTATTTTAGGCATTAAGGTGGGTGGAGGAGAGAAGCCTGCAGTAGCCGAGGGTCTGGTGAGCAAGCCCATTTTTAGCCTAGCTCCTGCCCTTCACCATTTTATAAACTCTGATCATATTTCCCCCAGCTCTTGTCTGTCATTTTGGGACAAAGAATCTCCACCCCTGACGGTTTTAGTCATCCTGCTTTGGATTTATTCCAAATGGGTTGTTTGTATCTTTCTGGGGATATAGCAACCAGAACTATTCACAGCATTCCAGCAGTGAACTTGCTTTGGCTTTGTGCAAGGATAGGGTGATGTTTGCTGTTGGTACTCAGAAATGCAGTGGCCATTTTGGTCATGGAAGTGCACTGGGCCAGAGGCTTTTGGAAACAGACCATGACTGATAGCTCTTCCCTCTTTCCTGATAATTGTCTCAGTGTCTCTCCTTCTATAATTTAGAATCTGGATTATGCCCACTGGTTCCCCATTGTCCACATACCTATACTCTCAAAGAACCTCGTTAGTTTAAAGATGTGTGGTTGTTGTTTTTTATTTATAGAAATCATGTTGCCTTTCCCCCACTGTGTTCAATGATCTTACCTTTTATTATAAATTCTGCCAGACTATACCATGAGTGAGCAAGCCAAAGTCTGTAGTTCTCAGAGTCTCCATTGAAGTCATTCTCATTGATGGCTGGCAATACTTCTCAGGACTACCCTTAACACAATGATAATAGCTCTTCACATTTATGTAATCCTAAAGTTATAACCCTAAAAGTTTAACAAAGTACTTTCACATAACTTTGTGTATTACATATATGTATATGTGTATATGTGTGTATATGTACATATATATGTATATATATTTTTAAAGTCTATTTATATAACTTTAAAAGTTTTACAAAGTACTTTCATCACAACCACCCTATGAGGTTGGTAGTAAAAGTATGAGGTCCTCCTTTCATAGATGAGGAAATGAAGGCTTTCGCTTCTCATCTAATGCATTCTTCTCTTGTGCATGTCTGAGGGAGTCTGGGGAGAGGGCTTGAACTAGGTTCAAGGTTGTAACTCCTGTTCTCCTCTCTTCTTCCTGTTATTCTCAGGCCCGCCAAGTGATGGAAAGGGAATTTAACAACCTCTTGGCCTTGGGCACAGACCGGAAACTGGATGATGTGAGTGTCTAACCTTAATGGGAATTCATTTGGGGAGTTCTGGTCATTGTTGGCATTTGGCCTTCACAAACCTTCTGATGCTAAGGATTGGCAGTGGGGTGGCTTTTGTTTGGGCCCAAAAGACAAATCTAGGGACATTGGGTCAAAGCTACAAAGAGACAAAGTTAGGTTCAGTGCCAGCAAAGAAATGCCCACAGTCAGAACTGTCCCAAAGTGAAAGGGCAATCTCTTTGGGGAAGTGGCTTCTCCCTCAGTAAAGGTCTCTTAAGGAAAAGCTTCAGGATTGTGTAATGGCTATCCTGTAGAAGGGATTTTCATTTAGTTATGGGCTGGGCCAGATGGTCACTGAGGCCTCTTCCAGCTCCTGACATTCTGGAGTTCTATGAGAGTGGCACCAAGGCCTGGATAAAAACCCCTTGAACTCTTTGTAGGTGCTTATAGCCCTATTTTGCTTATGGGCAGCTTGTGGGCTTTTGGGAGAGATTGTAGTGTGGAATAACATGTCACCATTGCCCCCTAAAAGGAGCAGAGTTTCCTCCTCCAAAGACCATGCCATTGAGATCAGAGATTTTCTTGTGCATTTCTCTCTGAGACCCTCCCTCTCTTTATGGCAACTTCAGCATGGCACATGCTCAGCTAGCTACTTTGGATCCAAAACCTATTTTGCCTATATTATGTGGGAATCTCAGGGTACAAACTCTAAGTGGGTGGCTAAATATTAGGGATTCAGTTGCTAAATTTCATGGAAGAAATTTGAGACAGGAAGACCAATGAAGAGGCAATTGCAATAGTTCAGGTAACCAGCCTGTTGCACAGTTCAGTGTGACACGGCTTAACTCGTCAGTAATCTCCAGGTTCACTTTCTAGCTTCCAGTCTTGGTCCTGCCCGTAGTCCAGACCAGCACTTTCCTGTCTCAGTATTCCTGACCTCCTTCCCATTTGCATTGTTCAGGCTTTCTTCTAGAGCACAGGCCAGGCTGCTGGTCCCTGTGCCCCTGAGGTGCTGTGTGCTAACTGACAAAAATCTCCTCAAGCTTCTCTATTTCCTTGACATAGTGCCTGCCCTGCCTCCTCCTGCACCCCCCAGCTGACATCCCATCCCATCACCTGCCAGTTCCTTTGCCTAATATGCTTACCTCCCTTCAGTTAATTCATTGCTATTTTCCCTCTGCTCACTATAGCTTCTCTATCCCTCATAAAGCACTCTGCTCTCTGATTCCCATTTTCTCATCTCTGTGGTAGAATCTGTCAGGTTTCATGGTGAAGGGTGCTTGTCTACTTTAACGTCATACTTCAAAGATCAATTGATCAGTCAACAAGCATTTCTTAAGTACTTGCTTAAGTACTAGGTGTTAGGAGACTGTGACCAAGTGAAACATTGCCTGTCCTTGAGGAGCTGACACATCAGCAGGGAAGACCACATCCATCCATACGCACTATTCCTCCATCCATCCATCCATCTATCCATTCATTTCTTTTTACATATGTGTGTGTATGTAAAATATACACAAAGCAGCTATCAGGCGGTTTTAGTGAGAGGAAGGCTCTAGCCTCTGGGAGACAAAGAAAGGCCTCATGTGGAAGGTCTGACTCGAGTTGAGTCAGTTCATTAAATTCAGTTCATTAAAGGAAATCTGGGATTCCACAGGTTTTACATGAGGAGGGAGAACATTTCAGGCCTAAGGATCACCAAGGCACAGCATCAGGACATGGTTTATCACGTGTGAGGAACAGGGAAAAGATGGAAATAGCTGGAAAGATAGGATAGGACTAAACAGAAGGGTTTCTATTTGATCCTAGAAGTAACAGGAGCTGACTAGGCTTTAAGGAGAAGAGTGGCATTAGGAAAACCACTTTGGCAGCCATAAGAGTTGGAGGGGGAGAAACTTGAGTCAGAGAGGCTGTTTACAGTTAGGAAGCTATCGAGGTAGTTCAGTTTAAGGTAATGTACGAGGGTAGGGGTGGGGAATCTGTGCTCACACGTAGCCCTCTAGGTCCTCGGTGCAGTGCTTTACCTGAGCCCAAGCTTCACAGAACAGATCCCCTTCAAGAAAGGATTTATTCTGTAAAACCTGGCCTCAGTCAAAAGGCCGTACCCAAGGACCTAGAAGGCCACATGTGGCCTTGAGGCTGAAGGTTCCCCACCCCTGCCCTAGGGCAAGTACTGTGTCAGTAGAGGGAGGGGGTCACTGGACATTTCTTCCATCACAGAGTCTGAGTGCTGAGATGGACTTCCATTTTACAGAAGAGGAGACTGAGGCCCAGAGACTCATTAACCTCCCCAAGGTCATGGAAATGGTCCCAGCAGAAAGCTAGGATTTGAACCCAACTCTTTTGAACTCTCAATTCAGCACACACTCCCCCACAACAGGTGCTACCTCTCAGCTAGCCCCAGGGTGCTTTGAGATTCTCACTACTTGTGGGAGGAGAGGCCTTGGGTGCTGGAGTGGGTTTCTGATTTAGGAAAGTTGACCTTTCCTGTCAAGTGGGTATCAGATAACTTATCTCCCTCTGTTTTCATCTTCAGAAATATGGCTTTAGTTCTCCCTATGCCCTCACTGTTGTAGATCTCTCTTGGCTCCTAAGTCTTCCTGGTCCCTGCCTAGAATATCAACTCCAGGGGAAGCTGGAGCTGACTTTCTGAGTTCCATGCACCAGGGTGGAGATGTTGGTGATGTCATCTGGTGGGGGATGTGGGAGTGCTGGGAAATGCAGAGATTCCAGATAAAGAGGGCTTCATGGAGGAGATGACAGAGACCCAGGGTCTGGGTTGAGGCTGTGCTTCAGAGGTGGCCTGAAAATGGGGGAGGCTGGCACCTAATGACATCTCCAGGATCCACTAAAGGGTCAAGTTCCTTATGTCTAGAATGTTTCTGAGGCTTACTTCCAGGCTCCTAGCAGAGCGAATCTATCCATGAGGGAATGCTGCTTGAAGTACAGTCAGTCATTCAACAAACGCTATGTGCCAAGCACTGGGATAAATGCTGGTTTATAGCAGTAAGTTCATCAGGCATTAGGGTAGTGTTCTTAGAGAACACAGAAATTCAGTTTAACAAATATTTCTAAAAGCACCTAACAGATATCAAGGTACTGTTCTAGGCTTTGAACAGAGAGATACAACAAAGATCCTGTCCTAAAGAAACTTATAATCTAACAAGGGAGGGAAAATGTACACAAATAAGTGTGATAAAAAAGGAGAGATCTAGGCAAAGGACTTCTGAGAAATTTGTGTGTGTGTGTGAGTGCGTGTATGTGTGTGTACATGTACGTGTGTGTGTGTGTGTGTGTGTGTGTGTGTGTGTGTGTGTGTGTGGTCAGGAAAGGTTCCCAGGAAGCAGCACCTGGCTTGGGCCTGAAGGAAGGGTGGGTCTTCAGAAGAGGAGGAACACTGCTGTGGGGAGGGTGTTTATTCCTCCCATGAGCAAAGGCATAGACATGGCACAAGCTTTGGAAACTTTTCTTGAGCCCAAGTGTGCATGTGTGTTTAAGAGGAGGGGAGGTGACTCTTGGTCTGAGACAGGCAAAGGGTAGGCCTAGAGAGTCAGGGGATGGATTAGAAATGACCACTGAAGGATATTTATAGCCTGAGAAGGCCTTGATGGGCTTGTGTCTGGCACCCAGACCTGACACTTCTTTGAGGGGATGGCTGGGCAGACTGCGCCATAATAATGGTAACAATAGCTAGCAGTTACAGTGTTGTGAGGTTTGAAAAATGCTTTACAAACATCATCTCATTTGATCCTTCCAATAGCCCTGGAAGGTAGCTGCTATTGTTATCCCTACTTCACAGATGAGGAAATCAGGCACATAGAGGTAAATGACTTGCCCAGGGTCGCATTTGAACTCAGGCCTTCTTGACTCTAGGACCAGTGCTTTGCCCACTGTGACATCTCTGGTTAGCTGACTTATGACTGGTTTTGGCCAAGACCCTATGACTGTCAGAAATTCCTTTGATCAGTCCAATCCCCAGCATTAAGCCAGAGAGAGAGAGAGGATGGAGGAAGAAAGAGGCCTGCTGAAAGACTCTCCAGAGAAGGGAGGTGGTGGGAGTGGGATACTTCCCTACTTCTATTTTCTTGTGAACAAAGTGGGGCACTGACTGCATGGGAAGTGTGGCCTTGACCTTGCGCATAGAGGAATGTCTAGTTCCGGGCACTGGTAACTGGAAGCCAAGGGGATTTGGCTGAGAGGAGACACCTAGGGAACCAGATGTCCAACACTGTCTCCTCTTAGCTGGGTCTGGCAAGGATTGGACATGCACTAAGGCCTAATGAAGACCAGGATGGTGTGTCTGGGGGGTCAACTCTTCACTTTTCCCCTAGGGGATTGGATGGGAGACATATGGCTGGGAAGGCATAAGAATGGAGATCCTAAGCTTGGGCTGGGTTGGTTGGACCTGGGCAGCAGGACCTTCACAGACAACTGGCTTGAGACACTCTTCCTTGGACTTATAGGTCTGAGACACCCCACCTTAGAGCTAGAGGGGACATTAGAGGTCATGGAATTGAGCCTACTCATTGTACAGATGAGCAAGTTGAGGCCCAGAAGGTGGGAAGTGGTCCCAGAAAGGTTCCTACAGGGCTCGCAGGTAGAGGAGGTTTGAGGTCCCAGTTCGCCTAGGGTAGTGATGCCTCACATTCTTTGTTTATCTGTGTGTGTACATGTGTGTCTCTAATATGCAGGGTGAGGACAAGGTGTTCCGCCGTGCTCCATCCTGGAGGAAACGCTTCCGTCCACGGGACCCCCATGGAGGGATGCTCAGCACCTCAGCTGAGACCCTCCCCACCAGCTTCCGAGTCTCCACCTTGGGGCCATTGCAGCCCCCACCGGCTCCGCCAAAGAAGATGCTGCCAGAAGGTGAGCTGGCTGCTGGAGTATAGTAAGTGTCCATGTGGGCACAAGATCTCCCCCGATGTCCCCTCTCCCTCCTGGTATTCAGAAGCCCAGTTGTAGGGGGTACCAGAAATGAACATGGTGGCTGTATCTGAGCCCTAGTTCTGCCATTCATTTCAGAAGGCTGGTTGCCAATCCCTGGCTTCCCAGTTCCCCTTGCTAATGCTAAACTAATGGTCTGGCCCTCACCCCTCTGCCCCACCTTGCGCACTAACCCCTGCTCTGTGTGTTCTTGCTGCTTCTGACTTCTCCCAGCTGGGACATCAGGGTCACAGAGACTGGAGACCTCCACGGTTCGGACCTACTCCTGCTGAACTCCCCCCTACCTTCCCTACCCCGGGTCTGACGGGGGGTGTGCCCGTGGCTCGGGGTAAGTGGGGGTAGGCCCTATGCCAGGCTGGGAATGGGCATGTGGGGCCATCCCTACTTCTGCCCACATGAACTCCTCCCTTGACATTTCCCCAGACAACCTGCTCTCTTCTTGTTTGCCCCTTCCACACCCACTGAACATCAACAGTCCCTGTACATTCACCTGGGAGAGCTGCTCCCAACTCTACCAAGGAGCCGAGATGCTACCTTTTGGGTGTTGGCTTCCTCATACAACTGCTTTGTGCCCTCCAGGCCTGGCCCTTTCTCTAACACTGGGCCATGCACACTGCCCTGCCTAGCCTCTTTCCTTTTCTGCCTGGCTTTGCTCTGGGGATTAAGGGAGGTGGGAGCTGACTCCAAGAGGTGGAAAGGGTGGGGAGGATTTGCAGCCCCTTACCTCCCTGGAGTCATCCTGGCTCCTTCTAACCCCATTCTCTCTTTCTCTCTCTGTGTCTGTCTTTCCTAGTTCATTCCCACTATCTCTACGGACACATGCTCTCCGCCTTCCGGGACTAGCCACGGCCCCACCCGGCTTCCTTCTTGGCCTCACGGCCTGGCCGGCTCGATCCCTTCCTGCTTGTTCCCTTTCCAGTAGCTCCCAGTCTTGTCTGTGACTTTCCAGTTGCCCTTGGATCTCAGCATATACTCATCCTTGAGCTCTGACTCCCATCACCTTTGTCCATGTGTTTCATGAGGCTTTGGTTGGGGCCTCTATGTGCCAGGCTTGGTCCCATGGATTGGTTATTTTCAGACTGCAGGGGAGAGAAGGCAGCAAGCCCAGGGATGGAAACAGCTCCTTCCCCTTCATCTTCTGAATACCCAACCTGTTCCCCTGGCCTTGGAGCAAGGGCCAGACCATGTGGTACCGATAGAGTAGTGTGAACTATAATTTCCGGAGAAAGACAACTGTGTACTCTGGCTCTGGATTGTTTCCTTCCTTCTAGGGAGGGTCTCCTAGGCCTTGAGAGTATTTCTACCTAACAGTTGATTTTGACACCCTCTGACAATTTCTACATTAGCAATAGCCACAGAAATAGCTCTCAGGACTTCCTGGGGGTTTAAAAGGACCTTGAAATCTTCTGGAAAGGCAGGAGAACAGAGCAAAGGGCTTCTTCACCTAGGCTTGGGGTGCGGGGAGAGTGAAATAGCAGGAACATTTCCACCATTAGAATAGGTTCCAGCTTAGTCTCTCTGGGATCCAAGCCCCAGGCCCTGGCCAAAGAGAATGTTAGGAAGAATGGGGTTGACCAGCAGGCCAGCTTGGGGCTGATGAGGGAGAAGAGGTGAAAAGAAATGGAATTCAGAACTGTAGGCCAAGTGTCCATGAATAGGGAGGCCTCTTTCTTCATTCAGATATTCAGATATTGGGGAGGGGAGAGCAGACTGTATTCGGTTAGCAGTAAGTCCCACATGGCATGGGAGCTCTTCTCTCTCTGCTTGCTCCCCAGCCTCTGCCTGGACTGCTGGGTTGGTGGATTCTAGAAGAATGTCACAGGTTCACACACTGGGGTGAGGAGTGGGCAGGGATCATCCTCTGCTTCCCCTGAACTCTCCCCAAGAGATGGAAGTTAGGAAGAGGGGAGAGGAAATGAAACTCTTTGAGAAGTGGCTGCACATGGATCCTTTCTGGCTCAGAATCCTATGGACCCCGAATTTCCAATCCTTTGACTCTTGCCATTGATGCCTCCTTCCCCCTGCCCTGAGTCTGCTTTCTTTGTCCTGGGCATGTGCCAGGAAGAGGCATTCCCAGGAAATCTTCCTCCTCCTATCCTTTCCCCACCAAGGAATATTGCAGGTGCCTAGAGTTTATGTCAGTGGCAAGTGTCTTGGAGAGGGGGAGGGTCCAGGACTGAATTTTAAAGTAAGGAGTCAGAGACAATGACAGGTTTCCTGGGCCCTCTACAACCCACTGTCCTTCCTGGGTCTCTCTCTGGAAGAGGGTTAAGGTTTTATTCTTCAGGCTGACCTCCAGTGGGAAGAGCTGGTGTGCTGGTTTGTCTGTTTAGCTTTTGAACTGGGCCTAGAAATGAGGCTGACTGAGGTGGCAGTTACTCACCTACCCCCAGGAGGGGCCCAGAGCAGTGCTAGCTCTTGACCTGGTCCTTTGTTTGCTTTGCAATGGAAGGAGGAGGCACATTAAACCTCTGTCTGCTTGCTTGGGCACTTCCTTCAGTCTGAGGAACTGAGGAAGTGCTCCCTTCAGAGGTTTAGGTGAGTGGGAAAGAATCTTTCTTTCTCCTGAAAGGCCCTCACCTGCCCTTTGGGACTTCTGGGCTCCTGTGCTGCCTGCTCCCGTCCCACTAGGCTGATGGAGATGGAGATGGTAGAGCTGGAATGTTTAATCAGGAAATGAGTTGGAAGGAGACTAGGCTGAAAGAAGAAATTCTGTTCCAAGATCAGACTTTTGGGTTATAGAGTTTTGAATGTTAAGATCCTGGGATTGTGCATCTAGGATCATGGGGATTGCAGTGCCATCTGAATCCTTTAAAGGACTTAATTATTTTTCTTTTGTAAACATCCCACACTAAATGGGCTGTGCTGAATGAGAGACCAAGCCAACAGCTGCATCTCCAGCCCCAGCTCTCTAGGACCTTAATGTTGACCTGCCCTGGCTGGCCTGATCACAGGGCAGAAGCTAGAGAGAAAATCCATCCTTCCAAGGGCTGTTGGGAAGCAGGGAGATCTGTGTTACACCATGGTAGTGGGGTGTTGTCTCAGTGTGTATCTTGCCTAAGACTCAATATGTTTTTTTATTTGGAGAGTCACTAGTGACCCCAGGGCCCCCTCACCAGCCTCCAATGTCTTGTCAGGTCCTCCTTCCTCAGTACTGTATCAGATCACTGCATCAGGAATGGGTGTTCAACGCCCCTCTGTGTGTATGTGTGTGTGTATGTATATGTGTGTGTGTGTATGTGTGTGTGGCAGGGGTGTGTATGTAACAATAAACAACCCGGTTTTAAAACAGCATACTCATTGCCTCTTGTCCTCTTGAATGTTGATATTCTGGGTTTTGGGCTCCCTGGAGGCTGTTCCTGGGTTGAAATTCAGTTAAAAAAATGAGCTTTTCTATTCAATCAAGAACCCACTTGATTGCAGCTGCCACGGTGATCTCTCAGGAGAGAAGTCTGGGGACATGAGAGATGAAAAGGAAAGGGGAGAGGGCTTTAGAATCTGGGAGCAACCTGACCCACCAGAAGGCAACCAGCACCCGCCACCTATGTGCAGGGCAGACTGAAGACCACAGGAGGGAGTGGCAGAGGGGAGGGACTGATGCTCTGCCTCAGGAAGAATTGCCTGCTGGCCAGGACTGTGCATCCCCAGTCACCCAAAAGGCAGGTGGAATATCCTTTTCTCCAAGAATGTGAGGCCTCCCCGGCTCTTGTCCTTCATCAGGGAAGCTTACTTAGGGTCAGGCCTCGTCAGTGGCAGGGAGGTTGACTGGATGGTCTTTGGTGCCATCGACGCATCCAGTGATTCTGTTCCTTTCCTTCCCTGGAGTCTCCTCCTTGTGAAAGAAGACACATTGAGGAAGAGAAGGGGAAGGGTTGATGATATTCAACAGAAGCTGGGGCAGGAACTCAGGAGCTTCACCTTTCAGACAGCTGCTGAGGCCCCAGAACACCATTAAGATTTTCTCTGAGGAGTCACTCCATCCAGGTAGATAAAACATGAGGGCACCAAATTTATCTGCAGTCATTTGCATTCAATTTACATAACCCACCCGTTAAATTGTCATTTCCATTCCCTGATAGTTGTCATATTCGATTCCTTCTCATACACCCACTCATCCACCCTCAGGTTTCCATCCACCAGATACATATGACGGGGGAGGAAGAGCTGTACCAAGCTGGGGGGAAGGAGCAACTGCAGACAGCTCACATGTGAAATCAGCTGTTGTGAGCATCCCATAAGATGTTGTAGGTAAAGCATTTGGTAAACCTGGAAATGTTCCATTAGTGTAAGCCATGATTATTACTGCCTTAGGGTCCACTCAGTGGCCCTGGAGGCCCTGGATCTCTGGGCAACTGCCACCCTTCCTTCCCCCGCCCCCTTCTTCCCAAACCTCAGATATGGTTAGTGGAATTTATCAAGGGATTATTTACAAAGTATGAGTCCAATTTACAAACATACACAAGGACATGGGAAATCAGAGTGCTCAACAGTTAACTGATCACTTTCTAATCTAGATTTCTGTTCTCAGTCCTAGGGTCCAGCCATTTTTGTCAGGGACAAACATTCCTCTCTCCTTTTCCCAGCTTTCTTGGCAGACTCCCTCCTTCTTACTCCCATCATGGTCTCTGCCCTTCCTTAGCTCTGCCCCTCTTTGAAGAAAGAACCAATGACGTCCATTCCACCCCCTCAACACGTGACATTAATGAGTAAGCCAGGGGTCTACTTCATATATACCTGGGAACAGAAGTCATACCTGCCTGTTTCCTGTGGTTATGCAATTCTTCCACTTAAAATGTCATTTTATCACAAGTGCTTAGTGCCAAATGTGTGGTACAGACAAGTGCCACAGGAGGCAGAGATCCTTCTGGGGGCTGGAGCAGCAGGGGAAAGAGACGGGAATTAATATGAGTCCTAAAGAATAGGTAGGATTTGACTAGCCAGAGGGAAAGTTACCATGGTGTAATGTAGTGGTTCTCATATTTTTTGGTCCCAGGACCGCTTTATAATTTAGAAAATTATTGAGGATTCCCCAAAGGGCTTTTGTTTATGTAGGTCATATCTATTGATAAATGCTGTTTCAGAAATTCAAACATCTTTGTATTATTATGAAAAATTTTGACTTTGTTGACCCCCCCAACTTGTCTTGGGGGTCGAGACTCCAGGGATCCCCAGATCATAGTTTGAAAACTGCTGGTCTGGTGGAAAGAGAAGAGACTTGCAGTCTGAAACAGACTACCCTGATTCAAATCCCATCTCCAACACTTATTTGCTTACTAACCACAGGCAAACTTCTCTGAACCTCAGTTTCCTTATCTTTGAAACAATAGAGTTGAGCTCTGAGATCTTTAAAGTCCTCCCAGCTATAAATCACATGTCATTGAAAGCATTTGGGGACAATTGTGGTATGTAGAACTGACTATTGTTCCCAAGACATTCTGACAAGGGCAGAATCTAGGGGGACTGCCAGCTCCTAAGCTCTGGAAGTTCTCTCTTACTGCAGCCCCCAAGATCCCAGATCTTCACTCTGCCTGCTGTCGGCTTGGAGTTCACTAAAACTCCCCCGCCTCCGATCCTCCTTGGACAAACTACCATCTGGCTGTGCCTCCTCAGGCTTGTCTTTGTAAGGATAATTTTCTGAGCCCAACCGTATGCATTTACATTTATTTAGATTAAATTTCATCTCATTAATTCAGTCCAATGATCTACCAGGGTGGGTAACCTGCTACAAGTTCCCAATCCCCGACTAGGCTGTCAAGATCTTTTTAGATCCTGACTGACACCTTTTGCGTTAGCTACTTCTCCTCTGCACTCCAACGGAAATCTTCCAGCTTGATGCTGAGTCTGTTACTTTTACCTATTACTCTTTGAGTTGGGTCATTTGATCAGATCTAAGTCCATCTAAATGTATTATCAGAAAGATCCAATTTCAAATCCCACCTCAGTCAGCGATGAGCTGTGTTACTCTTGGCAAAGCACATAACCTCTCTGTGCCTCAGTTTACTCTCCTGAAGATGGGGATGAGATTAGCACCTACCTCCCAGATTTGTGAGAATCAAATGTGGTAATATTTGTAAATCACTTTGCAAATATCAAAGCACTATAAAAGTGCATAAGAATAATATAGAATAGTAATAAATTTAAAACCAGTAATGGTCCCAAAGAAAAAGATAAGGAGGGGAGGAGCTAAGATGGTGGAGTAGAAAGACACACTTATGCTAGCTCCGAAACCACAGCCTATAAAATACCTGTAAAGAAAGAACTCCTAACAAATTCCGGAGCAGTGGAAGCCCCAGAACAATGGAGTGGAGGAGATTTCTGTTCCAGAAAGACCAGAAAACTCACCAAAGGTCCATCGTGCACGGAACCAGAGCAGAACCCAGCCCTACCTTGGCCATGTGGCCCGGGGAGGAGCAGATCTGAGCAGGCTTCAGGGACAGAATCTCCGGCAGCCGCAAAGGTCCCTCCACCCACAGGTGCTACAGGTCAGTGAGAGAGACTTCTGGGCTGGCTGAGAGGGGAGTGGGGTGCCTCCATAACTCAGGCCCCCTCGGGAGGCAATGAGGCAGCGGCGGCCAGGGGCTCCCAGAGCAGGCAGGACCTCAGTTCCATTACTGAAGGTCTCTGCATAAACCCCCTGAGGGAATTGAGCCTGGGAGGCAGCCCTGCCCCCATCTGAGAACCTAACTTAATCTTTCCCTGAATAGCAGCTGGGCCATCCACTGAAAGCCCTGAGGCTGGTGAGCAGCATTTGAATCTCAGAACCCAAGCAGTAGCTGGGAAGGTCTAGGCAGGGGTGGAGAGGAATCTCAGAAGTCAAGTAACTGGCTGGGAAAATGCCCAGAAAAGGGAAAAAAAATAAGACCATAGAAGGTTATTTTCTTGGTGACCAGATGTTTCCTACCTTCCTTTCTGATGAGGAAGAACAATGCTTACCATCAGGGAAAGACATAGGAGTCAAGGCCTCTGTATCCCAAACATCTGAAATAGATATCCAATGGGCTCAGGCCATGGAAGAGCTCAAAAAGGATTTTGAAAATCAAGTTAGACAGGTGGAGGAAAAACTGGGAAGAGAAATGAGAGAGATGCAAGAAAAGCATGAA
>CM053770.1:603410557-603450947 GCA_028658325.1 Potorous gilbertii | reverse complement strand
ATAGAAGCAATGGGGGGTAGGATAGGATGGAGGGAAATATAGTTAGTCTTATACAACACAACTATTATGGAAGTCATTTGCAAAACTACACAGATATGGCCTATATTGAATTGCCTGCCTTCCCAAGGGAATGGGTGGGGCCCACGTAAGTTTTTATTTGCATGTTCTTTCTATTTGTATTACAAACTCAAGAACGGAGTAGTCTCTCTTCTCCAAGTTCCTCATCATTTTTGTCTATGAGTGAGAATAAGATCCAGAATAAGTAGGATTCCCCTTGGTTGGTTCCTTTACCTTTTGAAGAATGGAATTTTCCTGAAGGCAAGTCAAGCCATTATCTGCTGCTGTGCAGTCTGACTCCAGCTTCATTGCTGTTCAACGAGGAGTCTGGCCCCTTTCCATGGCATCTTCCACGTAGCTGCCAAAATGATCTTCCTACAGCACAAGACTGCCCATTGCACTCCTTTCCTAGAGATTGCCTTTAGGATAAAATGCAAACTCTTCTGATTGCCATTTAAGTGAAGTCTTTTACAATTGACTTCTGCCTGCCTTTTAGGCTGGTTGCACATTACTCCTCTTCATGCAGGCCACATTCCAGCCAAACTAGGCTATTGTATGTTTCCTGAACTTGGCATTCTGAGTCCCCAAATATAGTTCCCACTATTCTTTCCAGACATTTTATATTACTCCCTTTTATATGTTCAACAACATTCCAACTTCAACCTTCCTTCATGCCTTTGAACCTTTTTTTCAAAGGCAGCTTGGAGCTGCACCCTTCCCCTCCCCTCCAATCCTAGAATGTACTTCCTTCTCATCTCTGCCTTTTAGTACTTTGTCCTTTAAAGATTATCATGAATGTATTTATCTGTTTATATGTTTTATCCCCCAGTAGACTGTAAATACCTTGTCTTGTTTCCCTGGCATCTAGCACAATTGCACATAGTAGGCACATAATTAATTTTTGTCAAATTGAATGGGATAACCAATCTGAAGCTCAGAAGGGGTAATTATCATTTACCCTAGGCCGCAGTTATTCACTGCCATGCTGGACTTCAGGATAGGAAATACAAGGCATGTAGTTCACATACTAGACTATTGAGATAACACACGTCATCTCTTACTGAGATGCAGTAAATGATACTAATAAATTAAGATGAATGATTATATCTGAAAATATCAGCATAAATACAGCTATAATTAATGTATTTCCTAGGGTTTGATATGGGACATTAGCCCAGCTGCAAATGTGACATATTACTGGAAAGTAATAAACTTTCTTTTAATAGCCTATAATTTATGTTAATCCCAAACAAGTCTGAGTTTCTGTATGTGGAGGGATGTTGGGGGGGGTGGCTAAGGAAACTCAAATTCTAGCTAATGTCAGCCCTCTCCAGTTAGTCATTATATTATCTCCAAAACGGACTCATTTTTAACATTGTCTGATGAGCTAGAATTTTCAACTATTCCATCTAATCTTTGAAAATCTAACAACCTCAAAAGCAAGAAAACCTTTGCTCCTCTTTCAATGATTACTCTTTATTATCTTCAGCTTTTGGGACAATGCAGTCCATCTCATAGCTTTGAGTCAGAGGAGAGGTAAGGGAAGAGAGGTGTCTCTGCATTAAAGGCAAGTGAACATGTGATCATCTCCAACCCTTATTTGTTATAATGAGGACTCCTGGATCTTCTCTCTTGGGGTTGTGGGAAGCCAGAAGAATCAGAGGAAGGGTGTGTGGGAGAGGAAGAAGGCACCTTGAGTACAACCCCACAGTGCTAAGAATATGTACAGAAGGGAGCGACCATGTCACTACCTCATTCTATCCTCCTGGAATTACCTCCATTATAAAATACAAACTCTTCAGCCTGACATTCTAAGCCCTCCAAAATGTGGTTCCCACCATCCTTTCCAAACATTTTATATCACTCCCTTCATATATTCATCATTCTAGCCAAATGTACTTGCTATTTAACACTGTCAGTATTCCCTCTCTAGCCTTCATGCTTTTGAATAGGCTGTTCCTCCATATCTGGAATAAATTCCCTTCTCATTTCACCTCTTAGACATTCTTCAAGCCTCAACTTGGGTGCCAGCCCCTTCATGAGGCCTACATGATGCCCACTCCCACCCTCTTGGGTTTCAGTGTTCCACCTCTAAGTCCCACCTCACAGACCCTGAGGTCAAAGACCTTGTTTTTACACTTGTTTTACACTTGCTTCTCCACTATCTTCCCATAGTTCCTTGCACGTGGTAGACATTTAATAAATGTTTGTTGGAATGAATTAGGGAGTGTATGGAAGTGGCATGCCATGGAATGGAATGGAATACAGTGAAATAGAATATTAGGGCCACACCCTGGTTCCTTTCATTGCCAGACTTTCCCAGGGAGGGTGGAATGGCATGGGGGCCATATAGCCCCCTGCCCTGACTCTGTCTTCTAGTGACCTTATGAAGATTGATACCACTAATCTTGCCCCTTCCTGAAAACTCTTTCCTAACCCTCCCTTCCCTATCCTATTGCTGGAAACCCTACCCGAGGGAATGGGGCCAGTTTTCTGAGTAGAAAGGGGAAGGGGAATGGGGGCTATTGGTACCCTCTCCACTCTTCCTTCCCCCAGGGTTGTATTCTTCAGACACCTAGATTTTTATTCATTTTTATTTTTTAAAAAAAGAAAATCTAAATAAGTTAGCAAAAAATTACAAAACAATGGCAAAACCACACAATGCTTAGTAAAAAAAAAGCAAAACCAACAACCCTCAAGATCCCTGTTCCCATTCCCCCTCCCCCAGCCTCCTGTTACCTTACTTCCAGGAGCCCCTGACTTTAGTGCTAGGAGACATTGGTCAAATGTCCTCTTTATAAAAACAAAACAAAGCAAAACAAAACAACACTGGGAGGACCCCAATAATAGCTTGGCCCCCAGGCATACCTGGATAGAACATTTCCCTTATTTAGGGCGGGCCCAGCCCAGCCACTGGAATCAGGGAGAGATGAGAGCATATGAGCCACACTGCCCATCACTCATAATGCTTTTTTGTGAGGGAAGGGGTTAAGACAGAGGGACATTTTGGAAAGGGGCAGCTGCTAACCAAGGTTGACATGCAGGAGGGGCCACTCAGTATTCACTGATTTCTCTCCCTGGAGAGAAGGGAGCTGAAAAAACCCAGCTGAATTGGGAGGACACCTCTCTCTAAGGGCTGTGATCCAACCTCTTAGAGATATGAGAAAGTCTCTGAGACTTGGTAGCTCTGGAGGGTGACTTCCTGAAATTGGGACATCCAAGGAGATCCCTGCTTTGGAGGCAGTGGTATCCATGGCCCTGGCCTCCTGGGAGAGCCTCCTCCATCTCATAGCCAGCCTCAGTTTGGTATGGCTTCATCTGGGAAGGCTGCAGAGACATCTTCCACTGTGATGCTGTCCACAATGGATGTGAGGGAGTGCAGGTTGTGGGCATCGGAGGCGTCATCTGGGAGCAGATGGTCTGGATGGGGAGAGAAGGGACGATATTAGCTGTAGACTAGGGTCACAGTGGGACTTGGAGTCCAGAAAAGGGGAGTAATGGAATATTAAGGTGGAATATTTGTGATAAGTGTAAGTAGACCCCAGTAGTCCTTGCCCTCAATGCACAGTCTCTGTGGGTTAATGTGAATTTGTGTATATGTGAAGATATAGTCCAGTTAGGCTGGATTTAGCAGTTCCCAGGGACCCCTGGGGCAAGTACGCTTTAGCCCTTGAGGAAGGTCCAAAAACTAGTGGGGTGAGAGTGAAGTAGGAGAGGAGGAGAGGGGATGAAAGGACACAAATCTCTCCTCCGACCAGTCTGGGTGCAGGGATGAATGGAGTTACAGGGAGAGGGGGGGAAAAGGGTTGAGATACAAAAAGTGTGATGGAAGCTGCAGTCTCTAGAAGGGGATAACAAGGACTTCACAGTGAGATTGGGTCACTCAGAACTTACCCCCAGGGTTGCTGCTGAACTCCAGTGTAGTACCCCACTCAGGACTGCAGGAGGCACTGTGGGAGCTGCATTCACTGGGCACCTGTTAGGGTGGGGGGCATGGTGAAGTTTTCTCCCTTTTTATTACCCCAAAAGAACTAGAACTAAAACCCCACGTCCATGGCTCTGGCTACAGAATCCCATCCATAGGAGGCAATACCTACTACTCCCTAAATTTGACTCCAAGGCTCTCCGAGCCCAATTCGCTCTCTCAGGGCTCTCCTAACCTCTGCCTACATAGTCACTGCAAAGACTGTCTCTGCTTGTCTGGGAGCCCAGTAGACTGCAATTCTGTGTAATCGTCTCTAGTCAGCACCCTTCCCATGGTTCCCATCACTCTCTCCCTATGGCTTTGGTCAATGTGCTGATCCCAGTAGACATCCCTCTGTTTCTGACTCCCCTAGAGAGCAAGAATTTGCCATGGGAAAAGAGGGCTATTCCTCTTTCTGTCCCGCAAAATGGGACCACCCTCCCTGGGAAACTGGGGGGAGTTTTCCCACTGCTTATCAGTAATCTCCTGGTCCTCCTTACTCTCTGGCCTGTGGCAGAGCAGTCGAGTTCCATGGGCTTGTCACAGATTACTGATACCACAATCCCCTGTGAAATGCTCAAACCAATATGTTTGGTACCATCTCCACTAATCAAACTCAGTTACCACTCCCAGCTACCCTTTCAGTCTCTTTCTGCCAAAGTTTTTCCTCACATCAATCTGGAATGCCTTCCCACCTTTAACTCTGGTCTGGGGCTGACCCACTTAGAGCTGAGGTCATGCCATTCAATTCTTCTTTCCCCAACCCCAGATCTGCCCAATGGGGGATTTTAACACCCTCTCCCCAAACCACTCTGACTAAGGATGGCACTGGAGAGGGGAATGCATCCAGAACTTCAATGACTATGCTCAAGCATCTTCCTCTTCCTTGTTACCTCACTTCCCACCCTCCCACAGCAAAATGCCCCACCCCTGTTTTTGGAAATCAAGTCCACCCACATGCATCAGAGGTCCTGGAATGGGAGGCAGAAGCTGCCACTTACCCCTGGCTGAGGCGCTGCAGTGCGGTAGCAGGCCAGGTCCCGCTCCTCCTGGTTGAGGGAGCTGAGCAGCGTCTGGAGACGCTCGATATATTGGATAGCGCTGCGTAGGATCTCCACCTTGGGCAGCCGCTGATTGGGGTTGAGCAGGGTGCTCCTCTTAAGGGCCTCAAAGGCCTCATTGACCTTCTTGAGCCGCCGTTTCTCCCTCAGGGTCGCTGCCCGCCTTCGGTCCACAGACACTGTCTTCCGCTTGCACACCTTACAAGCCCAGGGCAAGCACTGGCCAGGACAGTGTTCAGTGGTCCCGGAGCCCTTCTCCTCCAGTGGTACCCGGCAGTCAGGGCCCAGGCCAAGGTCAGCCCGCTCATAGCTCGGGGGCTCGAAGCCTGGGAGCCGGACAGGCAGGTAGTTTTCAGTCTCATAGAAGCGGGGCTCGGGGTAGAAGTAGGGAGAAGTCTCGTAGAGCTCCATGGGGTCGGGAGATGTTTGCTCTTGCCACCAGCCCCCGGCCTCCTGCAACCCCTCAAACCCTTCACGCCAACTGCCGGGTGCCATTTAAACCCTTCCCGCTGGCATGGAATCAGAGATAAATATAGCCGACCCCTTGGAAACCTGAGCCTCCCTCTAAGCTGTTGCTGCACATCAAGACATTTACAGTGGATTAGATGTGATTCCCCCTTCTCCCCCGCCCTGCTTTCACCCCCCCCCCTGTCCCCTACCCCAGGCCAGCCTGCCCCAAGCAAGTCCAGTGGCTCCTATGCGGGGAGGGAGGCCGTTGGGTGTAATTTGATTAGTTTTCGTTTCTCTGAAGCCCCTGTGGGGCAGGGGAGGTGGGAGGCTGCACAGCATTCTTTCCTCATCTGCTCCTTTCAATAATGCCTAGCCAGGCAGCCTGGCCCCCCTGGGTCCCTGAAGCCGCAAGACAGAGGAGAGGGGGTGGGCTTTGCTTGGAAGGGACCTTGAAAGGTCATCTCACCCACACCTCTGTTCTCCAATAGAAGCTCGTGTAAACATCCCATTCTCATGAGATTCTGTTCTGGCTGTAAAGACTTCAGCCTAAGGAAGGAGATTCTATAAGCTTTTTGTGTCTCTTTAAAGCTGCATCACCTTGAGCAAGTCACCTGCCCTATCGGAGCCTCCTTTTCCTCATCTGAAATATATAACAAAATAATCCCTAAAGTCTCCCTCGGCTCTTCAGTTTTATGACATGACTCATAAAGCTTCATTGCCAGGAAGTTCTTTTTTGTTAGAATGCAAACCCTTTAATTTCTTGTTAGGTTCTCAGAGGGGAATGGAAGCTAGCTGATGCCTGTCTGTATGGGGACAGGATGGTCATGAAATCCAGAGGAACAAATAGTTCCTAGCTCCCATTTTTTTTTTCAGAATGTCTTCGACAACCTTTCCCGTCTCTTGTCTGAGGGAGTACTCTAAGTCATGGGGGCAGGACTGGGAGAAGGAAGCCTCCTTGTTCAGGGGCACAGCTTGTTTGAGTTGGAGCTGGTGTTTGGGCACAAAGTCTTAGTCATGTCATCTTTACCCATTGCTACAGGCATCAGGAGCCATTGGGATCTGATTGCCCCATTTAGTCTGACTTACTCTCTATCCCCTTTCAAGGGGGCACCAGAAATAGTTCTGGCTGCAATGGGAAGGGGGTGATTGGAAGTTGCAAGCTTAGGGATGACAGAAAGCAAGTTCCCTTAAATCTTAGCTTTTCCTGGAAACTTTCATTGACTTTTCCAGTTAGCAGAAATGTCTCCCCACCATTGAACTCCTAGAACAGCTCATAGGTTTCATAGTCCTGAGAGTTGGAAGGGACCTTAAAAAGCCTATAACCCATATCCCTTATCACAGGCTATCTTTTCCACACAGATACTTAACATGTTCTGCTTTGCATCATTGGTAATCTTGTGCTATTTACCACATGGAAGAAATAGGGGACTTTTATACATAGCTCTAGAGGGTCAAAACAGGATCCATCAATGGAAGTTTCATGGAGGCAGATTTTTAGCTCCATATAAGAAAAACCTTTCAAACAGAACAATGAGAGCTGTCCAATACCCAGGTAGAAATGTTTCATGTTGGGTCAGGACATTCCTGTACTGGGTAGAAAGCTAGATCCATCTCCAAAGAGATTTCCCCATTCTAAGTTTTCACTATAGCTTCTCAAGCACAGGGACTATCTTTGGTTTTGTTTAGTATAGTGTCTGGAATACAGTAGGCACTTAATAAATGCTTGTTGACTGATTCCGGTGCCTTCAATGGATTGTAAGTCTTGTGAAGGCAGAGATCATGCCTTAAGTATCTTTCTGTTTTTCCCAGTCTTAACTTCATTGCTTTATACATAGAGTAGAAGGTGCTTAATAAGTGGCTGCTAAATGAATGAAAAAATGAGGAATCTCTCCAAAGTTGGCCTTCCACTGGCTCAGCAACAGCTAGCCTTGACATCTTAAACTGGCCCCACGACACCCCGGATACAGTCCACCATGACATATATGTATATGTATATACACACACATACACACACACATGTAACACTCCTACTTAAATAGTATTTTAAGATTTACAAAACCCCTGGGAGATGGGAAAACAAGCATAATTATCCTTATTTACAGAGTTAAGTGGCTTTCCTATTAAGGAATACAGCTAGAATTCAAGCCCAAGTCTCTTGATACCAAGTCTCATACTCTTTATTTTTTTAAAAATGTACTTAAATTTTTTTGTTGATGTCTAAGAATAATCAATATACTTTCCCGGTACCCTCTTCCAATAAAATCCACTTTTGTAAGAAAAAAAATATAGTTAAGTGCAGCCAACCAAAACAATGATCTTAACCAATGGCATATGCCTCATTCTACGTTAGTGGCCCACTGCTTCTCTACTTAGAAGACGGACATATCAGTCAGTCAATCAACGAGCCCTTATTAATCACCTGCTGTGAACTACGTTTCAGTATCTGTTCTATGCGGTCAACGCTGGTCAGTACAGTGATCTGAGCTCTGATGTCCTTTAGGGCTTTTCCTTTATTTTACCGAGATCGTTACTGTCACTCTGTAACCTTGGGCAAACACTTCTGCCTCAATTTCTCAACTGTAAAATGGACTGATGATAACACCACCTACATCCCAGGGCTGTTGTTAGGCTCACAGGAGGTAATATTTATAAAGAGCTTCCTCAGCATAGTGCCCAGCACATAATAGCTCTGTTCTTTCCATTACAATACACTGCCCCTCCTGCGTTGCCTTGCTCTAGGGCAACTGCTCCTTTCAGGTGCTGTTTCTTCCCCAGGTGGGACATTCTCTTGTCATCAAAGGCTAAGAGCAAAGAAGAGCAATGGCAGAACGAGGGAGACTGTGTATTGCAATGACGAAAAGGGAAAGGTGCCAAGGAGTTGATATTCATTGAGAACCATCACTGACCCAAATGTCCTATGGGGCAGCTCCAGGCACTTTGGGAGCCAAGAGCCACACTGGCTAAAGGCCTGTGGCATGTTCCCCTCTCCCTCGCTCATTCTCATTCCACAGACGGGCATTAGCCTCAAGGAGGTGTTGAAGCTCTAGGAGAAAGTGAGCCCTTGGTAGAGTCCGCTACTCAAAGATTTGTACAATGAATGGAACGTAGAGGTAGCCTAGGGTCTGGGGGGAAAGGGCTGTCATACAACAGCATTTGCCTTTGATGTGAAAAAATGAATGTTTTTAGGTAACTGTTCTACATGATGATAAAGGGTTAGGGGCATGTTTCCAAGGCTCTTGGGCAACAGCAGCTAAGGCAAGGTGAGGGTTTGTTAGGCTGATACTGGTGAGCACCGGAGTTTAAATTTGTGATTTATTTAAATTTCTGTGACTTACTAGCTGTGTGACCTCAGACAAGTCACAACTTCTTTGGGTTTCAGTTTCGTCATCTGTAAAATGAAGGGATTGAACTATAAGTCAACAATATGGCAGCCCAAAAAAATTAACATGAGCTTGGGCGGCATTCAGGAAGGCCTCGCTCCCAGAAAGAAGGTGGTAACTCCCATTGTTGATAATGTCAGGAGATGACAGTGCCCTACCCCAGGACTGTATTCAGTTCTGGACACCACCATAGAGGAAGGACTTTGCTAGGCTTCAGAGCATCCAGAGAAGGTAACTAGGCTGATGAAGGGCCTTGAGTCCATGCCATCTGAGGATCATTTGGAGGCGCTGGGAATGTTTGCCTGGGAGAAGTGTCATGAGGACAGGAGAGCTGTCTTCAAGTACTTGAAAATTTAAGCTCTCTTGTGTAAGATGGATCTGTTTCACTTGGCCCCAAAGGGCAGAATGAGGAACAAGAGGAGGGAGTCAGGAAGGAGGCTTACTGTCAGAATTACAAGGAGTAGAGTTGCCCTGAAGTGGGCTGGGCGGCCCTAGAGAGCCTGACCTGTACACCTAGTTTTCCCAGATCCCTGGAAGATGTGGGTGGGAGAAGAGGACACAGATTGAGATGGGGTGTGGTAGTGGTTTAGGTTCTTGACCCTGAGATGTAAGACCATACCTACTACTAGGACTGTCAGGTGGTGGGGAACTGAGCAAGGAAATAGAGACGGTTTCACTGCAGATGCAGAGGGCTACGGTTTGGGAGCCCATAAGGATTATGGGACCAAGAAAACTGCAGTGGCACCCTTCTTTCCATACACAGATGTCAGGCATGGTGGGACAAAGTACCAATTGCTTCACCCTCATTATGGCTTTGTAAAGTTTTCCCTCTGGAGACCTCAGAATATTTTGTTCTGCACCCTTCAGCTATATTAGTGTTCTATGTATGTGTCATTTCCCTATTGGACTGTAAGTGCTGAGAGGACAGGGATAATTTCTTATCTAAACTTCCTCATCTACTGCCTGGTGTAGTGATCTGCACTCAGTAGATGCTTAATAAATGTTGTTTGAATTGTCACAGAAAAGCACAGACCATCTGTGCACATTTACCATCATCTAAATGATAAATTCTTCAACTAAATGGGGAGCTTGAGCCACAAGTCCAGGAGCAAGGAATTATGTCTCATGCTTCTAATTGAATGTGAGTTTTTGGAAGGAAGGTAAAGTTGAGTTTTTGCCTTCATATCCCAAGTGCTGGCACATAGTAGGTACTTAATTCATGCTCCATAATTTGAATTTTGCCTTCCTCTCATAGGTTGAGGATTTCCCCAGAATGGTATCTCTTCTATAAGGTATGGAGTTCACCAATGTCATGCCTTCTTCCTTTGGGTCTTCTCTCTGTGTTCTGGATTATATCAGGAATGAAAATAAAGTCCTTTATCGTCTGTCATCAACTCAGCACCGTATTAGTAGGAAGATCAGGTTCATATTTACTCCGTTGATAACCCAGCTGGCTAGAAGCATAGGGAAATGGAGTTTCTGTAGATAATGAGTATATTTGTCAACCAATCAGTCAACAAACATTTATTAAGCATCTACTTACACTTACTTAAGTACTTACTACTGGACGGCAAGATCTTGGTGATACACATACAACCACACTCTAAAGGAAGTATGTGTTTGTGGGTGTATGCATATATGTATGCATTTGTGAGCATATGCATTCTGTGATTCTATATGTGTCCTTATCCTTGTGTGTTCAGCATTGAGTGGTCAAGACTGACCTGATGGTTAAGGAAAGTCACATTTCTCCCATTTCCTAGGGACCAGGTTGTAGCTTGTCCTTACTAAAAAAGCCCAGAATATAGGAAAAAAAATACTGTATCTGGCGTCTACCACTGGGACTTCCCCTTCCCTAGGGCCTGTGGTTCTCCCCTGTCCTGCCCCCGCCACCCTTTGTGTTGCCCTCTGATGGATGGGAACACGTTGATGCCAAGTACAGCGCTGTCTTTGTCCTCCACCACCAGCCAGGATCCGTCAGCTCTAACCTGACAGCAGGGAGTCCAGCCATAATCCCCACCCCTGCTGGGTTGGCTGGAAGGGCCCCCATTACCCGTGGCTGCCCTCCCCCCCACCAAACACCCACTCCTGACCCCTAGCCTCTTACCCCTCCTCCATGGGCCCCAGTAGCATTTCTGTTAATTCCCCTTCTCTAGCTTTAACTTGATGCTATTTGCATGATGTGTTAGACTTCATTTGCATGGTGGCTACTAGATTTCATAATTCACAGAAATCCCCTCCACCTGCTTCTCTCTTCCTCCTTCTCCTTCTATTCCTCCCCTCTCTTCTTCTCCTTCTCCCACCATGAAGGACTCCCAGCCTTAGGTTTCCGAAGGGCAGTATCTCTCAGTTCTACTCCGGGCCAGGTGTACTGACGGATGCTTGGTTAAATTGGACTCACATATATTTCCCGTTCCAGAATCCTGGGGTGGGGGGGGGGGAGGGAGGTTGGATACTGAATGGGGACTGGAGAGACAAGGGCCTTACAGTAGAGACATTGGCCCCAAAGCGTTGTGAGGAATCTACCTTGTAAAGATCAAAAGTAATTTAAGTTGTAAAGCTTGGAAAGTAGAGTGTTCCCTACTAACATGTGGCTGCTATCCTGGTTCTTATCTTGTGTGATGGAATGTAGATAGAAACTGTCTTGGGACAAGTCCCTGTCCTGCTACTATTCTCTTATGTTTAGTATTCTACAGGCTCTTACACAGATGGTCAAAACCACTTTTTGTAGTTAAATAATGAAAGGGGACATTTATATAGTGTTTACCATGTACCAGGCATTATGCTAAGCACTTTAAAATTATGTATATATATATATATAAAACAAAAAATAAAAGTGTTAGGGTGTAATCTCATTGTTGGTGTTGTTTTCACCTAATATTCTATGGCATTCAGATGGAGATCGCCCTAGGACAGGTCACTACACTCTTATTTTTAACATTCTGCATGCTTTTTTTGAATAAAATGCCTGTTGTTTGTAATTGAGTAAAAGCATTGGCATGAAAGTCCATCTTTTGTAAGTCCATCAAAAGCATCTTTGGTGCAAATTATTATTTATTGTGATTTGTTGTTGGGCAGCTGTGTCTGACTCTTTGTGACCCCATTTGGGGTTTTCTTGGGAAAGACACTGGAATGGTTGGCCATTTTCTTTGCCAGTGTGTCCCCATTTTACAGATGGGGAAACTGAGACAAATGAGATTAAGTAACGTGCTCAGGGTGAAATGGCTGGTGAGTGTCTGGGGCCAGATTTGAGCTTAGGTCTGCCTGCCTCTAGGCATGGTGTTCTCTGTCCACTGCATCAACTAGCTTTTCATTTGTTATGTTTACTGTCGCTTTTCATAATTATTGGGAGCTCAGCAGGGTTACACATGTGGCAGCTGCTTATAGAACACAACTGGTTAGTTTAGTACAGCTTAAACCAATAGTGATTTGGAGGGTTGGGGAGGTTAAAGTCAGGGTGTGGATAGATGTGTTGGGGTGGCAGTTTCTGTGCATTTAAGTAGTAAGCAGAGGTGTGAAAATGACACATATAGTAGTCCTGATGATGGAAGACCCAGCTTGGTGAACACTAGGTATTTAGAAGAATTTCTTTTTGGGCACTGTCGGTCTGTCTTCAAGATTCTGACAAAGTATGAAAGCTAACGCAGATGACCTCAGTGTGGATGAGGGAGAGAAACAGATGCTGTTGTGTTCTGACTTCTCTCTCTGCTGGGAGAAGTGAGTAAGATGTATTGAGTGTATGTGTGGGTGGTGGGGAGGGGATATTCAGGATTGGCTTCTTGGAGGTGGCAGACAGGCAGGCAAGGAGTGAAGGAAGATGCTTTGTGGATGTGGGAAATTGATAAGACTGCCTAGACCTAGGAGTTATGCCTAGGTGGGAGGGGAGGATCTGGAATAGTAGAGGAGAGAGGTAAGTGAGGGAAGAAGGAAATTAGAGAGAGACAGAGACAGAGACAGAATAGAGGGGTAGTGCTTGGGGAGGGAGGGCAGAGATGTGCTTCTATCCCTTCTCTCTCTCTCTCTCTCTCTCTCTCTCTCTCTCCCCTCACCCCCAAGAGACCATCAGAGAGGCCACACATTGTTTCCACTGAGGACAAGGAATCAGATGACTGTTGGGAAATCCCGGCTGTGACTGGAATCCAAAACCCAGAGCCAGGCTCATTCTCCAAGATTCTTTTGCCTTAGAGGGAGGGGCAAGAGAAGGATAGGGAGCTAGGGTGCTGGGGAGTTAGATAGACTGGGATGGGGGGGAAGCGGAATCTGAGTCTATCTATGGAGAAGGGAATAGGGACCTCACTACTTAGGTCAGAGGGCAGGGAGCGCCAAGGCTTCTGTATAATATGACACAACTGTAGGGACTGGGAGCTTGAAACTATGAGTGAAGATGGAGAATCACATGTTTTTGAGCTGGAAAGGATCTCAGGGTTCGTCTTTTCCAACTCCCCCCCCCTTTTTTTTTTAACAAATAAAGAAACTGAGCCACAAAGAGGCTAAAACATTTTCCCCAAGCTCACACAGGAAGTAAGCAGCTGAAACAGATATTTGAACCTCTGATTCCAAATACGGTACATTCTTTATTGTCCCACTGAAAACAAGACCTGCAGCTCACTTTACAGAGCTAAGTTCTGTACCAACAATGAAAGGAAGAGCTCAAGGAGGAGGCCTAAAGGAGGCCAATGTGGGTGGGAAGGGTTAGCAGACTGGCTCAAATGTAGGATGAGCAGGGTGGCGTAATGAATAGGTCAGAAAAAACCAGAGTTCAAATCCTTCCTCAGACTGCATAAGCCATTTAATTTCTATAAAGTGAGGGGGTTAAAGTTTATGACCTCTGAGGTCTCTTCCACTTCTGAATCTGTGATATATGATCAGAGATAAAGGCAAAGTGAGATTTTTGATGTTCCCCACTGGCCCAGGTGTTGTCTCCTTCCCAAGCTAGAAGGGACCTTAGAGCTCCCCTAATCTAGGCCACTTGACTCTCTCTTCTCACCACTACTTTCCAAGGTTTTGTTCCCCTCATCTTTATAGTGTCAAGTTGTCATTTGTAAGGTTCCTGGCCTGCCTTCTTATCTTCCAACACACACACACGCGCACACACACACACATACACACACACACACATACACACACGCACACACACACACACACACACGACTTCCCTCCACCTCAAGTTCTGACAAATTGAGAAGCAGTGTAGTATTATGGAAAGAACACTAGATTAGGAGTCAAGAGACCTGGTTCTGAATTTTGTCTCTGCTACCGCTTAACTTGGTGTGACCTTAGACAAGTCACTTTTCCTTTCAGAATCATCATTGGTAAAATGAGGAAATGGGAATAGACTATCTCTTTCTTTCACTTCCACTCTCAAACCTATGAAATCTCCCTGCCCACCCACACTACTCCCCTAGTCCTTGCCTGTTTTCCTTCCTTCTGTACTCCTAGTCCCTTAACTGTCTCCTCCACCTCCCTCCTTGGGGGGAAAACCCCCTAGCCTTTTTCCACCCCCTCCATGGACCCAGCTTCTATTTCTGCCCCTTTGACAAGTTGTAACATATTTAGGAGCAGCTGCTGCCTGGATGAAGATGCCTTTGCCTCCCTCCCCCTTCCAAACCCTCCTGGACTGCCCCCTCCTCACTCTCCACAACCACCGCCCCCATCCCTGGAATGTGCCCTGGGCCCCTCCCCAATCTTTCCTCACCCAGGACTGAGACCAGTTGCGTCTCCTAGGTCCCCACCACATGGTTGGCAGCCTGGGCCAACAGTACTGGGCCGAGAACTGGGCCCAGGCATCCAGAGACTTGATATCTAATCCTTTTGCACTTTAGAAAAGTCACTTAACAGCTCAGAGACTCAGTTCCCTTATCTGTACCTTGGATATGATTGTATTTCCTCCACTTGCCTCAAAGGGTTGTCGTGAACATCCACTGAGATACCAGGTAGGGAAGCTGCCTGTTTTGTGAACTACAAAGCATGAAGCACCATTCATTATTCTTATGAAAGGAGCCAAGGGCATCTGGAGTGTGAGGGTCCTCTGGAGTAGTCATCAGACCTCAAACCCATCCTCCCTGTGTGAGCTTCTTTTCTTAAGTGTATAAGGAAGGATCACACACTGAGGTCCCACCTTGGCATAAACCAGATAGGGCTTCAATTAAGATTGGCCCCAGGGGAAGTGGTTAGATACTGCTTCCTGGTTAAGTTCTGGGTCTCTTGGTCTACCTGCAGGCTCTCACTCCACGCCTGTCCCCAACCCCATCATGATCAATTGCCAGGTATCTCTGGTTATACCACTTATTAGCTGTGTGACCTTGGACAGGTCACTTCACCTCTGAGTTTCAGGATCTTCATTTATAAAACTAGTGCATTAGACTAGAAGATCTCTTAGGTTCTTTCTAACCCTAACAATCTGCCATCTATGATCTTGGAGGTCTCTTCTCAAGCATATTTAGCTCCATTCCCTGGGTCTCATTCCCTCCACTCAACTGCCAGCTGTCATCTTGTGACCCTCTATTGCCTTTCATATCCAATTTGATCCCCTAATCCAGACCTTCAAAGTTCCTCTTCCCCCCCAACTGTCGTCCCCTTCCCCAAACTGCCCTCATGTCCCATGACTTTCTGGCAGACTCACTACTGTACCAGGCAAACGTCTTGTCTTCTCCTTTCTGTCTCTGGGTCTCCCTGCCTTTTACATGACCCACTTCTCCTCAGCCAAGCCCTGTCCTTATCCTTGAAAAGCCTGTTAACCACACCCCTGCCCTGGGAGGTTTTCTGAAATCTACCGGCTTCTCTTCACCCCATTTTCTCCAGCTTGGGGGTCCTTCGTCTTCCACCCTCTCTGCTGTCTTTAAGACCATAATTTAGTACTGTGGTTCCTAGTTTTTTTACCTTATACTTGTATGTCTAGTGTTCCTGAGTCAGAAGAAGCAAGTCTCTTAAGCAACCCTGTCTCCTTCATCAATTCAATTCATTCTAACATCTGTTAATTGAGACCCCGTACTTGAAGTTATGGGGAATATAAAGATGGATAAGTCATGGTCTTTGCCCTCAAGAGGCTTACACTAATGAAAGGAGGTAAATTATACATATTCACAAATAAGTATAACACAAGGTAGGCTGTGATGGATTCCATAAGAGAAATTCTAAGAACATGCTATAATGTTGGTGTTCAAAAGAGGGAAATGATTGGGGACGGTGAGAATCAGAGAAGGTAGCACAGAGGAGTTGGGCTTTGAACTGGGCCTTAAAGGAGAGGAAAATTGCAAGTGGAAGAGTTGGGGTGGGGAAGATATTTCCAGCAGGAGAAATGGAATGAACTACGTTCTGGAGGCAAGATAGCATGAGATGTGCTCAGAAAACTGATTATTTTTCTGGTTGGTCTGGAGCAAAGGTTAGGGAAGTGGGCAGTGTGGAAAAAGGCTGGAGCTTGATTGTAAAGGGTCTTGAATGTCAGGCTAAGGAGTTTAGACTCCGTTCCATGAGTGCTCTGAAAGGACAGAGATTGTGTGTCTTATGTCAGACCTGTCCTCAGCATCATAGAATCTGAGTTGGAAGGAAACTCTGGAACCATCTAGTTCGACCCTCATCTAAATAAGAATCTCATCTAAACCTTACCCAACTTTTCGTCCAGGAAGGGGGACCCCAGCACCTCCTCCTGAGGTAGGTCATTCTTCTGTTGGAGAGCTTTATGCTAGCCCAAATTTGTTTCCTTATATTGACTATCATCTTGAACATGACCACCTGCTTGTCTCACAAGTCTCTCATTTTACCACAAACTCTTCATCTTGGAATTTAAGAGAGAAAAGATTAAAGTCAGAAAGAGTCTAATATTGTAGATGTTTGGAAAGGAGATTTCAGAGCCTTCTGTAAAGTATGGATGTGATCCCTTAGATTAAAGTTCTATAGAGTAAGCCAGCCAAGGCAGGAATGGGAAGATTTCATGAATGAAATTCTATAGAAAATTTCTGATGAGAAAGAAAAGGGGGAGTTATCTAAAGAGGCCCATGTGAATTTGCAAGGGATCTTTAGCCAACTTGATTCTTTTTAAAAGTCACATCCTCAATAGGGAAACAGGATCAGGTGACAGACCGTAGTATGGTCCTGTGAGATATTGTTGGAAGTATAAATGATTAGAATGAGCTGAAGCTGGTAAAGTAAGCTGAAGACAGCAAAGAAAAACTATATAGAGAAAGTAGAAGATCCAGTGGTGGAGGACAATGATGACAGAGGACAGAAGAGAAGGAAAAGCTGCTCAATGATCACTTTACTTATGTTTTTCCCTGACAAAGAGAGTGGAAAGAACACTACAAAAATGGTCAATAGGAAATTGATGCCCAAAATAAATGGGAATGTTGTAGGAGAACACCTAACTGCCCTTGATGAATTCAAAGGAACTGGATTCAGATGCAATAGAAGTGATGACCAAGCCTCCGTCAGCCATCTTTGAAAGAGCATAGAGGATGGGAAAGGAAACCCAGGACTAAAGAATGACAGATATTTTCACAGTTTAAGGAATAGGAGAGTATAGAATCTGTAGACATGGTGAGTTTGACAATTCCTAGCAAAATGCTACAAAGTAGGTAGGTTAGCACACATCAGAGAGACAATGAGGTACAGTGGCTGGAGGGCTAAACCTGACTTTGAATCCTTTCATCAGCATTAGCTGAGTGATCATGGGCAAAGTCACTTCACGCCTCTGGGTCTCAGTTTTCTTATCTGCAAAATGGAGATAATACCTGCATGACTTATAAGGATGTCGTGAAGGTCAAATGAGATAAGATATAGTATATACATATATATATGTATATATACAATATATACATATACTATATAAACTATGAGCGTGCAAACTCTATGGAAATGCTGTACAAGTTATTTTTATTATCTAGAAAAGGAGGTGGTGATTACATCCAACATGTTTTCACAAAGAATAAGTCATGTCAGACTAATCATATTTTCTTTTTGAACAGAATTGTTATGTTGGTACTTCAGGGAAATTCTATGGGATTTTTACCTGGGATTCTTGTTGTTGTAGTTTAGTCCTTTCAGTCATGTTCAACTCTTCAGAACTCCATTTAGGATTTTCTTGGCAAAGATACTGGAGTGGTTTGCCTTTTCCTTTTCAAGTTCATTTTACAGATAAGGAAGCTAAGGCAAACAGGGGTTAAGTGACTTGCCCAGGGTGTCACCTGGCTCTGAGGTCAGATGTGAATTTAGAAAAATGAGTCTAACTCCAGGCCTGGCACATTATCCACTGTGTCACCTAGTTGCCCCAACCTAGATTTTAGCAAAGTTTTACATATAGTCTCCCATGTAATTTTTATTGCCAAAAAGAAAAGATGTGGGCTAGACAACAATACAATTAGATGAATTTGACACTGAGTTAATGGATGGCTTATAGTTATTAATGATTTGATGTTGGATGATGTTTAATAGTAAGCCACAGGGATCTGTACTTGGCACTTAGCTATTTAACATCTTTATTAATGATTTAGATAAGGTCATAGTTGGCATGGCTATCAAATTTGCAGATGACACAAAGTTGGGAAAGACTAAATATGGAATGATAGAGTCATTCAAACCAGCAAGCTAATAAGTGAATTCAGTTTTAGGCTACATTAGGAATTATAGTGTCCAGGACTATGGAGCTGTGAGTTTGTATGTGCTCTGTCTTGACCAGATCACATCTGGTGTATTGTCTTGACACTACATTTTAGGAAAAACATTCATAATCTGGAGAGAATCTAGAAAACAACTAGGATAGTGGAGGTTGTCAATATCATGCCCAGTTCCTCTTAAAAGGACTAGGATATTTAGCTTGGAAAAGAATAGACTTAGGGAAGATGCAATAATAGTGGCCATGTTCATGACAGAATGTACATGTAAATTTGCTTTCCACAAATTCGACTTTATATAAAGAATACTGAGAGAAATTCACATTTTCCCCCAAAAACTGTTAATTTTACTGTCTAGTACTGTGCTGTTCCCCCTCTGCTCCTGCCCCTCGACCTTCCATCCCTCTAACAAAATAAAACCTAACTTAAAGAACCCCTCTGAGTGAAAGCAGAAAAAACAAGGGGCAGAGAGACACAGCCATATCAAGAGCTTGGCTTGAGGTCTCCAGTGCAGAAGATGAGACCCTTGTCCTGCTCTGCCCACATGTCTATCCTGGCATGTCTGCCTTCCATCCCTCTGAGCTCAGATACTGCATCTGTCCCTGGCCTCCCATGTGTCCTTGAACTGTGAGCATATTTATATTATGTAGAAATTGCTTTACTTAGAAGTCTGTGGAACAGTCCACTTAACGTAAAATGAGAACTATCTGTATTTGAAGGCCTGTTGTGTAGAAGAAGGATTACACCTGCTCTGCTTGGCACTGAGGGCAGAACTAGATTCAATGGGTAGAAATTGTAAAGAGGAAGATTTAGGCTTGACTTAAGTCTGACAGAGTTTAACCCTGATCGCATGGTATGGCCACACCATGTGATCTCGCGCGGCGCCAAAGCATTTGAACTTTGGGATAAAGTAGGAGTTCTCTATTGACTGCTGAACCTGGGATCAAGAAAACCTAAGTTCAAATCAGGCCTTAGACTTCTACTAGTTGTGTGACCCTGGACAAGTCACTTATCCACTTTCTGGTTCCATTTGCTCATCTGGAAAACAGGGGTAACAGTAGCTTTTACCTCTCAGAATTATGAGTATAAAATGAGATAACTTTTGTAAAGCACTTTGCAAATCTTAAAGCATGATATAAATAATAGCTATTATTATTGTTTGTTATTACTATGAGTCCCCATGGACTTGACCTTTGGGAAAGTGAAGAAGTCCTTGTTGAAGCATCAGTCCCTGGCACTATGGCTGGGGGCCTTTGGTATTGTCTGAGTAACTCATCCAACAGACAATGGATGACCACATGCTGAGCTAGTTTGAGACAAGTACCGACTAGTCTAAATAATATCCTCTGAGGTCCCTTCCAGTTCTGACTGTTCTATGATTCTCTGAGATTACATCTCCATGTTGGCTCCCTGGTGTTCAAACCAGGCCTAATTCCCTTATTCCTTAAAGCTTCCCTTTCCTTTAACTTCTCTGTTTCTGTTGATGGCACTATCACTTCCTTGTTCACCCAGGCAAGAAAGCTGGGTATCATCTATAACTCATCTCTCATCTCCTACATCCAATTACAAAGTCCTGTCCATTCAGTATCTGCAAAATTTTTCAATCTGTTCTGTCCTATTCATTCCCACTTCAGCATTCCTAATCAAAGAACTCATTGCCTCTTTCCTGAACAATTTGAATAACCTGAAACTTGTCCTTGCAGCCTCCAGCCTCCAGAGTCTTGCCTCTCCATTCCATTCTTCTAACGGCTGGGTGCAACCTTCCAAACAGCACTGATAAGGAAAGTGTTCCTCCACTCAGAAGCTTTCAGTGGTTCCCCATTGGCTACCAAGTAAAGTATAAATTCCTCAGCATGATAGCTGAGATCCCTCACCAACTGGATCATACTTACCTTCTTCATCTTATTTCTCACTACTACCCTTCTTAGATGCTAAATTATGGTCAACTGGACCACTGACCATCTCCTATTCACCTCCCATTCTCTCCTGTTTCTATTGCCTCTGTTCAAAGTTTCCCTCAATTCTGGAATGGACCTGCTCTTTGCTGGCTGTTAAAATACTTCCCTCTATCACGATCCAACTCAAATGCTCCGTTCTTTATGAAACTTTTCCTATCTCACTCCATCAAATTTGTCAAAGCATTTTATCTCAAGTCTCTTTCATGTACATTGAATTTTTTCTTGTACTTAATTCATGTACATGTCTCATTCTCCCATCCCCTCCCTGCTACCTTGCCAGTGAACCGCAGGATACTTGAGAGCAGGGATTCATTAGCAAATGTTTCTTGAATTGAACCTAATTTCATTGTCCCATTCACTTCAAGCGGTGGCCTTTCTTAATTCAAAATAATAATACAATGGCTTTCTTAATAAAAAAGTGTCCTTTGGGTTGACTTTGGCGTTCATTGAAAGGTCAGCTCTTTCTGCAGTTTAGCCTCAGACAGTCTTCTTATAGCACCATCTCACTCTTGTATTTATTCATTACTCATCCTTGAGAGGCAGTGTGTTACACTGTAGGGTGCCTGAGAGCTAGGAAGATTTGTGTTCAACATCTCCTGCCCTTGATACATACTGACTATATCCCTGCATACAAGTCACAACCTCTCAGTGCATTAGCCAACGCTACTACAAACTGTGGAGAAGTTGCTGACCCAAATTAGTAGAGGGTTTCCTTGCGTGAAAGTTCCTAGTGCTAATGAAATCATAGATCTGGTTCCTACTTCTATCCCAACTTGTGTTTACTCCCTTTTCTTTGTATGTCAAAATTTGAATTTGTGGAGGAGCACCTTATGCAGCCACATACCTCTCTTTAGACACTTTTCCACCTTATGAGAATCATTAGTGGTTTGACTCACTAGAATTATGTTCTTTTAGCCTTGAGTAAATTTCAGATTTCAGGCAATGGGATCCTACCCTATTCTTTGTCTGAATTCTTTGATATTTGCTCCCAAACTCTAGGCTGCACCTCAGAGCATAGGAATGTCCTGTTTCTTCTCTATGACAAATTCCTAAGATGGCTCTCATTTCAGTTTCTGAAACCACTTCCTCCTTGTGGTTCAGATTCATTTCCAGGAAAGTAATTGCCCTTGTGTTTTCTTCTGTGTTCCACAAGATAAAGCTTCTCACTGAGATGAGGCAAGGCAAGGCAGGGCAGGGCAAGTTTTTATCAGCTGCCCTGCTTGTAGGCGTGGGAGCACCAGCAGGTGTGTGGATAGCTGCAAGCCTTCATCACAGTTGTAGCTTGATTCTGTGCCAGTTCTGTCTGTGAGCCTCTTCTAAAACATCATCCATTTCCCCCTTTTGGCCAGGCAGTTTGAAATATGTTCCTGCCACAATGCTCCTTCTGTGTTCTTTGTTTTGATCCTCACCCAAATGTTCTCCACCATATCTGGTTCCCCTTATCCCCTCCCTTGATAAGTCAATGAGCATTTATTTAGCACTTACTGTGTGCCCACATTGTGTTAAGCAGGGTGATATAAGGAAAGGCAAAAGCTCATGCATTCTCTGCATCTACCTCCATTGCATACATTACTCCTTGGAGCTTATCTCTTTCTCTTTAGAAAGTTGTTAGGTTTTCCAATGACCACCTCCCCCTCCCCCCCTCCTCTCCTCCCCACCATGATCCCTCCCCGGACAGGCCCCTCTGTAAATGAGGACCAGAGGCATAGCAGAGCTAGTCAGTAAGTCCTCCCAGACAAAAATTCATCTTTTAGCTCTCAGTTTTGCTTGATTTGTACTCACTGGTATATGTGGGAGTGGAGGTACTACCAGACTAACCAATCAATTACTCAATCAACAGGTATTTATTAAGTGCTTATGTGTAAGGCACCATTCTAGCATCCCTGGGGATGCAAACCCAAACTCTTACTAGTCCTTGAAAGAACTTCCATTCCCCCAGGGGATACATGAGAAGCACTGTGGTCCACTGGCAAAAACACCAGATGTGGGGTCAGACGACCCTGGTTCAAATCTTTTCTCCATTGCTTACAAACCTGTGTGAACTTTGGCAAGTGACAAAACCTCTCTGGGCTTTGGGGTTATGAAATAAATGGCCTCTAACGATTCTAATTCTTTGTTATTTAAATGATTATTATTCATTTATTGTTAAGGATTTGAACAGAGGACTCTGAATCAAATCTGGTGCTCTGTCTACCTTTCACATTTTAAAATACTGTGCACCTCTACATTTTTTCTTCTTCTGATGTAATAAATTCCTACAGGAATAGAATTTTCTGTCATTATAAATACATCTATTAAAAAATCACGTTAGAAAGTGTCAAGTGTGCCCCTAGAATGCAATGCTCTAGGTGGAATGCGATGCTCTAGTTTGCTTTCCCTAGAGCTAGCTCTGCCCCAGGTTCTTGGCTGGAGGGGAGTTTAAGGGGATTCAGGGTCAGGGTATGAGGGCAGAGCAGGCTCTGTGAAGGGAATGTGCATCTGGAAGGTAGGAAAGCAAATTCTCATTCGAGATTTTGGGGGATCTTCAACTAGGAATTGCCAGGACTTCTGATTTTCAGTAAGCATGCCTGAGATAATTTGGAAGGACCCAGAAGGTAATGTCAAGGACACAGCTGTCACTGACCTTGTGATATAGACACTGTCTTCCCCTCCCTCCTCCTGGATACTCTGCCTCCCTTGGCATTTGTGACACTGCTGTCTCCTGGTCCTCCTAGACTGCTCCTTGTCAAGCTTTCTTGCTGGATCATCCTCCATCTCCTGCCCTCTAACCGTGGGTGTCTCCCAATGTTCTGGACCATCTATTCTTCTCACTCTATACCCTCTTTTTCATCTGACCCCGTGTTTTCATTTTTACACAGGGGAAGTGGGGATAGGTGCCAGATACTCTGATAAGTGTTTTTATAAATACTTCACTTGATCCTCACAGCAACCTAGGAAGTAGGTGCTATAATTATCCCCATTTTACAATTGGGAAAACTGAGGCAAACAGAGGTTAAGTGACTTGCCCAGGGATACAGAGTTTGTAAGTGTCTGAGGCTAGATTGGAACTCAAGTGTATCTGACTCTGGTCCGGTACCTTTATCCATTGTACTACTTACCAGCTCCTAATATACTAAGCCCTAATATTTCTACTGAGATCCAGTTCTGTTAATAACTATCCCCCATTTTGGGACACACACACATATAACATAAGGAAAACCAACATGCAGGGGAAGCTCCTTGGATAGTCAGATTTCCCAGTGCTGTGCTATTCTGGCAGAAGGCAACCTCACCAGGCTTCTGCGTCTTCCCTCTTCCCAAAAGCACAACTCAAACATCAGAGGATCATGGGCCAGCCCAACATTAACTCATGATTCAAGTCTCCTTACTTTTACCTATCATCAAGTCAGCTAAAGTGAGATCAATGCCTTGGTCATCACTTAGGAGTAAGACTCGATTCCCACCTGTATCACTTCACGGAGTTTATTTGTCTATGGACATGTCACACCTTCCACAAATGGAATGTAAGCTCTTTAATAGCACAGGCTATGTAACCTTATTCTTGTATCCTTAGTGCCTAGCTTACTGTTTTGTGCATTTGGTGCTTGATAAATATTTGATGAAATGAACTGGAGAATTCAGGGAATTTCCTCCCAAGGGTTCCAGACTGGAAGGAGGGAGTCTCTTTAAGAGGAGGGACTATGAAACCTTTCTCTTGTATCCCCAGTACTTAGCTCAGTGTCCTATGAACTAGGTACTTCATTCATATGTGTCGAATTGGAGAATATAGGGGAATTTCTTCCCAAGGGCTCAAGGTGGGGTGGGGAGTCTAATTAGGCTTGTCTAATGTTAGTTGAATTTTGGGTCCCTGGGCTTGACAGAGTCTTGAGAGGTATACTATATCATCTACTTAACTCTAGGAAAAATAACGCTAAATACACTGCAGCAGATGCCTAAGTCTTCCGAAGGAGCATGCCTTATTTTCCAGATTCATATTCAGGCTTCTTTTGTTCTGTGATTTCCTTCTGATGACAAAAAACAAAGGGCTCATGGTTAAGGGGAAAGTTAAAGGACAGACAATGAGGTCCCAGACTCCAATCTCATGGACCCAGGACCTAGTAAGGACAGCAGGCAAAAGCAGGATACAGGGAGGAACCAATGGGAGGTACCATCTGGTCCTCATTCTGGGCTGGGGAACAGCCATGTGGCAAGGGAATGGGAAAGGCCAATCACGACTTTAAAAACACCATGTTGCCAGAGCTGTGGGCACTGGCAGCAGGCTGGCCCTCACCAGCCAGCGGATATAGATGATGGAACATTCAGGAACTCAGAATTTCTGGTGGGAGCTCACCCATAAATCCTGGACCAAAGAGAAAAAGAGCTCAGTACACTTTGCTATCAATCACATACTCTATGGAAGAACTGTCCAAAGGTCAAGAGGTCTAGCCCCCTGCCTCTATTATCCTAGTCTCTTCAATATGATCCTTTTGGTTTTTCAAACTGGCTGATTTGTGGTTCAGAAATAGAAGGAGACTCTGGGAGAGTTTATAGTGGGGTCAGAAATTTGGCACATCTTGTGGCAGTATCATGCACATTGGTTCTTTGGAAAGAGAAACAAATTTGGAGTCATAGAACCACAGACTGTCAGTGTAGGCTGGGACTCCAGGGGCCATTTAGATGCATGAGTAACTGAACGAGAATACAAACGTATCTGAGAAATAGTGACCCAATTTTTGCTTGAAGTCTCTGAGTGATGGACGGCCTACCGCCTCTCAGTGCAGTCCATGCAACTTTTTTGAGACTGGTTGTTCCTAAGTCTTCCTTGACTGTTTAAGATCTCCTGTTTGCAACTCTTCCCTCTGGTTCCTATCACTGCTCTCTGGAGTCTAGAAAACATAGGTCTTCTGCAATTCTGCACTGAATACTAAAAGATAACTGTCATGGGCCATCTAGAGCTTTTCTTCTCCAGATTAAACATTCCTGGTTCCTTCACTTGTATAGGGAGCTAAGGGAGGACTAGAACCTCTGGTGTGAGAGCTGCCAAACCCTTTTCAGAGCCACTCATACACTTTTGGTGTCTACCTGTCCCTTAACTCTCACCTGTGGCTCCATAGCATGTGAAGTAAGTCACACCCTGGTAAAAAACCTTTCTGCAGATGGGCTAAATCTTGTTGAGGGTATGCAACAGGCATCAAACCCATGGAATAGGTGGGTGAGAACAATCTATTCCAAAGGACATGAAGGTGGCTAACATAGGCACTGGGGAGAGCTTAGGCAGGTCTGGGGAGCCTGAGCTGCAGGTTCCCCACCCCTGGCTTGGAGTTTGGTCAGACATTGAAGACTAAGGCAAAACTAAACAACAACACTGAAAAAACCCTCCACCTATTTACATTTAAATGAATTCATTTCAGTATATAAAACATCAATATCTTTTTTCAATTGCTCCTTTAAAATCCTCATCAGGATTCTTTGTCCCTCCATTCTGATGGATTTATCTTCTCATATGATCATCATTTATCAGAATTCTATGCCCTTGGTTCTTTTTTCTTTTCTGCTTTACATTATTTTATAAAGGTCTTTCCAGATTGCTTGTACTTGTTTTTTGTACTTGTCTGTCTATTGTATTAATGCATAATAACTTACTTTACATAAAAATGTTTTATTGATTTTCTTTTCATGAGAAAAAGTTCCCGTGTCATTCCCCCCCCCCCCTGCCAAATCCCCTGCTCCTGTGGAAACCTCTCTTACAAAAAAGAGGTTGTTGTTCTTTTGTATCCAACTCTTTGTGACCCCAGTTTGGGGTTTTCTTAGCAAAGATACAGGAATGGTTTGCCATTAACTTCTCCAGCTCATTTTACAGATGAAGAACTGAGGTAAAAGGGAGTTAAGTGACTTGCCCAAGATCACACATCTAATAAGTATTTGAGACTGGATTTGAACTCACATCCTCTTGTCTCCAAGACCAGAGCTCTATCCACTGTGCCACTTAGCTGCCCCACAACCAGATTTAATGTACTATAATTGGGAAATATTTACAAAATAAATAAAAATACAATAGAATGCAGATAATGTCTATTCATATGTGGTCTTCCCCCCCCCAAAATTTATTAATTTATTTGTTTTCAGTTTTCAACAATCACTTCCATAAGTTCCAAAATTTCTCCCCCTCCTTTTCCAAGATGGCATGCAATCTTATGAGTTCTACACATACATGCCTATTAAACACATTTTCACATTAGTCATGTTGCATAGAAGAATTAAGACAAACGGGAAAAACCATGAGAAAAACAAAACAAAATGTAACAAAAGAGAAAATATTTTGCTTCATTCTGCGTTCTGACTCCATAGTCCTTTCTCTGGATGTGGATGGCGTTTTGCATCATGAATCCTTTGGAAATGTTTTAGGTCCTTGCATTGCTGTGAAGGGCTAAGTCTATGAGAAACTGTCCTCACACACTATGGTTGTTACTGTGTACGATGTTCTACTGGCTCTGCTCATTTCACTCATCTCGTGTATGGTCTTTTAATGCAATAAGCAGCTCATAGGGACCCTAATGTATGATTTATTCATGTTTGTTTATTCCTATTTCTCTTTGAGTTTGACATCATGGATCTAGTGCAGGCCTTTCATTTTCCAGATAAAGGCAAAGTGGATTAAGCGCTGGATCTGGCATCAGGAATAACTGAGTTCAAATCCAGCCTCAAATACTTACTAGCTTATATGACCCTGGGGAAGTCATTGCCTCAGTTTCCTTATCTGTAAAGTAGAAACAATAGTAGCACCTCCCTCCCAGGGTTGTTGTGAGGATAAAATGAGATAATATTTATAAAGTTCTTTGCAAATCTTAAAGTGCTACATAAATGTATGCTATTATAGATAAGGTTGAAGGTCACCCATGTAGTAAACTTCAGAGACAGGATTTGAATTCTGTTCCTCTGATTTCAGAGCTGGTCAACACTTGTCATTGGACTCCATCCCCTATATTCTGGGATTTAGAATTAGAGGGCACTTTAGAAGTCATGCAGTCTTACCCCTTTGTGTTCTAGGGAAGAAACAGGGCAGAAGAGGGGACACAGTGAAAGGTGATAGAATTAATAAGCAATGAAATTAGCTGGAGGGCAAGGGATTCAGGTGGTCAGTGTCAGACTGAAGGCTGGAAAGATTTAGGGGAGGAATTGAGGGTATGGGACCTCCCTTTCCCATGGCAGGTGAATAGACTTAGATAGGCCTGGCTGTTTAGGAAGCATCCAGAAGGACCCTGGAATAACCCAGGGCTTTAGAGATGCTACCCCCCCCCCCCACTTCTCCCCAAAGCTATCTGTTTTCTGGACTAGCCACAAGCTGCTATGGAGCCCTACACATGTTAAGATCCAGCATTCAAGGAGGGGAATTCAGGCTAGCAGAGACGGAAGAGAATTACAGGCAGTAAGATCCAGGAGCTGGAACACACTGTCCCCCCCAGCCTGCTCGCTATGCCAGGAACGCAGCAGATGCGACTGCCTGGACCAGAATGAAACATTTGGTTTATCGTCTCACACCAACTCACTGGAGAGGGACTCTCACCGGAAGCCCAGGCACTGGTAAACAAAAGGGGGGAGGAGGAAGAAGCTGGGAATCAGGGAAGGATCTGAGACTTTCTAAGAGCCTTCAAGCAGGTGGTGATAGAGTGAGAGGCTGTCAGGACTGCCAAAGGCCTTAGAGGTCCTGGGGCATTGGCCAAGCTGCACAGAAGAGGAACGTGAGGTGCGAAGCAGGGAAATAATATACCAATATGAATTAGGGGAAGAGCTTGGGATGGGCACTCAGGTCTCTTGAATCCTTTAACCTTTGTCTGCCTTAATCTACTGGGGAACAAAATGGCACACCATGCCACTGTCTTTGCCAAGAAAATCCCATGGACAGCATTGGGACACTGTCATCCATGTGGTTACAAAGAGTTGGACATGCCTGAACAACAATTTACTTCAAAGGTATGGCAAGAACAAATATGCATACACTTCCCCCAACATCTCTGGGGCATACTCTCCCTTATACCACCGCCAGTCTCTTGGAGAGAAATGACTCAGTCCCTACAAAGCTAACAGTCCCTTCCGTCAGCTTCCTGTCCAGATGCAGCATGACAGCTAGATGAACCTGTGTTTCAGCTACCTTTGGGATGGGGTCCTGAAGATCACTCCTTGGGACATTGCTGCTGGGATGGCTGTAAAATGTAGACTCTGCAATTATGGGCTACCGAGGAAGGGCATCAATGCTGCAGCAGATGCATACCTCAACTCCAGAACAATAGGATTCTAAGGAATCCTCTTTACCTTTCTAAATCACAAGGTTTTAGGTTCCATTGCCTTGATTGGACACTGGAGTCCCCCAAGAGCAGGCCTTTGTGTATGTCTCCACAATTACTTTCTTTTTTGTTTTTTCTGCTGAAATTAATTAGGAAAAAAATAAAAAAATCTAGCTGGGAGGGGAAGACCCTAAGGGTTGCTGTTCAAAAGAGAAAAAGTTACCATTGACATTCACTCTAAGGACCCAAAATATAGCAATTAAGTGGACAGAAAACTTAAACATGTTGTTAGCCTCATTCATTTACATTGTGTCTTGTTGAGTGAAACTCCCCGGGGTGATTTTCGTGGACTTGAGATATGATGGAACCTGAAAGTCATATTCTCATCTTAGCTCAAAGCATAGACAGAATCAAACAAGAAATGGCAGCTTAGGCAAAAGAAAAGCAGTTAAAAAAATGGACTTTATACTTAAGGGCTTCTCTGACTTTATAGTTATGGGTCTGAATCTATGTCTGTGTTTATCCTTTGTTTTCGAAGAAGACCATGACATCAGAGAAATGATGACATGACTTGCAGTTGACTTTGTTTTGAGTGAGGGAGGGCTGTGCAGGTCACTAGTATCACTTTCTCCTTCTGAGCATCCGTCTGAATCACAAAGAGCTGAGATAACCCTTGGAGCTATGGGCAGAAAGAGCTGAAACACCCTCCTCTAGAGTAAACTGGCCACATAACAACTGCAGCTCAGTGGACAGCTGCAGGTGGATGCAGTGGGGACCTAGAGGAGAATACCAATCAAAGATACCAATATATGGCAGTACAGCAGTAACTATGGATTAAAAAGATTTGCAACAAAGATTGGCAGTCTGCAACAGTGGCTAGGAGCTTTATGATATCATCAGACCAGCTGATGATATCAGTAATACTACTGGGAAGTAAGCAGTGAGCACCAGAGCAAGAGAGAGGTTCCAATAGGGATGCAGTCCTAGGAGCATGTTCACTGGTCACAGGTTCTTGTATATGTACATACTCACATACATATGCATACACATATATCCTATCCCATGTATACCATCTTGGCCATATATCTTATCATGTGTCCTTTCCATATTCCTTATGTGTATCCCATGGTCATGAATGCTATCTTTCTTGTGTTCCCCTTTCCACTAGATATATGAAAATGTATGGAAGAGCATGCCTCTATGAAGGAGTTTTCCTTGTTTAGTTGCTATGCTAGTCATTAAATGACTTCTGCTTTCAAATTTTGCTTTCTTGAGCTCTTGAAAAGAACCATCAATAGGGGTTTGTGAATGGTGCTTTGAGAGGATGTTGACCCAAATCATCCCTTGAACCCCAGGTGGTTGTCAGGGTGCCTGAGTTGTATAAGGAAATACTGAGTTGTCCAAATGTATAATGGGATTCCTCACAAGGTAGAATTCTCTAACACTAGATATTTTTGAGGGAAACATGGAAGACCACTTGTCAAGGATTTTATGGAGGGGAAATCAGTTCATGTATAGGACGGATTAGATATTCTCTGGGGTCCCTTGTAGCTCTGAGATTCTGTAATTTGAGGTTAAGGGGAACTCAGATTAATCAGTTGATGAGAAGGCTAAGCCAAGACATATGATTAGAAAAGTACTTTGGCTGACTAAGGGATGGGACTTGATAACCTCTCAAGGTCTCTCCCAACCTGGGCATTTTGGAGTCCATCTCTACTTCAGCCCCAACTATTGTCAGTCATTGGCATTGGGCTTCTTGTATTTTATGAATCTCATTTCTTTGCCTGTTGTGAGTTATAAATAATTCCCGGGCCATCTGCTCTGTGAAACCCCAGTAGTGAGACAATGAGCAGAGTATCTCTGAGTCCCAACCTTACCCAACTATCAGGGAGAAGAGACTTGCCTCCCTCTCCAAACAGTCCTTTCCATCTGTCTCCCATAGGATTCACATTTTCCTCTTACGCCATCCTCTTCCCTGCAGAACCCCCAAAGTGGCATATTGATTCAATCTCCCTGCAGATAACAGTGGGGCCTTGAGCTAAACAAGTCAAAGGCTGCCAGTTTAAAGAAATTGTATAGAAACAATTTGTTCTCTCTGACCATCCTGGGCAGAACAGCCAGGGTCCAGCTGGAGACAGCCTGGAATATAGAGGGAAAACTAGATTCAGGTGGAGGCAGAGTCAGAACATAAAGTTCCTAGACCCTTTTCTTTTTCTCCAAGGCTAGGCAAGGGTATGTATTTTCTGTCTATCAGTGGAAGCAGAGGAAATGACTTTTGTTGCAGGATAGAATTAAGAAGAAGAAACTTTTAACTTGTACTTAAAAAAAAAAAAGACTAATGGAGGCAGGGTTCTAAAATAGGACCCTGAATTTGGAATCAAACAACCCTGATTTGAATGCCAGATTTATACTTCTTATCCATATGACTGTAGTCTAAAAGACTTGGGAACTTCAGTCTCTTTTCCCTGTGAGACAGGATTAACAATATCTTTCAGAGTTGTTTTCAGAGTTGTTATGACGATGTCAGTTATGGTTGTATCCTTCTGCCCAAGTCCTCTACTCATGCTTCAGGATGGCTTGGAATTATTTGGAAAGAGCACTGGTTCCAGAGTCAAAGAACTTGGGTTTGAATCTTGCCCCTTGTGTGACTTTGGCAAGTCATTTAATTTAATCTCCCCAAGTCTTAGCTTTCTCATTTGTAAAATGACTTTCCCAAGCCACACAAGTAGCATGACTCATACCCAAGTTCAATGGAACTCCACTTTTTTGTTGTTCAGTTGTCTGAACTCTTCGTGACCCCGTTTTGGGGTTCTTGGCAGAGATACTGGGTTGGTTTACCATTACGTCTCCAGCCTATTTTACAGCTGAGGAAACTGAGGCAAACAGGGTGAAGTGATTTGCCCAGGGTCACACAAATAGTGTCTGAGGTCAGATTTGAACTCCTGAAGATAAGTCTTCCTGACTCCAGGTCTGGTATTCTATCCACCTGAACATCTAGCTTCTTTGGAGCCCCACACTCACAAGAATATTTATCTAGAGTAGCTTAGAGAGAGCCCACAGACTGGAGTCAGGAATACCTAAATTCAAGCCAGTCATTGGACATTTCCTAGCTGTGTGACCCTGGACAAGTCACCCTCAGATTTCTCATCGGTAAAATGTGAATAAATAATAATAGTATCTCCCAGAGTTGCTATATCAAATGAGAAAAATATTTGTAAAGTGCTTTATAAACCTCAAGGCACTATATGTTACCTGTTATGATCACATCCTCCCTCTCCCCCAGGGTAGGGTCTGCATTGCTCCCAAACCTACCCTAGGTGCCTTATAATTCTGTAGTAGGAATTTAGTAAATACTCACCATGGCACAACGTATTGATCCTTTTTTTGACTTCATTTCCACATTTGTAGAGTGGGAGAGGGGAGGGATTGAGGCAAATGAGCGTCTACCTGTTAGTTCCTAAATAATTAATCATTTCTTCTTCTTGCCTCTATGTCTTTACCCAAGCTGTATTCCATTTCTGAAACGCTCTCCTTTACCTCTGCCTTTCGAAACCTTAGCTTGCTTCAAGACTCAGTTCAGATTCTCTCTCCTATGTGATCCCTCAAATTACTTTCTATTTTTTATATTCTTTACACTTAGTGTACATTTTGTAGACTCCCAGTAGAAAGCAGGTTTTACTCAAAGTTATAAAAAATGAACGTTAAAAATTGTATTTTACTTGTAACTGGGGAAAAACAAAATGCTAAATGAAAATTTAAAAAAATGATGTGAAAAAAAGTAAGGTTCTAAAGGGCAGCTATTGTTCTATTTTTGCCTTTATATCCCCTTATCTTGACATAGAGCCTTATATATAGTAGGTATTGAATAAATTATTGTTGAATTAAATATAATTCAATTGGGTTAGATGAGGGGTGGGAAACCTGTGGCTTCGAGGCCACAGATCATCTCTACAATCCCTTTCATCTCTAACATTTTATATTCTAAATTCATTTCCAGTTATGATTTAGACAGACACATAACATTTTATACTATACTGGAGGTCCCAGGTTTAAATTATGGCTTTGCCATTTACCACCTATGTGATTTGGGGCAAGTCCCTTTAATTCTGTGAACTCTGGTTTCTTCAGCTGTAAAAAAGAGAGAGTTCAACAGATGATTCTAACTTTTCTCCCAGCTCCAGATGTATGATGCTTCTCTTTCCTAAACATCTCCCTTTTTTCTCTTCTCTTCTTCTCTTCTCTTCTCTTCTCTTCTTCCACCATTTTCCTTTCCCTCTCTTTCTGCACATTTTTTTTTCCTTTAATACCACTTATTGCTCTTAGCTACCCTATAGGCTAGCTGGGGTGAAGGTCTATAAAGACCAGGCTTAATTCTAGAGGTTCTGCGCAGATTAAATTCTAAACCCTCCTGAAGGTGGCCATGGTGGTGGTGACCATGATGGTGGTGGCTGTGGTGGTGGCCATGGTGGTGGTGGTCATGGTGGTCGTTGTGGCCATGGTGGTGGTGGCCATAGTGGTGGTGATGGAGGCCCAGAGCAGTTTCCTCTCTTGCACCTGGCCCTAGATAAAGGAGAGCAGATGGCCCAGGCCCAACCCTGATGCCTGGAGAGAGAGCTCAGACTGAGGGGAACAGGTGGAGACTCGGTACTGGGGTGTGAATGTGTTCAATTCATGGGCCTGTGGGCAGAGTGCCCAGCTTGGGGGGCAGCAACAGCTGGGTGGTACAGGGGGAAGGCACAGGAATGATGGGAGTGGGCTAGCCATGAGGGAAGGAGAGCAGAAGACAGAGAGGTAGGGAAGGGAAAGGACTTGGACTATGGTACCTTGGAGTTCTCAGCCCTCATGCTACATGCCATGGCAAGAACAACTCAAAAGTAATAGCTTGATCTATTATGGCTCAGGGTAGCTGCATGAATAAATTGGCACAATAAAAGAGGATGAGCCCAGGGTACCCTTTCTTGCTCCTTCTCTGTTTTATCCACCTGTCCTCTGCCTCTCCCTAAACCCAAGGTATTTGGGCCATCTCAACAGCTGTGCCAGACCCTTGGCAGGGGTGGGGGCGGAGAGCAGCTGCCATCTCCCTCCCTAGCTCCCTCTGTAGTGGAGGGGCAGGGACACAGGCAGACAGAAGCCACAAGGAAAGCTGAAAACATATTAATGAATTCCCAGTAGCCTGACTTGAGTATTAAAACATTCTCTATGTAATGTAGTTGTGGTAGAAACAGATGAGGTGGGCTTTGAGTAGCAGTGTCCTTAAGACAGAGAAGCCAGTCTAAAAATCATCATCATTGCCCCTTGCTAGGTTAAGTGGTCTCCTGGCTATAGAGGCAGATGAATGGTTGAAATGACCTCAGTAAGTGTGTGGACTATGAGAAATATTTCATTGAAATTTCAAAAAAATAACTTGGGACAGTTTTGACCTTTAATCTTATACTTAGTTGCATTCCTTTGCTCTGGGTGGAGATTTTTAGGGAGCTAGAAGTCTAGTCCCTTCTCTTCCCTTCCATGTCCCCTCCCTCATTCCTATGTACCCAGTTTCAGCCCCTCTTCTTTGCCCCCAGGAGAAAGCCAGCCATTGGGCAACTGTTCATTGGCATGGACTCCTCTGTGTTCTTTCTCCCATCAAGCCACCAGGGGGACCCCAAACCCTAAGAACCCAGGTCCCTGACCAGGGCAGCCCACTGATGCTTCAGAAGCTGAATATTTCCAAAGCCCAGAGGGCACCCTCTTCTCCAATTTGGGGCAGACGTTCATACTGTCTGCAGCTTTTCAGGAACAAGGAGTTGGGGGCAGGGAGAAGGCAGGGATGGGGATGCTCTTTTGATCTCTGTAGTATATGCATTGTATGGTGGAGATGCTGGGACTGGAGGGGGAAAACTGGGGAGTCATTTACCTGCATCCCTCCCCTTTCCTACTTGGATTTCAGGGAAAGGAAGACATTTCTGAATCCTGCCCCCCCCGCCCCCCCCCCCGCACCGCCACACACACACCGTTGTCTGGCAGACCACCCAGAGAGAAGGAGGGAGTAATAGTCAGCCAGACAATAAACATTTCTTGGACACCTGGACCAGATCCTGGGCATTGCGCTAAATTCTGGGGATACAAAGAAAGGTAAAAGATAGTCCCTACCCTCAAGGAACTCATCAGTGTAGGGGGCGGAGACCACATGGGAACAACTTAGGTACAAACAAATGGGCATTGTCTGTAACATAGGATAACAGAATATTTCGTGTAACATTGGGACAAATAACAGGAAAAACTGGTAATGATAAGCAAAAGGAAGGAAGCAGAATTAGGGGTGATCAGAAAGGCTTCTTTAGAAGATGTCTTAGCGGGAACTTGAAGGAAACCAGGAGGCAGAGAAGGGAGGGAGGAGTGTTCCAGGCGCTGGGGTCAGCCAGTAAAGATGTTCCATGTCGGGAGATGTAATACCTTGTTCAAGGAACAGAAATGAGGTCAGCATTGCTAGATGTGTGTGTGTGTGTGTGTGTGTGTGTGTGTGTGTGTGTGAAGGTGTAAGAAGGCTGGAAAAGGCAGGGCAGGGGGAAAAGTTAGGAAGAGGTTTGAATACCAAACATAGATCTTATTTCTGATCTGTGAGAGGAAGCCACTGGAGTTTACTGAGTAGTGGAGTGATATAGTTATACCCGAAATTTAGGAAAATCATATGGAGTAGTGAGAGACTAGAGGCAGGCAGATCCACCAGCAGCCTATTGAAATGGTCAAGGTATAAGGTAATGAGGGCCAGGACACGAGGGGTGATAGTGTCACAAGAGAGGAGGCATATTTCAGAGGTGTTGTGAAGGGAAAATGAATAGCAGAGTACTCAGCTGGCCCTCTCCTTCAACCTGAAGATCTAAGTTAAGGAAAGGAGACCCTCACAGGATAGGTGGTACCTGCTATAGCCATAAGATGATCTGAGGGAATAGGGGGTGGGTATGGTGTGTGGGCATTTCCCCGTATTCAGTTGCTACTGTGGATGCTTGGGTTGAGCAGTGAGGATGTAAGCAGGGGTGTGGTGGAAATATTTAACAATTGATTTTCTGAAAAAAAAAGTATCATGTATAACCTCTATCAAATTACTTGCCTTCTCTCAATGACGGGAAGGAGAGAGGAAGGAAGAAAATTTGGAATGCTAAATTTTTAGGAGTGAATGTTAAAAATAGTTTTTGTACGTAATTGGAAAAAACATTTGAAATGAAAAAATCTATTAAAAACACTTTAAAGTTTAATCTATCATTAACATTTTCTCCATTGCTTTCTTAAGTCTAGACAGTCAAGGAAGGAAACAATAAATCAAACCCTGATCTGCTGTTTTCTGAGGTATAAATGTTCAAACTGAAAATTTAACAATCTCTTCCTAGGCTAGGTGGTTTGAGTTGACTCCAGCATACCCCTGGCTGTAACTGCCCTGGGGGTCAAACTCCTGGTATAGAAAGGAAAGAAGATGAGAACTTGTATAGTGGACGGAGGGAGTAGAATTGGGCACTATTGGGGGATGGGGTAGCTGAGATTGTGTTGGAGATAAACCCTAATATTGACCAATCCAAGGAGCTGGGATGTGATCCATTTTTCCACCCTCTGATTGGTTGATGTCATAGTCTCTTGAGGTCCCGGACCCAGCATGGGGGGGACTCCTGACTCTCACTTTGTAAACTTCTGGGATAGGCAATAGTTGTTGTTTGTCCTTTATTTTTGTAGAGGACCAATGACACCGCAGTGCTGGGGTCAGAATACAGTGTGTTCAGCTGTGGCTGATCAATCTAATACGAGTTTGGAAGGCTCTACCACACTTTGGGCACAAGTAGACTGCTAGAACATCTGAGATGGAAGTGTCATTGAATTTGTGCAGCTCACGTTTCCCTCATGCTGCAGCAATTCTGCTTTCCATGCTGGGTGGTCTTGTGCCAGTATCTCCCATGTCTCACAATCACTACTGAAGTTCTTCAGAGATACCTTGAGAGTGTCCTTGTGTCACTTCTTCTGATCACTGTGTGAGCACTTGCCTTGTTTGAATTCTTCATAAAATAGTCTTTTAGGTAAGTATACATTTGGCATTTGGTTTATGTGGCCAGCCCATTGGAGTTTCACTCACTGAAGTAGAGTTTGAATGCTTGGCAGTTCAGTTTGAGGGAGGATCTCAGAGTCCAGTACTTTATCCAGTACCTTATCACAATTCTCCTAAGACAATTCAAATGGAAACAATTCAGTTTCCTGGTATGTTATTGGTATACTGGCCATGTTTCACAGGCATACAGCAATAAGGTCAGCACAACAGCTCTGTAGACCTTCAGTTTGGTAGACAACCTAATACCTCTTCTCTCCCACACTTTCAGAGCCTCCCAAATGCTGACCTAGTTCTAGCAATGAATGCATTAACCCCATCATCTATGTGGACATCTCTGGAAATTATATGCCAAGGTAAGTGAACTTGTACACATCATTCACAATTTTTCCATTTACTGTGACCATTGCTTCAACTTATGGATGGTGCAGTGCTAGCTGGTGAAGGACCTCTGTTTCTTGGTGTTGATTGTCAGTCCAAATTAGTACAAGTGGCAGAGAATTGGATCCATAGTCTGTTTACTCAGCTCCAGAGGCTGCATTGAATACATAGCTATCTGTAAACAAAAGCTCGTGTACCAACTCTCCCTCCACTTTGATCTTGGCTTGTAGCCTTTTCAAGTTAAATAGTTTACCAACAGTGAAATAGCTGACTTTGATGCTGTTTTCATCCTTGTTGAGGGCATTCAACAACATCTTGGAAGATGTCATTCTGAAAAGTGTGGGAGTAAGTCCACAGCCCTACTTCACTCCACTGGTGACTGGAAAAACATGAGAACATTGTCCTTCATCCAGAGCCTGTGCCATCATGAAACAGGTGTACAATACTGATGAACTTCTCCAGGAAACCATGTTTCACCATGATCTTCTGCAAGCCCTCACAACTAACAGTATTTTTGCAAAGATGATTTCACTCACCATCGGTACAAGGCATGTGTGCACACATGAACAACATAAAATCTAATATATCTGAAGCATGAACAGCTCCTGTTGCAAGAGAACGCAATAGGTACTGCATCCAAATAGTAGCCCTGAGTGAAATAAGGTTGGCAAATGAAGGTTAGCTTACTGAAGTCGGAGCTGGATACAGATTTTTCTGGAATAGCTGCTACATGATAAGGAGCATTGTGAAGCTGACATAGGTTTTGCAATCAGATCTAAACTAGTCAGCAAACTTTTATGCCTCCCAAAAGGAGGCTGAATGATAGGCTTATAGCAATGCAAGTGCTACTTGTAGGAAAGTGCCACATCACCATCATCCATGCATATATTCCCACCATGATGAATCTTGATGAAGTTAAATAAAAATTCTATGAGGAAAATATTCTATGGTAGAACCCCATCATCGGTATACTGAAAGAGAACAAGCTTGTAATTCTGGGTGACTTTCATGCCAGAGTAGGCATGGGCTATCAGATATAGAGGAAGTCCTTGGGAGGAGTGGAGTGAGAAACAGCAACAGCAATGATCACTTACTACTGAAGATTTATGCATCTTATGACCTCATCACCAACACTATCTTCCACTTACTCAAGCACAATAAAATATTATAGATGCAAACTCTCAGCAAACAATTTAGGCCCTATGTCAATAAAAACTTCTTAATAGCTTGTTGTTGTTTAATCCTTTCAGCTGTGTCTATTCTTTGGAGTTTTCTTGGCAAAGATACTGGAGTGCTTTGCCATTTCCTTCTCTAACTCATTTTGTAGATGAGGAAACTGAGGCAAACAGGGTGAAGTGACTTGGCCAAGGTCACACAGCTAGTAAATATTTGATTTGAACTGGATTTGAAGTCAGGTCTTCTTGACTCCAGGTCTGACCCTCTATCTACTGTGCCACCTAGATGCCCAGTCTTAACAAATAGAACTCTTCAAAAGTTGAATAGGCATGGGTACCCCCTCACTATATGTTGTAGTGGGGATTCTTTTTTTAAAATATGAATTAGACTACTTTGTCCCTGAGGTCAGTCATCTAATGCAGAAAATCAAAACAAATTTGATTGTTAGGAAAGTTTTTTTTTTTTTATCTCAGTTCCCAAACTCTCTCATCATAGTTCTATCCAACAACTCCTAATTTTATCTTTTGTTTTTGTTAGTGATATGGTCAATTATGCTTATTGTTTTCCTAATATTGAATGAGCCCTACATTCTAGGAATAAATCCAGCATTGTTATCACATACATTTTTGCTTTTGGGACTAAGCAGAAAAAACCTAATTGCTACCTTTCAAATATTTGTAGATATCTCTTCTTGACTCTTGCCCAAAATCACACAGCTAGTAAGTGACCAAGCCGAAACTCAAACCCAAACCTTTTGACTCCAAGTCCTGGGTTCTTTCCATTATAACTTAATGCAGAATGGTAACTCAAGGAGATAAGAATGTAACAAACCATATAGTATTTGGAGCTCACAACACCATAGGTCCCATGAGGGTAAAAATCTTGCTTTGTTGAAGTTTTGTATCTACCTCTGCACCTAGTACAATGTTGTTTCATGACTATTTGTTGAATAAAATTCGAGCTCTGGTTAAGATTAGGGATCATTTGCTTTTGCTTTGTTTTCCATTTTGTTGTAAACTGGGCTTGAAGCCAGGATTTAGGGCTGGGGATAGGGGTTGACAAGAGTTGAAGCTGGGATGAAGGTTCTGTTTCTCAGGGAATGGAGCCAGGCAGGGCATGGTAAGTATTTCAGAGTCTTCTGTGGGGTGTAGTGAGGAGTGAATATTTCCAATCTTATGCTCTGGGACTTAGAAGTGAGGGATCGATGATTCAAAGAATCACTATGAGATCATGACTCTAATGCATTCTTAGAAAATTTGCAGTAGGTTCCTGGAGGTTGGGAACTATGCCTTAGGCAATGAGGATTTGCTTGATCCCTTATAGCTATTTATATTTAACCCAAGTAAAAACTCACATTTCCAGAAAGCTTTCCCTAATTGTATCACTCTACTACTTGATGTCCACAAAACTCCTAAATTTTCAGTGTTGTTTTTCACATTGATGTTTCTTTTTCTATAATATTTTCCCTTTCTCTCTTCTCTATGCCCCCACAGCATAAGTTTCAACCCTTTTGATGAGAATAGGCTCCGAATCTTGTTTTCCTCTTGTTGCCTCTCCAGAGGGTGGGGCAACTGAGGTGTTTTCCAAAGGTCTCAAAATGATTGTTTAGTCCTTATTGACTAAGGAGTAAGCATGTTTGTCCCTTATATCCCCACAGCAAACCTTCTGAGAATGGCATTATGTTCACGTTCTCATGGTTGGTTGTTGTCCTTCATATCCTTCATTGTTACGTTGGGATCAATGTACAATGTGTCTGACTGTGGCTGATCAGACCAGTATGAGTTCAGAAGGCTTACCACAGGTTGGGCACAAATAATCTGTAAGAACGTGTTCTCATGCTGATTCTTTTGACCACTAGTTCCTCCCGATCCCCTTTTATTTTTATTTTAATATAAATTTATTTATTTAACTTTTTATATTCATTTTCACAAGATTTTGGGTTCCAAAATTTTCTCCCCATTTGTCCCCTCCCCCACCACAGTACACTGAGCATTCTCATTTCCCCTATCACCAATCTGCCCTCTCTTCTATC
>CM053770.1:603377166-603410057 GCA_028658325.1 Potorous gilbertii | reverse complement strand
ATGATCTTATTTTTTTTCCCTTTTCTGGGCATTTTCCCAGCCAGTTACTTGACTTCGGAGAGTCCTCTCCCTCCTTGGCCTAGGTCTGCCCAGCTAGTGCTTGGGGTCTGAGATTCAAATGCTGCTCCCCAGCCTCAGGGCTTTTGGCGGCTGGCCTGGCTGCTATTCAGGGTAAGATTAAATCAGGTTCTCAGGTGGGGGCAGGGCCACCTCCCAGGCTCAGTTCCCTCAGGGGGTTTATGCAGAGACCTTCTGTAATGGAGCTGCTGCTGAGCTCCTGCCTGCTCTGGGAGCCTCTGGCCAGCTGCTGCCTCTGCCTCTGCCTCTGCCGCTGTTGCTGCTGCCTCCCGAGGGGGCTCGAGTTTTGGAGACACCCCGCTCCCCTCTCAGCCCATCCAGACATCTCTCTCACTGACCTGTGTATCTGTGGGTGGAGGGACCTTCGCAGCCACTGGAGATTCCGTTCCTGAAGCCTGCTCGGATCTGCTCGTTCCTCTCAGTGCCACATGGCCAGGGCAGGGCACGGCTCCGCTCCCATCCAGTGTGCGATGGACCTTTGGGATCGGTTTTTCAGGGCTCTCTGGAACGGAAATCTCCTTCACTGTGTTGCTGCGTGGCTTCCACTGTTCCAGAATTTGTTGGGAGTTCTTTTTTAGAGGAAATCCATGGGCTGTGGGTTTGGAGCTAGCATATGTGAGTCTTTCTACTCTGCCATCTTGGCTCCGCCCCCCCCCTTTTATTTTTAAAGCTTAATCCCTTTGGGCCTGTTTTGGTCAATGAAGAAGATTCCCTCTGCACTGTAGGACTGCTTTGAGGTTATGTGAGACCTACTAAGAAACCTTGAAGAAGGGACTGCTAGTCTGTCTGGAACCTGATCTTCACAAGGGAAGGAAAGGACTTGTTCTGTTTAGGCCTGGTCTAGTTTTTCTGTGGGACTTTTTGTAAAGCCTTGAATCTGTCTTTCCTCACTGAGTCCACTCTGTTCTTGGCTCCCAATGCAGATTTGACTGCTGTCCTGGGAACTGCTAGAAAACTGATGGAAAAGTCCAAATTGTTCAACCCAGGGATAGAGTTGGGGAAACTAGGTCTGGACCAAGGTTAAACTGTTCTCAATCCTAAGTGATTTCTTCTCATCAGTTTGGATGGAATGTTCTCCCCTGCCTAAACAATCCTTCCGAGTTCTGAAATACCTCTGGTTTTAAACAAATCTCCCCAAGTCTCTTCCTCTTAAGGAAGTCCATCCTAATTGATTAAAATTCTTTTAAGTCCATCCAATGGCTTTCAAGGATTTTTGCACTTTGTCTAGAGTCTGATTGAGCCTTATTCTCACTTGGTAAAGGTATCAGGATGAAGCATCTTGTAACTTAGTTTAATTGGGATGGAGTGATTAAGTGATTAATTCAACTTGGTGATCCCTACTGTTACACTCATCATCTAGCTTTATACTTAATAAGCATTTAATAGTTGCTGAATTGAATCTAAGAGTTGAGGACAAGGGTAAAATAAATATTTAAAAATAACAGTTTTATTAAAAACAGTGTCAGAACCCTAAAGTTCAGAAAGTGCGTAGCTGACAGGAAATGCTAAATTTATCACAAAAGGACTCTTTTAACAAACCTATATTGGTATTAAGAGGAAGTTCAAAGGAGTTAAACTACTGTTCCAAATGGATGAGACAATGATAATGAAATACAGAAGAAGCAAGACTTTTTAAATTTAAGACTAAATAAATTTAAGACTTAAATCTTATTTTACTTCTATTTTCTCTGCCAAGGAGAATAGTTTTCATATTGGGAAGGACAGAACAAAAATGGTTAACAATGACTTGAGACTCAAGCGACATTAACAAATGGTAAGACATGACCTCATTGTCCTCAATGAGTTCAAGTCATTGGGCATAGACTATATTCCAGGAAAATGAAATAACTATCAGAAGTAATTAATGAGTCACTGTCACTGGCTTATGAAAAACTGTAAACAGCTAGAGATAGATAGGCAAGTGTCCCAATTTTCAAAAGAGGAAAGTAAATAGAGCTGGTGAGTTGGGCTTTAATTTCTTGCAAATTCTTGAAATAATTATTTAAGGGTGCTAAGAACCATCATGGTCTCAACAAAATCAGGTTATGTGCAATGAAGAAAAGCTGCTCTTTTCTACGCAAAGAAGTAGGGGACAATAGGTATAGAATGCTTTTAAAAAAATTTTTCAAAAAATTATTTAATTTTAGTTTTTGGTATTTACTTTTGTAAGATTTTGAGTTCCATATTTTCCCCCTTCTCTCCCCTCTTCTCCCCAAGATGGCATGCAATCTTATATAGGCTATGAATGTACAATCATATTAAATATATTTCCACATTAGTCATGTTGTGAAAGAAGAATCAAAATAAAAGAGAAAAACCATGAGAAAGAAATTCTAAACAAAACAAAACAAAAACAAAAAGAGAAAATAGTATGCTTGGATGTGCATTCAGACTCCATAGTTCTTTCTCTGGATGTGGATTGCATTTTCCATCATGAGATGTTTGGAATTGTCTTAGATTATTGTATTGCTGAGAAGCACTAAGTTTATCAATGTTGATCATCAAACAATGTTGCTGTGACTAAGTACAATGTTCTCCTGGCTCTGCTCACTTCACTCAGCATCAGTTTATGTAATTCTTTCTAGGTTTTTCCAAAATCCACCTGCTATCATTTCTTATAACATGATAGTATCCCATTACATTTGTATACCATAACTTGTTTAACCATTCTCTGATTGATGGGCATCCCTCAATTTCCCCAATTCTTTGCCACCACAAAAAAGAGCTCCTATAAATATTTTTGCATATATGGATCCTTTCCCCCTTTTAATGATCTCTTTGGAATATAGACTTAGTAGTGCTATTGGATCAAAAGGTATGTACAGTTTTATAGCCTTTTGGGCATAGTTCCAAATTGCTCTTCAGAGGGATTTGATTAGTTCACAACTGCACCAATAATGCATTAGCGTTTCAATGTTCCCCCATCTTCTCCAACATTCATCATTTTCCTTTTTTTTTTTTTAGCGTAATAGTCAATCAAGTAGGTGTGAGGTTGTTTTATTCACATTTCTCTAATAAATAGTGCTTTAGAGCATTTTTCACATAACTGTATATAGCTTATAGATATAGAAAGTTACATATATTATCAGACACGATCACTGTGTTGGTTGGTTTTGCTTAACTATTTTCATTCGCAAAGGAGAGTTCTAGGCAGTGTATACTGGGAAATAACACTGGTATTTTAAAAAAGAATAAATAAAGTATTAAAGGAAAAAATAAGTGTGTTATGTCATAATAACATTTCACTTTCAGATAGATCAAAAGAATGCCATAGACATAGTTAGTAGACCTAAATTCTAGTCAGTCATTTGATGGTCTGTCAAAAAACCCTTATGAAAAGATGAAGAACTCTGGGCTGGATAAGAATAGTTAGATTCAGAACTGGCTGCATGACTGGTCCTAAAGAATGTTCCTTGGTGGATTAATATCAGCCTAATATCAGCCTACTACCCTAATGGGTAGTGGAGTACCTCCATACTTTGCCCTATGCCATTCAAAATTTGAATCAGTGACTTGGATGAAAGCATAGGTGGCATAGTTATCCGATTGGTAGATGACATGACACCTTAAGGAATAGTCAGAAAAAATATTAGCATGTTAAAAAGATGGACCAAATATAATAGAATTTAATTGAACAAAATTAAATTTAGGAACTTCTAGCTCTTCATTATCCACTCACTCTTCCATTCTATCATCCTGACTTCCATCCTCACCACTAGTGGTTTGGGAGGGATGGGAAGGGAGTGTGGCCATTCCCAAACTTCCAGAGCTTACCTGGTTTGTGCTGGTGGCAGTTGGCGAGTAGTTGGTGTTGGTGGCAATGAGGAAGATGGTCCCCATCTCCATCGTGATTTCCCTGTTCACTGATGACTTTGGGGCCTGAGATGGAATCAGGTCTGGTAGTCTAGAGGCTCACTGCTATTCCTAGGAATCTTAAGTTCAGAGTCCTGATCTATCTCCATACAGATTTTGGGGGAGGCAGTGGTAGAACTGGTGTTGGTGATTTGTCTTGCCTAGCACAAGCAATCTTCAGTCTCAGTATGCCAGGCATTATGCTATATACATTCAAAATGGGAGAGGGGAAATTTTAGAAAGATGATGGATTGGGAGGTTATTGCAGTGGTAGTGGTGAGAAGGATAAGGCACTGAATTATATGGCTTTAAGAAGAGGGGGAGGGGTTATAAGAGAGTGGATAAAGAAATAAGGGTGGCTGAAATTTTTGAACTTGAGTGACTGGAAGGATTATGGGGCCCTCAATAGAAACAGAGAAGTCTGGAGAAGCAAAGATGTAGGAGTACATGTGCTTCAGAAATCTAAATTGATTGATAAGTTCCTTGTGTTTTCACATCAGTCTCCACATCAGACAAGGGGCTCTTAATGGGGCCCATGAACTTGTTTTAAAAAAATATTTTGATAACTACATTTCAATATAATTGGTTTTCTTTGTAGTTCTTAATGTGTTTTATACATTTAAAACCATTATTCTATAGACCATTCTATAAAACCATTATTTTTAGACTTTAGCAGACTGCCCACTGAGTCCATGACACAAAAAAGAGTAAGAACCCCTGCCTGCAACAATCTTCCTTCTTCTTCCTTACTGGATATTTTATTCCTTATGAGTTTTCCATCTTCCTTGGACCTACTTCCCCTGAAGAATCTTAGGTCGTAAAAGCTTAAATATCCCTTTTCTGGACTCTGGAATCCTTCAATCTTCAATAGTACGCCCACGAGCTACTATGCTTCCTCTCTCCCAGTTGTCACTGCCAACCTTCCGCAAGGAATTGTCTATATTTGTTGTATACTCTGTCTTTTTTTCTCCACTCTCTCCATTTTAGTTTCTTACAGCCTAACTTCTGGCCCCACAGTTCGACTGAATCTACTCTTTGGAGGTCACCAAGGCCTTCCTAATCCCCAAGACTAGTGATACTTTTGTAGTTCTGAGTTCTGTCTTCAAGTTCTCTGTGACAAAGGATCACACCATCTTTTCTTCAAATGCTCTCTTCCCTCAACTTCCTTCTGTTGACACTAGGTTATACTGCTTTGAGGTTGTCCCATCTCACTGACAGCACCTACTCTGTCTCATCTGATGGCTCTCAAGCTTCTTTTTGTCTCCTAAATGTAGGCATTCCCCAAAGAGTGCTGCTCAAGGTTACCTTCTTCAGGAAGCCTTCCCAATTCTATATGAATGGACTTCTATCCCATGTTCCCTCTCTGACTCCCATCCTAAGATACTGTCCTTCCTTTTTCCCTTTCCACCCCCATCAGCTGTAGGCTACTGGTGGTTGGCTTTTAGATCGGGCTCCATTTCTATGGGTGTCTCAGTCAGTCAGGGGACTAATTGTATTTTTTAAACCATTCATCTGAAAAATTGTCCCCACACATATTTCTTTATACCTCTTATTCTCATTCCTCAGTAGTCATCCTTACCCCTTTCTGCTCTTCCTCCTCTCTCTGTCCCTCCCTCTGTCCTTCCTTCCTTCCTTCCTTCCTTCTTTCCTTCCTTCCAGAACAGAAGTGTGGGCCAAAATATTCCAATCCAGAATACTGAGGAGAAGCAGACAAATGGGTGCAGGAAGGACAGAGGCAGAGATCATATGTGTGCACCTCCCTCCCCTGGTTCCTAGCATATCAATGTTTGCTGAATGAATGAATGAATGAATGGGTAGATGAAGTTTGCTCATGACTTGTTTCCTTCAGGAAGCTTTCTCAGACTAACCCAATTCAACATTCTATTTATCCTCTAGCATTGATATACAACAATAATTAGTAAGCTGAGAGGCAGTTTATCACAGTGCATAGTGATCTGGTCTAGGAGTCCAGAAGATCTGAGTTCAAATTCTGATTCATACTGGCTAGGACAGTGATCCTGGACAAGTCACTTAACTCTTAAATGCCCCAGGCCATGCTTTAAGATTATTGAATAAGGTGTAGTGAAGGTTCTGATCTATATTAAAAGAAGACGTTTCTTACAGAGAGCTTCCTATATGCAAGAAATCACAAGAGCAGTTTAAAAATACATACACAAAAGTATATGTACAGAATCACATGGAATGTCACATAGAATGTCAGAGCTGGCAAGGAGATAAGTGGATCCAAACCTTTCAACTTACAGAAGAAGAAATGGAGAAAAATGAAATGTCTAACATACATGTGTTATTGTCTTAGCTTTCTTTTCCTGAGGTGCCCAGGATACAGAGTGGCCAGCTTGAGTGACTCAAGGGAAGAGGTCCAGGATACCCCCACAGCTCAGCCCCTTTTCAGTGCCCCCATTCCGGGGTAGCAGCTACTGTCAGAATCATAACTAGCTTGTCCCCTCCTCCTTCCCTCCCCCCATCCCCAACCAAATAGGAAATAAATTCATCAAGTAGTGACAATGCCCATATCAAGGATATGGTTAGTCACAAAGAAGAACTTCCTGATCATCATAAAGATGAGCACAGTAGGCTAAGAAGTAGGGAAAGCACAGACTTTAGGACCCTGGTAAGCTTTGGTCCCTCCTAGAAGGGGAAAAGACTAAATACATTCTGATTTGTTTCTCATTGTCCCATAAGCCTCCTTTCTCTAGGGTTTCTCTGTCAGTCTTGTTGCTGGGAAGATGGTAGTAGAGTGGAAAAAATGTGGGATGTAGAGTAAATGGACCTGAAGTGATTCCTGGTTCTGTTACTTAATGCCTGTTTGATTTTTTGGCAAGTCACTTAACTCTTCTGGACCTCTGACAGAAGATGAGGAAACTGGACTAGATAAAAATCAGCACTGACTGGAGTCAAAGGACTTGGGTTCAAATCTTACTTCTGATTTGTGCTACCTGTACAGCTTTGGGTCAGTCATTGAACTTCCTTAGGTCTCTACTTCCCTTAGCTGCAGAATGAGATTAGCCTAGATGGCTTCTAAGGTACTTTTAGGTGCAGCTAGATGGTTCAGTGACTCCTCTTTCTGAGTTCAAATCCAGCCTCTGTCATTAGCTGTGTGACTCTAGGCAAGACACTTTACCCTGTCTGCCTCCGTTTCTTCATCTGTAAAATGAGCTGGGGAAGGAAATGGTAAACCATTCCAGTACCTCTGGTGAGAAAACCCCAAATGGGGTCGCAGGCAGTAGAATATGAATGAACAGCAGCAAGGTACCATTTAACTCAAGATTTATAATCCCATTATCTGGTGATCTCTAAGGTTAACTTTTTTTATCGTTTATTGCCTTTATTTTTACATCACAGTCATTTCTGGAAATATGTCCCTTCCTCCTTGAAATTGAGCTCTTGTAGCAAAGAAAAACAGTTAAGCCAAAGTACAAGGTTAACTCTTTCCACTCTAAACCTTTTCCTATGGGATGGAAAGGAAATGAATGAAAGATCTAGGTTCAAAAGGCTTCATTAACTTGAGGGTCACAAGGCAAGTTTTCGAAGAGTTAGAAACTGATGTAGCCAAAGGTACGTGGAGGGTGACTGGGGCAGGGGTTTCCTGGGTCATTTCACTAGGACATTCAAAAAATCCTCCAGATTTGGGAGTCTAGTCAGCTCCCCTCATCCACACGCCTCCTCATTCATTAAACATTTTTTTTATTAAAGTGTTTTTTTTAACTATATGTAGAGCATTATGTTGGATACTGTGAGTGACACAAAATTTAGATAAGACATTGTCTGTTTAAATTCATGGAACTTTCAATATGTTAAGAGGAGAAGGCACAGATGCAGATAGAAGATTGTGCGTCTATAGTGTGCTAAAAATGGTCCAAGGCCCCAAATAAGCCCCCGTCGTTCCAAGAGACAAATGAGAAACCTAAAAACCCTTCCAGGCACTCTCTCTGCTGAGCTACTGCTGGCTTCAAAGGACGTCAATAGCTTTGCTGCCTCCATCTGTCCTCCTTTCTCTGAATGGAGCTAGGATGCCTGAATAATCCTCAGACTGTCACCAGGCTGCAGTGAGGGGAGAAAAGTCATCTTTCCCCTGTGCCTGTAACTGACAAAGATCAGTCCTATTCTGAGAACCCACTGGGGATGGAGAAGCCAGAGGAGCTCTTTTTCAGAGCTTCCAGGTCTTAGGCACAACCGACATTCTAAACAGGGCAGCTGGGTGGCCCAGTGGATTGACACTGGGCCTGGAGTCAGGAAGATTCATCTTCCTGAGTTCAAATCTAGCCTCAGATGCTTACCAGTTGTGTGACTCTGGGCAAGTCAATTCACTCTGTTGGCCTCAGTTTCCTTATCTTTAAAACGAACTGGAGAAGGAAATGGCAAACCACTCCAGTAGCTTTGCCAAGAAAACCCCAAATGGGGTCACAAAGAGTAGAACGCAATGAACAACAACAACAAACATATTAAATATGCCCGGAAGAGTCCAAATTCTACTGCATCCATAGTAGTCAGCAAATAAATATTTATTAAGTGCTGATTATGTGCCAAGCTCTGTGTGTAGCATTGAGACAAAACAAGGCAAAAGACTGTACCTGTCCTCAAGGAGATGACAGTCTAACAGGGGAGACAACCAAGCATGCACATATGTTATATTCAGGATAAAAAAAGAAAAAATTAAGAAGGAAGTCATTAGAATAAAGAGAGGTTGAGAAAGACTTCCTGAAGGAGAAGGGAGTTTAGTTGTGATTTAAAGGAAGCCAGGGAAGGCAGAAAGCAGAGATGAAGAGAGAGTGTTCCAGGTATGGGGAACAGCCAGAGGAAATGCCTAGAGCCAGAGAGATGGAGTGTCTTGTTTGTGGATCAACAATGAGGCCAGTGTCACTGGATCAAAGAGGATGTGTTGGGGAGTATGGTGTGAGAGACTGGAAAGGTGGGTTAGATTAGAAAGGGCTTTGGATACCAAACGGAGCATTTTGTATTTTCTCCTGAAGGAGATAGGGAGTCACTGGAGTTTTCTGTGTGTGTGTGTGTGTGTGTATGTGTGTGCGTGTGTGCATGCGTGTGTGCAGCAGGGGTGGTGGAGAGACCCGACACATTGTCAGACCTCTGCTTTAGTAAAATCATGTTAGTGACTGGAGATTGGATTGGAATGAAGAGACATGAGGCAGGCAGACCCACCAGCAGCTCCTGTGATAATCTAGGTGTGATGTGATGAGAGCCTTTACTAGACTGGGGGATACTATGAGAGGAGAGAAGACATGTTGCAAAGGTGAATTCAACTTAGCACCAGCTTGGCTATGGAGTGGTGAGAGATAGTGAGGAGTCCAGGATGACTTCTTGGTTGCCAGGACTGGGTAGATAGTATTACCCTCTCTGCTAATAAGGAAAGGAGGAGGGGGAGGAGGTTTAGGAGGAAAGATTATGAACTTGGTTTTGGATGTGTTGGGTTTAAGATGTCTTCTGCACCTGAGTGAAAGCAGGGAAAAAAATAAAACCTAGAATGGGACTTCTAGGAGAGAACATATGAAAGGAGAACAGGACCAAATACTGAAAGCATTTCTTCTCATTATGAATTAAACAGGAGAGGGAGAGAAGGAAAAAAAGTGGTGGAGGGGACTAGAGAGAGAATGGAGAGAGGAGGAGGTGAGTAAGAGGAGGACAGAGGAGAGCTGAGAGCAAAGAGATGCTTAGCAGAGAGGGGGCCCCATAGGCAGGGAACCCTGATGAGAATGAAAGACTCAGTCTTAAGATGAGGATGGGAAAGAAGTTGAGTTCAGATGGAGCTATCTCTGGGGAACCTGGGAGAACTAGTAAGTTGTTACACCTGGGGCAAGTTCTTAGAATCTATTGCTTTGTATATACTTTGTGCATTCTTTGTATATACTGTGTATACACAGATGGCCTTTGAGCTCCCTTCCAGTTACATCTATGACTCTTGAAAACTAGGATGGATTTTTTTGTTTTGTTTTTATTTTTTGACAGTGTTGACAGCTAGTAGTTGCTTAATAAATATTTATTGAATTGAATCAGTCCTTGACTAAGTCCCCTTCCAGACCCCTTATCCATTCCTCTACTGTGCTCTTCCCTTTTCCACTTGAAACTTAGATCTTAGCATGTCCTTTTGCCTGAGAAGTGTCTCAATTTCAGAGGAGTCCAGAGAGACTCTTCACATAGACTGTTCACCAAATGGAATCTGTCCAATTCTCTTTCTCAGAAGAGCCTACTCAGTCTGACACAGGGTGACTGCTGATGATGGTGAAGGGGGCAGGCAGGAGTTTCAGTCAATTTTAATCTAAAATGGACAATCTGAAAATCACTTGCCTGTTTCAAGCAAATTGAAATGGATGGCTTTTTAGCCAGTAGGTTTGGATGGAGAGAAGAAGGGAAGCTGTCTACCTGAGGAAACTACAACTCATTGTTTCTGTGAAATCTCTGTCTGTTTGGGTGGGGTAAGGGAAATGTAAGGAAAGAGTAAAGAATTTCTATCCAGATCCATGGTTTTGGGTCATCAAGGTTATTTGAGCATTCTAAAACCTTGATGGGCTAGAAGAAAGAAGAATATTGCTAAACCATCCCTTCCTCCCAGTTTGGTCTGAACTTTTCATTGTTATTTTACTAAAAAAATACCCACGACATAAAAACACAGATTGATGTCTTTGGTGGCTGTTGGTGACCTCATTACTTGGGAGATAAAAGGAGGTCATGGATTTGTACTATACATTTACATCTGGAAGGGACGTTAGCAATCTTCTAATTCAACTCCTTCATTTTACAGATTAGGAAACTGAGACCCCAGAGAAGTTTCTTTGAGTTACTAAAAGTCATAAAGGTAGTGTGTTGGCAAAGTTGGCATTTGAAACCAAGATTTCTGACTCCAATTCCAATACTCTTCCCATTGCATCCAAGGGCCTAGAGTCGTTGGGATGGAGGATGCAGAGAAAGATGGAAAGTGTCCAAGGTGGGACAAGTCTTTTTGGAGGTGGGAAGGTAAACAAGACGAATGCTTGACCTCTAGGTCACAATTCCCACTCTTCTTTGTCTGAATTGTTTAGAATTCTGTGACTCTTACCACTAGGAATAGTGAGATCTCAAAATCTCAGAAGTGCAATGCTGGAAGGTCCCTCAGAGATCATCTAGTCCAAGTTAGACCTGAACAGAATTCCTCTCCACAGCCATCCATGACCAGTGGACGTTCAGCTTCTATGTGAAGACAGCAAGTGATGAGGAGTATGCCACTCTTCAAGGCAGCCCATTCCATTTTGGGATGGCTCTCACTTTTAGAAAGTTCTGCCTTATTTTATACCTCAAACTCCCTCTCTATAAACTTCCCCCAAGTTTGTTCTTAATTCTGCCTTTTGGGTCAACAGAAACAATAATCTCTCTCCTTAGAGGAATTAAAATGTTTGGGGACAGTGATCAAGACTCCTATCTCTTGCCTGGGGTCACAGTCATTAAGTGGCCACACTAGCTCTTGGAATCATGTCAATATTCCTACCATTAGAACAATGATGTAGAAAGTTATTGGGCAAAGATTAGAATTGAAGAATCCATATAGTGTTTGGAGTTTACTGTAAAAAGCTCCATGAGGACAGGGACCTTGTCTTATCTAAACTGTATCTACCTCAGAGCCCAGCACAATGTTTTGGATGTGGTAGGCACTTAATAAATATTTGTTGAATTACATTGGAGTTGTCATTCAGGTAGGGGATGAGGTTGTTTTTGTTTCTTTTCTGGCAAGCAGCATTGAGACAAGGGTGGAGAGCTAGGGGTACAGACTGAATGGGAAATGATCCTCAGAGTGAGCAGAGAGGGAAAAGGAATGTATAAAGTTATCTCTATTGCCTGACCTAGTGCAAGATGTTCCCATCATCCTCTGACCATCTTCTGATCTTCCCCTTCCTTTCAGAGGAGGGCGGGCACTGCTGGGTCATGGCACAAGTACACATCCCTGTGCACATCCACAGCTAGATCCCTGTGCCCTTTCTTGCATCCTTAGCCCTACCCAACCCTCAATTCCCAGAATAGGAATTTCTGTGGTAGGTGGAGGTGAAGGTAGGATCGGGGTCCCCTGCATCCTGGTATCCTGGTATTTAGCCTGAGGTTGGCATTGCCCCCAGGTCCTGTCTAAGCTTGGCTCCTGATGACCTGAATTGAGATCCCTTCAGGTGGGGAGAAGCAGCCTAAAAGCTGAAAGGAACCACTGGGTGTCTTTGTGCTTGGGAGTGGGAGTAGTCCAGCCGTGTAAAAGAGGTGTGTCCTGTGTGTTTTGGGGTGTCAAGGGAGAGCGCTATACTGAGTGTGTGGAAGATACTCCCGAAGTGCCAAAGTGCCCAGAGGAGACGCTGGCATTTGAAAGTGTGGTGCCGCGATGCCAGATGGCAGAGACGATCGGAATCGGCAGACGACAGTAGTGGGATGCTGGAATCCTGCAGGCGGGATGCTAGGGGTGGAGGATGGAGTAGGAACTCCATAAGTCTGGTCTGGGCCGATAGAATCGGTGGGGGAGAGGGGGACTGGGGAGGAGGAATAGTGTTTCCCAAATTGAGGCTGGATGCCTGGATCCAGATACCAGACCCTTCACATGGTCCCCGTTTTTGTAGCTTTTCTCACCCATATTCATTTCCTTTGTTCAGAAAGCAGGAGGAGGGGGAGCGGGGAAGGATAGGGGAGGTGGAAAAGGCGGTGGGGGGAAGCGAGGAGGAAGAGGGAAGACAACTAGAGCCAAGAGGGAGGGGCCCACCAGTGTGCAGGTTGGAACTGTCACATTGTCCCCTCCTTCTGGGCGGGTTCAGAGGTGTGTCGGAGCTCTGCCAGAGACCCAAACCAGGGCACCCCCAGGGCATTAGCAGGTTTGCACTGCGCCTTCCGGGGTGCCACTCTCATGGGAAGTAAGGGGGACAGAGGATTCTGAGCTGGGGGGTACTGAGGCTGGTCAGTTCAGGTGCCTGGGTTCGTTCACCAGCTGGTGCCTGCTTGGGTCACCTTGGGTAAGTCAGCGTCTTGGTTTTCGCTCAGGATCATAAGTCCTTGTCTTGGACGTGTGTGGGAGTTAGGGACCAGCCCACCCTGGAGGAATAGGGACCTCTCCCCTTAGCATGGCGCCCGCAAAGAGCGAGGGGTCCTGACCGTCTGGAGACTGGGGACTAGGAGGACTGCCTGGGACCCCAGCTCCAGAAGCACTCCAACGGAAGCGGGACACTGTGTACGCGATGGGGCTCCCGGTTCCTCTCTTGGCGGTGGGGTCCTCATCGGTGATTCCCACCCTGTTCCAGGTGCAAAAACAGGGGCGCTATCTCTTTAAAGCTTCCAGGGCTGCTACCGCACCATGTGATTGCTTGAAAGGCTGAGCGCTGGCGCTGCAGCAGAGGAGTTCGGAGGAGGATGAGCTGCGGCTTGCAGCCGCCCGGTGCCCGCAGCCCAGCCCAGCTTCGGGCTCTCCCTAAGCCCTGGCCGGGACCTGTGGTCCAGGCTCCCCGGGGACCCACCTCTGGAACCACCTGCTGGTCAGCTGGCAGGATGGTGAGCCCCTTGCCTGCTGGGCACTGGGGGGGACAGTGGCAGGGGTATTGGATGGGATCCCTGGGGTGTACTGCTAAGGGGGCTGGGTTGGTCACACCTGATAAAGGGAGTGGAAGGGTGAAAGGGGAGTGAGCAGAGCTATTTTTAAATTGCTGAATGGAGTCTGTGGGAATGATAAGAGACAAGGGCAGAGATCTGTCAAGAAGAGGGCTGGGGCTGCCCTCCCCCTTTGGCTCTGGGTGTGGGGTACATGGTGTGCCAAGGGGCTCCACCTAGGGCATGCCTCTAGGGGGTGCCAGGACAGCTTCCCTGCCCAGGCTCTGTTTTTCCCTAGCAGCGAGCTTACCCCCTTGGCTCCCATGCCCGCAGGTACCTGCTGTGTGCCCACCAGTGCCTGCTGGCTGATGTTCCTGCCCTTTGCCCGCCATGCCCCACTCCATATCGGCCTTCCAGGCCGCTTACATTGGCATCGAGGTGCTCATCGCCCTGGTGTCAGTACCTGGGAATGTGCTGGTGATCTGGGCAGTGAAGGTGAACCAGGCTCTTCGTGATGCCACCTTCTGCTTCATTGTGTCGCTGGCTGTGGCCGATGTGGCCGTGGGTGCCCTGGTCATTCCTCTCGCCATCCTTATCAACATTGGTCCCCAGACCCATTTCTACACCTGCCTCATGGTGGCCTGTCCTGTCCTCATCCTCACCCAGAGCTCCATCCTGGCCTTGCTCGCGATTGCTGTTGATCGCTACCTCCGAGTCAAGATCCCACTCAGGTCAGTAGGTGATGACCCAAGGTAACCAATCCTTCTGTGTCTGGGTAGCCCTGGATGACATCAGGTGCCACTGGCAGTGTGGGATGTACTGCGTTTCTGAGTTCCCCCACTTTCCTTCCCAACACATCTGAAGAAACAGAGGAACAAGTGGAATATACCCTCAAAAATGTTGATGTCTCCAGGCATATTTTGTCTGGGCATCATGCCTTCTGTCCTCTCCTTGGTGTCAGAGTACTGTTAGGTTGGTAGGTAGGAATTGGATAGGCAAGAAGGGAAGGCTCAGACTTAGTGAAGGGCTGCTAGAACAGGGAGAATTGGTGGGCATGTGAGCATAGTCTCACCAGCTGGTATACCAGAGAGGGGAGCTTTGCCTGTTATCTCAACATGGTCCCAGAGGCTCAAAGCTAACTTCCATTTCTATTCTGAAAGCTGGTCTGGGGGACTAGGGACATGTGATGGGGAAATATCAGCTAATGCTTGAGCCCAGAGCCATGGGGACTGTAGTTTGAATGAGACAGGGACAAGAAAGAGGCCAGGGCTGTAGAGTCTTGGGGTTTGATGCCCCCTTTTCCTCAAACCCCTAGTAAGCCAAGAGAGAGAGATGGGGAGGTGGGAACAGAATTGCTGGCCCAGGGAAATGGATCTGCCTTTGGAGTTGCATTGTGGTACCTAAGGGACCTATTTCCTCCTATCTACTGCCCATTCATATGCTATTTGTTGTGGGCATTAGGGAGGGAACTGTTTATATTCTATCTAATGTTCTTTGTTCTGTTGAAAAAACATTCTGAGTCGTAGTCCATGGAACAAGGTAGGAAGGAGGATTCCCTCTGGTATCTGGGTAGAGCTATTGCCCAGGCAGTGTCAATCCTCATTGCTGATGCCCAAGTTCACATCAGAGCTCAGTGACCATGGATGCCAGGACATGATGTAGTTCCCCGGGCAGGGCCTGTGCCACCTAGTGCCAGGGAGCACCCTGGACAAGTGCCAGGTAATGGCCATGCCAGCATACCCACAAAGCGTGCTGGTCTCTTCTCTAAATGTGATAAACTTCCCTTTCTCTCTGGAGCCTTGACCATCTTTGGCACCTGCTGATTTGCAGATAGGCAGGGGGACTGCTGTTTGGTGGTCTGCAGGTCGAGTCTGCTCTGACCATCTGGGCAGGAGAAAGCAGTGTTCGAAGTGTTTGTTTCTCTTTTGCATTTGAACAGCTCTTTTAATTTCAGTCTTTCACCCAGTATTTGTCGAGTGCCTCCAGGTGTAAGATATTGGACTAGATTCAAAGGTAACTAGGAGATGAGTCCTACCCTCAGGGAACTTCCCATGGCCTGGCTTGACCAAATGCTTTCACATATGTTACCTTTTTCTGTCTTCATACTAACTCAGTGAGGTAGAAAGGGTCTTATTACTATGTTATAAATGAGAAAACCCAGACTCAGAGGGGATGAAGTGACAGCTGCAGCCACACAGCCAGTCAGTGCCAGAACTGGGAGAAGAAACCAGGGTGACTCCTCCTCCCCTGATGCCTGATGTCTTCCTTGGGGGTCATCTGGTACCTCAATACCAGACAACCTCCAACCCTTTCCTCTGATGAGTTTCCTGTCGCCAAGAGTTGTGCCCTTTGCTCCAAAAAGGCAAGGTTTTGAATCCTTTGTAAGATCAGCCGTAGTGGAACTTAAGGCACATATATGGTGGCTCTGTGATGAGGAGTGACTATTAGCAGGTCTTTGTATTGCTTAGATGATTCTGATCTTAGCACATTACACATGGGATGAGTCCCATGGGCCCAGGACTTGATTATAGGGAAAACACCCTCCAATGTAGCAACTCTTCCTTTCCAGAAATCCTAACTTTTGAGTGGATGCCAACTGGAAGCAGGCGAAAGCCTTGTTGATGTTACTAATATCATTAACAATTAGAACATACTGTTGTCTCCCCAAGGACGGGAGGGAAGGTCTGGTCTCACAGAGAATGAAGCTCACACCCACTCTGCCAGTTCCTTAGCACTCAGACTCCTTCCCCCACACAAGCATCTTTCTTCAAGGTGCAGCTGTGGCTTTAATGGGGAGACTGCTGGATTAGAAGATTGGAGCTTTGAATCTCGGCTCAGCTACTTATGGAGTGACCTTGGACAAGCTGGGGTTTCCTCCTCTGTAAAATGAGATTGTTGGACGAGAAGGTTGAGTCTCTCCCCACTCGAACTCTCTGATCTGATCCTATTCTCTCCTGCAGGTCTTCCTCTTTCTCACCTGCTGGCCAGCAGCCAGCCAGATGTCATCTCCCTCACCTCAAATTCTCCAAGAACACTTTGTCTGGATCTTTCCTTTACCTTTATTGTTATTCAATATTAGTAGTCTATATGTGTATCTCCCTTCTCTCTTCTTTCCTTCCTCCCCACCCCCTACGTTCTCCCACCTCAACCCCTGAACTTGTAAATGAACATTTCCTTTTCTGTCTTTGTGTATGTGCCCTATGGGGGGGCCATCTCCAGATGACTCCAGAGAATACAGTGAGGCTGGTGACCTTGCATAGCCCTACCTCACTTAAATTCAGTTCACCTGCAAGTTTATGGCATCTCCTTCCTGATGTTATAATCCTTTTCAAGAATGAGGGGCAAACAACCACAATGTGCCCAGCACCTGCTCTCAGTGGGAGCTTAATAAACGTTTGCTTGAATGGAATTGGAATCTAGTCCATTGTCTTGGCAGGATCGTCCTCATTCTATTCCAGTCTTCCCCCCTTCCTTCCTTCCTCCCTCCTTCCCTGCCTTCCCTCCTTTCTTCTTTCCTTCCCTTTCTCTCTGTCTCTCTCCATTTCCAAAGACACACTCTTTGGATATGATGTCACTTGTGCTTTCTTGATGTCCATTATCTCTCCCTCCTCGTTGCCCCGTCTATGTTCATTCTTCTCTTTGTTCTGCCCTCAATGACTGAAGAGGTCAGCTACTCCATCTTGGTTTAAACACCAAACCTTTAGGAACTTGGGGGTGATGAGAAAATCCCAGACTTAACATGCTCAGGCTAAGAGCAGGGCTCTTCCCAAGTAAGATGCTTATTCTGCAAATTTTGCTTGGGACCCAAGTAGCTATTCACTAAGATAAGCAAAAGAAGGCAAGGAGAGACCCTTTCTAGGAAGAGAACAAGGAACAAAAAGTCAACTTCTGTTTGTCTCCCAGGGCTTCTTTGAAGACACAATATGATGCGGTGGAAAGAACGTTGAATCTGCAGTCTGAGGACTGGCCCCTGTGTGACCTTGGGCATGTCTTCCCCTTTTGGGGTTGTTCCCTCTTCTGTGAAATGAGAGGCTTCAATTAGAACGACTCCTTAGGTCTCTTCCACACCTATATTCAATGATTCTTGACCATCTCAGGGCTCCCCTGCTTGTATCTGGCCTCTTAAGGTGGAGATATGGGGTAGGGGGACTTGCTGTGATATTTCCTAGACCAGGTCCATCCCCATTACTCCCTATGCAATGGATAAGCAAGGAATGAAATCTGTTCTATTGTCAAATGCCTGGGAGCATGGTATCTGAGAACATGGGAATACGGGCAACTGAGGAAGATTTTTACATCTCTAACCAGAAGCATTGGAAGCATTTGACTTCTACCCCAGATGGCCAACCAAAAGCATCTCTAGCCTCTGTCACCATCCCTGGGGATTTAATTAGAATTGACTAAGTTCTGGGGTACTCCCTGTGTCCTCTGTGTGACCAGCAGAGAGAAGGGAGACCTTCGTTGGACCAAACTATTACTTAAGGCATTTCAAGGGGAAAAGGGAGTAGTATGTTGGTCATCCAGCCATAAATGTGAGAAAGGATGGTATGAAGGAAGGCTTAGGCTTTCAAGATTGAGATCCAGTTATCACAAAATAATCAAGCCATTGATTTGCCACTAATAACTTGTTTGTATAATGATTTGCATATCATTTTCATACAGTGTCAGCATGGTTAGTATTCCCTTCTTCTTCCTTCACTCTTCCTTTCAGGAGACTTCTAACATCTGTTCTTCTGCTTGCCCTGTCTTAGAGGCCATGTTTGAATTGGTTCTGTCACATCCATCATGGCACTCAAAGGGAGTGTCTGTTCTAATGGGTCTTGAGCTTTGTGCCACCAGCTTCCACCCCCACCTACCGTTTGCTGCCTGTTTTTCCCACACTGGCTTGGGAAGGGTCACAATATTCACTCTATCCTTGGTGGGGGAAGGCTATCTCCTCCTCTTTGAGTCCCCAGGAAGTAAAGAAACAAGGAAGTAAGGGGATGGAGGAAGGGAAAGAGAAACAGAGGAATCCCAAGACTCAAGTAATAGATTGCAAACTCAGCTATCAGGGAACCTTTCTTCGTTGCCAACCTAAATGTTCAGTGTGCTGTGATTCATTATGGCTGAGGACTGTTCTATGAGCAAAGAGCCAAAGAACAACCTCTCCCCCGCAAAAAAAACAACCCAAAAAAACCTGTTTGGGAACTACTGATTAGGATTATTTTGTAGGATTTAGAGCAGGTGTACCTTAAAAGATACCTAGTACAACTTCATTTTATAGGGAAGGAAACTGAATCCTGGTCACATAAGCAGTACCACAGCTGAGATTGGAACTCCAGTTTTATAATTCTAAATTCAGTTCTCTTTCTTCCATATTACACTTTTACTCATGCATTGGACTGTGGCAAGGTTCTCCAGGGACTCAGTTACAGGCAAGTGGCTTAAGGAATTCTCAGTCTATCTAGCTGGAAAGAGGACTGGTTTAATAGTCAAGAGACTGTCAGATTTGCTGTGGGACCTTGAGCAGATCACTGTCTCTTCATTCCCTGATTTGTTAAAATAGGAGTTTAGATAAGATGGTGTCTGGAGCCTCTTTTGACGGTCAGATTTTGTGATTCTTTCACAACTAGCTATTGCCTCAGGTCTAACCAATTCGTTTTGGGTGACCAGACATTGCTGTTGGTCTTACATGAACAAGAAATTAGAGGATTTAGGAATAATTTTTCAAGAACTTAGTGGAGTGGTGTTAGTTTTGCTTTTTTGTATTTTTTCCAGATGGTGTGAGTTGTCACACAGCTTCGCATCTACCTCTTGCTCCCCTCCCTCCAAGTCAGGGACACCTCTACCCCAGTGGGCAGCAGGGTCTGTACCAATCCTGCTTCTGTTCATTGCTGGGTGTTTGCCTCACCCAAGATGTGAAAGAAAAGCCATGTGGGGGAGGGTTGAAAGTCTGGTTGGATTAGGCCCTGACAGAAAGAAATGTTAAAAATTGAATTATGGGTAGATTAGGGATTACTTAGCTTTTTCACCACCTGCTGCCCTAGATTGGCCTTGGCTTCATTTGATCAGTAAAGGGGGTGACAACAGTTATCTAATCCATCTGCCCATACATCAGTGGGGCTGAACAGGGGAGGTTTTATGGCTTTCTGTATCCTGGAAGTATTTGTAGTCTAAGTCCAGAAATTTGCAGAGGAAGAGAAAGTGAATAGTTTGAGTCTTCTCTATAAAGGCACATGGCTTGCATAGGGAAAACTAGTATAGTCATTTAGAATAAAAGCCTTTTCAGAAACACGAGACAACCTTCAGGTTAGTTTCTTCCTATATGTCTAGGCTAGGTCCTCATTACTTCTCTTGGTCTCTTGCAATAGACTCCTAATTGTCTTCTTCTGCCTCTAGCTTCTCCTTCCTCCAATCCATTAATCTTCCTGTGGTTGCCTAGAGAAAGCTAGGTAGTGCAATGAATAAAGTTCTGGGCCAGGAGTCCTGGAAGACCTGAGTTCAAATCCAGACTCATGTACTTACTATCTGTGTTACACTGGGAATGTCACTTAACCTCTGTTTCTTCAATTTTACAAGGAGAGTGGTAACAGTCCTTACCTTCCAGACCTGGAAAGCTCAAAGGAGATGATATTTGTAAAGTACTTTCCTTCCTCTGACACTACTCTTTTCTGGTTGTATTCCTGGTCAAAAATCTTTAATGATTCCTCTTGATCTATTTTAAAAAGCCCAAACTCCTTAGTTTTGCATTTAAAGTCCTTTGGGATCTGGTCTCAATCTGCCTGTCTAAATTTATCTCCCATTTCTTCCCCACATAAATTCTACGCTGCCACCAAGGTGGACGATTTGCAGTTCTCTGGACAAGACTTTTCCACTTATGCACCTCTGCCCCTGACATTCCTGCTGCCTACAAGATTCATTAGTCCCATCTCCCTCGCTAAAACCCTGCTTGCTTTTAAGGATTATAGGACATGGATATTGAGCTGGAAGGGAACTTTAGAGTCCATCCACCACAACCACTTCCCTCCATTTAACAGATGAGAGAACTGTGGATCACGAAGGGGAAGTGATTTCCCCATAGAGATACAAGGAGGAAGGGTCAGGGGAGGGATTTGAACCTATATCCTCTGTCTGCAGAGTCAGTGCTCTTTTTTCTGTATTATACTCCAAACCTAGAGCAGTTTAGTGATACAGTGGATAGAACACTGAACTTGGAGTCAGGCAGACTCACCTTCCTGAGTTCAAATCTGACTTCAGACACTTACTAGCTCTGGGACTGTGGGCAAGTCACTTAACTTTGTTTGCCTGTTCCCTCATATGTAAAATGAGCTGGAGAAGGAAATGGCAAACCATTCCAGTATCTTTAAGAAAACACCCAATGAAGTCACAAATATGACTGAAACAACTGAACAACAAAATGTTCCTTACCATAGAATCTATCTCCAATGCCAATTACTTAAAAAAAAACCTCCTCTATTTTTCATATGTATGTGATTTCTTTCCCTTGTTAAATCCCATTGGATTTTGTATCTTTCATATGGTATTTGCCATGGGTTGCCTTGTCTGATTGCTCTTTGTGAATGTACCTCATCTTTCCTACTATGGTAGATTGTAAGCCCTTAAAGGCAGGCCTAATGTGTTATATATCTTTGTATCTCTCCCCCTCAACATTTAGCATAGTGCTTTGCATACAGTACATGCAATGTTTGAATGATAGTGAGGGCAGAATCAATAGATAGCATTTTCAGCAAGAGGGATCTAAGTGAGATATGAAGCTGAACCCTTCCCAACAGGCATGCCTTCTGGAGCACTGCAAGATGATTTGAGTAAAGCACAGAGCTTGTTTGGTGACAGGGGGTGGGTGATAGATGACTCCCAGAGGGTCTTCTCAACCTCCTAGCACATTAGAGCAGGAAGGAACTTGAACATCATCTGATAATCCAAGTATTTTATTATGTAGATGAGAAAACTGAGATCTATAGAGTTTACATGACCACAAAACATTAGAGGGGAAGGCAGGTTTGGAACCTAACCCAGTGGTCCTTTTACTATACCATGTTGCCTCCTATTTATGGCAATTCTTGTGTCAGGCTGAAAAGAAGGACCTGCCCATCCCCAAGCCTCTAACTACATGTACTGTGTCTGTGCCTGGCATCTTTCAACCTATCTGCCCAGGCTGGGAGGAAGAAGGAGGAGAACATAGGTCTACTCTTTGTTTCACCAGACTTGGGCATCTTTCTTATTCATTTTCCTATGCTCCTTTGATGAAAAGACAGATTTTCTCTTATCCAGGGCTAAAGGTCCAGAGAGCAAGGACCCCAGGCCTTTGGGGTAAAAGATGAAATAGGGTAAGTAGCAGGCAAGAGTAATGAAAGTGATGGTTGAGAAATAACAGTTCTCTTGTGGCTCATTTTACCCCCACCCCCGTTACAGCCTTGTTAACATAAATGACGTAGAGGCAGCTTCTGCCAAGGAGTGAAAAACAAGATGGTAGGGGTGGTGGTGGTGGGGATATAGCTTCCTCTTTGCTAGGGTGCCAGGGGAGAGAATAGACAAGCAGAAACTGAGCCTGGACACAAAGCATCAGCAGAGCTGTGCCCATACTCCACTGAATTAGATGGTAGTTCCTGTCATTGTGGCAAGCTTGTAGATGAATATCTAACACTAGCTACTATTCTCAATGGCAGGGCAGGGGCTTGGGCTGGATAGAAAGCAGCTGGCAAGGGGACTCTGGCATGGGGAAGAGGAGTTTGGGGGCATCTTGCTCTGAACATCCCAAGCCTCTTTTAGACTAAGACTTGAGGTCTGCAGTGTAATGGAGTCCAGCATTTGACTGAAGGACTGACAATGTACAAAATACACTTTTCCTATCCAACATATGCTCCTCTGCTCACATATTCAACCCTTTCTCTGACTGTCCTCCCACATCTGTTCAAACAGTATAAAACTAGGCTAGGCAATCAGGGAAAATAGCAGGTTGGACTCCACCCTAGCGATGATGTGCCTTGGTGAGAATTCTGCCTTGGACCTGTCCCACCCTCCTTGGTAGCCCTTGGTCTGAGGATGGCGTCCCCTTTATCCTTGGCCATACAGGGACAGAGGGACAGAGCTAAGGCCATCTGGTCTGTGTAAAAGGCCCTTCTCTACCTCCTTGCTGTTGGAGGTGGCTATTGAGGAGCATTCAGCAACACCCTAGGCCTTTTTCTCAATCTTCTGTTTTATTCCCTTGTAGGTACCTCTGGTATAGCCACAAACATGGGGATAAATAATTCACATGCCAAGCCCTGTCTGGGAGCTCTGGGTGAGGCTGGGAATCCTCTAGAATTTCTAGAGACAGAAGATGTGCCACCCAGATCCATAAAGGAGCACCCAGGGATTGGGATAGCTGGTTCTTTCCTTTCATTGGCTCAGAGCAGTGAGCTCCCTCCTCAGGGATGCACTTTTTGCTTTCCAGGATCCAAGCAGCAAGAAGAGAGTTGGTCACTTTAAAATTTGGGGGCACGATACTTCCGATGGATTCGTATTCCATTCACATTCATATTATTATTCATATATTAGAGATTGATTTCTTTATTAGAGGGACCAGAATTTAAGACTATCCCAAAGGACCAAGCTGGGTCAATTGGCACAGTGAATTTTTTTTAATCCATAAGACAAAGAAAATAGAGATAGGAAGATGAAAATGTTTATTGCAAAGTAAAATTATATTTCGCAGCAGTTGATAGTTCTGTTCCTGCTAGCATCAAAATCCCAGGGCTCGTAGGCTGTCAGGATCCACTAGCGGTTATTTGATCCATCGTCTTGCCTCTACATAGCCCAGGCAGATTGGAGTCCTTCCTGCCTTGGGTCAAGCTTTAGGGACATTACCATCCAGCAAACACCATCATCCAGAGGCTCTCCAACTCCAGCTGTTCCTTGGGTTTTTTCCTTTGTTTTGATCTCCACCTTCCTTTCAGGAGGCTGTTCTTTCCATTTAAATCTCCAGCCACATTGACTTTGGGGATCTCTGATTTCCTAAGCCATTACTTCCCTTTCTCTTCTGCTCAGTATCTAGACCCACATGCTAGGAAGAGATGACTCCTTTATGGATTTGACCTAAATATCTCTACAGTCACTTCTGGCTCTGAGGTTCCACGAGCCAGGAGGTACTAACTAACCTATTGTTGGGATCTAGAGGGAATTCAGGCAAGTAGACTGTAGGAAGTCACCACATTTTTTTTAGGAGGAAAGAAAGATAGCAACTCAGCTGTTGAGGTGGCCTGTCCTTACCTGGGAGTGACATTATGGAAGATGTAACCAATCCCTGTACACCCAGGGTGTTCCCCATTTCTGCTGGGTAGAAGATGCTTGTCTTACTAGGTGGAGGGGTGTTTTTCTTCCATCCCGTCAAAGCTACCTCAAAGCAGCAATAAGAAATGGTATCTAGAATGGATCTAGAGCAGAAGGATTGCTGAGCTACTTATCATATTGAGGATGGAGGCTTTTCACCTAACTCAGCAGAAACCATAAGTCACCAACACAAGTTTGTGGAGTGCCTGTAGAGTGTCTGCTGCTGCTGGGTAAGATGGACAGGTCAGAAAAGCTGGGTGGATGTTGCGTGTGTGTGGCAATAGGAATGTGTGTCTTGAAAGGCTAATTTAGAAATGATGCCACTGGCTCTTGACACAGAGTCAGTCTTCCTTGGCTAGACACCTCTGCATCCATCACTCCCTTGCAGAGGGGTCACGGGATCATAAGATTGTAGACTTAGAGCAGGAAGGCAATTTGCAGACTAACCTCCTCATTTTATAGATGAGGAAAGGGAAGTCCAGGGATGTTAAGTGAGTTATCTAAATTTGCATAGCATAAAAGGCAGAATCTGAATTCAGGTGTTTTGATTTCAAAGCTTATGCTTTTTCCACTGTAGCCCCTGTACTACCCACCTTGATATGTGGAGTCCGGAAATCTGAATTCTAGTCTTAGCTCTCCTAAAAGTTGGCTACGTGGTTACAGTTGTCATGTCACCTGCCTGGTCTTATGGTCTTCATCTATAAAGCAAAGATGGAGGAAGAGAATGAACTAGAAAAATTTTATCATTCCTAAAATTCTGTGATTTAGCTGAGTCTTGAAGGAAATTAGAAATTCTAAGAGGTGGAGATGAGGAGGGAGCACACTCCAGGTATAAGGGTCAAAGTCACTGACCCACTCAATAAACTCTAGTGACTCCCTATTGCCTCTAGGACAAAATAAAGTTTCTTTGGCATTTATAGCCCTTCACAACCTGTCTCCTCTAACTTTCCAGCCTCTTTATGCATTTCAGAAACACCTTTTAGTTGTTCAAAGAACAACTCTTCAGCATAAAGGTGTGGAGAGAGGGAAGATGGGTGATGGAGTGTTGTGTATGAGGAACAGATCTGGAATCTGGATCAGGAGATTTAGACTGAAACCTCAGGACCACTTCTTGTCAGCCGTGTGACCTTGAACTAGTTACTTAATTTTTCTGAACCCCAGTTTCTTCATTTGTAAAATGAGGGGGGTGGTGGTGAGCTGGATGATATCTAAGGCTTTTTGTAGCCCGAAATCCTATGATTTCCCTTCTCCACAGTGGTGGAATCGGGAAAAAGTTACATGTAACAGGGGGAGAATGAGGTGGTTGACAGAAATATGTTCCAGATGTGCTGCTATAACCCACAGAGTGGAGGAGCCTCCGGAGGATAATGGAGAATTATTTTATTCCTAAACCGTTCCTGTGCAATAGGTGAGCAAAATATACTGCCCTCTCTGCCCTGCGGAGGAGGAAGCAGGTTCAGCAGAATGGCTTTTCTGGATAGTGCCAGAGAGGGCGCTTAGTCCTGAGTCCCAGTGGGAAATGCTTCACAAATGCTTGTTGATTGACTGATTGATTGACAGGATGTGTGACATTTAGGAGAAGGAAAGTGAAGGACCAATGGCCAACTTATCCTCTCCCTCGTCTTGGGGAAGCTAAGCTAATCACTCCCCCAGGAGGCTACTGTTGTACCTCAACTAAAAGTCACCTCTCCAGGGAGAAAAGCCTTTCCAGTATTTTAGGACTGTGTTTCTCTGGGCCCACCTGCGGTGCCCAGTTATAGCATAACATAAATATAACAATATTACCCCTGTGAGGAAAGGATCCTATTATGGGCTCCCAGGGGCTGTTCTTGAGAGCATGATTAGAAGCAGTGGATTACCAAGGCCTGAGGGAAATGCAGACAAACACACAGATGGTTTTGTGAAGTCCCAGGGGGCCAATAAGGAGGGAGACTGGGGGATGGGCTGGGGTTTAGACCAAGCCTGGAAGGATGGAAGTAATATTCCTCACTCACAGATTTAGAATCGCCAGACACCTAGCATGTTCAGTTCCCCTTATTTTACAGAGAAGGAAACTGAGATCTAAAGTGTTGAAGGAGCTGGACAAGACCCTCGGAGTCCTGTTGTAGCAGAGCCCTCTGGTCCTGACCCCCAAGTCCAGGACTTGACGTCACAGAACTACTCAAATCAGAAATTCATAGTGATTAAGGAGTCCTTCCTTTAATGGAAGGATTAAGGCATTGACGAATTTAGAACAAGAAGAATCGTATTCAAATCTGCTTCCTAATTGAGTGACCTTGGGCAAGTCACTTAACTTCTCATTTATAAATGAGAGGGCTTAGATTTGTTGATCTCCAGGGTCCCTTCTCTCTCTAAGAGTCTGATTTCTCCCTACCCCTTTCTCTACTGCCTCAGCTCTACCTAGACCTCAGTCTCACTGCTCTTAAAACCAGAATATCAGATATCCTTAACTAGTCTGACTTTCTCAATTTATAAATAAAGAAACTGAGGTTAAGAGCAGGGATTTAACTGCTGGTAAGTGGGGAGAGTCACGAACTGAACTCTGAATCTTCTGAAGAGCCAGGTTCAAAACTCACCTCTGATGCCTACTGTCATTCACCTCCCTGAGCCTCAGTTTCCTCTTTCGTAAAATGGGTGTGTTAGACTAAATGGCCTCTGATAGCCTTTTCAGATCTAGAGCTGTGATCTTGTGACCCTCAAATCCACTGTGCCATATACCTATGACCCCTATATCTATGATCCTATGACCCCAAATCCAATGTCCTTTCTACTCACTGGGCTGCCTCCTACTGTGGTCAAACAGATCAGATTTGGAGTCTCTGGCCCATTTCTGTCTTGCGCAGGAATAAGGTCCTCTCCCAATCAGGAGTAACCTTTGCCCCTCTTCCTCTTTGTTTTCATCTGTGTCTTTTTAGCTCTTTGTCTGAAATGCTAAATGCTGTGCAGATAGCTGTGTCCTCCCTTGCTGAGATTTTTGTTATTCAGTTGTTTCACTCATCTCTGACTCTCTGTGATCCCATTTGGGTTTTTTTTGGCTAAGATACTGGCGTGATTATGCCATTTTATTCTCCAGCTCATTTTATAGATGAGGAAACTGAGGCAAAGAGGTTGAAGTGACTTGCCCAGCGTCACACAATGAGTAATTGTCTGCAGGCAGATTTGAATGCAGGAAGAGGACTGACACTCCCTGTCGGATCCTTCTCCTTGACCTTTTCAATGTCCCTAAAGTACAATACTCTTCTCCACTTGCTTTCTGAGTTTTTGCCAATCTATGCTCTGCCTCCTCCACCAGGCTGTGAGCTCACATCTAGACAGCACCGTCTTTGGAAGTTCCTCTCCTGGACAAGGGGACAGATTTGCATGAGATCAGTTAATGGAGCTCATTGACTGACTCTCAGTGAATGAGAGGTAAGGAAAGAAGCTTCTAAAAGATGAGGAGGAGCCAAAAAGGGGAGGATGACTCACCAGGGGCAAAGATACTAAGTTCACCTCTGGAACTTTTTTTTTAAAGATTATTATTGATACATTTGGTTTTTATATAAATTCCATTTCTCATTATATCTCTCTCTTCTAGGAAAGCCATCCCTGACAAAAATTAATAAAAGAAAAAATAGTTTACTAAAGACCAACCGAATCTGACATTTTATGCCATGTTCCACACCCAGTCTCTGGCTGATGCAAAGAAGGGAGAAGACACATTTTTATAGCTCTTTTTGGGGGCCATGCTTGGTCACTCACTATAATTTCCCATTATTTCATTTCTGTTTTGCTCTTATCTTTTCCATTTACATTGCTGCAGTCATCCTATTCCGGCAACTAGGTGGCAAAGTGGATAGTGTGCCAGGCCTCTAGTCTTCAAGACTCCTGTTCCTGGGTTCAAATCCACCTCAGACACTTACTAACTGGGTGACCCTGTCCAAGTCACTCCACCCTGTTTGCCTCAGTTTCCTCATCTGTAAAGTGAAGGAAATGGTAAACTGCTCCAATACCTTTGCCAAGAAAATCCTAAAGAGGGTCATGACTGAAAAATGACTGAAGAATTGCAAACCGCAGTCATCCTGTGTGTTGTTGTCCTGATTCTGCCTGCTTCACTTTGCATAAGTGTGTATCAGTCTTCTGATCCTTCTTCACATCCTTTATTTTCAGTTTCTTTTGGTGCAGGCGTATTCTGTGACCATCACAGGCAACAATGTGTTTAGCCATTTTCCAATTTGGGGGAATCTACTTGATTTCCAGTTCCTTGCTACTATACCAAGTGCTGCTAAAAGTTTTTTCTGTGTATTCGTAGGATCTTTCTTTTTAATTCTTGAACTCCTTGGGGTATATTCCGAGTAGTAGGATCTCTGGGTCAAAGTATGTGGGCATTTTAGTCACTTAGCATAATTCCAAAATTCTTCCCAGAATAATTTGACCAACTTACAGTTTCACTAGCAATAATTTAGTGTTATTGCCTTCTGAAGTTTTTGTTTTTTGAAAAAAATTTAATATGGACTTAACAAGTATTAACACATTTTAACATTTCAATATATACAGAACAGAAAAAGAAGATTGTAAATGAAATCAAGATCTATATTAAAGGTTTAAAAAGTCTATAGTAAATTTAACATGATATGACCAGCATTGCCTTTCATCTCCTTCTGAACTTTTATCTCTTTTCTGTATATTTTTAAAACTTTCATGAAAACTCTCTGGGGGTGTGGCATTGCTTTTGCTCCATTCTGTCTCCAAAACTTTACTCCCTAAAACATAAAAGCCCTGCTTTTTTATTAAAAAATAATTATAGTCAAGACATGGACAATTGAGGTTTTTTTTAAAAGGGAGAACTCTTCATCCTCAAAAATTAAAAATAGTTTATATAGCACTTCATGATCATAAAAATGCATGTAAAATGCATCCCCTTCTTGCTTTGACCTTTGAAATCTGAAAGAGAAGGATGATATTATCTTGGTTTTACAGAAAACTGAAGCTCTGGGTGATGAAATGATTTGCCCCAGATTACAAAGCTATTAAGTAAGAGAGTGGCAACTGAGGAAAGTCTGAGGTAGGGCTCTGATCACTGGACCACACTCAGCGGAGTAGGGAGAGCTCTGGCTTGGAGAGAGCCTAACTTCAAATTCTGACACAGGTACTTACTAGTAATATGACCTTGGGGCAAGTAAGTTACAGAATCAGAGGACCTAAGATGTGGAAGGGGCCTCAGGGACTCATAGATTTAACCATTTGTCCAACCCGTATAGGAACAGCCAATCTCAGCCCCTCCTTTTACAAATGAGGAAATTGGCAAAACTCCAAGATCATTTTCAGATTCTTTCCATCCATGTTTCCCCATATTGTACTTCAAAAGCTCATATGTAAGACTCAATAACTGTTAAAGTTCATGTTATTAGTTCCTAACTTAACCTGTTGGAATTCTAACCCATTGAGATGTTTTCAGAGATTCTGTCACTCAGTCAGTTGGTTATCCCTGCCAGCTTTGTGTGGTTTGCAAATGAGATGAGTGTGATGTCTAGACCTTTATCCAAGGCTAATAAAAATGATAGACAGCACAGGACCTAGGACAGATCCCTGGAGAACTCAGTTGGAGGTCTCCTGACAAGTTCAATTTAATCAATATTTGTGATATATGGCTTTGTACCAGGCATAAAGAAGAAAATGAAATAGCTCCTGCCTTCAAGGAACTTACATCCTACTGCAGGGCCAGCAGAAGGTGTATAGCTATATACATATAGAATATTTGGGGTGAGAGAAATTATTAACATCTTGGAGGAGTCATGAAGTGGTATTTGACCTGAATGAGAAAGGGATATAGGGAGTCTCAGAGGTAGAAATGAGGAGGGAGGACATTGCAGGCATGGATAATTATCCATTTCAAGGTACAGAAATAAGAGATGGACAGCCAAGCTTGGGAAATAGACCAGCTTTGGACCTCAAAACCCGTCTACATTGTCTCCTATAGTACTTTCTTCTTGTCAGAGCATCACCTCTTATCCTTGATATCATGATGTCATCCCCTCATGATCCTTCTCTATCTGTCTGTCTGTCTGTCTCTTGGTCTCTCTCTCATTTAACTTTATTTATTTGTTCCTTCTGTCACAAAATGCTCAGGTCTTGCCTGTGCACAAAGTAACCCCTTTTTGACCCTTTCTTTCATCTCCTCAAGCCATCATACTGAATCGTCTTATATCTCTTGTATAATGAAACATGAATAGTTTAATTAATTAATCAACTGATACATATGGATTTAGTGCTTACTATGTGTAAGCATATGAGCATACAAAGACATAGGAAATAGTCCCTGCCTTCAACGAACTTCTGTTCAATGGTGGGAGACATATACATATAATAGATAAAATATGCAGAGAATAAATACAAGGAAATATTTTAAGGGGTGGGGGAGATACTACCAACTGGGATGATCTACAAAGGCCTCAGATAAGAGGTGGCATTTGAGCTAAGCTTTGAAGGAAGGTAAGAATTCTATGAAGTGGAGATGAGGAAGAAATGAATTCTAGTCATGGAGGCCTGTGTAAAAGCACAGATTAGAGGGAATGTGGTGAGAGAGGACCAGTAAATATCCAGTTTGGCTGACTGCATGTAGGGTGCAATGAAGGAGTGCAGTATATATGAATCCTGGAAAGGTAAGTTGAATTTAGGTTGTGAAAGGAATCAGCCTTCACCCGCCCCCCCCCCCCAACCCACACACACTGGCCTTCTTGTATGGAAATATTTTCTACCCTCATTCCCTTCCCACCCCCACACCATATGTAGCAGTTTTAATTAAGAAATGTACAAATTGGAAAAGGTTGTGGGGAGTGTTGGTATGTTGTGTATGAAGAACAGCTGAATTGTAGAATATGAAAAGAGGAATAATATATAATAAGTCCAGAAATGTAGGTTACAGTCAGATTGTAAAAGGTCTCTAAATGCCAGATAAAGAGATTATGTTTTATCCTATAGATAATAGAGAGCTTCTGGAGTTTATTGAGTAGGTGAGTGTCACGGTTGGACCAAATGTCACTTTGGCAGCTCTTTGGAAGATCAATTGGAGAAAGGAGGGTCTTGAGGCAGGAGACCATTTAGAAAACTATGTAAAAAAATTAAAAATAATAAAAAATAAAACTTAAAAAGAAGGCTATAGCAGTGGTATAGGCAAAGGTGATGATAGCCTAAAGTAGAATAATAGGAATGGAAGCAAGAGAATGGATACAAGGGATGGTAAGGAAGAAGAACTGACCAGATTTGGTAATTGACTGGTTGCATGAGGAGTAGAGGATGATTCCAAGTTGGTGAACCTCTGGCACTGGGAGCATTGTGGTGCCCTTGACCCAAGTTTAGAAGAGTGGATTTTGGGGGGAAAGATACTGAATTCTGTTTTGTACATGTTGCATTCAAGATGCCTCCAGAATATCCAGATGGAAATGTCCAACATGTAGGTGGTGATTTAAGAGAGAATTATCCAAAATCATTTCTTACCACCTCCCTGCCTCACCTCCCAGTCCCTCCTTAAAACCCTAGCAATCTGGCTTCAGACTTTCCTATTCAACTGAAACTTCTATTTCCAAGATTAGCAATGATCTCTTCATTGTCCAGCGAACTGACCTTTTTCTAGGTGTTCATTCCACTTGATGTTCCTACAGCTTTTCACAGTGTCAAACAACCCTTTATCCTCCATCCTCTCTCCTCCTTAGCTTTAGTCATACTGCTCTCTCCTAGTTCTTTTGCATGGTTGACTGCTTTTTCCAGGAGGGTGTGTATAATGTCCCAGTATCATCTCACCAGGTGGGAGTATTCTGACTCTGCCCTTTTCTCTTCTCTCTGTACTCCTTCTATCCACAGCCTCTTCACTTCCCATGATTTAACTGAAACAGCTCATAAAAGTATATGTCCAACCTTAATCTTTCTTTTCTTTTTCGGTTCAATATCAGCAGATTTCTATTGGACAGCTCCATTGATGTCCTCCTGTTATTATCTCAAACTCTACATGTTCAAAAGGGAATGAATTCATCACCTTTCCTACTTAAACCCATTTTCCTTTCAAATTTCTTTGTATATGCCAAGGTCACCACCATCCATGCTCACAAACTTGTAAATTCCTTGAGAGCAAGGATTGTTTTGTTTCTGTCTTTGTCTCTTCAACACTTAGCACAATGCTGGCACATGGGAGACATTTAACAAATGTTTGTTGATCGATTGACTTCCCTTTTCTAAACCATCCATATCTAATCACTTGCCAAGTCTTATGAATTTTTCTACATCAACGTTTTCATTCATCCTCTTCTCTTTGGTCATAAGGCCTCTACTGGAATTTAAGATCTCTTCACCTCTCACATAGATTCTTGCAGTATTCTCTTAATTTTTTCTCATTTCTAGTTTTTCACAGATTCCAAATTAATATTGCCATAATAGAGGCCTGATCTCATTCTCCTGCTTGAACATATTCAATGACTCCCTTTTGCCTTTAGAATAAAATGCAAACACCTCAGCCTGCCATTGAAAGCTCTTCACCATCTGACTTCAATCTACATTTCCAGACTCAATTCATATTATTTCTTTTCTTGCACTACACATTCAAAAGTGATGTGGAACCATCAACAATGTTATCTGGGCGCTGCTGCCATTTTCAAAGCCACCTAATTGTACTAGCCTTGACTATAGAGAATTTCCTAAACTCATCTTATAAATATGGAAACTGATGCCCAGTGAGGCAAACTTCCCTGCACCACTGTTTCTTCATAATTTTAGAACAATGATGTTTATAAATAACAGCTTCAAAGTCTACTAAACACTTCATATATATATGTATTATATCTATTTTGATGTGTGTACTATGTAACTTGCTGGACTGTTGTGAAGAAAGTGCTTTATTAACCTTAAACTGCTGAAGATATGTGAGTTGTTATTCTTTGTTAAACATCTGGGACACAGTGGCTAGCATATGGTTGGGAACTGAAGAGTTGGATAGCATCTTTGGTAACATTTCCATTTATATTTATTTTTCTTTTCTTTTCTTTTTTTAAATTTTTTAAATAAATTTATTTATTTAACTTTTCACATTCATTTTCACAAGATTTTGGGTTCCAAAATTTTCTCCCCATTTG
>CM053770.1:603309225-603376666 GCA_028658325.1 Potorous gilbertii | reverse complement strand
GTGTAGTTTTGCAAGTGACTTCCATAATAGTTGTGTTGTGTAAGACTAACTATATTTCCTTCCATCCTAACATGCCCCCCATTGTTTCTATTCTCTCTTTGATCCTGTCCCTCCCCAAGAGTGTTGACTTCAAATTGCTCCCTCCTCCCATTACCCTCCCTTCCATCATCCCCTCCCCACCATGCTTATCTTCTTCTCCCCCACTTTCCTGTATTGTAAGATAGGTTTTCATACCAAAATGAGTGTGCATTTTATTCCTTCCTTTAGTCGAATGTGATCAGAGTAAACTTCATGGTTTTTTTTCTCAGCTCTCCTCTTTTTCCCTCCACTAAGAAGTCTCCTGCTTGCCTCTTCTATGAGAGATAATTTACCCCAACATTTCCATTTATAATCCAAAATAGCAATTCTGGCTTTAGGAAGAGGAGAGAATATGAGGTCTAGAATTCAAGAAGAATAAAGATGCAGGCAGGAAAAAAAATTAGCTTCTGGTGGTGAGGAATATATTGCTTGCAGGGAAGGGGGTCTATATCCATTCTGATAGGTCTCTGATGACTCCCAAGGCCAATCTTATGCTATCATAGGATTTTGAATTAGAAGGGATCTTGGAGATCTTGTTGCCACTTTTATGGATGAGGAAACCAAGGTTAAAAAAAAAGAGAGATCACTAACTCAAGTTTACACAGATATTAATGATAATTCATATTTCTGGGTCACTTAAAATCTGTGAAGTCGTTTTCCTCACAACAACCCTGTAAGTTGTTAGTTTAAATATAATTTCCCCCACTTTACAGATGAGGAAACTGAGGCTCTGAAGGTTGTGACTTAACCATGATCATATAAGTAGTAAGTAGCACAAATCAAAATTTGAACATAATTCCTATGACTGTAAATCAAGAGTTCTTTTCACTAAAACAGGGGCTGAGGGATCAGACAATTTCCTACTCTACCTTCTTCTCATTCCCTCACAATCGCCAGTCTCAGCCCGTTCTCTGGCTCCCAGCTATAAAAGACAGGGCTTGTGTTTGAACTCAATTCTTCAGTGAGATTCAAAGTAAAAATATTCAAGAGAAAAATTCATCCTGACAAGTAAAGAGTGGAGCTTAGACCCACCAAGGCTGCCATAGAGGGGTTTGGAGGCATGGAATGGGGAGTAAATCAAATCTAGTTAGCTTGGTGGAAATACATTAGATTGGGAGGCAGAAAAACAAGCACCTCATCCTATATCTGCCATCTACTAGCTTTGTGACATGCACAAATCATTTAACTTTCTTGGACCTTGGCTCCTCAGCTGTCAGAAGAGGTAAGATGACTTTTTCTGTCTTCCTTTGAAGTTTGGCGTGAGTACTGGGTGAGGTAATGTATTCAAAAGCACTTTGAAGGGCACTGCAAACTGTCAGTGAGTATGAGCATCATTATTAAAACCCAGCTGGACCATCACATCATTGGGCTTCCCACAGAGCTTGGGGCTCCAGCGTGAGGACAGAATGTGTGTGTGTGTGTGTGTGTGTGTGTGTGTGTGTGTGTGTGTGTAAGGCACTGTGCCAGAAATTCCAGAATAAGGCTTCTCCACCTTCTTTGCTGGGACACTGTGGGATATTAAGGGAAAATTCTTGTGTATCCTGATATTTTGAGTCACTCTTCTTTTCTAGTATTTGACCAGGAGACAGGTGGGTACAGGTGCGGAGAGAAGAGGCAGGAAGATCACAATAATGATGACGATGTTGTGTGCGTGCATGTATGTGTGTGGTTTTGGAGACTGTGGATAGACAGATGACCTATGCTTGCCCTGGTGGGGCCTGGGAAGGTCACAAATGTATTACTGATATTTAAAAAAAATGTTAAAGAGCATTTTCCTGAGGGTAGTAAATGTGGAAGTTTTTGAAGGGTATTAGTGGAATTCTTAGTGGCAATTATTAGTGGTATATCATCATCATTCACATCATATCATCATCACCACCACCATCATCATCAGTGATAGTGGTGGTAGTATTATTCTATGGTCTTGTTGTAGTTCAATAGTTTTAAGTTATATCTAACTCTCTATGACCCCATTTGGGGTTTTCTTGACAGAGGTACTTTTCCATTTCCTTTTTTAGCTCATTTTCCAAATGAAGAAACTGATGCAAACAGGATTAAATGACTTGGCCAGGGTCACACAGCTAGTAAGTGTCTGAGGTCAAATTTGAACTTAGGTCTTCCCGATTTCAGACTTAGCACTCTATCCATCCACCTCTAAAACGTCAATTCCCTCCTTATTTAGCATCTCCTTTGTGAGAGATGCTATCTCAGGGGAAGGGGTGGTTGGGTAAAATTCACAAGAAGTCAATAAATTTTTCCTGACATTAGTAAGTTTATAATCTGATAGGAGAAAGATGGACGCAATCCCTGGGGGACTCTGAACCTAATTTTATAGAAAGGAATATTTTGAATACTGTACACCCTTGAACTTAAAGTTACTCCCCCCTCCAATCTAAAGTAGCATGAAGTATTAAAGAGATGATTTGTAGACACTTATAATAAGGGTGACCACCATGGTTGGGCTAATGCCAAGACAAAGCCATGTTGGAATAAATAACCTGATTCAGTTCTTTGGCATGGTAATTTACTAGACTGACAAATCAGAGAGATGATGGACACATAGTCCCTCTGAATTCAAGGGAAGTTTTGATGTCTCTTAATGATGTCTTTGTAGACAAGATGCAGTGATATTTAGAACTGAGCAACTGAAATTAGGGGCAGCCAGGTGGCACAATGGATAGAGTACCTGGCCTAGAGTCAGGAAGACTCATTTTCCTGAGCAAAAATCCAGCCTCAGACACTGACAAGCTGCATGACCCTGGGCAAGTCACTTCATCCTGTTTACTTCAGTTTCCTCATCTGTAAAATGAGCTGGAGAAGGAAATGGCAAACCCCTTCAGTACCTTTGCCAAGAAAACTCCAAATAGAGTTGTGAAGAATCAGACCCCACTAAAATGACAGACCAACAAACTGGAATGAACACAATAACTGAGATCAGTGAGAATCATTAGAAAGCCTCAGAATTAGGAGAGACCTCCAGAGTCATCCATCTTACCTGTACCTCTGTAACATCTTTGACCACGTGACGGAACTCATTCTGCCTTTGGACTTCTAGTCTAGTGAGTTTAAATCCCAGCTCTGCTACTTCCTATGTGATTCTGGACAAATCACTTAACTTCTCTCCATCTCAATTTCCTCATCTGCAAAATGAAGGGAATGGGTTTGGTGACCTCTGGGGCCCACTCAGCTCTCAGTCATTAAACTCTGAACCCAAACTACTAGGAAGCTTTTCTCATTATTGAGCCCAAATTAGCCAATGTGCAGCATTTATTTCTTGTTTCCCATTCTGCCCTCTGCGGTCAAGAAAGATAAATCCCTTTTCAAAAGGTTGGCCTTTCAGACAATTTAAGTTGTCTGTCATATGGCCTTAAAATTCTCTTCTCTAAGCAAAACATCCTTAGTTTCTTTAATCAGTCTTCATATGGCATGAGTCCTATCATCTTTCTGGTCACCCTTCCCTGAATGTGAGCCAGTATATCAATGTCCCTTCTGAAACGTGGCTCCTAAGAATAAACTATATACACATAAACGTACACATGTGTGTATATATGTACATGTATGTGTATATGTAGATAGGTATAGATGAAAGGACAACTAATTGGCACAGTGGATGGAGAGCCAGCCCTGGAATTAGAAAAACCTGAATTCAAATCCAGCCTCACACACACACTGGCTGTGTGACCCTGGGCAAGTAACATAATCCTGTTTGCCTTAGTTTCCTCATCTGTAAAATGAGTTGGAGAAGCAAATGGCAAACTACCCCAGTATCTTTGCAAAGAAAACCCCAAATGGGGTCATGAAGAGTTGGACACAACTGAAACAACTGAACAACAAATATATATGTGTGTATATGCATACATGTATACATACATTATATATGTATGCATATATATATGTGACCATAAAATAATGCATTGTAGCCATCACCTTCCTTATTGCAAACACTATACTTCTCAATGCAGCCTCTAATTGACTAAGTTTTTTTTGTCTCCCATTTCACAGTATTGAGCTTACAATCTACTAAGACCCCCAGATCTTTTTCATATAGATTGCTCTCTAGCCATGTTTCCTCTACCTTGTACTTGTAAAGCTGTTTTTTTTTTAAAATTCATGTGTAGGACTTTGTATATATACCCATTAAATTTCATCTTATTACATTTTGATACAATGTTCTATCTCATTAGTACATACTGCTCAGTGTGTATGAGGTGATATCTGGTGACAGAGAGGAGACCATGTCATTCAACTCTTCTTTTACTTCTGTTTTCTTTGGAATGGAAAGGAGGGAACAAATATAGACTGGACCATTGATTTAAAGAGCTTTAAAAGAAACCTTGAAAGTCATCTAATCAAATTGTGTCTTTTACTAATAAGGAAGCTGAGGCCAAAAGAGGTTACATGATTTACCCAAGGTGACTCAGGTAGTGATAAAGGTCAGATTTGAGTCTAGGTCTCTATACCCAAATCCAATGTTCTTCCAACTGTGTCATTCTTCTGGGAACTTGGTACCCAGGATGCAATGGAGATAGTTACAAGAGTTACAACTGCCCTTGACGAGTCCAAGTCACCAGAAATGAATTACATCTCAGAGTAGTAAAGGAAATGGGAGATGTTACTGCTGAACTGACATCAATGATTTAAAAATCCTAAGAATGGAAGATGTGGTATGGGATGAAAGAAGGGCAAATATCTTGATTTCAAGAAAAAAAAAACGAAGAGACTGAGGTCTGCATGACTTGGTTAAAGGCCTAAGTCATATGCTCATCAAATTTGTAGCTGATGAACAGCTGGGAGAAATAGCTAACACATTAGATAACAAAGCCAAGATTTAAAAATATCTGGACAGGCCAGAACCAATGTTCTGAATTAAATAAAAAGAGACAAGATGTTTCTTGAATTGAAATTTAATAGAGCTAAATGTAAAGTTTTACACTTAGGTTCAAAAAACAAATCAGCTTAATTAGTACACGATGGAGAGGTTAAATAGCCATTTCCATTAAGGAGATATTGAAGTTTTATTGACCTATCAAGGCAGTATGTCAACAGCACAATAAGGCAATGAAAACAGCTAATGCAGACTTTTTTTTTTGGTGGGGCGGGGGGTGAGAGAAGATCTTTGACAGTGGAGCAGTTTCTTGGGGTACAAATGTCCTCTCCCAATCCAGTTCAGCAGTTCTTCTCTAGCTGTAGTCCTAGAAAGAAGGAAGGAAAAGGAGAGGAATAAACATCTATATATCTTCTATTGGGTACTTTGCTAAGTGCTTAAGAAATATTATCTCATTACATCCTCACAACAACCCTGAGAGGTAGATGCAGTTATGATTCCCATTGTACAGTTGAGGAAAATGAGGCAAATAGAAGTGAAGTGACTTGAGGGGGGAAAGGAGAGGGTTCACCCAGCTAGTAAGTGTCTGGGTCCAGATTTAGAGAGTTGCCTGAGGGGTGGGGTGGGAAGGAGGTGACCCAGTGGATAGAGAATAGGGCCCAGAGTCAGGAAGACTCACCTTCCTGAGTTCAAATCTGGCTTCAGACTCTTACTAGTTGTGTGACCCTAGATAAGTCATTTAACCCTGTTGGCCTCAGTTTCCTCATCTGTAAAATGACCTGGAAAAGGAAATGGCAAACCGCTCCAGTATCCTTGTCAAGAAAACCCCAAATAGGGTTACAAAGAGTTGGATACAACGAAAACAACTCAACAGCCACAGCCTCAAGGCTGGTTTGCTTTAGAAACAGGACTTTAATCTAGGTTTTCCTGGCTCCCAGAACAACCCTCTGTTCATTACACCATGCTGCTTCTCAGTGTCTGATAGAGGAGTAGTGTCTGGAGTCAAGAAGGCAACGTTGTCATTGTCTTCTGCTCTTGTTGGATGACGTCCGGTGATTCTGGGACTTTGATATTCTGTGGTGCTGGATCAGGGTTGATGCCAACCCTGAATCTCCACTCTGAGTCCTGACATCACTTCTTAGGAAGGGCATTAACACCCTGGAGTTTGTCTGCAGGGGAGGGATCAGGATGATGAAAGGACCACAGACTGGGCCCCACAGGGACTAGCTGGATCAGCCTCTGGGTAGTATAGTGGATAAGGTCATGTAGAAATGGAGTCAGGGAGACTAGAGTTCAGATCCTGCCTCAAGCACTCCTTAGTTGTGTGACCTTGCACAAGTCACTTAAGCTCTCTGTGCCTCAATTTCCTCATCTCTGAAATGGGGATAATGATAGCACTTCACAGGATTATTGTGAGGATCAAATGAGTTAACATATGTAAAGTGCTATCTGAATATTTGCTATTCATGTTGTCATCATCATCATCCAGGGCAGCTGGGTGGTGCAGTGGACAGAGCACCGGTGCAGGAGTCAGGAGGACCTGAGTTCAAATCTCACCTCAGACACTTGACTCTCACTAGCTGTGTGACCTTGGGCAAGTCACTTACCCCCCATTGCCTCATCCTGGGTCATCTCCAGTCATCCTGATGAATATCAGGTCACCGGATTCAAGAAGTGAAGCTGGTGACCTGCACAACCCTCTCTCACTCAAAACAAAGTCAAGTGCAACTCATATCATTATTTCTCTGATGGCGTGGTCTTCTTTGGCACTGAAGGACAAGCACATACATCATCATCATCATCATCGTCACCATCATCACGATTATTGAAAGAAGGGCAGGTACTTATCCTAGAGACCTGATAGCTGTCACTAAATACATGAAGGACTGTTATATGGAGGAGAGGGGAGGCTTGTTCTGCATGACCCTGAAGAGCAGAGCTAAGAGTTGTGAGTGGAAGTTACTGGAAGGTAGATTCGGGTGATGAAAAGAAACTTCCTGGCCATTAGGGCTGCTAAAAAAATGGATATCGTTATTCAGTCATGTTTTTCATTTTTGTCTAACTCTTTGTGGCCCCATGTGGGTTTTCTTGGCAAAGACATTGGGGTGGTTTGTCATTTCCTTCTCTAGCTCAGTTTACAGATGAGGAAACTGAGACAAACAAGGTAAAGTGACTTGCCCAGAGTCACATGGCTGGTAAGTATCTGTGACTGGATTTGAACTCAGATCTTCCTGTCTCCAAATCTGGCATTCTATCCCTTGATTACCTTGTTACAGGAGCTTTTTAAGCCTTGAAATGACCACCTCTTGGGGATGTGTTAGAAGGCTTCCTGAAATAGTGAATTTGAATGAGAGCACTCGGAAGGACCTGCCTCCCAGCTTTAGGTTTCTTTTGTTCTCTGATGTAGAGGAGGAGATTCCTCTTCTAATGGATGAGGGTGAACAGGGCTTGTCTATTGTCCTCTGGACCTTCCCTCCCTGAAGGAAATCTTCAGGCCTCACTTGATTTCCTGTAGGCATCAGAGCCCATGGACCAGACTCATCTGCATGACTGCCTCAATCACATGTGCCAAGGAAGCTAAATTAGGAGGTGTTGCCAACACCATGACAACAGAAATAATACTAGTCAGGCCCATGAAGGTGAGAATGGTGGGCAGAGGAGAGGAGAGAGAGCTTAACAAGGGTTGAGGAATCCACTTAAAAGATAAGGATGGAGTGGGGCCTTAAACTGCTAGGCCAGGGGACCAAGGGCACAGCAGGGACTGAGGCTGAATAAGTTCCCGAGGGAAGGGATCTTGAGAAAGTGATGCTATTCTGGGGACTCTGGGCATTTCACTTTAATTCTTTCCTCTTCATGAGGCCTGAGTCTGAGATTCAGTTGGCAATTGACCTTTGAACTTGCTGTATATCCTCAGACTCTACCCTTTCCCTCTCTGGATTGCAGCTTCCTTCCTTTTCCAGTAGGCTAGAAGATATATTTATGATTTCATTTATGTCCACTGGGTACTCATTATTGTCCTGGTACAGGGGAGCCTCAGAAGGAGGATAGCTGGAATGGGGAGCATGGAGTCAGGAAGACCAGAGTTCAAATCCAGCCTTAGATACTTCCATGATGTGATCCTGAGCAAGTCACTTAACCTTGGTTTGCTTCTGTATCCATAAAACAAAATAATAATAATTGCTTCTTCCCAGAATTGTGAGAATCAAATGAGACCATATTTGGAAAAGCCCATAGCACAGTGCCTGGAATAATATATACATATATATACATATATATATATATATATATATATATATATGTATATGTACACAAATATATAGGACATGCTACATAAAGCTATTTTTATTATTTTATTATATTGCCATCTGGAAACAATTCATCAGCTGTTTTAACACCAGTACCTGTGAACCCAACTTAACTTGGAGTCAAAAGACCAAGATTGGAATTTGGGCTCTGCTACTGACTAGAGACGTGACATTGAGCAATACGTAACCTTCCCTGGACCTCAGATTCCTCAGTGGTAAAACTAAAGGTTTTGTCTGGATAATCTCTTTGGTTCCTCTTAGCTTTAAATCCTATGATCCTATGAATTAGGGACTGAGATGATGGTGTGTGCAACCAAGTGTGATACAAGTTAGGAATGCTGTAGAAAGTCAGAGGAGGGGAGGCTATGGAGGGCTGCAGGCGTCGGAAAATGCTTTACAGGAGAGGAAAAAAGATGGGACAAGTTGGGAGGCTTGAAGTTGGCCCCTCGTTTACTTCTGTAGGACCTAGGGAAAGGGAGAGGAGGAGGGAATGGATTCAGTTAGATTAACTATAAACACACAGTTTCTCTAAAACAGTGCTGATCTCCCGGGTCTCTCTTGGTCTCCTCTCTTTCCTGTGTCTTGTGCTCCCTGGCCTGGGACAGAGGGAAGTTTAGAGCCCTCATTGACTGGAGGTGCAGTCCCAGATCTCAGTTTGATTGGGGATTGCAGTCCCAGATCATGACTGATTGGGGATTACAGACTTAGGTCCGTCATTGATTGGGAGGCAGTTTTGAGCCTTGACTGTTGGGGAAGGGCTGGGAATCATAAGTTTTAGAACAGTGAGGGTTCTTAGAAGCTACCTACAAACCCTTTCATTTTCTAGATGAGGAAAACAGGATCCATAGAGGTTAAGTGACTTGTCTTAAATTTACACAGCTAGTAAATGTCAAAGGTGGAATTTAAACCCAGGTCTTCCCGCATCTAAGTCCAGCATTCTATCCACAGGCCCTCCTGATCAGGAACTTCCCCTCCCCACTCCCTCCTCCTTACCTCCCCATCCCCTCCTCACTTCCTCCCCACTCCCTCCGCCCACCCCCATAGAGAGGCAGTTCAGAGCTGCCACCGATAAATAAGTTGACCTCTCTCTCCATCATCAGCACTGCCACCATCCCAAAGTCCCCCTGGTCCCCAGGCATAAGTGAGGCTCATTGCTTGTTCTCCTGCAGGGTGGCTGAGATTCATGCTTAGCTGATTTCTCAGCTGGCTTGATGCCTGTCCAGAGCCCTTAATGCCGTCTGGCTTCATTTTTTTTTTCCAGATCAGAGGCCTGCCCTTTGAAGTTTTCGTGAATGGTGGATGGAAAAAAAGAGTTTTGATTAAATAAGCTCTTCTCCCCACTCCCTCCTTCCTCCTCATGATTCTCCCCAGAGTCAGGCCAGATGCTTAGGGATTTAGACAGGCTTTGCCCAAATAGAGGGAAAGCAGTTGGAACTGAGTTTATTGATCATCTCTTGGAGAAAATGCCTTCCCCAGCCCTGGTACAGAGACCCTACCAGCTGCCACAAGCTGTCCTGTTTTGTGCAGACCCAAAGCAAAGGGCCAGGGCCAGCTTCCTGCTGCAGGGGATTGGGACCAGCTGTTTACCATCTCTACTGAGCTCCAGGCATGAGGAAATGGGTTGGCCTCACAGCAAGAGGGATTAAGATTAGACTTCTGGAATAACCCATCCTGTGTGTGAGGCACTGGGGCTGGCAGATCTAAGTGTAGCTGTGGAATCCATACCTGAAAGATTCTGTCACAGGATCTTAAAGGGAAAGAGTCTATCTGGTCTTGCAACCCTTGAGACCAGTCTAGCCCTTCCTGGAAGTAATAGAGAGAGCATTTGTATTCGACCTGAGTTCTAGTCCTGGCTCTGACCTGTAATCACCACGTCATCCTGTGAAAGTTAACTGAGACCCCTGACCTTCTGCAGTTTGACATATGAAATAGAGAGAATACTTTCCCTGAAAGATTTGTGAGGGAAATGCTTTCTATAAATCTTAACACACTATACAAATGTGAGCTAGGGTTGTTATACTCTATGTACGTAACTGGGTCTGGCTTCACTTAGCTGCTGTGCTGGCTGCCTCTTGCTGTTGACCTCTGTCCTCAGTCTGTGTCTGCATGCTTCCTTTCTTTTTCTTAGTATACCCAGAGAACCAGGGCAGAGGTTGGATTTTCCAGAGAACACTTTTCTTTTTCCCCTAGCGCTAAAGGGAAAGTCAGTGAGATAACTCAGACTGACAGAGCCCAGAATTGTTGGGTTAGCACAAAGGAATCTTATCCTAAAAGGCTGCTGCTGTTATCACCGCCATCATCCCCACTCCCACCCCAACCACGCCATCCCTCGCACCCACTTACATTCACCCTCACATATGATCTGCTCCCTCCCTGTCTCCATCCTCCCTCCTCCCCCATCACTACCACCACCATCACTACTTCTATAGCACCCTAAGGTTTACGGAACTCTTTCCAGCCACAGAGAGAAGCATAGTTTCTGTGACTGCTTAACCCCATTCCCCTATCAGGGCCTTGACTTATCACTGAATGACAAGGTATAATGTAGGGATGGGGAACCTGTGACCTTGAGGTCACATGTGGTCTTCTAGTTCCTTGGGTGAGGCTTTTCACTGAGTACAAATTTTATAGAACAAATCCTTTTATTAAGGGGATCCTTAATCCTTAGAGGGCCACATGTGGCCTCAAACTCCCTTGGCTTCAAATCCTGACTGACACTTTTTGTTTTCACTTGTGTGACTTGGGTCAAACAGCTGAACCTCTCTGGGCCTCATTTTCTTCATCTGTAAAGGGCTGGGGTTGCTCTGGATGGTTTCTGAGTTCCCTGCTGGAGCTCTGATCCTGTGACTGTACTCCCTGCCACTCTTGTATCTTGGCAGCTGTGTTCAAATGGGAGTTTGTGTTTTCCACCTGGTTCTTCCTAAGAACTTCTGGGTTCAGTGGTTAAAGGTACCATGAATTCTCCAAATGATCAAGGCTCTACTCACCGGCAGTCAGGAAAGCATCTATTGTTTGCAGGGCAGCACCACAGGTGTTGGCTGAGGGAAATTTTACTGGAAAATGGGAGGTGGATAAGATGATCTGAGTCCTTTTAGCTTGCCTATTTGTTTTCCCTTTTAAGTGACAGTCAAGAAAACAGAAGGTATGCCAGGTGAAGTGTTGGATGGAAAATCCCATGAAGTCACTGTCTGTGTGTGGTTGTCCATTGTGAACAAAGGTATTCAAACTCCCAGTCAACCCATGGGCAGTAGGGCTGGCTACCTTCAAGGGTAAGTCCCGGTCATACTGAGATGCCTTACCCCAGTCCCCTCACTTCCAACAAAAAACTTTGGTTTTCGTGTTGAACAACCTGGATTTCACACCCAGTTCTATGACTTTGGGTAGGTCATTGAGCCTCTGTTTCTTTGTCTGTTGATAAGAGGACTAGACTATTCCCTGGTAAGTTCCTTTCTAGCTTTAAAATATCTGACCCTACATCCCACCTCCTCTCCAGAGCAGAGGATCATGGGGGTTCACAGATTCCTTTTTGGGCTGGTATGCCATCTGGGGACTTCGTGCTGGGGCTGGCATGCTGAAGGAAGCTGGCACCTGGATCGGGCTTGGCAGCTGCCTTGTTCTAAATGCTGCATCTCAGTGTGGGGCTGCGAGGAAATCAGATGAGTAGTGACTGGGGCACAGAACTGAAAAACAGGATCAATGTGGGACTGTGAGGAAGGGCTGAGAAACTGCAGGTGCTGTAATGGTGACGTCATCCTTGTTATTGATGACAGTAGGCATGTCCCAGGTGCAAGGAGGGAGCCTCTACGGCAGGAAGGGAGAGGGATTAATTTTAGGGGGAGGGGAAGAAGGAAGGAAACTGCCTTTTGTCTACTGCCCTTGTTTTGGCCTTTCATCTTTAGCGTCATCCTCATATCCTCAGTTCTGGCCCCATTCATTCAACAAGTCTTTTTGAACATCACCAAAAGCTTGCACTTATATTGAGTGCTCAGATTTACAAAATTCCTTAATCCTCTCATGCCTGTAAATTAGTTAGTATATACACACATATATACACACATACTTATATACAAACACATTTGTATGTATATATGCATGTGTATACATGTATACACACAGATACATACATAAATACATACATATATGTGTGTACATATATATATTAAAAATGTATGTGTGCATATATATATATGCACACATACATTTTTAAATGACATTTTGCCCATGAGGAAACTCAGGCATAAAAAGAAGTAACTTGCCCAAGGTAGTAGAGGTGGGATTTGAATCCAAGTCTTCTGAACCAAAGTCCAATATCTTTTCTCCTGTTGTTATTGAGTCGTTTCAGTCTTGTCTGACCATTCATGACCCCATTTGGGGGGTTTTCTTGGCAAAGATACTGGAGTGGTTTGCCATTTCCTTTTCCAGCTCATTTTGCAGTTGAGGAAACTGAAGCAAACAGGGTTAAGTGACTTGCTCTGGGTCACATGGCTAGTAAATGTCTGAGGCTAGATTTGGGGTTAAATCTTGCTGGTCTAGGGACTTGTTTAAAACAAAAAGTTGGTAGCTTCCCTGGTCTATCTCTGTCTCTTAAAATGGGGGTAGCAAATTATATTAGAATTTAATCTCAGGTCTTTTTAATCTGAACCCAGTGGTCTTTTCAGGTCCAGACTGGTTCTCTTTATCCATGGTGTATTCCCAATCCACTTATCTCTACCAAACTGCCTCTATGAATAAAACTCCAGGTTTCCAATTAGGACACCGAACCCTTAGCTTACTTGTCAGTTTGACACCTTCTTAATAAATACTAGTTACACAAAAGTCCATCACAAATAATGAAGAATAAATAATTGTTTATCCAAGGAGAGAGCCAACACAAATCAGAGAAGTTATACAGATTAGAGTAGATCAAAAAATACATAGGATAAATAAGAGTATTGCTCAACCAAGAAAGAGGCCTCAATTAGCCCTAAGTTGAAATTATCTGAAGTCTTTAGGGAGGCAAACTGGAAATCAGGAACATATTGAGGACGTGGTTCCCCTATCTACAAGTCTTTTCCCTGGAGTTGATCCTGAACAGAATCTGGAATCATGTATGTTTCTCTCCAAGAAGAAATGAAGAAAGTCTCTCTTTTCCCAAAGTTCTTGCACCAACTCTACCCCTCACCTAGGCAAGAACAAAATCATGTCTCTTCTCCTTAGGTTAGTCTCATGCAAAATGATCAAGCTGGACTGAAAACCTGGCTTACCGATAGAATTAAACTGAAGGGACCTCAGCGATCATCTACTTCAACTGCTCATTTTATAGATGAGGAACTGAGGCCTGGAGAAGTGGATTTGTTCAAGATCCCAAACATTTGGAGCAGCAGCAGTGATTTGAATTCAGATCCTGGGACTTTAAATGCTTTCAACTCCATTGAACTGTCTCATTTTAGAACTGGCCTAAATCCAGCTAAATCAGGGGATATACCTGCTGAAAAATAAATTCAAATCTTGGAAATAACTATCAACTGAACCATCTCTTGGACTTATCTGTCTCCTCTGTCAATGTCCTAATTGGAAACCTGGATTTTTGTTCTTAGAGGCAGTTATGTGGTATGGTGGATAGAATGCTGGACTTGGAGTCAGGAAGACCTGAATTCCATTCCTGCCGTGTGTGTGTATGTGTGTGTGTGTGTGTGTGTGTGTGTGTGTGTGTGTGTGTGTATAATAACTGTATAACTTTGAGCAAGTCACTTAACCTCTGTTTGTCTTGCTTTTCTTACCTGTAAAATATGGATGGTAACAGCACTCACCTCCCAGGGTTGTTGTGAGGATGACGTAATATTTGTAATAGAACTTGTAATATGTGTAATAGCACATACTGGGTACTATATAAATACTAGGTACTGTTATTATACTGCATCTAGTGGAAGGCACAGTAGGAAAATAATGGAGAGGGGAAGGTACCTGACCTTGGTAGATAGTTTCAACAAGGTCTAATTGGAAGAGCACTGGATTTGTAATAATACATCATAATGACGACGCACTATTAGATTCTTTAAAGGCCATCTAATTCAACTCCCTCATTTTATGGAGACAAATCACTTAACCTTTTGGGGCCTCAATTTCCTACTGTGTAAAATGAGGGATTTGGATGAGGTACCCTTTAGGATCTATTGTAGCTGTATATCCTATGATGTATCAATAGATTGAGTAATGGTGTATCCCTTCTCAAGCCAAAGGGAAATGAGTTTTGGATTATCTTTATCTCATTTTCCCCATTTATTATTTCCCTATTGTTTTACCCTATTTCAAATAATTTTATTATCTTTTATTTGTACATAGTAAAAAAATTTATTTTAGTGTTCCTTCTTTTTTCCCTTCCAGATGGTCATCCCATATAACAAAGGTTTTTTAAGAAAAAGAGGAAGAAAAGAAAAAAATCAGCAAAACTGATCAATATATCAACAAAGTGTTATACCTTTCTGAAACGACCACTATTGCTCTTAGTTCTCTGGTACTATGTCTGGTTTCCTGATCTATAAATTAAAGGAATTGTTCCTGTGATTCAGAAAGATCACCAGTGGAAAGGGGTGTTAGGTTTTGTGTCAGAGGACATGGAGGTTCAAATTCCATCTCTGACATTTACCACCTGCATATCTTGGAGTGAGTTACCTTCTCTGGATCTTAGTTTTCTCGTGTAAAATTAGGTGGGGCTGGACTCTATGGCTTCTGTGGTTTCCTCTGGCTCCAGATCTATGACTATGATGACATGATACCATAGATTCCTCCCAATTCTAAATTCTATGATCCTAGAAATAATTTCCAACCCCTTCATTTTACCAAAGAGGAAACTGAGGCAGAAAGAAGTAATGGTTCAAGATCATACACCTAGTGGTGGAACCAGGATTTGAACCCAGATGTCCTGACCAACACCAGCTCTTTTTCCATTGTTCCAAGTTCTAATGAATTATTTTAAGCAATAACTTCTCTCTCATTTCTAGACCCCTCTGTTTATGCTCAATGCACTGACAACTCCCTCAGTCCCCTCAGTGAACAACATCATAGGACTCTCTGTACTGTCCTAGGTGACAGGATAAGGGACTTCTACAGACTTCACTACACTGTTCATGTAGAGACAGCCTGGACTCCCCATTACTTTGGCTCTCTCATGAACATGGCTTATGAGAATGCCCAATAAATCCCACAGTGACTCATGGAGAACTAAGCAATTCAAATAACTGTCCCTTCAGGAGCCCAGGACTTTTTGTAGAGGGATTATTTTGTTTCACTGGTAAAAGCAATCTTCTTGCCCCTTTTTACTTGTGTCCTAGTTGACACATCTGAATTGTGGGGCCAGCCACAGGTCATCAAATCCCTTGGTCAGACAGGCTGGGTTTTTTCCATCTAACCCAGCTGAATCAGAAATAGCTATTCACTGTAGGTGGGGCCAACACTCCTGATTCAATTCCCCCCTCAAGGTAAAAAGAAAATCTAATCCTCACAGGCTGCAAGGGTGAGGCTGGACTATGGCCTGGATCCTACTGATTCCTTTAGCCCCATATCTGAACACTCCTTATAGCTTGGGTCCCCAGTTTGACCTGTTGATTGGGGAGCTCTTGGAGGGCATAGACAGTGTGTCTAGAGTCAATACTGGGAGCTCACCACTCATGGTGGATCCCTCATGAAACTGGAACTTTTGGTCACTGATGGCAGGAAATATGTCACTCTCCTCCATTAGTCATTCATCAAGCATTTATTAAGTGCCTACTATGTGCACCATGGGAATAGAGGTTAGAGTGAGGAATTTCTTTTTCTGAGCTAACAAATATATTCCCTTGGTCTCTTATCTCCCACTTCCACTGGGAGTTGGTGCTGCCTTTAAGTTCATTCTCTCTTGTGGTGGGGATGGGGGAGGGGTGGTAGACAAAGTGTTCACAGATAAGCAAATACAGGAGGTATCCACAGTAGTGATGGGGGAAGGGAGATGGCCTTGAGCAACATCTCAAGATAACTAAGGGTTCAGGTCCATCAAACATTTAACTGGATGGGGAACTCTATGGTGGAAGAGGCTACCTCCTTCAAAAACGTGAGAGCTCAGAACTGGGCATCTTTCTTCTCTCTTCTCAGAGCTGCAGACAAGGCTGTGAATCTAGGTTGTAAGCTCAGGACTAGCTCTGACTAAAAGTACAGTCCAAGTCAGAAATTTTGACTGCTAGCATTGACTCTCAGCCCGTGGCTGCTAACCACTTTCAAGGCCAGTTGAGCACAATTTCTACCTTTAGTTGATCCAACTCTTTCCCTCCAAAGGATACAGCTCTCCTTTCCTCCTATATTCCTTCTAGTTCAGACTACTGAAGAGGGAAGGGAAAGGGGAAGAGGATGCAGGATGACACCCTGATCCTCAAGTTGGTGGAAACTGAGGTACAGGGAGGCTGCAGACCCCTAATTAAAGCCCACACAGCAAGAGAGCAGGGCAGGCTGAGTCTCCACTTTGCAACCAGCCCCCTAAGGCAGTGCTTCGATGAGAGCCTCAGATGTACCCTGGAGCTTTCAGTCTTGTTAAATTGTATCTGATTTCCTGTTCCCCTTAGGCCCACAGGAAGGGTTTCTATGTAATAAGTGGCTTAATAATCTTATAATGATGTAAGCCTCACTTCCCTTGGTGGCAGATGGGATCATGTGGTCACTAAAGCAAGACTGAAGAGTTTAGAGTTTACAGTTAAAAAAAAAAAGCCCAGAAAGTGTGTTACTACAGGTTTTCTCTAAGTAGAAAAAAAGGTTATTATTTGTTTCCCCTCCTAAAACATTGAGAACTGTCTTTTTTTTTCTTTAAAGGACATGAACGTATGTTAGCCTTGGCCAAATCCCTGTTAAAACTCCCTTATCTTTCAGAGAATATAGAGATGAGTGCCATGAAAAGATTAGTCATTTGCTAGTGGCAGCTCATGAACTTTATTTTTTCCTAGTGTCTTTTCATCACAGCCATCACCTGGATGAGTTACCAGTCTTTGCTAACTACCCTCCCATGCTAGCAGGGAGCTAGGTAACCCAGTTAAGAGTAGGAGGCTCCGAGGCCAGGCACAAAAATCTCACCACATGTGCGACCCATGGTAGCTGGCACAATGAGGCATAGATTGTAAGAAGTGGAAGTGGGAGATAAGCGAAAAAAGAGGCTAAAGGAGACATTTTGAATATTGGTTGATTCAGAAAAAGAAGAAATTCTCCCTTATAACCTCTGTATCCTTAATATCTTGAGTTTGGGTTAGAGATTTCTTATTTGTTCTAAGGAAAGAGTGTTCCAATGCCATGGGATGCTGCAAAGATATGTACTGTTGAATGGTTCCATGTAAACCCGTCATACTTGTGCATTTGTCAGTTAATCTTTATCAGTCTCAGGTTCCCCATCTGTAAAATGAAATGGACTGGACTCAGGACCTTTCTGGTTCTTTCAGACATGTCTCCAGGAATTGAGAAGCCCTGAGTTCAAATCATAGCTTTGATACTCATGACTTGTATAGCCTTGGGCAAGTAACTTCTCTCTTGCCTTAGTTTTCTCCTCTGTCAAAAGAAGGGATTAGATTATGTCATCTCTGAAGTCTCAGGTCTAAATCTATGATCATATAAATCTGTAACAGTTAAGAGTGACTGAGGACCTGGGATATAGAGTAACCCTGGGATGTGAAGGGGAAAAAAGCACAAGATGAACTAGATCTGAGGACTTTTCCTTTTCTGAAACTAGAGGGGAATGGGTAGGTATTTAGTAAATTTCTTACCCTGGAGTTCCTGAACTTTGTTTTTAATGTTTTGATAACTATATTTCAATATAATTTTTATAATCATGTGTTTCATTTTTTGCATTAAAATATTATTATAAAAAGGATCCATAAGACTGCTCAAGGGATTGGTCCATAACACAAAAACAGTTAAGAACCTCATCATAGAAACTTAGTGGCATAGGATATTAGGATGGAAAAGACTTTATTATTCTACCCCCCTCCTTTTTTGACAGATGAGGAAACTGAGGTAGAAAGATGGAGTGATTTGCTCAAGGTTGTAGAGCCAGTAAATGGCAGCAGAGCCTGGAAAAAAATCAGGGTTCCTGACCCTGAGGCCAATGTTCTCTCTATTGCCCTGTGTTTCCTTCACCATGACCCAAGTGCCAAAACTATGAGAGAGAATGAACTTCTATCCTTTCATCCTAGCAAAGCAGGGTGTCCAGAGGGCGAGAAGAGGAGACGGTAGGAAAAAGTCAGGATCATAGTTTCAAACAGTTCCTATCCCAGCCTCTGCAGAGTTGGATCTTTTTGTGTATCTCCCTGCCTCTAAGTGGGACCAGATCTAAATGAACCTGGACTTGTGAGGGGACTCTTCTTTTCTAAGTTAGAAAAATTCCTTTATGCTCTTGGTCTCCTGTTGTACCTCCTGTAGACAGTAATTCCTGATGGCTACACCTCATTCTTCATGCTTCAATTGAACTCTAGTCTCTTGTGCTTAATATGGCATTGTTCAGTGGAGCTTCCTCATCTCTCTGTAATCTAGCTCTCTACCAGACTGGAAATAATCGAATAGTTCTTCAGTTCAGATGTCTCCATTGTCCCTCTGTAGTCTCTTTTCCCAACTAAGGAAGCCCTAATTCTTTCAACCTCTTACCTTGTTCGTGTTGTCTCCAGTGCTTATTGACGGTAACTCATAGGATTACTAAATTTTAGAGCTGGGTCATTGAGCCCAGTGCATATCCAAAGAGGTATTCCATCTGTAACATACCAGACAGATAAGTGGTCATCCATCCACTCCACTTTGGGTTAGTTATGATTGCTGGGAATTTTTTCTCTCACATAAGGCTTAGATTTGTTTCTGAAACTTCCATCCATTGATCTTAGTACTACTGTCTGGGGCCAAACGGATTGTCTCATCCTTGTTCCATGTGATTTCAGTCCTTTCAAGTACAAGACAAATACCAGGTCAGGAAGCACTACCCTCTGGCTTAGAGCCAGCAGTTAACACAAAGAAGACCATTAGTTATCTCTAGAGAACAGCACCTACATCTTATGATGTGATTGGGAGGCAGAAGGTACCTCTGTCACCAGAAAACAGCCAACCTACAACGCAATCAATGAAAAATGAACTTGTTAACATTTGAGGAAAATCTGCCTATTGAAGTGAAAGAATCCATGAGGTGTAAAGAAAAGGCTTATCAACTGGAAGTCAGGGCTGAGTAACAGTCCTCATCCTGCCACCGACTAGAGAGCTATGTGTCTTTGGCCTAGTTACTTCTCTTTTTTAGGGCTATGTTTTCCCCTCCCCCTATTAAAAGGATGACCTAGACTAGATGACCTTTAGGGTCCACTGATACTCCCTGAATCAAAGGATCATAGATTTTAGAGATGGAAGGAACCTTAGAGGTCATCAACTTTCCCTCGCTGTGCTGCCATTTTCCAAATTAGACTGTGAACTCCTTGAGATCAGGGACTGTCTTTTGCCTTATTCCCAGCACTTCACATAATATCTGGTATAGATAGTAGGTGTTTAATAAATATTTGTTCACTTGTTAACTACAAATGAAGAAAGGGAGGCCAAATGGGTGAAGTATTAGAGTTAGGATTTGAACGCTGGTCTTTTAGACTCTTAAGTCCATCATTTTTTCCACTGGACCATACCATCTTTAATTTATTTTGATATGGTCAAACAGAAGGTTGATTATTCTTGTGCAACTTCGAGAAAAGGAGAATTGGTATGTCTGAATTGGTGGATGTGCCATCTGCACTGCCCACTAGTGGCTCCCTATGACCTCCAGGATCAGATGTCAAATCCTTTTTTGGCCTGTCCAGTCTTCCCCTGGACTCTTGTCCATTCACTGTGTGATCCAGCAACACTGATCTTGCTGCTGTTCCTTGAATATGATACTTGATCTCTTTCACTTCATGCATTTTCACTGGCCGTGCCCCATGTCTGAAATACTTTCCTTCCTCACTTCTGCCTCTTGCTTTCCTGGGAGTCAGCTCAAATCTTTTCTCAAAAGGCCTTTCCTGGTCTCTCCTCCCACTATCCATCACCCCAGACTACTAGTGTCTTCTCTCTGAGATTATCTCCCATTTACATATATATAATATACTTAGTGCACTATTAATCCCTTACAGCTTAAAACTGCACTAGGACATTTGGAACTTCCTGCATAATCACTGATATTGTTACGATAGATTGTTAGAAACATGCTTTGAAAGAACTTAACTCTTCTTACTCTAATTTTATGCTCTTTCAACCACTTTGTGCCACATCTAGTGCTTTGCAATATCCCTACCCACAAGAAAAGAGTATCAAATATTGACCACTGGTATATGTTACAGAACCACATGTTGTCAGAGCTTGAAGGAAACATAGATCACTGAGACTAACTAGGTTCTTTTACAGATGAAGAAACGGAGGCCCAGAGAGTGGGTGGAACTTGCCCTGTGCTAACAAATTGTGGAGCGGAGATTTCAGCCCAGTTCTCTTGGCTCTTTCCTCTCCACCACACTGCATCTCCCAGACCATGAGTGTATTGGCATCTGTTATCTTAGTCTCTCGCAAGATTGGCTAGCATGATTTCTCTACCCTTACTCCTACTCCCACCTCCCCAGCCTGATCACTGCTGAAATCAAGTTTCTGAAGCTCAGTCTAGAGCTTAGGATCCTCTGTAGCCCCACCAAGGTACAGGTAACCTCAGCAGGCCAAGCCAGAAATAGCTGACTGGTCTTTTCCCACACTTAGCCCTGCTGATTCTCTTTTGTTTAAGTTTCAGTTCAGTTTGGTGCCTAACTACAAAAAACTCCTGAAGGGTTGACCAAGTCCCAGAGATAAGAGACCTAAATGATTAGTGATCTTTGACAGAGTCTCAAGGAATGAAGAATGGAGAATGGAGTTGGGGGAGGGGAGAAGGGACTCATTTTCAGCCTTCTAATCCCTAAAGGGCTAGCATGGTAAGTGGCTGGTCTCTTGGCCACTGCGACAAGGCAGGGATAAGGGGATAATCTTTAATTGAAGTAGGAAGGATTCAGTTAGGACAGCAAGAACAGCTTTCTGTGATGAGACACTTATTTGAACCTGACTTGTGATTTCATTGGGGTATGGAACTCCCGGTAAAGGAATTACCTCTATCATGCTGATTGGCACCTGCTTTGAAATTGATTGTCTTTGAGAGAATGGGCCCTGGTAAGTTAGGACTTATCCAGGGTAACATAGTCAGTACTTGCCAGAGTCTGGACTTGAATTCAGATCTTTCTGTCTCTGCGGCCAGTTGTCTATTCATTATACCTCCCCTTGTGAGACACATTGCAACGGTTCAATCATAATCTCATAATTATTGAGTCTGGTGTAGTGGAAGGAACTTAATTTATGCCTGTTGAAATTCTTCTCTTCCTTTAAGACCCAGCTCCTATGCTATTTTCTCTGTAAAGACTTTCTTGGTCTCAGCTATAAGGGATCTCTCTTCTTCCTCAAATCTCTCAGAGGGCAAGGTGACATGACAGGTGTGAGAGCTTGCCAAATGATTCGTCGGTGGGCCTGCAGAGAAAGCTCTGATCTAGGAGTCTGGAGGTCTGAATTCTCTAGTCCAGGCTCTGGCACTGACTTCCTGCGTGGCCTTGGAGGAATTGCTTACTTCAGCAACTCAGTGCTTAGCTCTGTAAACCTCTGCCAATTCCTGTGGGTGGTACAAATCAATCAGGCTGCAGACGAGCATTTATTAATCATCGACTATAATCCAGGCACTGTACTAGGGATACACAGGCAAAAATGAGAATGGTCTCTTGAGTTGCTTACATTCTATTAAGGAACAGAGAACTGGATCCCTGCTCTGTGGAGCCACCAGCATCTTCCTTACTGGGAAAGGATGAGGAGGCAGTATTGAGAAAGAGGTGACATGTAGTCCAAAGACACCTGGCTCCACCACTTTCTGGTTATGTGGCCAACAACAAATCAGCTCTTAGAACAATAATACCCTCACCTGTGAAATGGCGAGACTAACATTTTTACCCCTTACCACCCCACTACAAGGTCCTTGGCCCTCTTGTAGACTGTAACATGATATAGAATTGTGTAACCTATCATTAACATACATAAGGTGAGTCAGAGAAGACTTCCCAATGGAGATGAGTTATTCTTAGCCTCATTTCAGGACCTGTTAGTATTTGGTCCCATGCTGGGCTACCATATAGAGCTGGAAAGGACTTCAGACATCAAATCCAGGTCTGTTTTTTTCAGATGAGAAAACTGAAGCCCAGAGAGAGGAAGAGACTTGCCCAAGATCACACCTGTGGCATAACTAGACCTGATTCTCTTTATTACTGTGGTTCTGCTTTCTAAGATCACAGATACCAATGTCAGAGTTTAAGAGGACCTTAGAGATAAGCCCCCTATGTGCCAGGCACTGTGCCATGGGTTTTACAAATATCTCATTTAATCCTCATAATAACCTTTAGAGGTAGCCACTGTTATTACCTCATTTTATAATTGAGGAAACTGAGGCAAATGGGTATTAAGTGACTTGCCCAGGGTCACACAGCTAGTAAGTCTTTAAGATCATATCTGAACTTGGGTCCTCCTGACTCCAGGCCCAGAGCTCTACCCACTGCACCATCGAGTTGCCTATAAGCTCTAGTACACATTACTAATGAGTGACAGAGTCGAGATTTAAGCCCTGGTCTTCTGACTTTTTAAGTCATATGTCATATGACTAGCAGGCTAGATTTGAGCATACAGACAAGAAGATGCTCAGGAGACAGATTAGCATTAGCACTGTGTGTCAGCCAAGGTAGGGTCCTGTTCTGAGGGAGAAGGGAGAGTCACAGAAACTCACAGATTCAGACTGAATAGGAGTTGAAAGAGATGACTTCTTTAATCTAGGAAGAGGTGGGATTTAGCAGCCTCTCTACTCAACACCTCTCCACAGCTTTATTTTTCTCCATTCTCTCTTGTCTCTGAGCCTTCTCTCATGGTGTATTGTATGTCTTCAATGCCTTGCCCATCCAGTTTAATAAGCTTCCTCTCTCTCCATTCGTACAGATCTTCAGAGTCTATCTCTACTGGGAAGCCTTCCTAGATTGACTGCAGAGAACACCGACTATTTTTCTTGCCATTCCATATTTGAATAAAGACCTCTCCCCTAGCAGTCACCCCTGTGTTTTATTAGGAAGTAAATACCTTCTTGCACATGTGTGACCCTCCCTAGGCCAAATTAGGAAGTAGATAAAGTTTGTCTTTTGTGCCCCTCACCTTACCCTCTCTACAATTTAGGTACTTCCCAATCATCCTTCAGACACCCAGGACTCCAAAAAAGCATCTGATAAATTCATTCCTTCTTAGGTGCTAGTGACTTTGTTAATAGGAGAACCCTCTTTAGTTCAAAGGAATGACTGTCCAATGGTGAGGTAACAAACCAACATCAGTTGGGGAGATATTGCTCTTTTCTCCTCATGTTCGTGTGGGGGTGACCTTGTGATTAAGACTTGGAAGAGGAAGGTTGGGGAAGGGGTTGCTGGGGTGAGGAAAGGAGAGGTATTTGTGGGGGCTGTGTCCGGAGTGCCCCTCCCCTGTCCCTGTTCGAAACGACTTCCAGGCTTACTCCTGTTTCCCACGAGCAGAGAGAGGTGTGTCCTCACCTCCTTCCCATGAGAACCTGTCCCACCCCAGCCATGGGTCCTGTGTCCTTTGGGCCTTTTCCCACACAGGGAAAAAATAGCAAGGAAAACAGATCAGAGCCGATACTCTAACCACCTGGGTCAGCTTCCTCTTGCTCCAGGAGCAGTCCCTGGAGAGAGAACTTCCCCTCAACAGGCCCAAGACAGAGGCACTAGGTGGAAGGAAGATGAAGAGAGGGAATCTAGTGTTCACATGCCCCAGTCAGAGATTCCTCCTCTGCCTTCAGTCTTATCGGAGGTGGTGAAGGGGTATCTTCCAGGGACTCTCCTTTGAGTAAGCCAACATTTCTCAGGTCTAGGGTTCTAGATAGCTCCAGATCTGCAGGGGCCTGATTTTTCCATTCCTTTCAACTACTTACAGGAAAGAATGTTTGGAAGGGGCTTTGAGATCCTCAGAAAATAGTACTAAGACAAGTTTGTCAACCTCAATTTTATCATTTAATTGCATCTGATGAGTGCTTTTAGAGTGTTTGGTAGTCCCTGGGAACTATAGGCAGAAAGGACCAGGTTGGGGCTTGTAGCTACTAAAACAAAGAGACTGACAATGCCCTGGAAGAGTGATTTAATTTCTTTTGCTTTTACTTAAGTGGAAACAAGAGACATAGCAAGGTATAGTTCCCCCTGAAAGGAGGAGGATGGTGTGTATGATCTTAGAAGGCTGTTTCTAGCCTGGGGTAACAGGGAGTCTATTACAATAAATAAGATAGGGGAAATTTATAGAGTATTCCTTGGTTTTCCCCATCTGTAAAATGGGGGAGTTGGATAAATTATTTCTCAGGTTTCCTTCTGTCTTCAACATTCTGTGATTATGTCAATGAAGCCATCTGGTGCTTCTCCTGCCCTACCAAGAAAGGAAGACTTCAAGGAGGGGAAATCTTTTGCTGGAGGGAAAGGATGGAGTTTGGGAGAGAGGCTTATAGGATTACAGGATTCAGTGCTGGAAAGAACCACAGGGATCATCTAGCTCAGCTCTCTTTTATCCTGTTTTTTCATCATGTCTGACCCTTCAAGATCCCATTTGGAGTTTAATTTTCAAAGATATTGGAGTGGTTGGCCATTTCCTTTTCTGGCTCATTTTAAAGATGAGGAAACTGAGGCAAAGAGAGGTAAATGACTTACCCAGGGTCACATAGTCAGTAAGTATCCGTGGCTTCGGATTTGAATTCATGAAGATGAGTCTTCCTGACTTCAGGTCCAGCGCTCTGTATCTTGTACCATCTAGAAATAAGACTCAGAGAGGTCAAGTGACTTATTTAAAGCTAATAGCAGAGCAAGAATTCAAACCTAGATCTTCTAACACCCAAGCCCTATCTCTTCCCACTACACCACACTACCTCTCTTCAGGGGTGGGAACAACTTAGTTTTTGCTTATAATTCATAAAGTAAGAAAGAAGCCTGCAGGGCCCTGGGCAAAGAGGTCTGGATGAAATGAGCTTCCTCAGTTGGATTCCCCATTTCCTTCTCGCCTGGGGTTCCATGGCTATAGTCCAGGGAGATCTCACCATCCATCTCTGGTGCTGCATTGGAAAAACACAACCAGGCAGAGTGCAAAGACAGCCTGCCTCAGAAATCTCTCTGGAAGAGGTAGGGGGTTGGGGGAGGCATGCCCTGATAGTTGGCATTGACCCCTGCTATATAAGTGGAGGAGGGGCTGATGTCCAAGTGGTTGATCTGAAAGAAGGCTGTCTGTGCAGAAAAAACACCACCCCCAACAAGGTGTGTGCCTTGGGACCTGAAATTCCATTATTAGTGATTTATTTTTCAATAGATTCATCTACTCCCACCCTTGTGTTTTACAGAGGAGAAATAAGAGATCTCCAGAGGGACTGTGCCTTGCCAGAAGCCACTTCTTTGTTACTTCAACAAATTGATGATGTCTGATAAATTAACAACTGGGTGCTCCCTTCAGTGGCTTAGATAGTTTTCATTTTTCATCTGTTTTGTCTTCCTTTCAGTTTCATCTTTACAAACCCTCAAGACTTTGGCTTAGATAGTGGATGGGTTGCCAAAGGATTCCTTTTCATCTTTCCCTGTCCCTCTGCCCCCAGCCATAACATCTCTTTCATTGCTGGCATCTCTTATGCTCCTTTTCTTTCATGGTTCCACCTTTGTAACGTGTGTTCATGACCACCACATGCCTATACATTTGACATTTAGGTGATCTTCAACTTCAGTTAGTTTTTTCATAATTAAAAAAAACATTTAAGACTGGGTTTCTAGTCTAGCCCAGGCTAAAAAGTACAGGAGTTACTCATGGCCCAATTTCAGTATTGGTAAGAGCTTGATCTGCTCCATTTCCAACCTCCTTAGGTAATGGAGGCTCCATCCTCTACCACTCCTTTCTGTCTCCCAGAGAAACACCATATTGATGCCAAACTTAATATAGACAACCTGACCTCAGGAGGTCAGAACTCCTGAGCTCAAGAGAGCCTCAGCCTTTCTTGTCTTTAGAATTACAAGTATATGCCACCATACCCAACCTCGCTGGGTTGTCCATCCAGCTGCATATCATAGTCATTCTTGATCCAGTTGGTTTTTTCCTATGTGGACAATTGACCTGAAGTCTTATGTAATTATGGATCCCATTTAGGAGATTCTACAGTATTTAGGGGTTTGATGCACTTTGCACAATTACATCAGAAAACAGGAGCATTTGGAGTACTTTATCATCTATAGGGAATCCACCTTCAATATGAATTCACTTGATGTCCTCCATGACAGTGGAAAAACATCTTCGGTGATCATGGGTTTTGCTGTTTTATGCCTTGCTCAGTATTAGTCATAGGAGGAATGTCAACATTATCTCTGTTGTTACATCTTTGAGGGAATCTTGTGCATGGGAGACATCTTTGGAAGAGGAGAGCCTTTAATGAAACATTTGAGTCTACGTAATTACTGCTTTTTTATAATCAACCAAGAGTGAGCACAATGGAATCCTGTCTTGCGATAGTTTTCAGTTGATTGTGTGTCTATAAAGGAGTGATCTTTATTGTTAATGAAAGCTTGTTCCCTTCTAATACCGTCATTAAGGATGCTCTGAGTGTGAATGTAGACTGTGTTCATAACCATTTTGTAGAGATAGACATGTCAGATAGTTGACATTCTCTCCGTTGCCTTCTTTTGAAACCACTATCTGAGATTTTTTTCCATACCTTTGGTATCTTTTTCCTCATAGATGCCTTGAGAATTAAATCCTCAGTCCCCCACTCCCCCCAAATTGAATCACCTACAGCTCAGATCTTCTCTGGGTTTCATTGTTGTTCATTCATTTCAGTTGTGTCTGACTCTCCATGACCCCATTTGTGATTTTCTTGGCAAAGATACCAGAGTGGTTTGCCATTTCCTTCTCCAGCCTATTTTACAGATGAGGAAACTGAGGCAAACAGGGTGAAGTGACTTGCCCAAGGTAAGTAACACAGATAATAAGTGTCTGAGGCCAGATTTTAAGTCAGGAAGATGATTCTTCCTTTCTCCAGGCCCAGCGCTCTATCCACAATGCCATCAAACTGCCTCTTGTCTAGGTAGACTATGTTCAATTCAGTTGCTCTTCGCATTTTTGTCTTTGTATGCACCATTTCTACTTTCTCATATAGCACATCTGGGACTGGGATGTTAAGAATCCAAATGTGGTGGTTCCACTGTCCTTGCTGGTGAAAAGACTTTGTTATAAAAATCTGTCCAGAGAGTTTTCATTTTTCATCTATTTTGTCTTCCTTTCAGTTTCATCTTTAAAAACCCTCAAGACTTTGTCCAGCTGTCTTTTCCAACAAGCTTTTTAGTAAACTTGTTTGCCCCTCCACTGCCTTCTCGCTGCTTTCTCTGTAAGACTTGGAAAATACTTATATTTGAAGCCACTGTCCTTGGCTGCTGTATCTCTCTCTCTCTCTCTCCTTGGCCCAGAGATTGCAGGTATTCTTTTTTTTAGTCTCTTAGTTATTGCAATTGATTTACACTGGTTAAACTTTCTTAAGAAATAGTTATAATCTGTATTGAGGCCAACTCCTCCACCTGTTAGTCATTTTTTTTTATCATCCAAAGCTCATTTAACTGAGTTGCATTGGAGTTGTTTTAATTGTCTGCCATATGTTTTTCCAATTTTTATTCTTTTAGAGTTGTTTTGATCTTTACTCAGACTGCATATAACTAATTCAGGAATGATTCCCACACTAGTAGTCCATCAATTCAACATGACCAATTTATTGTTTGGTGTTTTTCCCATTCAACAAACCTGGAATCTTTTCTTGAAGAATGTATTTGTGATTAAATAGGCATGAAGCTTCTGTATAGTCTACAGGTCATCAGCCTCTCATTTCTTATTCATGAGTGTCATTTTTTTTTTGGTGATCTTCCCCTTTGGCCATCTTTGCACTGAAGTCACTGAGTGGCAAAGTATATGGTGATTTAATTTAGAGTGTTTTCTCTAGGTCTTACCTTTTTTCTGACTCCTCATTTTCTACAACAGATGCTGGTCTTCATAATGATATTTTTTACAAATATATATTATAAATGCTGCAAAAAAGAGATGACCAAAGTGCTGAGATATGATTCTTCTTATTGCCTCCAAGCATATGATAGAAATCAATTCTGCCAACTCTTGTATTTGCCACTCAAAGGCAAGCCTGTGAGCCGTCTTTCTATCTAGTAACAGCTTCCTTTTGTCTTCTGGTTTCATTTATATTAAGCATATGAACGATTCAGTTCCTCGAGCAGTAAAGGATCTCATGCTCAGAGTACTACCAACAGTTAAGTTCATGTTTAGAGATGGTCTAAAAATTGTGTTATCTCTGGCCCCCTTTTGGCCCATGCATAAGCAGAAAGGGCCTGACTAGGACTGAGAACCATCTTATATTTTCCTTTGTTTCATGGGTTACTAGACCCAAAGAAATCATCACTAAATAGAAAGCCTATTGGTGGTGAGCCCCAACTCACTTGTCTAGGCTGGTCCTCAGAAAGTAGACACAATCTTTTTCAAAGCCTTACCAGTAGGGCAGCAACTTTCAAAGTGTAGAACCCACTAGCATGACCTTTGAAAATCCAGGATCATTTCTATGCCAGAATGAGGTATTTGAATAGGTCTTTGTAGAATCCCAAAGTCACATAGATTACAAATGGTGGTCTGAACTCAAACCTAGGTCTTCTAAGAAGAAGGTCTATGTGAAGAAAGTCAGGGAATGTAACAATTCAGTGTCACCAATAGCATCATTTTGAGAAAGGTCTACTGTCTTTGGTGGGGAGAATCTCCTGAAGGCACCAAGACTAGTATGGGGGGGCACCCAGGGAAGAGCTTTGGATTAGGGTCAGCTACTCAATCTGAGATTGGCTTAACTGCCTTTCTATCTACCGAAAGCTTGCCAGGGATAGAAGGAATGGTGAAAGCATAATGTTTAACAGCTCTGCATTAACCCAGAGGGGTGCTGGACTGGTATTTAAGGGCTTTGAGATCTTTCCTGGAAGGGGGTGCTCCCTAATTTTTTCTCCAGAGCTACAGCCCTTTCATGGGGAGGGGAACGCCTAGGAGGAATGAGGCACAAACAGGAAACTTCTCTCGTCATTTTCAGATGACATTTTGGTCCACAAGAACAAAGAGACTTAAAAAAGTTTGCATGTTAATTATGTGACTGGTTCAGTCAGTACAGACATGGATCATTCAAACCAGTTTTATGGTTTTTTTTTAATAAACATCAACCCAGTTTCTCAGTTTCCCATCAACTCTAGCCACATAAAGAAGCAAGGCTTTTTTGAGATTCAAGAGTAGATTAGATAACTTCTAAGATCTATTCCAACTAATAGATTAGAAATTTTTCTTGCCCTTGGTGTGGATAGGCCTAGGTCTGCTGAGAAGGTGCAAACCAGCACATTTCATAGTGGGGGCTGGGGAATGGGAGGGAGGAGGAATTTCTCTTATGTTCCCAGGGGGGAATTTGTGTGTGTGTGTGTGTGTGTGTGTGTGTGTGTGTGTGTATGTGTGTGTGTCGGGGGTGGGGGTGTGTGTTGGGCTCTGCCCCAGAGGAGGAGGGACTTTCACAATTCTGTCTTCTTTACCCTTAGGTACAAGATGGTAGTGACGCCAAGGAGGGCATCAGTGGCCATTGCAGGCTGCTGGCTGCTATCCTTCCTCGTTGGCCTAACACCCATGTTTGGCTGGAATAACTTGGATAAATTGAAACAGGAGACCAATGGCAGCTTAGGTGATTTGGTGATTAGGTGTGAGTTTGAGAAGGTGATCAGTATGGAATACATGGTATACTTCAACTTTTTTGTCTGGGTCCTCCCACCTCTGCTGCTCATGGTCTTCATCTATCTGGAGGTCTTCTACCTGATCCGTAAGCAGCTCAACAAGAAGGTGTCGGGTTCTTCAGGGGACCCCCAGAAGTACTACGGGAAGGAGCTGAAGATTGCCAAGTCCCTGGCCCTCATCCTTTTCCTCTTTGCCCTCAGCTGGCTACCCCTGCACATACTCAACTGCATCACTCTCTTCTGCCCAGATTGCCAAAAACCCAGCATCCTCACCTACATCGCCATCTTCCTCACGCATGGTAACTCGGCCATGAACCCCATTGTCTACGCCTTCCGCATTCAAAAATTTCGGACCACCTTCCTGCAGATCTGGAACCAGCATTTCCGATGCCGGGCAGTGCCCCCATCTGATGATGAGGATGCCCCTGAGGAGAAGCTGGATAACTAGATACCAAGCCTTCCTGCACACTGACTGTCCTATCCCCATCCACACCCCTCTCCATTGGGGTACCTCCACTGCCCTCTACAAATCCCAATCCTTGTCTGCCCATAATTCCCTTGGCAATGTCATGGGGCATGAGCAGAGGGAGGGCCTTGCAGTGAAATTCAGAGCTTTAGACCATCTTCCTGCCACCCCCACCAGGTGGGCCATATGATCTGGATGGCCATGGGGTTAATTGTCCTTCCTTTTACATGTCCTGGGGAGATAGATGCCTGTGGTAATGAATGGGATTGGGGTTATTATGGAGAAGGAAGGAGGCAGGATGGGCCTCCTTGTTCTTCCAGTCTATATCAGTGCCCCATGTTTAATGTTCTGAGGCAAATGTGGGGAGCCTGCAGGGATGAAACACAGGAAAATCTGGGCTGGAGAGAAAGTTCCTAGAGCCCCCTCAGACTCTTCTGGTGCAGCTTAGAGGAGGAGAGGACAGAAGTTGGCTCAGAAACCAGTTTCTGTGTTGGGTGGGGTGGTTGACAAGAAGGAGGGAGATCTCCCCTTTCTCCCTTCCTGGCTCTAGAGGTAGAGGCAACTGAGACCCAATGCCCTGGCCTCCTGGTCTGAGAATATTGTGCCCAGAGCAGTGCCAGGCAGCTCCCTGGTCTAGGATATTACACTCTAGTCTAGGTAGTGCCAGGTACCTACTCTAATGGCCCTAACAAGGACATGATGTAGGAACTGGGACCTAAAACTGTGGAGGCAGTTTCCCTCTTCCCATTCCTTACTAACTCCCAGGTTAGTACCAAGAGCTAAGATTCAGGTGGCTTCTAGAAGAAACAGTGTCTTATGGACCACAGGGGCACAGGGCAGAGATGATGCCCCCCCCCGGTACAGTGCTGGAACACTCCACCAGGTGGGAGCATTGATTCCCCCATCTAGCCTCAAGTTTCTCTAAGTTGTCTCTAAGAAACAAGAGACCCTAGAAAAGAGCTAGAACACATGGATACATTTGGGATGAGACCTCTTCAGCATCCTGAACTTTTATGTTGATGTGGGGAGGCCAGCTGGGACTCAGTCCTCCCAACTGGGGGAAGAAATCATTTCTTTCAGAAGGACTGGAAATCTGACGCTAGCTCTGAAGCCCATAGGAGGGGTGAGCAGGGCACAGGTACCAGGGCATCGCTCTTATCACCATCCTAGGAGCTAGATAAAGAAGGAAGAATTATATTGATGAATGAAGTCCATCTGCCAGTATGAAGTCGAGGAGGATGTAGGAAACATAACACCGTGCTGTGGGTGTGCCCAGTGCTAATGGGAGTGGCCCTGGGAACTCTCAAAAGTTGGGCAAGAAGTGTTTAGCAACATTTAAGTGGGAAAAGAAAGGCTTTCTGAAAAAGAGGTCAATAGGGAACAATTGATGAACCTAATTGATCTACCTTGGTTTTGTTCTAGGCCCCCAAAGGCATCCTGAGATGAGATAGTGCCAAGGTAGGGATTGATAGTGAGAGAGGGGACTTCAGGCTGAGTTTGAATCCTGTTTCTAGGTCAGATCCCCATCAGTCTGACTCAGTTTTCCTCAGTGTGCAATAGGGGGTGGGGAGGAATGTCACCCCACCCTCCTGGTTCCCAGAGTGGGGAAGAAGGACTGACCAATAAAGGATTATGAAACCAACAAGATACACTCACAGCAGTAGTTGATGCAGGGTGTTGGGAACAAGGGAACTCAAACCGAGAGGAGCTGGTGCAACTCATTGGATGGTGGTGGTGGTGGGTACTTTGGAGGCACAAGGGTAGGATGAATGGGTACCTCCTTATGCTTCAGATCTTTCTAACGGAGTTTGGAGCTAATAGGAGGAGGGTCACTAAATAGGATCCCCAAACTTACAGTGACATACTCAAGAGAATTCTCTTCCCAGTAACATTCTCAGAATAGTCCTTCCCCCTAACCATGGCATGATATACCTGGAACATCCTCCAAGGCCCACATTTATAGTGACACACCTTGAAACTCCACACCTTGGTCATTTATAGTGACCAATCTACAAACCATCAGAGTGTGTATGTGACTGTGTGTGGTGGTGGTGCCAAGGTCTTCTGGTGGTACATCTAAACAGACCCCCTCAGAAGCATAGCCTACAATAGAGCAACCCCTCTCACTGACACTGACACCCTTTCAAAATAATCCCTCTCAAGTAATACCATAACACTTCTTTATTCAAGGATCCCCCTTCTGAGTCCTCTGAGGCTGGTCTTTGAAGCTCTGGACAGCCAGCTCACTCTCCCTGGTGGTCCACGGAGACCAGCTCTCCTGGCTCCAGTTTTGAGAAGGGAAAGGAACTGAGCTACCAGTCACTGTGTACAAGGATAGGTGCCACCCAGTCTGAAGATCTTGACTTGCTCCGGTACCAGCTCCAGCAGCATCTAGGAGAGAAAAGACCTCCTCAGCCCAGGAGATACAGAGTTCCTCCTCCAAAGGAGGATAAAAAACCCATGGTATCTCCATTCCCTTCTCATCTCAGGTTTTCCTCTTCCAAACTCCTGCTCCCAATCCTAAACATATTACCTCCCATCTCTCAGGCATCAGAGTAATCTGTCAAACCTAGGCAGCATTATTTTCTCCATTGAATTCCACATAAGGCAAAACAAGGACTGCCACCCCTATTTTAAAGAGCATGAAACTGAGGTCTGTCAAATGTGAGTTAAGAAGTATGTTGGCAGAGTGGTAAAGAACAACTGAGGGAGAACCTGGATTCAGATTTTGACTCATCACTTTTTTCTACATGACCTTGGGCAAGTTTTGGTGAGCCTAAGTCTAGCTCACAAAAGTCTAGCTAGGTAGCTCAGAGTTTGGAAGATTCATCTTCATGAGTTCAAATTCAGCCTTAGATACTTACTAGCTGTGTGATCCCTGGGCAGGTCACTTAATTCTGTCTGCCTCAGTTTCCTCAACTATATAATGAGCTAGAGAAGGAAATGGCAAACCACTCCAGTATCTCTGTCAAGAAAAACCCAAATGGGGTCAAGAAGAGTACGACACAACTAGAAAATGATACAACAACAAAAAGTCTTCTCTGCTAAAAAATGGGAGAGGGGGAGGGGAATAGATTAGAATGCTTCCCAAGGTCCTCCTTCCAAGTGTCAAAATAACATTAAAACTTAGTGGTAGAGACTGAGCTCAGATTCCTTCATCTTCCAGACCATATTTTTTCCTGGACTGGAAACCCGCCCCCAACCCCCAAAATCACACTAGATAGCATTTATATAGATTTTTAAGGTTTGCCAATTTACTAATATTATCTCATTTGACCTTCCCAGCAACCTTGAGAAGTAGATGCTATTATCTCCATTTTACAGATGAGGAAACTGCGGTAAACAGAGATGAAGTGACTTGTCGGGGAACACACAGAAAATAAGTGTCTGAAGCTGGATTTGAACTTAGGTCTTCCTGAATCCAAGTCCAACCCTCTACCCACTGTGCAACCTTAGCCAGTCCTCCCAAACTCATGGTCTACCCATGACCAGAGCTTCCCCATCCTCCTTAGTGATAAGCCCTCCCTGTCTTCCCTTTCCTCTTTGCCCCAAACCTTCTGATCTCAGGATTTCTCTATCCTTGAGCACCCCCCTGCCCCATCACCTTACCAAAAGCCCCTAGACTTCAACTTACCCTTTCAGTCTGAAGCTGCTGGTACTCTTCAGTGTGTGGCAGAAGCTGTAAGAGATCCAACCCTGTCAGAGGCCTGAAGACTATGGGCTTGATGCAGGGGGTGGGGGGAAGAACTCCTTGGGGGAGATGTGTCAGCATCTCTGAGCTGCTGGATGCCAGCAGGGCCATGTCCCTCCTCCCTCTGGGCTTGTCCAAGGTAGGGAGGGGCCCACGGCCTCACACTGACACCTCACCCTCACATCTCATATTTCCTCCATGTGTCAGGTTCTTTCTAAGGTCTGACCTTGGTTTCTCCCACTGCCAGCTCTTCTTGTTCTAGTTTTCTCCAGGGACATTCTTAGAGTCTACCTAGCTTGTTTTAGCTCCAAGGTGATGGAGTAGGACCAAAACCTCCAAAACCCTGCACCAGCTTTAACATCAGCAATGGGGTCTTCTCCCTCCCCCCATCTTTCCTCACTGGATCCTTCACCTTTCACATCCAGTCGACAGTCCACAGAAGCCTCTCCCAGGGCATTGATGGCCTTGCAGGTGTAAACACCTGCATCAAAAGGACTGGGTTTCCGGATCTCCAGGGAGCAGACACCTTGCTCGCTAAGGGCCCGGTATTTGGGGTTACCCTGTATGTCCATCTTGTTTTTCATCCAGATGATCTTGGGCTGGAAAAGTAGCAGTGTAAGGGATATGGGGGGTGGTGGGGTAGGAGCTGGGCAGCCCCCTGATGGTATGTGCCAGCTAACACTCCTGTGTGTCTTTCCCTCCCCTTCTCACGACATCATTCCCTTCCTATCTGAGCTCCTCACCTTGGGGGTTGCACGAACAGAGCAGAACAGCTGGGTGCTGTAACCAGGGGTGGTCTTGTGGTCTGCCAGGGGGTGGGTAAACTTGGGGGCTTCTGAGAAGTCTCTCTCTGGGATGCCTTCTCTTTTGCTAACAGTATCTGACAAGGGGGGAATGGGCGCAGAATGAAACATGGGTTCAGGACCCTAGAAAGCTGGAGCCATTGCTCCCTCCACCCTCTTGTAATAACAGCACTCCCAACACATATTCTGTAATATTGAAGACACTTTCACATGAATCACCTCATTGCAGCCTTATAATGATGCTGTTGAAAATAGGTAAGGTAAGAATTATTAGGTCCCTGTACTGCAGATGGGGAGGTTGAGGCCTGGAGAATTTCAAATGACTTGTCCAGTGAGTTTTGACTTTAGAGGCTAGGCAGTTTCCCAGGTTAGAATTTTGCTGGGATTAGAAATAAGGGAGAAAAGGGGCAAAGGAAGGAAAAGGAGAGAGAGCGATAAGTTCATGGAGTCAGATAGTTAGAGGCAATACATCCACCCCCTCATCCTTTATTCTGTTTCCCTAGAACCCTGAGACAAGGCCCCCAACTCCTGGGGTGTGAGTAATTTACAGAAACCTAGAGATAGGGAGACAGGCAGAGGAAATCAGATAAGACAGAAATAAAATTGGATAGCAATCTATTGTACATACATAAGCTACTGTCACTCTGATGAATTGATTTTTCTTTTGGCAAGATATTCACTTTCCTTATTCTATTCTGCTCAAGCTGATGTCTAAACGAGTCTGTCCTTTCTGAGGGCTAGAGTGGAGGGCAGTGGACAGACATTCTGGGATCAGGAAGGTGTGTGACCAGATGATTATACCACGGAGTTTTAACAAAAAAAACAACTAAGTGAATGCAGTGCAGTGTTGTGGGTCAGGAGACCAGAGTTAAGTGTTGGCTCTGCTGTGGGTCTTGAACAGGTCACTGTTACCCTTAAGCCTCAGTTTCCTCATCTATAAAAGGACTTTACATTAGGTGATTACTGATGTTGTCTTCAGCTCTGACATTCTATCATCCTAAACAGTCCCCTCTCCTACTTAGTTATGTGACCTTGGGCCAGTTAATTACCTTCCTTAAGCCTCCTTCATCTGCAAAATTAGGGGTGTGGATAACATGATCTCTGAGGTCCCCTCCAACAGTAAATCCAAAGATCCTCTGAAGGTGACACGCTCCAATCATGGAAACACCTCCCTCATTAGAAACTGCTTTCAGAACCCACTAACAGGCCTCAGCACACTTTGGACCTCAAGTCACTGAGCTCTGAATGATGTTTAACTGTCTTCAGAAATCTACCTTTCATGTTCAGTGACCTGCCACTGCTGGGATTATTTTAGAAAAATGTTGCCACAGTCACTGAGGAGACCCCAAAACGCTTGGAGCTATATGTCTCTGAAATAAGCAGGTGGCCTCCCAAGGGGACAATACTCATTTGGACGTATAATTAAATCCAAACTTTTGTTAAGCATGCACCTTGTGCAAACGCTGTACTATAAACTAAAGATATAAAGATATGTTAGGCCGGATTCTCAAGGAACATAAAATCCAATGGATGGAAAAACCAGTACACAAATAGCTAGGAGAAGATAGATTTCATGACATAAGTACAAAGGAAAGAGACCCAGGCAAAATGCTATTATAGACCTGAGCAGGGCCAGATCATTTTCACTGGAGGGTAGGAAGCGACATGGGAGGTTTTACCCAGGAGGTAGTATCTGCATTTGACCTTGAAGTCTTGGAAGAACACTAGTTGATGGAGGTGGGGGTAGGAGCTAGGAGTGAGCAAGAGGGTAATTCATTCCAAACATAGAGAATGGTTTTGAGCAAAGCCATGGAGAAAAGAGAGAGCAAAAAGAGACAATCAAATGAGACCTCAGCACAGAGAGAGAGTCCAGCAGCTGGATGGGTAAACATGGAAAATAATAGAGCTGTAGACATGACATGGGGGAGGCCAGGTGGTGCCAAGGATAGAGTATTGAACTTGAATCAGGAAGAGCTGCCGCAGATTGTGTGACCCTGGGTAAGTCATTTCCCCTGAGTTTGCCTCAGATTCTTCATCTGTAATATGAGGGTGATAGTAACAGTACCTACCTGACAGGACTGTTGTGAGAATCAGATGAGGTGAGATGGAGAGTGCTCTGTAAACAGTGAGGTGCTTTATTAATTCTAGCTATTATTAGCGGGAGTAATAGTATGAAACGAGGTTGGACAGGTGGGCTGAGGTCAGACTGTGGAGAGCCAGTCAGGAATCTATCCTTTATTTATAGGCAATGGGAAGCGATTAAATGTTACCCAGTAGAGGAACAACTGGCCTCAGTATTTTAAGTCAAAGTGGGTGTGTGTGTGTGTGTGTGTGTGTGTGTGTGTGTGTGTGTGTGTGTGTATGAGAGAGAGAGAGAGAGAGAGAGAGAGAGAGAGAGAGAGAGAGAGAGAGAGAGAGAGAGAAGAGAGGGGAGAGAGAAGAGAGAAAGAAAGAAAGGGACAGAGAAAGAAAAGGGGGAGGAGAGAGAGAAAAAAGAGAAGAGAGAGAATGGGACAGAGAGACAGAGAGAGAGAGAGAGCCAGAGAAAGAGAAAGTTCAGGAAGAGTGACTTTGAGAGGCTCTTACAAGACACTCCCAGGAAAGAAGACAATGCTCGACTGGGGCCATCTGAAACGCGTTTCCCCCCCCCCCCCCCACCCCGGGTCCCTGGGAACACAGACTCACCCGCCTTCTGGATGTGGGCGAGCTCGGCAGTGACAGGGGCAGTGGCACTCAGGCCACACAGGTTTTCTGAGAAGACTCGGAAGGAGTAGGAATTGCCAATGATGAGGTCAGACACTGTACAGCTAGTCCGGTGGCAGCGCTCGAAGACTGTGAACCATTGCTGCAGGGAGCACAGCCCCAGTCACCCAGACCCCTGCCCTCCTCTCTTCTATTCATCATCCATCCCAACCCATCCATAGACATCTGGATCATCTATCCCCGCAGGGGTCCTCCCTGAGTTGGGTAGAAGGGAGAGATCCCAGAGGGTGGAACGATGGGGACTGGTGACAAAAGTCACAGATCTTTTTCCTTCCCATCCTCGATCTCCATACCTGACCAGGCATTCCCCCAGATTTGTTCCTCCCTGCTCCCCTACTCCAGAGACTAATCTAAGAAAATAGCCATTTGAATGTCCATAGTGACTTAAGGTTTACAACCAGTTTTCCTCATAATAACTCTAGGAATTTGGTAATTCAAGCAGCATTACTCCCATTTTACAGATTTGCCCATGGTTATGTAGCTAGTAAGTAAAAGTCTCCCCTGGGATTCATTCCCAAGTGTCTTCTCATTTATGTCTTCTTCCCTTTTATGCCATGCTCTCATGCCCACTCTGGTCCTCTGAAGGGAGCCCTTAAGACCCCTCCCCCTGCCATTAACCTTACTCACCCTTGTCTTCTGATCTGCCTTTTGTACCGTGTAGCCCAGTAATTCTGTGTTACCAGTGTCTCCAGGAGGTGTCCACTCCAGAGCAGCATTGAAGCCCCACACATCCAACAGCTTGAGGCTTTTGGGGGGCTCGGGTCTCTCTGAAAGGCCAGGAGGTATTTGGGACCCCACCCCTGTCCATGGTAACACATCCCTACCACAGCACCCATTTCCCTTGGCTCAAAACCTCAAAATGGCAAGGATCGCATCTCCCTGCCTGCTGTTTCCCCTATGACCAGTCTGAACCCTCCCTGGACTGGGGATTTCCAAATATCGTCTTTGATTCTCTCGTTTCCCCCTCAGCCGTATATACCGATCACCAAGATGTCAATCGTAGCTTTGGCCTCTAGGCCTTCCAGGCGAATGCTGAGCTCGTAGTGGCCTGAATCAGTTCTCTGGGCTGAGCGGATGAAGAGGATGGAATCTTGTTCCCCATTGCGCACATTCACGCGTTGGGTGTCGAGGGCATGGCCATTATGGGTCCAGGTGATCTGAGGCTTGGGCTTACCCTGGAGGGGGATTAGTAGGGGAAAGGGAAGAAAAGCGGAAGGGATGGTGATGATGACAGTCATAAGAATCCCTATTTCTATTATTTAAGGTTTATAAAAGACGTTTTTCCTAGTGATCCCATGAAATAAGTAAGCTTTTCTGTTCCTCATTTTCCTGGTGAGGAAACTGTCAGTGATCATACAGTTAATGAGACCTGGAGGCTCCTTCCTGCGCTTTCAGAAATCTTGATAAGAAAGAGCCCTCCCGCTACTCAGAGGACAACGGGTTTGAATGTTGGATCTTTCTGGCCAGCAAATGAGCAAGAGTGATAGGGCTGGAAAGAAGATTGGCCCAGAGCCTGCCTAGCTTTAGGAGGTCTTACTAGGCCCACTGAGTAAAAAAGAATCCTCCTCTTTGGGGAGAATGAGCTGACAGAGAACTCAGATACCATTTTGCAGATGAGGAAACTGAGGCTTAAGTTATAAAGGGACAGGAACTCAAACCCCTCTCTCCCCCAGGGGAAAGACATACTTACTTGGAAAGGGATCTGGAGGTTTATGCCCTCCCCAACCTTGCGGATGTAGGTCTGGCGCAGGTAGCGGGGGACTCGGATCTTGGGGGCCTCTGAGTCAGAAAGAGAACAATGGGCCAGACATCAACCCCTTGACCAGGAAGGTGGGGTCTTAGGGTGATGAAGGGGGAAACATCTGGGGTAAAGAATCGAATTTGTTCTGTCTCTCTGATTCTGTATGCCTGTCTGTTTGTGTGTGTGTGTGTGTGTGTCTGTGTGTGTGTGTCTGTGTGTGTGTGTGTCTGTCTCTCTCTGTCTGTCTGTTTGTCTTCCTCTTACAGTCTCTGTCTGTCTGAAGTTCTGAGGCCCTCCCTACCTTTTTGGGATCCCAGAATGGCCCTTCCTTGGGCAGGGAAGGCAATGTCTCATATCCCAGGGTGTGCTTAGAGATCCCAATGGAGAACACAGCCGGGCCAGGTTCCCAGGGGAGGGAAAGTGAATGACATGACTTCAAGGACTCCTGGGGAACCCCTGCACACGCTGCCTGAAAGTGCGAAGTGTTAAACATCCGTGGCACTCTCTTGGCAATTCCAGCCATGTCAGTCTGGGATTTGCCCAGGGCTCCAATTCCTCCCCTGAACTCCCCCTGGTGAAAAACAGGCATTGCACCTGTTAACCTGATGGCCCCAGATTTTCTGAGGAAGGGAGGGAATAAATCTTCCTACCTCCTCAATCCAGAAACCTATATTTTCCCTCTGGGAGGTTCACATGCACCTGTCAGAGATCATTTTGCTCTAGGCTACACTGTCCCAAATGTAATTGATACTGATTGGGAGTGTCTTCTTAGTATGGCCAGGGAAAGAGATGCCCCATCCCCTTTCTGTCTACAAATCTAAGCCTGTTAACCTCATTGTCATAAAATCTCACTGTAATCCCTCCAGACAAAGTCAGAAACCTTTTGGTTCCCTTATAGATTCTTTGGGAGATGGGAGTCAACTTAGGGGAGAGGACACATGTACTCTTGGGGGTATACGTGGAAAAAAGGAATACATGGCTCAGAACCTTATGGCAAGGCATGAAACCAGTTTCCCCGCTAGTTTAGGAGACAAGATTGGAAATGAGGAGGAACTTTCTGAATCTCCAGGGTCCCTTAGTATGTAAAGATCCTATAAGAAGGTACCCAGGACATCTACTGAGCCATGATCAGAAGTGCACCTGACTCATCCCCCAAAGAAGAGTTGATTCCTCCAGGGATGAGCATTCTCAGCCTCCTCAGATCACTTTTCTTGTATTCTTTCACCTCTTAGAACAGCCTGTATCACTGTTTTGGGGGTAAACTCTTGAGTTGATGGAAATGGTAGCAATGAGAAGTCATCTCTGAAAGAGTCCTTAGAGATCAACAAATAACAGAATCGACAACAGTCGATTTCAAGCTGGAGGACATCTTAGAGGTCATTTAATCCAACCTCCTCATTATACAGAGGAGGAAACAGACTCAGAGAAAGTAAGTGAATTTCCCAGGATCCCACAGGAGAAGAACTGGGATCTAAACTCAGTTCTTTGAACTTCTAGATCCAGTACTTTTTCTACTGTACCAAACTTCTTTCAACCTCATTTTATAGATGAAAAAACTGAGGTGTGGAGAGATGAAATGACTTGTTAATGGTCACTCAGATAGTAATACTAGGCAATGAGGTGGTTCGGTGCAGAGTGCTGGGCTTGGATTCAAGGAGACCTTTGTTTGAATTCTGTCAAATAATTACTGTGTGACCAAGTAACTTTACCTCTCTCAGCCCCAGTTTTCTCATCTGTTAAGTGGGGATGACAACAGCACTTGTGTACTATAGCTATAGAGGGAGAGGAAGAGGAAGAGAGAGAAGGAGAGGGGAAGGGGAAAGAGGAGAGGGGAGAGGAAGGGAGAGGGAGAGGGAAAGGGAGAGGGAAGAAAGAAAGGGTTAGGGAGCTCTACAAACTTGGAAGCACTAGTAGTTAGTAATAGCACTGGTGGTGGTAGTAGTAGTAGTGGGTAGGTATATAGTCAAACTGGTATTTGAATCCAGGCCCTCTGACTAATCCCAGAGATTTTTCCAGGGAAGAGATCTTTGAGGCCATCTAATCAGAGGGTCACTGGGTGACAGATTGATAAGGCTCCATGCCCTGAGGGACAGTACTGAGAGGAGGGGCCTAATGGAAAATGTGTGGGGTAGAAAGGAGGGGCAGGAACACTCTGTCTCTCTGGGATTAGACAGCAGCCATCTGCCCATTCAGGATGCCATTCCTTTTTGGAACAGAGGAATGATGTTGGAGCAGCTGAAGTGGAGAGAGGTATGCTTGGCAGGCCCAGGTGGCAGTAGGGGAGGACAGCTGAGCAGTTGAGGTCCTCGGACAACAGGACCCCTTCCCTCTGCTCCTTTGAGAGGGACTTGGCTATTCAGACTTTCTCCCTGCCCCCATCCTTCCCGTTTTCTCTCCAGGAAATTCCTTCCTCCTTTTGCCCCAGAAGAATTTTAATGAAGTGAAGTGCAAGCAATGTCTGGCTTGTTTGAAGGTGTTATCTATCTTTTTCCACAAAGGACCTGGGCTTCCAGTAAGGCCTGCCTCAGCTTGGCACCTTTGCCAGGGAGTAGGGATTTCTTTCCTTTCTTGTCAGGTATGTCATAGCCTGTTCTGGGGATATAGTGCTGCTCTAGACTCTTGGAATCCAAGGCTGATTACTAGGAACCTTGATGTTTTGTTTTCTGAAATCCAATTACAGTGTGCCCATATAGTCATTTTTCCTCACAAATTAGGAACTCTCCCTGTCTCACTATGTGGTAGGAGTACCTACCTCTCAGCAGGCTTGGAAGGATCCATGGAGGTAATTTTCCCCCCATACTTTGCCTCTGGGAAGGATCACTCTCCTCCAGGCCTAAAAGATGGGATCTTTTGGGGTTTCAGAAAACACAAGGAAAGACAACTTGGAAGAAGAGTGTAGTGAGAAGAGTATTGGACTGAACCAGGAATCAGGAGACCTGAATTCAAGTCTTGCCTGTGTGACAGGCAATAAATCACTTTACTTTTCCTGCTTGGCTTCAATGTCCTCCTCTGTCAAGGATGGGATAGAAGCAAATGATCTCTAAAGTTCTTTATCAGGATAAGATTCTACTATCCTAAGCACTTTAAACCATTTTTTTCTGGAGTCTCTGAAATTTAGTCTAGCCTATCCTTAAAGATTCTAGTTAGAATCCCAGTTCTGGATGCCATTTCTTTGTGAATGGACTAAGTCACTTTATCAGGCAAGATGTCATGGTGGGCCTTTGGAGCCAGGAAAAACAAAGTTCAAATTTGACCTTAGTGGCTAGTCCCTGGGCAAGTCACTTAATTTCTCTGTGTCTCAGTTTCCTTCTCTGTAAAATGAAGGTATTGAATATGCTGCTCTCTAAGGTCTCTTCCATTCTAAATCTATAACCTTGAACCTCAGTTTCTTAATCTTTAAAATGAAGAGGTTTGACCAGATGGCCTTCCAACTTTAAATTCCATGAACCCAAGCCCTCTTTCTACCATGGAGGCCTTTTTCTTTTTCTTCTTAGGAAAGGGCTCATTTATAGCCCTGTGGCTTTGCCCTGGATTGTCTCAAAGACCCGAGGGGACCCAGACTCTCCTGCTCATTGCTATGGGTGAGGAGGAGAGAAATAGCAATGTGTCAAGGGAAAGAAGGAAGGAGAAGGCGCAGACCCCAGGACACCTGCTTCTTTATGTCTTTCTCCACCCTGGGGGCACAAATGATCCCCAGGGAGCCCATATCAGACCAAATGACTCATTGCCATTAAGATACCGAAACTCGATCAGCCCTTCCAAGGCAGTAACTAATAGGAATGAAGGCTAATGCACCCTGCAAATAGAAATATTAGTAACAGAGACAGGGTGGTTGAGTTCCAGGGTCCTCAGCCTACCTCTATCTTTCTCATCTTTCTTTCCCAGATCTCTTCTCCTTCCTAGAATCCTAGGATTTAAAAACTAGAACCAGAGAAGTCAGCTAGTTCAACATCCTCATTTACAGATGAGGAAACTGAGGCCCAGTCACTGATTTGACCAAACTCACACAAGTAATAAGGACCATACCTTGGATGTAAAACCTACCTGATTCTGAATCCAATGCTCTTTGCTATACTTCTGACACCTTCTCCCTCTCTCCCTAATTCTGCTTCTCTATCATAGACAAGGCCAGGCCACATGTGATTCAGAGATCCTCTTAGTTCCCTCTCCAATTAGTTGTCCCTGCTGCAATCCAGATTTTCCTGAAGCACAGGTCTGACCATGTCATCCCCCTCCCTCCTCAATAAGCTGCAGTGGCTCCCTATTGCCTCTAAGGATCAAATACAAAATGCTTTGTTTGGCATTCACAGCCTTTCATAACCTGCCCCACCCTCCCTCCAGGCGGTTCCACAAACCAGCCCCTCCATCTTTGCTCTAGGCATCGTCTCTAGCCATCCCCAAGCCTATGATATTCTGTCTTATTTCCACCTTCAGGCTTCCTTTAAGTCCCAACTAAAATCTCATCTTCTGCAGGAAGTCTTTCCCAACCTGTCTTAATTCTGGTGCCTTCCCTCTGTTAACATTCTCCTTTTTAAATCTGGTCTATAGTTTGTTTGTATACATTTCCTTTCTTATTGTCTCTGTTATTTGATTGTGAGATTGTCTTTTGACTCTTTTTGTATCCTTGGCACTTAGCAGAGTGCCTGACACATAGTATTGACTGATTGGCTGACTGAATATCAGGCCTTTCCAAGAATGTGGGACAAAGTTATGAGTCTTTGGAGAGCAAGAAACCTGTTTCTGTGGAATTAGACATGAGATTGGACATGCCATGGACCTTAAATCTGAGGAACAGGAGATCCTGAGACAAACACCTAGGAAAGCAGCATGGCATCCTGGAAAAGGATCATGAATCTGAAATCAGAGGGTCTAAGTTCAAACTCCAGTTTGACTGCTTATGACCTTGAGAAAATTGTTTAAATATCTCTGGCTCCAAGTTTCCTCCTTTGTAAGAGAAGGGGGTGGAACAAAATGACCTCTGAGGTTCTTTCTGGTTCTAATTCTAACATATCTATTATCCTTCCCTGAAGGACATGCCCCCTTTGGGAATGGTCCAGATTGAGAGGTACCTTGCTGCTTGAAGGGCCTGAGGATTTTCTGCCCTGGAGGTGTGGTTGGCCAGGGCCTCAGTTTAAGGAGGCTGACTCATCCCAAGTCTCTCTTCCCTCCATGAGGCCTTATGGTCCCTATGCCTCCCTTACAGCTCTAGGAGGAACGGAGATGAGGAGGTAGCTGGGAGATGAAGGTGATAGGGGTCCAACTTTACCAATGAACTCCTTGATATGGACAGGCTGGTCCAAGACAGCAGCAGGGCCGGCACCCTCAGAGCTCACGGCGGAAACTCGAAAAAGGAGCTTGTTTCCTATAGCCAGGTTCCGCAGGGTATGCTGGGTGACCATCATGGGTTGTGCGTTGACTGGAACCCACTCTGAGGCTGGGAACAAAGGGAGATGTCAGGTGAGAGCCTTGAATCCCTGCTGTTGATCATTTGCTGTGTGCTTTTCGGGAAGCTGCCCTTCTTCTCTGGGACTCAATTACTCCCTTTTCCCCTCCCCATTGTCCAAGATATCCTGTGTATCAAGTCCCTTCTAGCTGATTGCTTCTTCCTGAGATCTGAGGCAGACAGGGAACCAGAGAAGGCATGCAATCTATGCAAAGTCACCCAGCAAAGCAGAGGCAGAGAGGAGAGCAGAACCTCATTAAATCTTGGGGAAGAAGGAATAGAAGTTGAAAAGCACAGCTAGAAACCTAGAACCCTTTATTTTTCATTTTGCATCCTCAGCGGGGAGGTAGGGAACCTTTCTGTAGTCATCTCATTGATTTCTCTGCTTTTGAGCCAATTCATCAGACTTTTATCTATTACTTTTATTATTTTATTTATTAAGCTTTTAATATATATACCCAGCTCTGTGTAGGTACTAAAAATTACAAGACAGAAAATAGCATAGATCCTGAGTTCAAGGAGCTTATAAATCTATTCTGGGGACTGAATACTACCTTCTCCCAGATAAATATGTGGAATAGGAAAGGGAATGGGGGGGAGAACCTCTCCCATTCTGAAAGTCCTGCAGAAATGGAGATCTCCTTGGTTTCCCTTGGCTACTCTTGCCAGAATTAACCCAGATAATCCTGAAATCCCTTGCTAGCTGAAGGGTTTGACTCCCAGCCTCCTCGGTCTTCCACGCAAGTCTGGGCTACTCACCTCCCTCTAGACAATACTCCAGCAGGTAACCTTTTATTCCCCACCTTCCTAAGCTTTCTGGGGGTTCCCAGCTCACAGTCACTGAGCTATCAGTCACATCCTCCACGGTTAGCAGCAATGGGCAGCTGGGGAGATCTGTAGGGAGAAGACCTGTCATTAGTAGGCTCCGAGCCTAACTGTCCCCTCCCTCCCCTTACCCTGATGATGATGATGACGAGTTTGTGTTTTGGACCAGACTTGTGATTTTATCAGTGTAGAGGACAATCTCTACCTTCGCAGATGAACATTGGCTCTGCAACTTAGAGACTTGGAAATAATTATGATAGCTATGATGACCCACAATATCATTTATATGGTGCCTTAAGGTTTACTGATACCTCGTTCAATCCACACAATAACCCTGGGAGGCAGGTCCTATTATGATTCCCATTTTACAGATGAGGACATTGAGGCAACCTACCATTAAGTGACTTGCCCAGGATCATATGGCAGGATGTAAACTCAGGTCTTACTGTTTTCAAGTCCAGCGTTCTATCTACTGCACACCTAACTGCCCAGGGAGTTGCTTGGGGGCACTGAGATGTTCCATGACTTGTCCAGGGTCACAAAACCATCATATATTAGTGGCAGAATCTGAATCCAAGTCTTCCAGACCCAGAGGACCAACTAACTCCCCAGTTACTCTCTCACGCTGATGACAGTGCACATTTACATTTAAGGTCTGCAAAGTATTTTACATACACAACCTCACAACAAACACACAGCAAACCTGTAAGATTGGGACTATAAAAAAATTATGCCCAACTTACAGGTAAGAAAACTGAAAGTCAGAGTAATTAAAGTCTTGCCTGTGGTTACACAGCTATAAAAGCATTGAAGATGGGATTGAAACCCAGGTTCTTCTGAGCCCAGATCCAGTGTTTTGCCTATTCCATCCCAATGTCCACAATAACTCACACTTGTATGCTATTTGACAAAGCATTTTCCCTCTTAAATATCTGAATCCCACCTCCACCAGTCACTGTCCCCATCCCCTTCTCACTTCACCTTCACTTGCAGGTAGGGGCTTAGAGACTGCAGGGGGTCCTGTGCTAGGCCCCTCTGAGGCTGGTTCTCTGGGTTCCGTCCCTATGTCTTCTCCTGAGGGTTCTGGGGTGGCCTCCTTGGCAGGCTCTGAAGCCTTTTCCTCGGGTTCACAGGCTGGGGTCTCAGTCTCTGCTTCTCCAGGCATACTTGTTCGTGAGCTCTGAGCTTGGGGTGATCTATGTAGGTGGTGGAGGTAGAGATCTCTAGGACTCCTGGGTGACACGATGCCGACTCTGGGCATATATAGTCAGTAGCCACCCCGCCTCCCAGCCAAACTATTCCCAGCTGTGGGGTCAGGTCAAGCTGGGGGAATGAAGGAGGGGGAGAGAGTAGGGAGAAGGCCAAGGCAGTTGTAGCCAGGAATAGCTCTAGGGGGAGGGGCCTTGATAGCCCCCTGAGGAATCAGCTCCTCTGTCACCCCTGGGAAATGCTGAAGATCCTTCAGTCCCCTAGTGCTTCAATTGGAGGGCGCACAAGAGGTAAGGAAGGCACTTGCTGAGGGCAGAAGGGGTCAAGGGGCAGAAAGCGAGAGGGAAACTTTCACCTGGAAAATGGCTCGAGATCAGATTTCATTAGGTCAGTTTCCATATGCTCCCCAGGGACTCTTCTAACTGAGCAGTCAGGTGCACAAGTGTTCTGATAATGTAGTCCTAACTTCTCCCCTCATGGAACGTTTCCCTTCAGCGTTCCATCCAAAGGCTTCACTTCCTGGCTAGTGTCTCCGTGGCCTTGTCATTTTTCATCTAAGATCCCTGATTTTGAAGGGTCCTTATTTCACTTCTCCTTCACTCCCTGAGAATACCTTTTTTAGTACCGGGTCAAGTGAAGCTAGAGCCCAGGGGGCTATGGGGAGGCAAGAAGAGAGGGAGGGAGGTATGTGCAGATACCTCAGGTAGGAGAGATTACCTGATAGAAAGCCTTTAATCAAACAGGCCATATCCTAATTGACCCTCAAAGGGTCTAGGACTCTATGTTTTTGTTGAGTAGAAGTGGCAAGACTTTTGGTTTCTGCAATCTGTTCTCTGTTCCTCAGTTTCCCCATGTTCAGTAGAAGTATTTGATCATGAAGTCATCAACAACAACTAGTTCCATGAGACAGGGAATGGGCTAAGGATGGGAGGGGAAGAGACACTCTGGCTGAGGATTACCACCTCTAGAGTCTCTAAATCATCTTGACTTTAAGTGTCAGGGTAGAGTAGGAGTTATTGGGGTGGGGGAGTCAAATTCTTTTTCTATGCTATGCCTCTCTCCTTTTCCAAAGAGTGAGCTTTGGAGGACATTTAGTCCTGGGAAGAGGCATGAAAAATGGTCTTTCCTATGTCTACTCAAGAACCTTGCAATGTATATGTGCATGCGTGCGTGCGTGTGTGCGTGTGCGTGTGCGTGTGCGTGTGCATGTGTGTGTGTGTGTGTAAGAAAAGAGGGGAAGGAGGAAAAAAGAGGAAATTGTGACAATTCTGAGACTGACATAACATTTTGGACAGTGGTGGTGAATGTTTGGTAGGGTCCCTGGGATCCCCCTTCCCCACCAATACTTGCATTTTCTGCCAGGTGACTCACTACTGTCCTATTGGACAGGGGGTGGACCCTGGAGACCTGATCTTGACCTTGGATTCTGACTCTGTGGCTATAAGTGACTGTGAGTAAGCTCACAGCACCCTGAGTCAGCCCCTGGAGAGGCATAGTACCAGGCTGGGGGTAGGGAAGGAGCAGACAATTTATGATTCCTGGGGCATCAGTAACCCTAGGGATAAAGGGGTAAAGTTACAAATATCCCCCTAATGCCAATTGAAAAGTCACAGCTTTTTGCTAGTTACCCAAGCAGATTCACAGCCAAATTTTTATATGCTTTGCCCTTAGGCAAGAATCCTGCCCTTGAGATCAGATATGCCAACTGGCTTCAGATTTCTAAACCGTTGATAGTCATCTCCTTCCCTGCACCTGGAACTAGCTTTGCAAATAATTAAGTTAACTAGATTATTTGTCCCCATAAAGAGAAGAGGTATCCTAAGACAGCAGATGATCCCGAAATCATTTCCCTTTGGTTTTAGGCACTATTTGCACTTTTATTTCAAGATAACTGTGTGAGAGATATCCCTTGCATGAGGAGAAATGGGTCAGCCTCCTCATCTTGTACCCTGGGACCACGTTCACTAATGTTGGCCATGGATAATGTGACCTCTAAGACGAGTCTGAGCAGGTTCAGATCAGAGCTGTGTTCAAATATGAAAAGACTACCATGTGAAAGAAGGATTGGATTCTGAGTGTTATACATATAACATATAAAAACAATAATAGCTAACAGTAAGCACCGTGTTTACCATGTGCCAAACACTGTGCTAAACCCTTTTCACTTATTATCTTAGTTAATCCCCACAACACCCCTGTGAGGGAGGTGCTATTATTATAATTTCTCTTTTACAGGTGAAGAAACTGAGGCAACCGGGGGTAAGTGACTTGCCCAGGTTCGTGCAGCTAGTCCAAGGCTAGATTTTGACTCATTTTTTCCTGGTTCTAGGCACAGCCCTCTATCCATTGTGGCTTTTAGCTCTACTAACAGTTGCGTGGGATCAGGAAAGAATTCTAGGAGGTGGCGCCTGAACTTCCTAGCCTTTAAAAAACAGGATTCTAGGAGTGGAGGGTCCCACAGCTAGGAAGTGTCAGAGGCCAGATTTGAACTCAGGAAGATGAGTCTTCCTGACTCTGGAGTACCCTGGTACTCTAGGCACTATAGTGCCATCTCGCTGACCACAGACTGAAGGTAGGGAGCCCAATTAGGAGGCTTCTGCAATGTTCTAGGTGAAAGGTGATGAAGCAAGTCAGCCTTGTAAGTAGAGAGAAGGGGATGGATGCGGGAAAATCAACAAGCCTTTGTGCAGAGATGGGAGTGGGAAGGAAATGAACTGAGTGTGAACTTGTGTGACTGGAAGGTGGTGGCACCCTCTGAATCAGAGAATTTGGGAAGAGGAAAGAGTTCAGAGGGAAAGATGGAGAGTTTTCTTGGACAAGGTTGAGTTTGAGATGCCTAGTGGACATCCAAGGGGAGATGTCCAGTAGGCAGTTGGTAATGGAGGACTGACACTCAGGAGAGAGGAGAGCTAGATAGATAGATCTGGGAATTTGTAATAATTGTAGATTAACTCATGAGAGCTGCTAAGATGTGTGTGTGTGTGTGTGTGTGTGTGTGTGTGTGAGAGAGAGAGAGAGAGAGAGAGAGAGAGAGAGAGAGAGAGACAGACAGACAGACAGAGACAGAGGGAGAGAGGAAGGGGAAGAGGGGAAAGAAAGGGGGAGAGAGAGGAAAGGGAAAAGAGAGGGAAAGGAGGGAGAGGAGAGGAAAGAAGGAAAAGGAGGGCAGGAGAGATGAACAAAAGGAGAATAAGAGAGGGGCAGGGAAAGGGAGAGCATATAGCACAGTGTGGGGATTTGGATTAATTTACTAGACTCCTGGGTACATATTCTATTACATAGAGTAGATGTATGACCGTGACCGTAAAATGGTGAAAGTACCTGTAGCAGCTAATTCATAGAGGAGTCAGGGGGCTCAAATGGGATGATGTATCCAACCTTAAAGCCGCTGTAAATATCAACTATTGTTATGACCTGTGAGATTCCTTCCAGTTCTGAGATTCTGACATTCAAGTTGTTCTCCCTTGGCAGGCTAGGTCATACCAACCGCCCCTGGAGACTGGCGAGGCACCCATTGGAATTTAAGAGGATTACAGCCAAAAAACCATCGTTCTGAGGAAGGACAATTAAACATGTTAGATCATCAAATCATTGAATATTAGAGTGGTGCCCATGTTAATAAGAATGTGAAAATAAAGATGCGGTGCTAAAAACTCAAGGCAGGTAATCAATCTGCACATAATGGAGAGTTGGGTGCACATACCGGCTCCCTCCTCCCATGCCCCTGCTTCCTCACTCTGCCCCACAGCTTGGGCCAGAACTCTCCTAGCCTCCTGCAGATTTATGTATGAATCCATGGGGGATACTAAAGGCCAGGGCCAGTCTGACCCCAGTTAACTAGAACAGCACCTATAAACATCCAGAAAGAGCTCAATTCCTCCTGATACCCCTTATCTGCTCGTTTCAAATCCCCCTTGTTATGGGCTGTTAGCTGCTGGTTTGATTTCTTTAGTTTAAGGCTTTAGCCTCTTTTCAATTCTTAACAATTTGAACAACAGTTTGAAGCTATTATTCATTTAGAGCCTGTGAGAGGGAGAGGGTTAACCAGAGAAGGGAGATTTTGAGGGCATTGGTTAGGTGGGGGCAGGAGAGGAGGAGACCAAAGATACAGAATGGATACCCCAAGGGTCTCTAAAAAGCCTTTAGAGACTTCAGGGAAAGCAGGAGGATGGACATAAACTCTGTAAACTGGATTGATCCTTACAACCACGGAAGATCTGGAATCAGGTTTGGGCATCCAGAGCCCTGGAGAGTGGAGCAGAACAGAGACTAAAGGTTCAGGATGTAGAAAGGAATAGGAGGGTGGAACCTAGGGGAGGAAGAGAGATTTGGTGGTTTCCCTTGTACTACATGATGGAGCCCTGGAGTTGGAATCATAGGAGTCTGGGTTCAAATCTAAACTCATATGAGTTGTGTCAGCTTGGGCAAATCACTTAAGCACTGAGACTTGGATTCCTCTTGTAAAATGACGTACTTGACTTAGAGGATCTCTAAGGGCTCAAAATCACAGAAATCATAGGTCTGCAGAGTTGGGAGGTATCTCTTTCCTTAGTAGTTATCCACTAGAAGCATACCTAAAAGCACTAACCACTATAATATAGTCAACTAGTCCTTTATCTAACCTCTGTTGGAAGATGTCCAAGGAGGAGAAACTTACCCATCACCCCTTTGGGTAGCCCATTCCAATTTGAGATAGCTTTTAACTCCAGCTTTAACATTCTATGATCATATGGACCCCAATATCTGGGTCCTATGGTTCTATCCTCAGTTGGCATTATTTGTCTTTGAAACAAAGACTCACATTTCAATGTGAGTGGCAGGAGAGAAGCAGGGAGGAGTGCTTTAGGAAAGGAGCAGCCAAGTGGCCCACAGATGGACTGAGGCTCAAGTAGATTTTTGAATTGTTCTCTTTATTGTTCAAATAAATAGTGGGATTAAGAAAGTAGAAAAGAAGATGCTCCAAGGTGAAGGCCAAATCTCTTCCCTCAGGAGAAACAGAAAGACTATATAGAGGCTTGTGTGATAATCACCTTAGGACAGGGCCTCGGACTGAGAGGGAAGGCTGACACTCTGGGCTTTTGAGTGAGTATCTTCAATGACTACTACGGCTTGAGGTCCAGGGGGCTTAGGAATCACCCCATGGACAGCTCCAGGACATGGAAGCACATGTAGTCCATCATCAAGTTTTCATTGGGGGTCAACTGTGTGGCCAGACTTGGTCCTGGTCTTCAGCCCTCCCTGCCTGTACCTCCCCCACTCTCCCAACCTCCAAAGGGACCCCTGAGAGGGAGAACAGAAGTGAGGAGTATATTTGACCTTCAGCAGACGTTCTTATGTCCAAAGGCATTTTCTCACCTTAAGAAACATTCTCTGTGCCCAGATCTTACTCCCAGATGGGGTTAAGGGGATGGTGGTGGTGGTATGTGTGTGTATATGCGTGTGTGTGTGTGTGTGTGTGTGTGTGAGAGAGAGAGAGAGAGAGAGAGAGAGAGAACTCTGACCCCAGAGCAAAAGCAGAAAGGATGGGAAGCAGCCATGAATGGCATTCCAGGGTCTAAGTAGAGAAGAGAGCATTCTTGATGGCCACTGTCAGGGGGTAGGGCTTCTGATTGCAGAAGGTGCCCTCAAAATCATCCAAGTCAAGCGCCCATACCATGGCTCCTGCCAGCTTTCTGGTCTTCAAGAACTGTACCTAGCAGAATAGAAGAAACAATGGACAAGGTGTGCATACATATATATATACATATACTTCCCTTCCCTGATGCCCAGAAGACATCAGGGTGTGTGTGTATGTGTGTGTGTGTGTGTGTGTGTGCGTGTGTACATATATATGTGTGTCGGTGTGTATATACATACACATATGGACACACCTATGCACACACACATACATGTATATATGCACACATACACATGTACATACATGTGGATGTGTGTATGTATATAATATTGTACTATATACCATCTTTGAAGAGAAGGGTGAGATGAGACACAGCACCACAACTTGAGTCATTGAAGACTCAGCCCCATGATCTCTCACCCTGGAAACAGGGATGTTGTCTATCCTCCCCCTCCCTCCTTCCTGAACCCACCAAAGGAGCTCTACCTTGACTTGGACACTTTCCTGATCCTCATACCCCACCCACTGGTTTCCTTTTGTGGCATAGGGGACCTTTTGTTCCAAAATCCGATTAACAGCAGCCCCAGGGAGGAATTCACAGATCTAAAAGGGGAGAAAAAAAAGAAAAGAAGAGGTACTAGTTGAGAATCTCCCCAAATGAATAGACCCTAGGACTGTGTGTCCACTGTTCTCAATTCCTTTCTTTTCTGGCCCTCACTTCTGCATGTAGCAGAAACACCTAGACCTGGTTGACACACAGAGATCCATATTGACTTCCATGCCAAATGATATGCAAAGTGCCTAGAGGGGGCAATTCTGAGCTTGGTGATGGAACAGCCTGTGGGGCTCTTCTCTGGTTGGGAGGTGGGGAGGGAGGGAAAGGTGATAGTTGTCCATAAATCAATAAGCATGTATTAAGCACCTACTATGTGCCAGAAACTATGGGAGGTGAGGGAAATATAAAGACAAAAAAAAAACCTTTGCCTTCGAGGAGCTTATATGAAGGAGACCATGTGCACACACAATTAGGGGGTTATTTCTAACCACACTGGAAATGTAGATCGGGTCTTGTGAGGAAGGGCATCAGGCCATTACCATCACCTACTCTCACCTACGGGAAGGTTTTTGACTCTTCTTCCCTCCCCTCATCAGATGTACCAGGTCTAGTGAAGAAGATGATTGTTGGAAGAGGTTAGCAGGGCGTGGTAGGGAAAGAGGCTTCTTCCTTCTGAATTTACTTCCCCTTTCTTAGATTACCTCATAATACGCCAGGATCCCTGGCTCCTTGGTGTAGAGTCCTGCAGTCCCAGGTCCCAATATTTTTGCTCCAACTTCAGTGTCTGAAGAGGCTAGGGTGAAACTGTCCCCAAAGGTTGGGATACCCATGATCAGTTTGCTAGCTGGGGCCCCCTTTGACAGCATGTAGTCCACAGCATATCTCTGGGGAGGAAAGGAAAGAATGTTATTAACAATGATCTGGCTAGGAGGAAAAGGGGGCCCAACGGTTTGTGCAAAATCTTCCTCTGGGGCCTTTACTCTGGCCATCTGATTCTAAGTGCATTGCTTTCTCTGTTACACAATGTTGCCCATCCCGTGGACCAGGCTATTGACCACCAGGGGGATTGTCCAGTGCCTATACTTCCCAACCAAGTTACCTCTGTGTTTCCAACCATCCTCTTCCCCACCACCCTCACCTTAAATGGTACTCACAACATTGTCGTATTTATTATCCTTCTTTCCCTTGTACAGAGGGCTGTGGTGTCCTGTGGTCTTTTGCCAGGGTCCATGGAAGTTATAAGTCATGAGACTGATAAAATCCAGGCTCCTATAGCAAGGATGGAAGTGGATTAGACTGGGTTAGGAGGGAGGGAGCCAAAAGTAGCCATCATCTTCCATGCTACCATCATCACCAGGCATTAATAAAACTCAGGCTCTGCTGTATGAGGTAAGATGGGACAAAGATGTTACCCAGACAAGTCCCTAACCACTGGAGCTCATGGTCCAAGGGGGATGGCTAAATCACTATATATTCAGATAAGAATAGTCCATTCCCTCCAGGATCTCAGATTTAGTCCTCATGAACACTCCTCCTACAGGTGCAGGTCAGAATCTTTCTATAACTCAGCAGACAGTTTTTGTGAATCCCTATGATGAACAAATTCCTCTTCCTTTAGACAACCGTGTGATGAACTTCTCTGATTTCAATTCAATTTAACAAATATTTATTAAGCACCTACTATGTGCTAGGTGTTGAAGATCGATCAGTTAATCGACCAACATTTATAAGTGCTAACCGTGTACTAAGTGCTTGGAATTTCAAGAAAAGACAATAAAATAGTCCCTGCCCTCAAGTGACTTTTGTTTTATTGGGGTGAAATTGTACATATTCAGTTAAGAAAATACAAACAGTGTAGCATCTAGCTGTAGCTAACATTTCTGTAGTGTGCTAACGTTTGTAAGGCCCTAGACGCAGGTTATATCATTAGGTGGAGGGGCCTGTATTAGTGCCTAGAGAGACCAGGAAAGGCCTCATATAACAGGTAACATGAGTTGAGCCTGGCTAGTTTTCTAGTCACAAATATGTAACCATCTCCTATGCCCATATCCATAAAGATTTTCGAGGATGGTAGAATCTGCCAGATCCTCTGGCAAAGACTTTGGGAAACCAGGGTCACCTCTAATTCAAGATTAGATATTGGAGGAGAGAGTTAATGAGGTTCAGAGAGCAAAAAAACCCCCAGCTTAACCAATGAAACCTATTTCCAGCTACCTGTCCGTGGCTAACTTGAACTGGGGATTCTGAACCACTCACCAATCGGGTGATAAGTGGAAGCTTAGGGAATGGCAAATTCATCTTACTACATAAACCTAGGGGCTGCAGGACCCAAGTATCTTCTGCAGGGGTAGAGGTCTCAGGATTATAACTCTAAGGCTATATTCTTCTCTAGAAGCATGGATAAAGAAGGGTTAATTTACATGAAAGTGGCAGGGGAAAGGGTTAAAAGAAATGCGGACATTTTCATATGTATAATAACTGACACTCAAAGCACTTTACATAAATTATCTAATCTGATTTGATATGCTTATATTTGCCATGATAAGTTTTTTTTGTCCCAACTGGGATAAAAAACAAAATCATTTGAATCTAACAGGTGTTTAAATGCCCATCCTTTTGGTTCAGTTTGGAGTTCAAAGCCATTCATAACCTAACTCCTCACCTTTCCAGTATCCTTACATTTCACTTCACTTCTCCATACTTGGATCCAGTGACATTGGTCTCCTGATGGTTCCTTGTACAAGAAGCTCCCTCTCCTGACTAGGAATTATCCCAGGACAATCTACTATGCCTTGAATTCTCTCCATCCTTATCTCAGCCTCCTGGCTTTCCTGGCTTCAAGTCCCAGCTAAAATCTCATGTTACAAGAAGCCTTTCCCAATCTTCAATACGTGTATCTTCCCTCTACTATTATGTCCAGTTTAGCCTGTATAAATCTTATTTGCACATAGTTGTTTGCATTTTGCTTCCCCCATTATAGACTGTGAACTTTCCCTAGAACCTGTGTTTAGGGCCTTGTCTCTTGCCTTTCCTTGTTATAGCATAGTGCATGGCATATAGTAGGCATGTAATAAATATCTGTTTATTATGACTGACTCACTGACATTTGCAAGAGGGGATGGCGTCAGTAGACTGAACGTTGAATGCTTGAATGTATAATGATGAATGTAGTATTGAGGTCCACTCATCTGTTCATCACTTCTCTGTACTTCTTCCCTGATTTATTATACGTAATATGTCATATATGTTATTATATGCCTTTAAAAAGATTTTAATTTGTATTTCAGTTTCCAATCTCTTATGTCTCCTGTCTAATCCCCACCAAAATAATTCTTCCTAGGAAAAGTTCTGACCATGTCACTCCCTTGCTCAAAAGCCTCAGATGGCTCCTGATTACCTCTAGGATAAAATCCAAACTTCTCAATCTGCCGTTTAAGGCCCTACAAAGTCTGACTCCAACCTTTCTTTCCAACCTTATCTCAAATGACCTCCCTTCGTGGTCTTGGCATTATATTCAAACTAGACTGAGCACTGGCCCCCAAACTCAACCTCCTACCTCTCATGGTTCGGTAATCACACAAGTCTTTCCCATGATTGAAAGATTCTCCCTCTTCAACTCTACCATCCAGTACCAAGGCAGCCCCTATGAGAATGTAAGCCTCTGTCAATGAGGAAGAATGGCAGAGGTGATGCCTTCAAGGCACAGGAGATGCACATGTTGAGGCATGGCCAATCTGGAGATTTTTTTCTGTTTTTGCTTTCCAATTTATATTTGTTAAAAAGATTTTTTAATTGTTTGTAAGTGGGAGAGAGGAGATGGGAGGGAAAAATTAATTCTCGATAATTGAAAAAAGTAAAATTTAATTGAAAAAATCCCAATTACAACCCCCCCCCCATAAAAATTTAAAAGGATGTAAGCTCTTCAATGACTACATCAGTGTAAATAGAAAGAAAAAAATGCCACAAAATAAGTGAAGTTCATTATTGGGAAATGAGAAAACATGCCCCTTCTTTGCAGAGGTGTAGGGGTGGAGGAAAGGGATGGGTAGGGTATAATGGATGGATATAATATCAGATTTTTTTCTATGTGTTTATTGACTTGGTTGATTTTTTTCCCTCTTCCTCTTTGTCTTGCTTTAAAAAAAATTCTTTATTATGAGGGATGTTCCTCTGGGAGGGGAGAGAGGGAGGGGTAGAGGGGGAAATCTGAGCCATATAAAAATAAAAAATATCAATAAAATCTATTTTTAAGAGAATGTCTTGGGGACAGGGGCAGTGTTTTTGCCTTTCTTTGTAGTCTCAGTGCTTAGCAGAGTACTTGGCACATAGTAAGCATTTAATAAAATCTTGTTAATTGACTGACTAATCCCTTCAGTAGTTAATGCTCTCATCCTCTCTCCTCAAATTACCTTGTTTTATTTTCTGTGTTCATGTTGTACCTATCCACTCAGAAGAACTGAGGCTCCTTAAGAACAAGACTTTTCATCTTTGTATGCCCAGTGCCTAGTGTGTGCAGTGCCTTGCACATAGTAGGCACTTAGTAAGTGTCTGCTGAACTGGATGGAAAAGACGGAGGAAAACAAATCCTGTCCTTGAAGACTGGATTTCTTTCTCTTGCCTCAACTTCTCCAAATGGGAAAGAATATATGAAAAAGTTCAGTAAACTGCAGAGCTGACGCAAAGGTAAGGTATTGGCATTACTCTCCCCATGGCAGCCACCACCACCATGCTACTACCATTAATGCTGTGAAGGTTACCATCGTGTGTAGAATTTGTTTCTTTGTTTTATCTGATCCTCTCAATACTCCTATGAATAAATTCCCTAATGTTTCATCTTCTTTCTCCAAGCATTGGTATAAACTATTCCCCATGACTGGAATTTAAGCTGTGAGCAAGGGAAGGCAGGAGTCTCCTTGTGACATGTGGTATTACAAAGGTACCAAAGAGATTGGTGACCTTCCCAAGGTCATGTGGAATTAGTAGCAGAGTTGAGACTAAAACCCAGATCTTCTGCTTCCTGCTTCATTGCCCTAACTATTTAACAGCTAGATTGGACAGGATCAGGGAGGGAAACCAGGGGAGCAGAGATTTGGGAAGACCGGCTAGGGAAAATGAGAGACCAAAGAAGGAAAACTCACTGAGAGATCTTGGGGATGTCATAACCTGCATCAAGTGTTATCTTCCCAGCTGGCAGTGCTGCACTGAGCAGAAGTCTCTCCTTTCCAGTCCTCTGAGCTTCTTTGGAGAATTCAGCCGCCATTTCCTAAAAGGAGATATTCCCTATACCAATGATGTCCTGGGAGCCTCGGATCCATCCTGCCTTCCTCACTCTTCCAAGACCCTACTACCTCCCTGTCGGCTGGTCTTCATTTCGCCCCACCTACTCTTTTTACCTAAGAGACTATTTAAATCTGTTCATGAATGCCAGCTCTGAATTATCTGCTCAGTTACAATTAGACAGTGGCATGGAAAAACCCAAACTAGACGAATGATCTTAAATTCCTTCCTACATAAGGATTATAGATCTAGAATGCCATGGGACCTCAGAGTTCTCTAGTCAAAACTCTCATTGTACACAAAGAAATTGAGTCCCCAGGATATTAGGTGATTTGTCTAAAGTCGCCTAGTATCAGAGGCACGATTTGGACCTAGGTCTGCTGACTCCAAGGCCAGGCACTTTGGACTGTAGTACTTCAATATTCATGATTTCTTGGGGGAAGCAGGTTTTCCGGCCTAATTCTGTTTTGCTCAAACTAATAAAATGAGGCTGTGCTTCCCTAGCACACACAACATGAAATGAAGGGAAATTATAATGAATTTTGTGTTGAGGTCTTTTTCTCTTAAAGAGATTTTCTCCTAAGGGCCTAGACGTAAATGGAGACATTTAGATTGTCCCCAAATTAGAACTGGACTTCACTGACTCAGGTGTATGCAGGGTGGTAGGTAGCCTGGAATTAAGCACATGCCATGGAAGGGATGGAGGAAGGGAGGGAGGGAGAAAGGGAGGGAGAAAAGAAGGGAAGGAGAGAGAGAGGAGGGAAGGAGGGAGAGAGGAAGGAAGGGAGGAAGGGAAGAAGGAAGGAAGGAAGGAAGGAAGGAAGGAAGGAAGGAAGGAAGGAAGGAAAGCATTTATTAAGCACAGACTATGTGCCAGGCCCTGCCCTAAGCACTTTAAAAATATTTTGTCATTTGATCCTCACAATAGCACTAGAAGGTAGGTGCTAAACTTGTGAGGTAGGGGAGCTAAAGTCAATAACTGAAAGGTGGCAGTATCTCTAACCATCTCCTACCTCCTCAAAGCAGAGGGAGAAAGAACACCATGTCAAGAATGCCCTTTCTTCTCATGAGATCTGTAAACCTAGAACAGATACTCCCCAGTTTCTAGTACACCAAGGCCAACAGACAGATCTGTTCTGTAAATCTATAGAACAAGAATTTCTACTTGTGCCTTCCCTCCATTAACAGATCTCTTTCTTCTGTTGATTATTTCCTATGTATCCTACGTAGAATTGTTTGTAAATATTTGTTTCTTTGTTGTCTCTTTCCTTAGATTGTGGACTTCTTGAGGACAGGGACAATCCTTTGCCCTTCTTTGTATCTCCAGAACTTCCCACAGTGCTTGGAACATAATAGGCACTTAATAAATGCTTATTAACTGACAGCCTCTCATTTCTATTTTAGAGTCACTCAGCCTATGAAGCTAGAAAAATATTCCCAATGTCTGACCTAAATACCATCTGCTACAGTTTAAGCCTGTTTTCTTTTTTCTGTCCCCCGCAGAAGTAGAGAACAGCTCCAGATGGTTACTAAGTCACTTGTCCTGACCACTGCCCAGCTCCTCATAAGCTTCTCCTTCGCCACTCTCTCCAACCCCATTGGGTTTCCATACCTGAAGCAATGAGTTATAGTTTTCTTTGTCTCTCTGTGCTGGATAGAGCCAGGCTATGTCCAGGCCATCAAAGTTGTTTGTCCTTAGGAATGTTGTGACTGAGTTGATGAAGGTCCTTCGACTCTCAATTCGGGATGCCATGTCTGAGAACCTAGACACCCCGCCCCCCTACTTATAAGTTTAGAGCAGAAAGATTTGAGAATTCCATCATGGCAAACAGAAAAAAAAAGTTCTGAACTGGGTTTAAGACATTTGCTTTTGGTCCTGGCTCACTATATGACTCATTCATTATATAACTGTCCTCACCCATTAGATGACTTGACAAGTCATTTCCTTCTTTGGGTCTCAGTTTCCAGTTCTGTAAAATGAAGTGTTGATCTCTAAGGCTTCTTCCAGCTCTAGGTTCATAGATTTAGGGCTGAAATTGACCTTGGAGTATGTCTTATTCAACCCCCTCATTTACTGAGGCCTGGAAAATTTAAGTAATGTATCTAAGTTCACACAGGTAGCCAACAGCAAAGGCAGAATGTGAATGCAGGTCCTCTGTCCCCAATCCCAGGACACTTTTCACCTTACTGTTCTGTCTCATCTAATGTTCTATCTATCAAAGGACTGTTCTAGTCTAAGTCAGGTTTCTGAGGGAATGGAGGAGTCTGGAACCATAGAGTACTGAATGTCTGATAGGAGTCAATGTACTTAGCATGCTGATTCAGAATTCCTCCACCAAAAGCTCCCCTTAATTACTCATAGATCGTATCTATTTTCTTCCTCCATGATTTGAGAACATTTCTTGCCATCTCTTATTCACATCTTTGAGTCTTCCTACACCCACTACCTGGAATTCCATCAAACCTTTCCTCCTCCAAATCCTGTCCTTCTGCTTCTTCCAAACTTAACTCCAACCTCACCTCCTCTAGGAAACATTCCCTGACTAGCCTCACCTGGCTCAGGTCACCTTGATTGTGCTCCACAGAGCTGGTTACAGTGACTGTCTAACTTTAGGTTCATATCCACTCCTTTGCCCCTACATCTTAGGTCTGTGTTCCTCACACATATACTCCATCTGCCAACTTCAAGCATTTTCTTTGGCAGTCCTTCATTCCTGGTCTCCTGAATTCCTTGGCTTCCTTCAATTCTCAACTAAAATCCCTGAGTTTCTGAAAGAAAACCTTTCCTGATCCTTCTTAATTTTTCTTAGTGTCTTTCCTCTGTTGATTATCTCCAATTTATGCTGTAAATAGCTTGTTTGTAAGTAGTTATTTGCCTTTGTCTTCTCCATTAAATTTTGAGCTCTTTGAGAGCATGGACCAGATTTTTGCCTTTCTGTGTATCCCCAGGTCTTAGTATAGTGCCTGGAACATGGTAGATACATAATAAATGTTTGCTGACTGATTGAATATCCATTCTTCACCACCTAGAGTGGGCAGTAGTAAATTCCCTGTGACTGGGAAGTCTTCATGCAGAGACTGAATGACCAATTGTCTTAGTTCTTATACAAAATAGTCTTTCTGAGGTTCCAATTAGACCAGATAACCTTTGAAGACCCTTTCAATTCTGACACATTGTAATTCTAAGTCCTCTAAGAACCTTTTCTACTACCACTCTGCTAAGTGTTCAGTCATCAAGCTTCCATTAAAGGGAGACTAGTCTCTTCTTGAAGCAACCCATTGCCTTTTGTACACCACCATTTATTAAGAATTTTTCCTTCCATAGTCTAAATCTCTCGATTCTGTCCTGAGCAGAACAGCTCTGATCTCTGATCTTTTCCCACAAGGCAGGTATTCAGATATCTGAAGACAGCTATTATCCACCCTACATCTTTTCTTCTCTAGGTGAAACATTTCCAATTCTTTCAATCACTCTTTGGATGACACACTTTCCAGTGCCCTCCTCATCTAGATCACCTTCCTCCAGTTAAGTCAATGTCCTTTTTAAGATATGATGCCCAGAATGGAACATAATACTCCAGATGTACTCTTACCAGGGTAGTGTAGAGCAGGACTATCTAAAACCTTTCTTCCCCACCTTCTTTTCTGTTTTATCTCATGGATGTAAGGGATGAGAGATTAGTGGGCAGATAAGACTGTCTAGAGAGTATGAAATCTTACCTCTTGGTACCCATGCTCCTTCCACCCACGGACAAGAGTGTCTTCAGTTTGGTGTTCCTGTGGGGAAAGGGAGAAGAAGGACAGGGTTTGGCAGAAGTCTTCAGGAAGATCCTGGATAGCCACCTCTCTAGGATGCTCCAGAAGGAACTATTGACTTTGGGATATTAGACTAGGAGACCTCTAAATTCCTTCTAACTCAAAGATCTTATTCATCTAGGGAGTCCTTATTTCTCTTCCCATTGTTAACAAGTTCATAAAGAATTATTAGAATGTTTGATTTAATACTAGAAGGGGCATTAGAAAGTAGCTAGATCAAATCTTTCATTTTACAGATGAGAAGACTGAGTCCTTAGAGGAAAGCTCATAGAATGATAGATCTACAGCTGGAGGGACCTCAGGGGCTATTTAATCCAACCTTGTCATGAAACTTTAAGATGACTACAATAGAATCATGGCGACCATCTGGTTGGTTCTCTGAATTCATAAAGATCTACTATTGGTTGACAGCTACTGATCTTATAGCACCAGGAGTGTGCCCATTCCCTGACCAGGAATCATCCATATAGTCAAGAGGGAGCACTCCCAGGGAGGTATTTAGTACTTGACTTCCAGCGAAGCAGTCAGTCTTCTTGGGGTCTGCTGGGGAGTAGCAGAAACTCCACCTGCATCCCGCTTTGAATGTGATGTGACAGGAAGAGCTTTGGATTTCCAGTCATAAGACCTTGGCTCGAATCCTAGCCCTGTGATTTACTATGTATGCGACCTTGGCCAAGTTGTCTGTCTTTAGGCCTTAGTAAAATGAGGAATCTAGAAGGTTGATTGTTGAAGTTTCTTCTGGATCTAAATCCTCTACTCTTATGGCTCCCATGACAATATGGTAAACTTTACAAGCTCTGTCCTAGAGGCCTCTTCCTGACCTTCTCTCTGCCCCAGTAGAATTCTTCAAGCCAAGCTTAGAGCCTTTGAAGTATCAGGCATGAGAATCTGCTTCAGGTGTCTAGCATTAAGTACATTTGTTTGGCCAGTGGGTAAAAAAAAAAAAAAGTTGTCCTATTCTGGTTACCATCATCTCGTGTCCCTTTCCTTTGTCTAGTCCCATCCAGGAAGAGGAAAGGGAGAGGGACCTGGATGACTCACCTTTGTTTGAGTTCATTCAGAGTTTCATAGAGCGTCACATCATTCCATTCCCAGGTATCAATCTGATTATCGCTTATGTTGGCAAAGCTATAGATGATGTGGGTGCACAGGTTGGCATCAATGTTATCTGGAAAGCATGCAGCATCTCCATCCCGGTACTGGGACCAGCTGGTATAGTAGCAGACCAATTTGTAAGCATAGCCTAAGAGAAGAGAGGCAGAATGTATGTATGGGTGTATGGGCAGAAGCCCATGAATCACTCTTCTGAAAGCTCAGTGAGATGAGCATTGACAAGACCTTTGAGTATGGATGGGGCCGTATCTAGAGGGAGGAAGGGACACGGTCCCTAATCTTGGGAAGCTCCTATGCTGATAGGGAAGTTATAGCTCCCATCCTCAGGGAGGAGCCATCCTGATAGGGGAGGTGTAAGTCTTGAATTCTTGTTCTGAAAAACTGTAGTGAAATATCATTTAATATGATATTTAAGGTGGTTAATATAAACATCCAAATTAAACTGGTTCAGTCACTTAGTCACATCCACCTCTATGTGACCTCATGAACTTGTCCATGGGGTTTTCTTGACAAAGCTACTGGAGTGATTTTGCCATTTCCTTTTCCAGTACATTCCCCATTTTATCGATGTGGAGGTTAAGTGACTGCCCATGATCACGGAGCTAACAAGTGTCTGAGGCTGGATTTGAACTTAGGTTTTCCTGACTTTTCTAGCTGTCCTTGTTAGTGGTATTATTGCCCCAAAAAGGCTATGAAGAAGACAGCCAATTACTGATGAACGCCGGATCGATGAGTGCTACATTTTCACAATCACATACCTGAGTGAATAGCACAGAGAGTCCAGTATCCTGCCATGTTCGTTTGTTGCTTACCATAAGGCATTTGACTTGGTAAAGCAAAACTCAGCATAAAGTCATTCTCCCAGTAAAGTATCTCACATGCCAAAAGCTTCCAAAAATTTTAGTAGACAGCAGTGATGACTTCATTCATCTCTGATTGTGAGGAGTTAAGTAGGGAGGAAATCTTAGTAATACAGTGCATGGACCAACGGAAATAAAAGACTAAATATGGAACAAAGAAGGTCTGAGCAGCAGATTAAGTTCACTTAAGGAAGGTTCTGGATGACAGTAGCTTTGAAAGGGAGGATACACATTAACTGATTGAAAAAGGAATTGACAAAATAGGAGTGCTGGAAGACAGATACATCCATCCATCCATTCATTCATTCATTCATTCAGCCAACATTTATTAAATACTTGCTTCACACCAGGAGCTTTGCTAACTTCTGGGGATGCAAAGTCAAAATAAAAACAGACTGTGCTCCTGAAAAACTTCTGTTTAACTGGTTAGAAATAACCTGTTCTACAGATTAGGAACTACAACATATCAAAATGAGAGGGAAGAGTTAACACCTGGAAAGATTAAGAAAAGCTTGGTTTGGTAGGGATGTCTCAGCTGAGCCATGAAAGAAGCTAGGGAGGCTGAGGGGTGGTGGTGAGGAGGGAGAGAATTCCAGGCATGGTGGATCCAGCATATGCAAAAGTGTGGAGATCATATGTGACATACTGTGGCAGGGTTCAGAATGCTGGCCAGTTAGACTGGAATGTAGCATGCATGAAAGAGAGTAACATTGAATAAGCCTGGAAGGAGACAAATTGAGAAAAGCTTTAAAAGTCAAATGAAGCAGTTAGAATTTCAATCAATCAGTATTTATTAAGCACCTGCTACTGTGCTCAGATTATAAGAAGCTTCTGATATTTCTTGAATGGGATGATATGGTTGGAGCTATGCTTTAGGAATGAAATATCAACTTAACTGTTGTTTAGTTGTTTGCAATAGTTCAAATGAGAGGCCCCGAGGCCCTGAACTAGGGGGATGGTCATGTGAGTGGAAATATGGGGTTGATAATTGAGCCATCATGAAGGTAGAAATAACCAGATTTGGCAATCCATTAGATATAATGGGTAGAGGAATATAGAAAAATTGAGGATGGCTTTGAACTTGCAAACCTCAGTGACAGGAAGGGGAAATTAGGAAGAGGGGAGGATTGAGAGGAAAAAGAATTAGTCCTGTTTTGAACATGTTGAGTTTGAGGCAGATTGGTGATTCAATGGGTAATGCCTCGATGTGAGGAATCCTACCTTAGACACTGCTCAAGTTACTAAACCTTTTTCAGCCTCAGTTTACTCATCTGCAAAAACACGGATTATAATTGCACCTACTCCCCCTGCCCGGGGTTATCATGAGGACAAAGTAAGATAATATTTGTAAAACACTTTGCTAACCTCAAAGTGCTAGCTATTATTATATTATTTGAGATGACCAGAGGACATCCAGTTGGAAATGTCCATTAACAGCTGGTGAGGTAGGGCAATAGTTCAAGAGAGAGACTAGGGCTGCCTTTATAAGCTTTGAGTCATCTGCATAGAGGTGATAGTTGAGCCCAGGGGAGCTGAAGAGATCTCAAAAAAGTATAAAGAGAGATGTGGAAAGGGCACAGGATAGAGCCATGCGTAAGCACACACGTCAGAGATGGGATCAAGAAGGTGATCTTGCAAGGGAAGAGTGTCCAGACAAGAAGGAGGAATCAAGGAAACCAGGGTCATGAAAACCTGGAAGAGAGGGTGTCTTGGAGGAAGGTGTGGTCAACTGTCAAATTCTGCTGTTTGGTGGTCCACACCTGTAATCCCTACCACTTGTAAACCCTACAGAGGCTGGTGGATTACTTGAGTTTGAGAATTCTGAGTATCTGCAGGCTGAGCCAATCTGCTATCTGCACTAAAACTGGCACCAATATGGTGAGCCTCTGGGAGCAAGTTGGAAGCAAGAGCTGGTCAAGCTCTCAAGCAAATCTATGTTGTTTCTGGTGGTATTGAGTCATGAGTGACTGCTGCACCTTCAGCTTAGGAGAGACAGGGAGACCTAGTCTCAAAAACAAAACAAAGTAACTGCTGCAGAGGGATCAAGAAGGATAAGAAATAAAAAAAGACCATTGGGTTTGGGAATTAAGAGATCACTGTTAACTTTGGAGATAGTTGTTTAAGTTGAATGATGAAAGTCAGATTGCAAGTGATTTGGAAATGTAACACAGGGGACAAGAGGTAGCTCTTGGCAAATGAGATCTATTTTCTCAGTAAAGTATGAGGCAAAGTCCTCTATTGAAAAGGAGGAAGAAGGGGTGGTAAATAAAGGGAGAGGAGAAGAGGAGAGGAGGAAAGAGAAGAAAATGAGAGATGTGGGAGGAAAGGAGAGGAGAGAAAGAAGGGAAGAGGAAGAGAGAAGAGGAAAGTTGTTACACTGGGAGCTTGTTTGATGAGCACCCTTGAAGCTAGAGCAAAGCTATCTCTCAGACTATTGGCCATATTATCCTTTTGTGAGTGCCTCTTGGCTCTAGGTAAAATTGGATTCCAGAGGATGTAAACTCCTTGAGTGCAAGGAATGTTTTCTTTTTGTCTGTTTCCCCAGTGCTAAGCACGCTGCCTCTCACATAGTAGGCACTTTATAAATATGCAGAATTGAATTGAATTGAATGTCCTTGCCTGGGTCTGAGCTGCTACCTTGAAGCAGAAGAAGGAAAAGGTTCCCCAGGATTGAACCCCACTCCCCCACATATACATTTTCACTTTTTCTCCCTTCCCCCCAAACTCTTCTCCCATCGCATCCCAGGAAGTACTTACTGTATTGGAACAACACCAAGATACAGAAACCTGGAAGGAAATAAATGCTGTCAGAGAAGGAACTATTCATCCCGGGTTTCACCAGGTATTTGCCTAGCCCTCTCCTCCTCACCCAGCCAAGCTGCATATGGCCATTGTCCCTGGGACATCTCTGGAACCCAGTCCTGACTCCAGTCATGGCTATCCTTGGACAAGTCAGTGGGAGGCTGGGCTCCAGGGATGGCCTCATGGCAGTGGGAGCCACACACAGCAACTTTACCCCTGAAAATCCAGATTTCCAAACTCCTTTTGACTGACTCCTCACTGACCTATCTCAGCTGCTTTCAAACTCATCTTGGCTGGAATGCAGAACACCAGAAACCTGTGCGGCTGTCGGTGTCGGCTGCCCACTGCCTGTGAGTCTGCT
>CM053770.1:603286300-603308725 GCA_028658325.1 Potorous gilbertii | reverse complement strand
GAAAAACTACACAGATATGGCCTATATTGAATTGCCTGCCTTCCCAAAGGGAATGGGTGGGGAGGGAGGAATGGGGACAAGTTGGAACTCAAAGTTTTAGGAACAACTGTTGAGTATTGTTCTTGCTACTAGGAAATAAGAAATACAGGTCATGGGGAATAGAAAGTTATCTGGCTCTACAGGACAAAAGAGAAGATGGGGTCTTAAGGGAAGGGAGGGATGCTAGAAGAGAGGGCAGATTGGTGATAGGTGTAATTAGAATGCTCAGTGTATTGGGGAGGGGGAAGGGGACAAATGGGGAAAAAATTTGGAACCCAAAATTTTGTGAAAATGAATGTAAAAAGTTAAATAACTAAATTTATTGAAATAATAATTAAAAAAATAATAAAGGTTCCAAAGCTGAGTTGGGAGTGCAGTTGAGAAGGGTAGTTAATGTTTGCCAAAATGAAGTTAATTAAAGCTCTTTCTCCACCTGTGCAGGGGCTCCCTCAGTCATCCACCTGCCTACAGACATTCTGTTCTTCCTTAACCAGAAGGAGGTAGGAATTCTTTGTCTCTTTTTCTGTTTTATAACCCCATACTTCAAATCTCAGTTGCCAAAAAAAAAAAAAGCCTAACGCTACCAATATTGCTTGTTTGCCAAGTAATATCCAGGGCTTTGGAGAAAGCCTGAGATAGTGGTGTTTTGTTCAAATATTTAAAATTCAGTCTGTACACTAAGAAAAAAAATGAAAAGATCATTGAACAAAAGCAATTCTTCCCTCACAATTCATGCTAGTGTTGACCTGACTTCCTACGCTTTTACCTTCTTCCCAAAACATTGAACAAGCTATAGGAATCTACTGAGGTGAGGGCTTCCATGAGCTTCCAACCTGGCACACAGTAGGTATTTAATAAATGCCTACATAACAAAATAGGCACTTATTAAATGCTTGTTGACTGATCCAAATGGGTTTTTGTCATTAAGAGTTTGTAATTTTGTTATATATCCTTCCCCCTCCTCCCCCCTCCCCCCTCTCCCAATTCAGGATACTGTTAAGGAAAGCTGCATACCCAGGTCTCCTCATTGGGAAGGGATGGGTTTAGATGATAAGAAGAACTGTCTCTGGAGGCTTTGACATTAGACCCTGTGTAATCTAAGAAGTGGGCATCTTTACACATCTTTAAGTTTGACAAATATCTTTGGTCTGAGTTGAATTGGAGACAATTCTATCCATATTCAAAAAGGTGAACGAGGTTCTCCACTACTTCCTACCCCACCTCTGCTTTTTAAATCTTCTGTTACTAAACTGTATAATAAAAAGAAAACTTTCTCAAATGTCTCCATTTGTAATAGAAACTCATCAATAATAACACTGGTCTTTATGAGCTTAGAGACAGAGGTGAAAAGTACCTTTGAGATAAATTTCAATGGCTTTTCAATTTGAAAGGACACTTCATTTTAAACAGATCTTTGGTGGAACCTTGCATTAAAAATGGTTATCAAAATTTTTTTAAGTGCCTGCTTGTAATGACAGATATTGTAGTTCACTAGAAAGATGAAGGGACTTGGACTCAAAAGCTCTGTGTTTCAGTCTTGATGCTCTCATTTAGTAGCCATAAGTCCTTGGGAAATGAAGAAGCCATAGAAGGCTTTGAGTCCTCAGGGTCCTCAACTACAAAATGAAGGAATTTGATTGGATTACCTGCAAGGACCTTCTAGCTCAAAAATCTAGGATCCCAGGATGATGTTTCCAATATCCTCTGCTGTATTATATTACTACACTGGCCTGCAAACATAAGACTATGGGGAGAATTGGGTTAGGAAGTAGGGTGGGATGGGGCCAATGAGAAGCTCACTTGGGGTATAATCACCAACTGGGGAAATGGACAGAAAATACATCGTGTAGTAGCTTTCTATTTTAACTAATTGTTCTTGTTAACTAGGTACTAAGATCAATTGTTTCTGGGCTATTAAAAAAGACAATTATGCCAGGAACCTATGAATAGTGACGCCTTGGGGAAAAGCCCAGATGTTCCCACCCTATGGTTCTACCCAGACTTTAGGGGTAGGGAGTTATAGAGCTATTACAAGGAGTCCATTTTGTTAAATGATGTAATAAGACAAGGAAGCAAACATATATTTTGTAAATTGAGTCACGCCTCATGTGTAAGATGTTGTTATCATTTAAATGTATGTAGATGTCACTATGCTTAATAAAAGACTAATTAAGTGTTACTGTGTTCACATTAATTTACTAATTTACCTAAATGTTAAGTGTTCATGGTAGCATTAAATCATCAGTCCATCCACCTCCACCATCTAATCCATCCTCCAGTGAGGCAATTAGGCAATCAACAAGTATTCATTAAGCTTTCATTATGTACCAGTACTGTACTAATGCTAGGAATACAAAGGAAGGCAAAAGGCAAGTCCCTGACCTCAAGGCACTCCCAATCTAGTAGCAGGGACAACAAGCTAAGCAAATGTGAATGTATTTGATAAATAGGAAATAATCAACAAAGAGAAGGTATCAGAATTAAGAGGGATTGGAGAAAACTTCCTGTAGAAGGTGGAATGGTAGCTGGACTTGAAAAAACCCCCAAGGAAGCAGGAGGCTTAGAAGAGCAGGTACAGCATTCTGGGCATTGTGAATAGTCACTGAAAACGCCTTGAGCTAAGTGATGGACTGTCTTGTTCAAGGACCATTGAGGAGACCAATGTCACTGAATCAGACTCTGTGTTGGGGGGAGGATGTAAGCTGTGAAAAGACTTGGAAAGGTATGTGGGAAAGAGGGGCTAGGTTATGAAGGACTTTAAACACAAGACTGAGAGTCATTGAAATTCATTGAATTCATCACACATGGTGATGTGTGATGGACCTGCATTTTAGGAAAATAACTTCGATGACTGAATGAAGGATGAATTGGAGTTAGGGAAGAGTCTTGAGTCAGGTCGATCCACCAGCAATAGTCTAGGAATGAAGTGATGAGGGTCTGCACCAGAATAGCAACTGTGTCAGAGGAGAGATATTGTGAAGTGAAATTGAGAGGTCATGTTGACAGTACATGTTGAGTTTAAGATGTATATTAGATTCCAGTTGGAGATGTCTAAAGGTCAGTTGGAAATGTGAGCCTGGAGGTCAGCAGAGGTGTTAGAGCAGGATAGAATTGAGATGATCATTGAATCTATGGGACTTGAGAAGATAACCAAATGAAATTGAATAGAGGACTTGATTGACCAACACTCAGCTATCAAATTGACCCTCCTAAAGCACAGAACTGACAACGTTACACCTCCCCATCCTACCCTAGCCACTCCATTGAATAAACTCTCCTTTTTCTTCCAAGATGAAATAGGAAATCCTCTGTCTAGTTCCCTTCCATCTTTTTAGTCTCCTCTTTCCTTTCTCCCCTCTATACTCTGATTCAGTGAAAATTACCTTGCAGTTCTTCAAATAAGATACTCAATCTCCTGACTCTGAATTTTCATTGACTGTCCTCTGTACCTCCTTATCTTCATCTTCTAGCACTGCTGGATTCCACTAAAAGCTCACCTTCTGCAGGAAGTCTTTCCCAACATTCTTTGATGCTAGCAGCTTCCCCTTTCTTCTTTTCTTGGCACATAGGCATTTGCATGATTTCTGCCCATTTGTCTATGAGCTCATCTATAGCAGAGAGAATTTTTGCCTTTTTTCATATCCCCAGCTTTTAGCACAGTGCCTAAGACATAGTAGGTGCAATGCTTGTTGACTGACAGCTAATAGCTTTGCTTTGGGAACCCAAAAGAGACTGGTTGAAATGGAATGTGATAGAAAAATTTGTTTGTTTTTTGCATTGAATATGACCATGCACAAATCAATTGATTGACAGACTGCCTTGGCAGAACTGGTAAAAGATACAATGGCTATTCTAATTTTAAAAGTTTTCACACGTCTCATGAATAATTTTGACCCAGTGTCAATTATATATCTAACAGTAGATGGTGGTATGAGTCTTACAGTAGATGGTGGTATGAGTCTTATAGTGTGGGGTAGAGGGTAAAAAGTGAGCCATATATTTTGTTGTTGTTGAGTTGCTTCAGTTGTGTCTGACTCTTCATGACCTCATTTAGGGTTTTCTTGGTAAAGGTGCTGGAATGGCGTATCATTTCCTTCTCCAGCTCATTTTACAGATCATGAACTGAGACAAATAGGGTTAAGTAAATTGTCCAGAGTCACATAGCTAATAAGTACCTGAGGCCAGATTTGAACTCAGGAAGATGGAGTCTTCCAGATTCCCAACCCAACGTTCCATCCACTACACCACCTAGCTGCCCTTGGGCCATACTAGTTGCTCCTGTTTGGATGGCCTCCAAACACTCTCATGTAAGTGGTACGATTTGCTACCAGCTCCTTACTTAGAGCCATGACGTTTCCTTTAGTCAATGCCATCAACCTATGTAGGATGGAACAAAGGCAAAGGTAAACTGCCAGAGACATCACCTGGATGTAGCCTCCAGCTAGAGTTCTGAATTCACATATTCTTGGCTCTGGGAAAGGTAGAAGAATAAGACTCAACAAAGTCATAGTCCTTTCCTTTCCTTTCTTTCTTTCTCTTCCTTCCTTCCCTCCCTCCTTCCTTCCTTCCTCCCTCTTTCTTTCACTCTCCCTCTAGTCATAACCTCCCTCTCAACCACCTTTAAGCAAATGAAACACACACAGACTAGTAGCTCAATGATTAAGCAGAGTTGCATTTTATTACTGGCTTTTAAAGAAACTAGGTGAACAGAAATGTAAAACTGAACTTTGAAGAAACAGAAATAAGCTTTGAGCCAAATACATGCTCTTCTGGGATGGTGAAGCAGAAGACTCATCAGCCCAGGGTCTGCCTCTCTGAGTAAGCTTGGGAAGACAAGGGTGTATCCATATGCTCCAATACAGCCCCATTCTCTGCAGTTCTGCTTCTGTTTCCATGGAAACAGCTCTCTGCAACTTCTATTAGTCTCAGTTTCTGGTGAGGCTTTCTGTCTGGGTCCCAGCTTCCTCTCTCATGTATGATCCAAGCTTCCCTTGATGCCTCTGTGTCTCTGTATTCACCCTTGGTAGTAGCTTCAGTAGGGCCAACAAATAGCTTGCCTCTTCACTTCCTTAAATCCTTGTTCTTTTGTCTTTATTTTTTCCATTTCTGACAACATCGTTTCTCACAAGGTATCTCTTCTTCTTCTCCTTCCCTTAGAAAATGAAAGGGGCTAAGTCCTTTAAGGACTCAGTACAATCCCACTGGGGAATTCCTGTCTGTCAGCAGAGATGGATCTTCACCAAAGTCTGGTGACCTCAAAGATTGAGTAACATTGGGGAGTTTGAAGAGAAATGATAGATTTAGAGAATGTCCAGAGGAATTCATCTAGAACAATGAAAGACTTACATGTTATGTCACATAAAGGATCTGGGGATGCTTAGCCTGGAAAAGAGGAAATTTTGGGATTGGGGATATGAAAGACTGTTTACACAGGAGAAATATTAGGTTTGTTCTCTTTGGCTCCAAAGGGCAAAACTAGGAGCGTTTTATGGGACTTATAAAAAGAAAAATTCAGGTTTTATATTTGGGAAAAATTCCTAAGAATTAGGGCTATACAGAAGTGGAATTGGTTGTCTAAGGAGGTTCTGACATCCTCTAGCATCAAGAGAAGGCTGGATAACTACTGTAAAATATAAAATTATGTTTCCACACAGATGAAGGAAAGGGTGTGATTTTCTTTCGACTTCTTTGCAAAAAGCAATTCTCAGAATAAAGGGAAAAACAGAAAACCAATCACTAGAAACCAGTCTCAACCAGGTTTGAGGCTGTAGGTCATCTAGGCTTCAAGCATGCATGCTTCATTGCTTCATGAATATTAACTTCTTGTCACTGGGAGGAGATAAAGCTCATTTACATGCACATGCAATGTATGAGGAGGAAAGAACAGCATATGAAGGAGGTAGTATGAAGCAGGCATACCAGAAAGTTGTGCATCTCAGAGTCCTCAGCCAATGAGGAAGTGAGGGAGGGACTTGGAGTTTCAGGAAGGATTTATTGGCTTGCTCTTGCTTCTGTAGGTGTGTGTGTGTGCCTTGACTGCAACATACCTGCTTCTTGCAAGGATCAAAAAATAAAGGAAGTCTTGACATCATGTTAAGTCGGAAATAAGTCAAACCACTGAGAAGACCTTTAACCCTTTTATACATCCACTGAGTCATCAGCTCTTCTGGCTCTGTGTTGAATAAGAGGACTCTGTTATCCCAAAGTGGAAGACCCTTAGTTTTGAATTGTACATAGCTAGAATCAAACTCTCAGACTCCGCACATTGGTCAACCAAAACTTGGTCAGGCTTGAGCATTGTCAGGGTGTTCCATAAGATGGCCCCGATGGGCCATTTCAACCTCACTGCACAGATAATAGCTAGTTTCAAATTGGATTTGTTGTTTGCTTCTACTGATCATGTTACCAGATTTTTAAGGATAGTTCCGTGGTTCCAACAAAATTACTCATGAGAATTTAAAAATAAAACTGTTGAATCTTTCAAGTGAAAATGTGGTGACCTAAAACAATCCCCTTGAATACTGACTTATGTAAGTGAAGGGAAAAACTAAAAATTTTGTGCCCTAGACTATAAGATGACCTATCACAACCAGTAGGGCTCCATGACCATGTTAATGTGGTGTTCTCTCCTTGGATACAAATCCCATCTTATCCACATCTTCCCTGCTGGTGTGGTCTTTGTCCATGCCTTCCCACAAATCCTCCAAAGAAAATCTTCCCATCAGACTGGAGTATTCCTCTTCTAGATCTTTTAACATTCCACAGATATCAAAGCTGCATCCACATTCAATGTTGTTTCCATTTAATCATGTCTGACTCTTCCTGACCTGTGGACCATAGAGTGTCAGGATCTCAACACCTGAGGGGCTCATCTTCTGATGTCATATCTTTTAGTATTTCAATGCTATCCATGGGGTTTTCTTTGCAAAAATACTGAAGTAGTTTGGCATTTTCTGCTCCAATGGAACGCCTTTTGTCAGAATGCTCCACTGTGATCTGTCTGTCAAACTGTTTACTGATGGCAAATCAATCCATCCTTCTCACTGAAATGAGAGGAACAACTTCTCCTAATTTCTCTGGTCTGTTCTGCAGAATGGAAAGATGCTTGGATAATACTGTCAGATTCCAAATAAAATTAATTTGAAGATACGAAGGGTTTTTTAAATAGGCCTTCTGTTATTTGGTGCCATAATGATAATCTATCTAGAGGTTGGGTTCTTAATCTGGGGTCTGTAAACTTGGTTTAATTTTCTTTTGATAACTACATTTACATATAATTGGTTTCCCTTGTAACACCATGTATTTTATTTTATGCATTTAAAATATATCCTTCTGAAAAGGAGTCCATAGGCTCCTCCAGGCTGCCAAAGTGATTGATGACACAAAAGATTAAAAAAACCCTGAGAGTTTTAAATGTGTTACTTCATTTGCTCCCCAAAACATCTCTGTGTGAGGTAGGTGGTTCGAATATCACTGTTACCATATTTCATAGGTAGGGAAACTGAGGGGTGATGGGTATATGTGGCTTGCTTTAGATGATATCCTTTGATGAATCTGGGATCTTCTCAAGGTGGCCAGTGCCTCTGCCAATGAAGATTGCTACCCAACCTATACCATTCTGGTTTTCCTTACAAATCAGTCCCACACATGCTGGGGTCCTTCTTCTAGATCTTGACATCATGTGGATATCAGTGTAGTACATGAATCATCTACCATTTTGTCCCTCCTTTGTGCTATGGGACCAGTCCATCGGATGAGACATTAATCTCCGTATGTCTTCCTGGTCCTATATCTCAGAAGACATTCTTTATTTCACTTAGGTGTCATTCTTTATTATTTATAGTGTAGCCTGCTTACTTGTATTACCTATGAGGAATCCTCCATAACTGTCCACACCACTCCCCACCCAAAAGAGAAGCAAAGTAGCATAGTGAGTAGAGAACTGACATTGTGGAGTCAGAAAGACCTAGGTTGCATCCTGCCGTTTGACCTTGGACAAGTCTTTTAACCTCCCAAGACCTTAATTTCACCATCTGTTAAATGATCAAGTTGTACATGACCTCTATGATCCAATGATCGTGGGGTCATGTCCCTTTACAGCAAAACTCCCCAGAATCCTTATTTGTAAAATATGGCAGATGTGCAGTTGACTGAAGAGTTATAAAAATGCCATATAAATAAATCCATTGATGAGGATATTTTGCATAATTGTTAGCGTGTGTAAAGTACTTTTAATGTGACCCTTTGTTTTTGCTTTGGCATTATTTCACATTCCAACTTTTTCTTTGCATAACTCTAGTCTTTGTTATCCTTTGGAGCCAGAATTCCCTATTGCACTGATGCACCATGGAATTTTGGAATTCTTAATCTTTCTCCAAACAATGGGCAAATGAAATGCTTCCTATTTTTCAAAATGATGTACAACTGACTTCATATGTATAATGAGTATTGCCATTTCAGTAGGTGGGGGAGGGACTACAAGGAGGGAAGTTGGAACTAAAAATAAATATTTTTTAAAATTAAATTAAATTTTTAAAAATTAGGTACAACTTTAAATGTGTTATATAGTGTTATATATAATCCTAATACCCAGATCACATTATATAGAGTGCTAGAAGGGATCATGGAAACCATCTAGTTCAGAGCTTCTCAAAGTGGGGTCTGTGGATTCTGGGAGGTCTCCAAGACCCTTTCAGGGGTTCATGAGGTCAAAATTATTTTCATAATAATACTAACCCATTTTTAAAATAACTCACATAAACAGAAGTTTATTGGGGTTCTCAATAATTTTTAACAGTGTAAAGAGCTCATAGGACCAAAAAATTTGAAAACAGTTAATCTAGTTCAATCCCCTCATTATAATGGGGTAAAAACTGAGACTCAGAGAGTGGAAATGACTTGTCTGACGTCGAAAAGGTGGTACATAGCTGTCAGGATTTTAGCCCAGTTTCCCCAACTCCAAATCTGTTGCTCTTTCCTCTATACTGTGCTGTTTTGGGATTATAGCCCTTTTCTTTTCTTTTGTTTCATTTAGAGTGGTGGATGGTGGTGGTGTTATTATGCATTATTTACTATTTTTAACATTGCAGTTGGAGATATAAATTAATCATAAAGAATAAAGAGAAAATTCACTCCAAAGCAGATAAAACAAGAACCAGTTCAAGCGATTGACCTTTACCTAGAAAGCAGGGGTGGGCTTTTAAGGTATGTGAATTGTCCTATAGAATCAACATGGTGGGAAAAAAATGGGTAAAAAGGAATTTACCAGCAATGAGGCAAGAGCTCATGAGACAGAGAGGAAGAGGGAGAAGAAGTCTGAGATTGGCACATCCTAGACCACCAGTTGGGCAGTATGAAACTAGTACAAAACTTTCCAAATTTAAAAACAGCAACTGCTAACCAAGAAGTCCAATCCTTTCCATCTACAAAGATGAATGATTTCTTGGAAGAAAAAAAACCTGTCACTCATCATTAAACCAATTTCCTCATTTGTAAAACACAGAAGTCTTTCCATCCCTAAATCTGTAATTCTCTGTGTCATAAGATGTAACATTACAACCAAGTGAAGAACTCCATTGAGACAAAAGTCTCATTTATAAAATCTTACTGAAATGGATTTGTTCTAAGGCTCAGGAGCCTCTTGGATAGTTATTGAGGTCCCAGGAAGAGGTTCCATGATTTGAAAGTAGACTGGCCATAGTTTTACTCTTTAATGCTGCTTTTGACCTTTTTTGAGAAATGACGACACTTTCCAACTTCTGTTCCTTCAAGGACAATCATCTCATGACAATGTTATTGGAACCCTCTTCTGTCACACTGTTTTATGACACAGTGATGGTCTCCACATTTTCTCAACAATAGGAGTGGAAGCCCCTGGCAAACTCAGTGCCTCTGTAACCATAAGTGTGGGATAATCTGGCAATGATGACTAGCAAGTTGCCACCAGAGCCAAAGGGTAGAGACAACTTTCAGCATGGTGCAGAGTGAGAGAAGTAGAATAGTCAAGAGAATGAAAAGAGTAGTTTCTATCACTATAAACCATTTCCCCCCCATATTCTCCCCTCTTCCAAATTTCCCTGTTACTATCAAAGGTGCCACTATCCTCCCACTACCTACGCTTTGAATCTTGGTGCCATCCTTGATTCCTTGGTCTCTCTCACACACACCCCATATCCACTCTATTTCCATAATATCTTCAAAACATCCACCATCTGGCATTGCTACCACCCTAGTGTGGACCATCCTCCTCTCCTGTCTGGACTGTTGCAATCCCCCAAGTCCATCTTCCACTCAGCTGTCAAATGGATCTTCCAAAAGCACAGCTCCAACCATTTCACCAACTATTCAATAGTTGCCTTCAGGATTAAACAGGAAATTCTCTTTTGGGCTTTTAAAGACTTTTATAACCCTCCCATCCCTCTCTTTCCAGTCTTCTTTCCAGTCTCCCCTTCACATACTCTGTGATCCAGTGACACTGACTTCCATTGCTGTTCCCTGAAGATCTTCCATCTCCTGACTGTGCATTTTTACCGGCTCTCTCTTATGCTTGGAATGCTTTCCTTTCTCATCAACACCTCCTGGTTTCCTCACCTTCCTTCAAGTCTCAGCTAAAATCCCATCTTCTGCAAGAAGCCTGTTGCCTAATGCTACTGCTGCCCCTGTGAGACTACCTCCAATTCCTCCTCCATGTATCTTGTTTTTGCAGTGTGGTTTGCTCTTGCCCTAGAAGGCCAAGTTGGCTACTTTTTACCTTCCCCCCCACTACATACACACCAAACAGGATGGGGAGTCTTTCTTCTCTGCAATCAGTTATCAGTTCTGCAGTTACATTTAACCTTTTTCATTTAGCTTTTACAAAGGGATATTTGCTTCAAAGAAATAGCAAAAACAAATATATAAATATATAATATAGCATTTTATTGTTGTTCAGTTGTTTCAGTCACATCCAGTTCTTCTTGACCTCATTTTGGGGTTTTCTTGGCAAAGATACTGGAGTAGTTTTCCATTTCCTTCCTCAACTCATTTTACAAATGAGGAAACCAATGCAAACAGGGTTAAGTAAACTGTGCTGGGTAACACAGTAAATGTCTGAGACTGGATTTGAACTCATGAAGGTGAGTCTTCCTAATTCTAAAACCAGAGGGCTATCCATTGTGCCACCTAACTTCCCTGATGGTGCTCAGTCAAGCAGTTTTAAAGATACAGACCTTTGTGACTGTGCAGCTAATGAAAAACTGCTTTCAATCACGTGGTAGGCCAACACAGAATGCTTCAGTTTTCTAGTCTTCAAGAAGTAAGTCCCCAGAGTCTTCCTTGTGGATGCACCAAACCCCTGTCACATTTGCACAGTTGTTTCTATGTTGTTTTCCCCATTAGAATATAAGCTCTTTGAGGGCAGGGTCTGTATTTCCCTTTCTTTGTATCCTCTGTACCTAGCACAATGTGTGGCAAATAGTAAGTGCCTAATAAATGCTTGTTAACTTGACCACAGATCTTTTATAAACATCTTCATGTGAAAAGAGCTTATTTTCCTTTTAAACTGCTTCTTAGGATACAGTCCCAGTAGTGGGATTATTAGGTTAAAGGGTATGACTAATTTTGTGGCTCTTGTTCCTTATTATTGGATTACTGTCCAGAGATTATCACCAGGAATAACGATAGATGAGTAGATTTTCTTTTCTCACTGACAGCTTTGGGCTTTATGCTTTTTCTTTATTTTTCTCCCATTCTTATGAATGTTGTAGTACTCACATTTCTTTAGTAATTAATGAGGTTGATCATTTTGCTAAATGTGCTTTCACTGTGTTTCTTCTTCTGTGACTCATCTGTTTATTTCTTTTGTCTATTTGTCATGATGGATGAGGCTTAATAGGCTCACAATTATAAGTACTTTCAGGTTTGCAAAACACTTTTCTCAGTCTATGTGGGAAAGAGTTCAAGAATTATCACCCCCATTTCCAGATGTGGGAACTTAAGATCAGAGAATCAAGTCAATAAGCTCCTGTTATGTGCCAGGCACTGTGCTAAGTCCTGGAGATACAAAGAAAGGCAAAAGACAGTTCCTGCTCTCAAGCTGCTCACAGTCTAATGAGGCAGACAACTTAAAAGTTACTATGTTCAAACAAGATGTAGATAGGAGATAATCACAGAGAGAAGGCATCAAAGGGGGTTGGGAAAGGTTGTTGTTTTTAATAGAAGGTGGAATTTAGCTAGGAATTGAAGGAAATCATGGAAACCAGAAGATAGACATAAGGAGAAATAGAATCCCAAGTTTAGGGTCAACCAGTGAAAGTGCATAGAATTAGAAGATGGAGTGTCTTGTAGAAGGCATAGCAAAAAGACCAAAAATGTCATTGAATCAAAGAGTATGTGGAGTTGAGTAAGATGTAAGAAAACTGGAAAGGTAGAAAGGGGTCAGGAGATGAAGGGCTTTAAAAGCCAAACAAAAGACTTTGTATTTGATCCTAGAGATAATAGGGAGTCACTGGAGTTAAGTGGTTGACATCATCAGACTTGTGCTTTATGAAAATTAACTCGACAATTGAGTATTGGATGGAGAGTCTTGAGTCAGGGAAACGAGCCAGAAGGTTATTTCAATAATCACCAGATGAGGTCACAAGGGGGAAGTGGTTTTGCTAGGTTCACATAACTAGTAAGTGTCCGTCAGGACTGGAACCTAGGTCTTGCAATGTAGAACAGTAATTATGGCACTTTTTCCCCTTTCTCAAGGGTGCAAAAGACATGCATCTCTACATTACCTTCTGTATCATCCTTGATAGGCTGGGTACATTGGGACACCTTCTATAAATACTGAACAACAACACTAGCTAGCATTTACATAATGCTTTAAAGTTTGTAAAGTTCTTTACAAATATTATTTCCTCTTATTCTCACAACAAATCATGGAGGTAGGTGCTATCACTCTCAATTTACAGATGAGGAAACAGGCAGATAGAGATTGAGTGACCCAGAGTCACATAGCTAGAGAGTGTCTGAGAGAGGATTTGAGCTCAGGTCTTCCTGACTCTAGATTTAGAGCTCTATCTGCTACCCCATCCACCACCATTGATTCTCCTCAACTGCCTGATGCAGAAAAGAATGACAGCTATGTTTCCTCCCAACCCTTATGGAGTGAGGAAATTGAGACTGAGTATAAAGTGACTAGCCCAACCTCACTCAGTGAGTCAACAGCAGAATTGTCAGATCTCCCAACATTCCATTTTATAAACTAGGTTGTTTCCTCGCCAACCCAACTTTTTTTCTCCCCTTCAGCACCACAAGATGGCAGCAATCATAAAATGGGACCTATAACTCTTTTCAGGTTGATCTGGGAGGTAAAGAAAACTTTCTGAGCTGCACGGGAGAAAAGGTGTTGGAATAATTATCCCCAAAAGGAGCCAGTCTAAAAATCATTCAGTTGCCCCATTTTGTGATGCATTACTGTTCACTTTCAGTTGGAATCTGCTGATTCTTCTGAGGAAGTTTGGCTTTTCACTTCTTGACCATATCTCTAAATACAGATTTTTTTTGGACACAGAAATGCAGTCAAACTGGTCTTCTCTCTGTTCCTCACACATGATACCCCATCTCCCTTCTTTGTGCTTTTTCATAGGCTCCAGCTCCTGAAATGCCTGATTCCCTTCTTGACTTAATGCAGATGCTGCTTTCTGCATGAAGCCTTATCTGATCCCTGATGGCAAGGCAATACATGTATTACATGTGTTTTATGTATTTTTGTGTATGTACATGTTGTCCGCCATTTCAGTTGTAAGGTCCTTTAGGGCAGGGACGGCTTCACTTTTGTCTTTGTATTTCTAGTGCTGAGCACAGAGTTTGACACATAGTAGGTGCTTAGCATTTGTTGACTGTTTGATGGTGGATGGGGAGGATAGGAAGGATTGGCCAATGGGAGACTCATTCTTAGGATTATGTACAAATATTGATGAGCCTTCCTCTGGAAATGCATAATAATGCATAATGGAGGGCCTTGCTCTTAACTTTTAGAGCATGTATAGGTATCTTCTATTTCCTATCAGTTTACTGGTTAAAAAAAAAATCTTTGAACTCTCCGTGTCTCCCCAGGCTTCAATTCCCACTCCTCCAAAATGCCCCAGAAAACTTTTCATCCTAGAAGATTAATTCAGCCCTGAAATTCACTCTTTAGAAATACCCTCAGCTCCTGTGACTTCTCCTATAGCAAGGCCATCTCCAATCATCCTGATTGATATCTTGCCATTGGACGCAGATGGCTCTAGAGAAGAAAGTGAGGTTGGTGACTTTGCACTTCCCTGTCTCACTTAAATCCAATTCATTTACATGTCATAGCATCACCTCCTTGATGTCATAGTTCTCTTGGAGAACAAAGGACAACAACAATCCTCCTGGCACCCAGGCCAGCCATCTCTTAATTTCTTACCAAGCTGCATTCCAAATTTCTCCATCATGCCCTAGTTAGAATGTGAGTGCCATGAAGGCAGGAACTGTCTTATTTTTTTTGCTTGTATTTATATTCCCAGGGCTTAGTACACAGTAGTCACTTAATAAATTCTTATTGACTGATTGACTGCTGAGTGTGCATATGAGAGGCACAAACAGACAAAATCTCTTTCTCTTCCCTGGTGATATTTGATGAAGGAGGACAAACTGCAGTGAGTCTCTTAGTAAGGAAGGGACACTTTCTTTCTGGCTCTTTTGTATTTATTCTTTCTTGGTCTTAGATAAATGAGTAGTGGAGATGGGTGGGCCAGATTGTGATCCCATGAGTTTCAAAAGGTTAGAACAGGCAGTCCACCCAGAGTCTGCTTGTAGTGGCAGCAGCCAAGGCCAATGATGAACACTGATTGGCCCAGTTCAGTAGTGAATGGATCCAGCAGCTGAAACATTATGTTCTGCCAGCAAAGGAGCAACTTATCCAATGGCTATGCCAAACCCAGAAGTGAACAAATATGGCAGGTAGAATTTTTAGCAGTAATCAGTTTTAGTTTGAGTCTATTGTCCCCAGGACCTGAAACATTAAGGGGAAAGCATGTTTTCATTCTTCAGTTTTAGCAATATGGTCTGATCCATCCCTTCCCTTCGGGGTTTATCTTCCTATTGTTGATAGAATGCTGAACCTAGAGTCACTATGAGCAGACCTGACCATATTGAAGGGGTGTGCAATAAACTCTAACAGCTCCCCAGTATCTCCAGGATCAAATATACAATTCTCTGTTTGACTTTCAAAGTCTTTTACAATCTGGCTACCATTCCTCTTCTTTGCTTCCCTGTACACATTATGGGATCCAGTGATACCTGTTTGCTGGTGGTTCCTTGTTTGAGATGGTCCATCTCCTGACCATAGGTTTTCACCAGCTGTCTCCCATGACTGAAATGCTTTCCCTCCATACTTTAGATTACTGGCTTCTTTGGCCTTTTTCAAGTTCCACCTAAAATTCCACCTTCAGCAAGAAGCCTTTCCCAATTCCATCTTTGTTGTTTCCCTCTGAATTCATCTCCAATATACGCTGCGTGTATCTATATAAGATGCATACAGTTGTTTGCATGTTGTCTACCCAACAGACTGTGAGATGTCTCAGGACAGGAATTGTTTTTTGCCTATTTGTGTCCCCAGAGCTTAACATAATGCCTGGCACATAGTAGGTACTTAATAAATGCTGGTTATTGACAGACTAAATATATATATATGTGTGTGTGTGCTCGTGTGTATTACATGTGTGTGTATATACATACATATATGTATATATGTAATTATAACTAGCATTTATATAGTACCTACTATAAAAGTTAATTGATGAATTGATATTGGCAAAAAATTGACCATCAATTAGTTATATGATAATGATATTAAGTAGTGATTCCAGTTGGGGAAATGGAAACTGGTGATTCCCACTTCTTAGGGATTCCCCTCTCTCAGAATCCTAAGAGGAGCCCTGGCTATACTCTTGGGACTCAGCCTGCCAGTGTAAGTCTTTGGCTGAGAGAGTAAATCCCAATGTACCACAAAAATAAGGAGAGGAGGTGCTGTCTCCAGGCTCTGTGATGATGACACCATGACTCCTTGAAATATCAAAGCCATAGACATATCTACACAGAGCACAGACAGGATCCATATGCCTGATTTGGACTTTTGAAACCCTGACCAGCCATTATCATGTCATTCTTCATGCTTCATCTTCCTTCGCTGGAAGTGATCTCTCCCTCCACTGAGCTGTTCTGCCCCCAAGTTTCTATCTGAGGGCACTTCTCACACACAGCCTTCTACTACAAACATCAGACTCACCTTCAGTGTGATTCTATTCAAAAACCCTTAAGTAACTGCTATACAAATCAGAGAAGCAGAGTGGCTTGATGGGTAGAATGCCATCCTGTGAATCACACACAGGCTTGGGTTTAAGTCCTGACTTTGTAATCCTAGGGAAATTACTTAACCCCTCAGGGCTCTGGGCAACTCTCCAAGTCTGGAAGTTACAAAGCATGATTGCTGCACTGCATTGGTAGAGGGAATTTCCACATCAGAAGTTTTGCAAACTCATGAAATCATAGGTCAAGAGCTTTCTTCAAAAATTATCCTAGACATTAGACAAAGACAAAAACAAACCTGTCCCTTCCCCTAAGGATTTACCTTCTCACTATAGATAGAACACTGGACCTGCAGTCACTAAGATCTGAGATCAGATCCTCCTTCAAACACTCACTAGCTGTGTGTCTCTGGCCATGTCACTTACTCTTTGTCTGCCTCAGTTTCCTCATCTGTAAAACAGCAGATAACGATAGCATCTACCTCCCAGGCTTATTGTGAAGATAATGTTTGTAATGTGCTTTGCAGACCTTAAAGTTCTACAGAAATGCAATAATGGTGATGATAACAAAGACAAGGAGGGCGATGATGAGAATGATGCCGTGATGTGACCTGTACATGGATAAGTATATACAAAATAACATAATTTCAAGAGAAATATGACCCATCTGGAAGGATCAGGAGAGTTCTGATAGAAAAAGTGATTCCCCAGCTATATTTTGAAGGAAACTCTGGACCCTACAAGGTGAAGGTGAAGGGGGAGTGCATTAGAGGGATGGTTACATCGTGTGTGTAAAGGTACAAACAGGCAATACAATGTCATGTATGGGAAACAAATAGCAGCTAGATCGGAGAGAGTGTGAGAGGAGGAATATGAAATAAGACTGGAAAGGAGGATGGGAGCCAGATTGTGGGTAGATTTAAATGCCAAATTGATAAGCCAGGTGGCAATAGGCGGGCTGCTGAATCTTCTCGAGCACTAGAGAAACAAGGTTGGAGCTGTACTTTAGGAATGTTATTTGAGCTGCTGTGTAGAATATGGAATGGATGGAGGAGAAAACAGAAGCAGTTAGGAGGCTATGGCAATAGTTCAGGTAGTAGGTGTTGAGGGTCTGATCTAGAGCAGACAACAGAGGTTAGGCTCTGACTGATGATAAAATCAATCTGCATTCAACATCAGTGTTGTATCTTTACATAGTGCATTGCACGATTGAGATCCTACAAGTAGACTGAATAACTACTTACTTTCTCCATTTAGTAGATGAGATAACTGAGATATAGAGTGGTTAAAGCTAGTGACAAAATGAGGATTAGAGCTCAAGTCTCTTGTACTCTTTCCACTAGGGAAGAGTTCGGAGCACACTTCAACTGATGCCCAGGCATATGGGGTAGGAGGGAAGAAGTCAGCCTGGCATTGACCACTAAACAATGAGAATCCTCCAAGAATCTGATATACATGGACCTACACAGATCTTGTCATATTGATATACTCAGAAAGTTTTGCTGACTCAATATTGTACCCTGAATTCAAACTTCTTCCCCAGCATTCAAAGTCTTGTGTTATCTGGGATCATTCTCCCTGTTCAACCTCATTTCATGTTCCCCTCCCCCACCTTTCTCCATGTATTCTAGATTCCAGTCATACTGGTCTCTCCTCTGTTCCTCAAATGCACCATGCCTACCTCTATGACTTTGTTGGTGATATTCTGTAGGTAAGGTAATGTCCTTCCTTCCTCCCATCTTCACCTGTTTAATTCTTACTTATTCTTTAAAACCCAGTCAACTGCCTCTTTGTTATTCAGGAAAACTTCTTTGATTTGCCTGGCAGAGATGATCTCTCCCCTCCAACCTGATATAGCACTTTCTTTTGCATCTCTCTAATGAACGTATTATCTAATAGTGCATATTATAGGTTAAATTAGTACTTGTGTCTTATGCTCCTGCTGGACTATGTATTCCACAAGGGCACAGACCATGTCTTATCCAAACTTTTCATCACCAAGCATAATGCTCTCTGCTCACAGATTTAAAAATATTTGTTGAATGAATGGATAAATAAATGAATGAATCTACCAAAATTAGTTTGTTGAGTGCAACCTGGATGGTGGCTTCTGGGGGAGAAAAGATGTGTGCATGTGTGAGGGAATTTCCATCCCAACATCCATACTTCTCTCATCTTCCCATTAACAAATATTGACATCCTTCTCCAGAACGGAAGCTCTCTTCTGACAAAAAGGACTTAAGCTAGTGGAAAGTGGCTTTGACCTTGAGCCTGGCCCTGCATCAAGATCGGAAAGGATTGCTTCATTTCCTGATGTTGAGAAATGCTTGCCACTTTACCAGCTCCTGTTTCACATCCAAGGCAGAGAGAAGAAAGCATGTGTCTTATTAAGTTGTTCAAAAGAAGGTGTGCTAAGTCAGCTCCTTTATTGGAGGGAGGAAGAGAGAGGGCCTGCTTTGCCCTCCTCTTCCTTACTCCTTTGCCACACTTTTTCTCAGCTTCAATGGCTAGAGCTTATCTCACCTCATCAAGCATTTTTCTGCAGCGCCTTGTTCTCTAGGTGGTCCCTGTGTACACAGGCAGTATAAACCCCTTCCAGCATTTGTGAATCTGGCCCCAACCAGATTCCAGATTTGTTTTCTCACTCTTCCTCTACATGTAATCAGTGTTCCAGTCAAAATGGACCTGATTGTTCCCTGAACGCACCTCTTTCTTCCCCATCTCCCTTTCTTTGTTTATCTTGGTGACCCTGCCTCCATCCTATAGATGTACTATACATTCTCAGAGGCCCAGCTCAAATGCCACTTCTATGAAGGCTTCACTGATTACCCCAGCTGAAAGTGACCTCTCCCTCCTTTGAACTCTTATAACACTGAATTTATACCATTCCTATGGCACTTACACATGCTGCTTTGTATTGGAATTACTTGTGCCCCTATAGACGATAGATGAAGATGACAGCAAGTTGCATCAGAACCTTCTTTCTTTCTCTCTCTCTCTTCCTCCCTCCCTCCCTTTCTCCCTTCCTTCCTTCCTTCCCTTTTGGAGGCAATCAGGGTTAAGTGATTTGCCCAGGATCACACAGTTAGTTATGTGACCTCAGGTCCTCCTGACTTCAGGATCAGTGTTCTATCCACTGTACCCCTGAGCTACCCCAGGATCATCTTTCTAGAACTGGAACAGACCTCTCCTATAAGCTCTTTAGGAACAAAGCCTCTGACACATGTGCTATGTGCTCCTACACAGTGCCTTGTACATAGGGCCTCAATAATATTTACAGAATGAACGAATTGGTTAAAATAACAGTGAGATGTAGCTCTTGGCTGACTTTCATCTAGACTCCAGGGTCATATCTTTCTCTCCCTGCTACTGTGACCTACAGAATAATTTCTCCCTTTACTGGACTGCTGCAGACATCTCACACAATTGAACTTCTGAAGGGTGCAATCTTAGAGCTAGGATTAATAGTCATTGAAATTAATGAATGAAATAAATGAATTAATAATCACTGAAAAGCTAAAGAACTTTCCAAAAGATAGGATATGAGGAGAAAGATAAAGCTCTGAGTCCCAAAGCCCAAATGAGCAGTCCTACCTGAGAAGGGCATATATAGCTGACCTCAGTAATTCTTCAGTATCCCCTAAACTTATTCCCTTCACCTCCTGTTCCACTTTTCTCCCTCTTCTCCTCTATGACAGTCTTTCTGTTTGTTTTGGTGTCTAACTCATTTTCCTCTTTCCCTTGTGTAGTAGAAGCAAAAAAATTTGCTAGGTCCCTGCCATGTAGATTGGACTAACTTTTCCCAAGACTCTATCCCATGCCCTTAGAATGGGCCTGAAACCACTTTGACCACCATGCCTGTGCTATACCTTTCAGGGGTGAGGAACCTACAAGCTAGTTCATTTTTAAAAACTATATAGAAATTCTTTTCGGAATTTGCATGGCTAAGGGCAGAGGGTTTAGTTGTGGCTTCCTGATTGCCTGAGTAGAAGTCAGCAAAGAGCTTTAGCGTTCTCTCTGAAGCTTCTGATGAGCCGACAGCATGTCTATCTAACACCAGGATATTGTTCTCAACTGAATCGATTTGGCCTCCTTGATGAATCTCCTTGTTGAGTGTCCTTCCTCTGCTATCGCTAAGTAAACTTTCCGTTAAAAGTTCAGTGACCTAAAAGTGTCTTGTTCCATTCCGGTATCAGACCTAAACCACCAAGGGACCAGACTACAGGCCTGTCCCTTAACACCTTGCCTCTTTCTTTTTCTCTATTTCTCTTTCCCATTTATATATCTCTTCACTTCTTCTATTCAAATTCCTTAATCCTTCTTAACTGAATATAATTTAATATTTAAATGGATGTGCGTATACATACATACATACATAGTTATTGTTACTGTTGCTGTTCACTCATTTTCCATAATATCTGTCTCTTCCTGACCCCATTTGGGGTTTTCTTGGTAGAGACACTGGAGAGGTTTGCCAATTCTTTCTCTAGCTCATTTTGCAGAGGAGGAAACTGAGGTAAATAGGATTAAGTGACTTGTCCAGGGTTACACATACTAGTAAGTACTTGAGACCTAATTAGAGCTCTGGTTCTCCTGATTCCAGGCCCAGCACTCTATCCACTGGGCCATCTGACTGCCCCAAAATAAAATATATTTTAAATGATGGTGACTCAAATCAATCTGTGCTCTCATTGACACAGTTGTTCTTTCCAGTGAAGCAGATTGCCACCCTTCCATGTCTGCCTATGTCCTTCCATGAATTCACCAGTTCACTGTAGAAGGTCCATTCAAAATGCTGACTTTGGGGGAGGAAGTCTTTCTTGCTTTCTCTTGACCTAGTAGGATATTGGTGAGTCACATGGGCAGTCTCTCAGTTATTCCTCCCTCTCACCATGTAACTAGCTATCTTCTTTGTCAATTACAGATTTCCTTAATGACCTCCTTTACTCTGGTTCTTCATACATCCTTATATTTTATGAGTTGCAGCCTGTTTACACCCATCATATGTTTCTCCACCGACTTCTAAGTGATACTCATCTTTTATTCTTTGGTGCCTATAGTGTTCTACAGCTCACAGCCATCCAACTCCAATAAAATATTACTATTAAGAAGATGGGAATTCATTTTAGGAAGACATTTAGGGTCATTAAAGAATTAATACAGTTTTCCAAAAGCAATCTTGTTTGCTTCCCTCCTCTTAAAATCTGAGACTAACTCATCATCCATTTGTACTTTCTGTTCAAGATATATACATAATGAGTGGATGAAGGATCAGTTAGTCAATTAACAAGAATTCATTAAGTGATAACTCTGTGCCATGCACTGTGTTCAATGTTGAATACCCATTGTCTAGATCATGGCATGAATAGATGATTCAGCTCAATGCATGGCATAGACTGGACAATGGGTATTCAGTGTTGAACTCAGTGCCTGGCACATAGCTATCACTTAATGAATTCTTGTTGATTGATTGATTTTCTATCTACTTGTTTTTCCTCTGTATATTGTTAGACCAAATTCTTTTGTGTGATTATGGAACTTGCCTGGCAGGTTCTGTAACATTCTAGAGTTTGATGCAACTAATATAATGACATATACAAACAATCCACAAAGTCCTCTCTAATATACCTCCTATTGTGGTGGAGAGGTGACCCTCGGTTCTTTTTTTTTTTTCATTTATTTAATTAACTTTGACATTCATTTTCACAAAATTTTGGGTTCCAAATTTTTTCCCCATTTGTCCCCTCCCCCCACCCCAAAACAACGAGCATTCTAATTGCCCCTATCACCAATCTGCCTTCTCTTCTATCATCCTCCCTTCCCTTGTCCCCATCTTCTCTTTTGTCCTGTAGGGCCAGATAACTTTCTATTCCCCATTACCTGTATTTCTTATTTCCTAGTAGCAAGAACAGTACTTTGAGAGTTGTTCCTAAAACTTTGAGTTCCAACTTCTCTTCATCCCTCCCTCCCCACCCATTCCCTTTGGGAAGGCAAGCAATTCAATATAGGCCATATCTGCATAGTTTTGTGAATGACTTCCATAATAGTCATGTTGTGTAAGACTAACTATATTTCCCTCCATCCTATC
>CM053770.1:603194169-603285800 GCA_028658325.1 Potorous gilbertii | reverse complement strand
TTTCAAGAGTTACAAATATTGTCTTTCCATGTAGGAACATAAACAGTTCAACTTTAGTAAGTTCCTTATAACTTCTCTTTGCTGTTTACCTTTTCATGCTTCTCTTCATTGTTGTGTTTGAAAGTCAAATTTTCTTTTCAGTTCTGGTCTTTTCATCAAGAATGCTTGAAAGTCCTCCATATCATTGAAAGACCATTTTTTCCCCTGAAGTATTATACTCAATTTTGCTGGGTAGGTGATTCTTGCTTCCTTTGATTTCTGGAATATCACATTCCATGCCCTTCTATCCCTTAATGTAGAAGCTTCTGGATCTTGTGTTATCCCAACTGTACCTTCACAATACTTGAATTGTTTCTTTCTAGCTGTTTGCAATATTTTCTCCTTGACCAGGGAACTCTGAAATTTGGACACAGTGTTCACAGGAGTTTCTCTTTTTGTATCTCTTTCAGGCGGTGATTGGTGGATTCCTTGAATACTTATTTTGCCCTCTGATTCTAGAATATCAGGGCAGTCTTCCTTGATAATTTCATGAAAGATGATGTCCAGGCTCTTTCCTTGATCATGGCTTTCAGGTAGTCCCATAACTTTTAAATTGTCTCTCCTGGATCTATTCTCCAGGTCACTTGTTTTTCCAATGAGATATTTCACATTATCTTCCATTTTTTCATTCTTTTGGTTTTGCTTTATGATTCTTGATTTCTCATAAAGTCATTAGCCTCCATCTGTTTCATTCTAATTTTTAAAGAACTATTTTCTTCAGTGAGCTTTTGAACCTCCTTTTCCATTTGGCTAATTCTGCTTTTGAAAGCATTCTTCTCCTCATTGACTTTTTGAACATCTTTTGCCAATTGAGTTAACCTATTTTTCAAGGTGTTATTTTTTTCAGCATTTTTTTGGGTCTCCTTTAGCAAAGTGTTGACCTGCTTTTCATGCTTTCCTTGCATCTCTCTCATTTTTCTTTCCAGTTTTTCCTCCACCTCTCTAACTTGATTTTCAAAATCCTTTTTGAACTTTTCCATGGCCTGAGCCCATTGAACATTTATTTTGGATGTTTGGGATACAGAAGCCTTGACTTCTAGGTCTTTCCCTGATGGTAAGCATTGTTCTTCCTCATCTGAAAGGATGGGAGGAGATATCTGTTCACCAAGAAAGTAACCTTCTATGGTCTTATTTTTTTTCCCTTTTCTGGGCATTTTCCCAGCCTTGGACTTGACTTCTGAGTTTCCTCTCCACACCCACCTCGCCTCCAGTTCCACCCAGCTAGTGCTTGGGGTCTGAGATTCAAATGTTGCTCCCCAGCCTCAGGGCTTTCAGTGGGGGCAGGACTGCTATTCAGTGTAAGATTAAGTTCAGGTGCTCAGGTGGGGGTAGGGCTGCCATACAGGGCTCAGTTCCCTCAGGGGGTTTATGCGGAGACCTTCAGTAATGGATCCAAGCTCCTGTCTGCTTTGGGAGCCCCTGTCCACTGCTGCCTCCTCTGCTTCCTCCTGAGGGGGCCTGAGTTATGGGGACACCCCACTCCCGTCTTGATAACCTGAAAAGGCCCTCTCACTGACCTTTGGCACCTGTGGATGGAGGGACCTGTGCTGCCGCTGGAGATTCTGTCCCTGAAGCCTGCTCAAATCTGCTCTCCTCGGTTTCACGGCCAAGGCAGGGCTGGGCTCTGCTCTGGATCCGTTGCACGATGGACCTTTTGTGTCAGTTTTTCCAGTCTCTCTGGAACAGATGTCTCCTCCACTCCCTTGTTCTGTGGCTTCTGCTGCTCCAGAATTTGTTGGGAGTTCTTCTTTACAGGTATTTTATGGGCTGTGGGTTAGGAGCTAGCATATGTGTGTATCTTTCTACTCTGCCATCTTGGCTCCTCCAGTTCTTTTTTTAAAAATATATAATTCATTTATTTTTCAGTTCTTCACATCACTTCCACAAGAATTTGAATTCAAAGATTTCTCCCCATCTCTCCTCACCCCCACCCCAGGATAGCATGCACCCCATTGACCCCTTCTTCCAGTCTGTCCTCCCTTCTATTATCCACCCTTCTTCCATTCCCCTTCCCCTCTATTTTCCTGTAGGGCAAAATAGATTTCTATACTCCATTGCCTGAATAGCTTAATTTCCAGTTGCATGTTAAAACAATTTTTGACATTCGTTCTTAAAGCTTTGAGTTCCATATTCTCTCCCTCCCTCCTCACCCACCCTCAGTGAGAAAATAAGCAATTCAATATAGGCCATACATGTGTAACAATGCAAAGCACTTCCATAATATTTCTGTTGTAAAAGATTAACTACATTTCCCTCTGTCCTATCCTGCCCTTCATTTATTCCATTCTCTCCCTTGACCTGTCCTCCCACAATAGAATTTGCTTCTGATTATCCCTTTCCTCAATTTGCTGTCCCTTCTATTATCTTCCGTCTCCTATCATACCCTTCCCCCTTGCCTTCCTGCAGGGTAAAATAGATTTCCATATCCAAATGAGTGTATGTTATCCCTTCCTTAAACCAAATCCCAAGAGAGTAAGGCTCAATTATTTCCTTTCATCTTCCTCCACTTCCCCTCCATTATAGAAGCTGTTTATTCCCTTTTATATGTGAGATGATTTGCTACATTCTACCTTTTCCTTTCTCTTACTCTTAGTACATTCCATTCAACAGTAAATTTTATATTTTTAGGTACTTTCCCTTCATATTCAGCACACCATGTGCCCTCTATGTATGTATGTGTGTGTGTACATATATATATAATATACATACACAAATGTATGTATACATACCTACACATATATAATATATACATACATACCCATACACATCTATATATATATATGTATATATACATATATATATATATATATACATATATATATTCCCTCTAACTACTCTAATACTGAAAAAGGTCTCATGAGTTACCAATGACATTTTTTCATGTAGGAATATGAACAGTTCAACTTTAATGAGTTCCTTAAGGTTTCTCTTTCCTATTTACCTTCTCATGTTTCTCTTGATGCTAGTATTTGGAAGTCAAATTTTCTATTCAGCTCTGGTCTTTTCAACAAGAACACTTGGAAGTCCTCTATTTCATGGAAATTCCATTTTTCCCTTGAAGTATTATACTTAGTTTTGCTACCTATGTGATTCTTGGTTTTAATCCTTTCTCCTTTGACCTCTGGAATACATATTCCAAACCCTTTGATTACTTAGTGTAGAAGCTGCTAAATCCTATGCTATCCTGATTGTATTTCCACAATACTTGAATTGTTTCTTTCTGGCTACTTGTAATATTTTCTCCTTGACCTGGAAACTCTGGAATTTGACTACAATATTCCTAGGAGTTTTCCTTATGGGGGTCTCTTTCAGGAGGTGATCAGTGAATTCTTTTCATTTCTATTTTACCCTCTGGGTCTAAAATATCAGGGCAGTTTTCCTTGATAATTTCTTGGAAGATAATGTCTAGGTTCTTTTTTTGATCACAGTTTTCAGGTAGACCAATAATTTTTAAATGATCTCTCCTGCATCTATATTCCAGGTCAATTCCAGGTCTTTTGGTTTTGTTTTTATAATTTCTTGGTTTCTCATAAAGTCATTAGCTTCTATCTGCTCCATTCTAATTTTTAAAGAACTACTTTCTTCAGTGAACTTTTGAACCTCCTTTTCCATTTGGTTAATTCTGCTTTTTAAAGCATTCTTCTCTTCATTGACTTTTTGAACCTCTTTTGCCATTTGGGTTAGTCTATTTTTAAAGGTATTATTTTCTTCAGCATTTTTTGGTCTCCTTTAGCAAGGTGTTGATCTGCTTGTCATGCTTTTCTTGCATCTCTCTCATTTCTCTTCCCAGTTTTTCCTCCACCTCTCTTATTTGATTTTCAAAATGCTTTTTGAGTTTTTCCATGGCCTGAGACCATTGCAAATTTATTTTGGAGGTTTTAGATATAGAAGCCTTGACTTTGATGTCTTCCTCTGATGGTGTGCTTTGTTTTTCTTCATCTGAAAGGTTGGAAGAAAATACATGTTCACCAAGAAAGTAACCTTTTATAGTCTTATTTTTTCCCTTTTTTGGGTATTTCCCCTGCCAGTTACTTGAATTTTGAGTCCTTTGTCAAGTGGAGGGTATACTCTAGGGACCTGTGAGTTTTCAGTTTTTCCAAGGTGATACAATCAAGGGAGAGGAGTTTACTCCTCTCTCAGCCTGCACTTTGGTCTGAGAGCAACCACAAGTTTTTCTGCCCAGGATCTGCAAGTAGGATTCCCTCTCCAGAGCCTTCACCATGCCAGGGCTCCTTCTCCTCTCAGGACCACCATTCAGGACTGAGAGCTAGCTTAGCCACTCAATTCCCCCAATGTCTTTAGGCGTAGGGTTTAAAAAATAGATGCTGCTGCTACAGTGGCTGCTGTCAGCCTGGGACTGGGCCAGACCCCATTCCCTTCTCACTCAGGTAAAACAGCTTTCATTCTGACTTTTGAAGCTATCTTTGGTGTTTGCGGGTTGAGAAATCTGAGAATCGTAGCTGCTCCCCATGATTCTACACCCTGAAACCTGCTCCAGTCCTGTCTGTGCCATACTGTGTGGCCACGAATGCACTCCACTTTGATCCTGGTGTGATAGACCTTTTCTTTCAGCCTTCAGGTTGTCTTGGTCTGAAAATCACTTTCACTTTGTTGCTTTGTGGCTTCTGTTGCTCTAGAATTTGTTTAAAGTCATTTTTACAGGGATTTTTATGGGCTATGGCAGGGGAGCTACAGTATGTCTGTCTTTCTATTCTGCTGTCTTGGCTCCATCCCTGTGATCCTGGGTTCTTGAAGGCTATATTAGTGGAGTACAAGAACTGGCAGGTTCCATTATGCTGAAAAAAGCTTCAACTATGAACCTGAGAATAGAGAGAGTCTATTTTCCAAGGACCAGCCCATATAGCTAAGCACAGAGAGGTTCATCACTGGGTAGGTTAGCTCCTTGGACATGGCAACCCATGAAATAAATAAATATTGGCAATATTCGTTGAAAAAAGTTTTATGTTTCCCAATCTTAAATTTATAATCAGGTGACTTTTATGTGTCTTTTAAGAGAAAAAAGTGAAGTTAATTTTTTTTCTTTGTTATGACCCTTAATATATTTTTCTTTTTCCTTTTAAAAAAATTTATTTAATTTTAGTTCTCAACATTCACTTTCACAAGCATTTGTTTCAAAATTTCTCTGCCTTCCTCCCTTCCCCCCTCTCCAAGACTGCCTGCACTCTGATAAAGGCTCTACATATACATTCTTATTAAACATATTTTCATATTAACTGTATTGTTAAGAAGAATTAGAATGAATGGGAGGAACCATGAGAAAAAACAAAACAAAACAAAAACAAAAAAGAGATAGCAAATAGTATGCTTCAATCTGCATTCAGAGTCCATTTCTCTGAATATGGATAACATTTCCCATCATCAGTCCTTTGGTCTTAGACCCTTGCATTGCTGAGAAGAGCTAAGTCTATCAAAATCAGTCATTACACAATATGACTGCTACTGTGGACAATGTTCTCTTGGTACTGGTCATTTCGCTCAGTATCAGTTCATATAAGTCTTTCCAGGTTTTTCTGAAATCTGTGCCACTGATTCTTAATGGAAAAAAGTTCTTCCATATTAGATTGGTTGGAAAATGAGACTGTTTGGAGGAAATGAGACACAACTCTGGAAGATCCATTACTTTGGAGAGTAATAGCATGATAATGTGGACAGTTCTAAATATTTAATAGCCTCCAAATAATTGAAGTCTTTGATTCTTGTTTAGGAGAACATTATTTAACTCAGGGTCTCACATATGATCTTTGCTCCTGAAGGTCTACAAGTACTTTTGGAGACCAGGGACTAGGGCCCTGTTAGCATGAAAATCTCTGTGGAAGTGAAAAGAGTCCTGGTAAAGGGCAGCAAGGGAAGTACTTTCTGAAATTTCTTCTTGGGAACACTGGATTTCTAACATAACCCTGCTTTAACTCTGTGCTCTCTGAGCACGTACTGACTGCCCCACAGAGGCACAGAGGTTGCATAGAGAAGCCTTTCTGGAATTAAGCATTTCCTGTGGATATTCCACTTGCAGAAAATTAATGCCTGACTATGATGAGTCAGGAGAAAAGGTGTGCAAGATAATTTCAGGAGTCAGATGTTTAAATGGTTATTAAAAGTGAGAATGGAGAATAGTTCATAGGCTCATTGGTGTAGAACAACTCATAGTGGTCATGTACCTGTTTTCTATTACCAAAGAGTCCAGAGAAAAAGAAATGGGCTTGTATTGCAACAGGAAAGACTTGACTTTGACAGCAGGAGTAATTGTAGATTGTAAAAGGATTTATAGATATAGAGCTAAAAGGGGCTTCAGGACCATACTAAGGAGGAAACTGAGGCCTAATGAGGTTAGTCATATATATAAGACCACAAGTGGGATTTGATGGGATGAACATACAAGTATCCATCTTGGATGGTTTTGATAGCAATAGAAGAGATGACTTCTGTTCTGTAGGCCCCTTCATGCCAAGAGTTGAGTATCTTGGTAACTCTAGTCTCTGCCCTCAAGAGAGTAACCAAGTAGAATACAGTCTTGTCCTTAGAAACTATTTCTTTTGTACAAAGTATGACATGATTTCATGACTTTTTCATAGTTTCACTGATACTTTTTGGGGTCATATTTATTCTCTTTGCATTAAAACTCTTCCAGAGAAGAACAGAAGGAAAAAGACAGAGAAAGACAGAGAGGCAGAGAGAGGCAAAGACAACATGGTATCTGGAAAAAATAGAACTGGGTAGAAACCACAATTCTTATTATCATTGATTTCCAAGTTATGTAACTTCCCTGGGCCTCAGCTGCCTCCTTTCCCAAATGAAGGTCTTGTTATGGATGATTTCTAAAACCTCTCCCAGGGTACCTAGTGGTTAGAGGGCTGGCCCTAGAGTGAGGAGGACCTGAACTCAAATCTGATCTCAGATATTTATTAGCTGTGTGACCCTGGGCAAGTCACTTAATCCTGCTTGCCTCAGTTTCCTCACCTGTAAAAATGATCTAGAGAAGGAAATAGCAAACTGCTTCAGTAGCTCTGCCGAGAAAACCCCAAATAGTGTCACAACTGTACCACAAAAAGCCTCTTCCAAGCTCTAAATCTCTAATTTTCTAATTCTGAGTTTCATAAGATGCCCCTCCCATTCCCAAGGAGCTAACTCTGTCCTCTCTTGTCCATTTTCTCAAAGGAAAGGGGGAGGGCAGATAAGGAAAATGTCACACTTTAAATCCTGGGGCTTCAGCAGGCTGCTTCTCAGATATTATTGGCCCAATACAACAGCTGGGAATGACAAGTATACCCCAGAGGGTGACATCAGCAGCTTTTCCAGTCTGACACCTAAGGGGAGAAGCCAGTATTAATGGTAGGGGATCTAGCAGTGAGAGGAGGAAGGGAAACCAGCTTTCTCCTGGGATGCTCTTTTTTTTTCTCCACCATAATCCACATCCCTGAAGGCCAAGGACCAATGCCTGGATGAACTGAGGTTAAAGCTGAACAGGTGCACATAGGGAAAGATGTGAGTAAACAACAGTTTATATTGAAAAGTTGTTAAAGTTTCAGTGAACTCACAATGATTAAAAGAGTGAGTCACAATGAGTCACTATAGAAACCCGAAAAGGCAATGCCGTCATTTTCTTTTGGATCCTAGACCTTTGATTTCATCTGGGTTGGGAAATCCTCTCCTTCAAAGCAGATCAGCAGCTCTTTGTAATTTAGAGTCTGAGTGTTGGGGACACTAAGAGGTCAAGTGATTTGCTAAACCTATGGCTAGTATGAGTCAGTGACAGGACTTAAATATGGCATTATCTCTCTCCGGGGTCAGGTGTCTACCCACAATGCCATACTTCCTTTTAAATCAGTCTCAGTCATCATGACTAGAACATGTCCAGAAACAGGGAGATGTTAGTCCCACAGTATGGTGCCATGCTCAGAGTCATGACATTCTCAAGGACTGTGTTCAGTTCTGAAGGTCACATTTTAGAAAGGACATTGGCAATCTGGGGGAAGGCCTGAATTAAACATGAAGGACACCAAGGATGGTCAAATTGTTGAAAACCATGTGTTCTAGACTGGCCTGACTCAGGTCAGTCCCTTGGAAGTTTATGATCACTATTGGAATGAAACAAGACACAGGCTTTTAACAATCAACAAAAGGAGATTTACTTAGACATGGCAGGAGAAGACCATGCTACAAGAATGTATTGAGAATGACCTGAATTAATTCAGCTGAGTGAAGGCCCCTTGACTCTGAGTGCACATCGTAGACTAATAGCCAAATGTTAGAAGACTAATGGTTAGTTATTTTAGGAAACCAGGAAGTGAAGTCTATAGTTTGAGCCTTTAGTTACTGGAGCCAAACAAGTCCTGAGGATGATTCTAATATCTTTTAAGGAAAAACTAGCCTAACTTTCTTGGGGGTTGGGGGGTTTTGCAGGAAGTTAAGACACTGTTCTCATCTCCTATGACATACAAGAATCAGTTAATTTCACTTGTCATGTTTAACTTAGAGGAGAAGAGACTGAGGGAGGATATAATAGCTATCTTCAAGTATTTGAAAGGCTGTCATCTGAAAGAGGGATTAGACTTGTGTAGTTCAGGGACAGTCCCCGTCACTTTAACTCTCAAACTTTTAAGTCTGGAGTTCCCAGACAGGGACTATTATCATGTAGCTACAATTCAAACTCTAACCTTGTTGGGGAAGGGTATACTGCTACTACCCACAACTATAGATCTTGAGCCCCCAACAATATGATTCCCATTGATATGAAATCAGTAGCCTTGACACCATCAAATCTTAACCATAAAGCACTGATTTATTAATGAGATAAATGAATGATTACAACATCACTATTACTACAAAGCTAATGCAAGAATAAGCTGTTGTTCAGTTCTTTCCAACTCTTTGTGACCCCATTTGGGGTTTTCTTGGCAGAGACTGAGTGGTTTACCATTTCCTTCTCTAGCTCATTATACAGATGAAGAAATTGAGGCAAACAGGTTTCAGTGACTTCTCCAGGGTCCCATAGCTAGTAATTGTCTAAGGCCAGATTTAAGCTTGGGTCCTCCTGACTGTATCCACTATGCCTTCTAGCTGCCCTTTTATAAGAATAAACAGACTATCACAGTCCTCCACCCATAGATCTAGGTCACATTCTCATCAATTCACATAATGTTGATGGGGAATAGTAGGCGTACTCTTACAGAAACCTAACAGGGTGGCATATAATTGGGGACATCCCTATGCTCAGGACAACTTGACTTTCTAGACTACAGGCTTTGGTGTCTGCTGGTGTGTAGGAACAACCAGCACTATATGAAGCTGCTTTTCTGCTAGTTTTTCCCTTTCTGATTGTCTTCATTCTTCTGCGAGGCAAATATTCTCTCTTATCTCAAGCCCATGAAGATATGATAGGTCCTTTTACTCAAAATCAGTCTCAACATGGTTCTGAGAAAGCATTATGTTATAGTGGTGGCAAAAAGTTCTTTTAAGCCAAAGAACTACGAAGTTCCTCAGGTTGACTCTTTGGGCAAGACAGGTGAGCCCAGTCAGCTCTTCAATGAACAGGATTCTGCTTTGTTCGATCAGTTCCAAATCTCTTCTTACAGTAAAAAAAAGTTGCAAAGCCAGCCTCTTCACTTCTGTTTCTCCCTTTTAAACTACACAGAGCAATAAAGAGCAACCAGGAATCTATGAGAGGTGACAAGAGAAGATAATAGCTCAAATAAAAGTAGGGTTCAACCCTGAGTTTCCCAGCAATTGTTATAGCTTTTTATTCAGTTTATCTACAAAGCAATCCTTTCTTTCAATCAGCAGCTTAAGTACTCTTGACAACTGACTCTCCTGCTGGCTTCTTAACTGCCTTTAACACTTTAAATTAAAGCCTCCTGGTGGTAGGTGACTCATCTTTCCTTTAAGAGGTAAAGCTAAAAAAAAAATCTAACTGTCACATAGAAGACACATATAAGACAATAGTCCTTGTTTCATATCCTTCAGTCTCCAAACAGTTATTTGGTTTTCTATCTGGACAATTGTAACCTTGATAACTTTAAAAAATAGTCACAGAAATAAACTAAAAAACCATGATGCCTTGCAACCTCTGTCATTCCTCTCCTTTTCCAACACAGGCTCTTAGTACATCATCTAAGGGGCAGTGCTTGATCGAGTCCTGCTGACAGTCTGTCTCTTTGTCACATTTTGTCTGAGAAATTGTGCTTCTTCACAAATGGATTTTTAACCAGTTTTTCATCTATAAAAGCTCTTTTTCTAAAGTTTTTTAGCAACTAGACTCTTCATATAGGACAGGACAGTATCTTACATCCTTCACCAGTGGATTTCATCACTTTTCCTCTACCCTTTCTCATAACTCAGCTGTTCACACATGGAAGGAGCAGCACCTTACACTTATTCTGCTTGGTCCCAGAGGACAATAACTAGTCGAAGTGAAAGAAATTATGGAGATTTTGGCTCAACATAAAAAAATGCTTTCTAACAATTAGAGTGGTCCAGAAATGAAAGGGACTGCTTTGAGACTCCTTTAACTGGAGGTTTTTAGGAGGACACGGGAGGAGATTCTTGTCCGAAATCCCACTGCACTCATTTTTTATTGGTGTGTGTGTGGGGGAGGGGGGGGTGTTGGGTGTGTGTGTGCACGCATGTGTAATATTTCTGTGTATATTGTCTCTCTCAAAAGAAAAGAAGCTTCCAGAGGGAAAATTCTGGGTTTTTTTGTCTGACACATAGTAGGTTCTTAAGAAATGCCTATGGATTGTTTGGTTCAGGAAGAGATTAGACAAGACTGCATAGCTTCTTAATCTGTGCATGGCTGTCTCAGCCCACAGTTTAACAAGTGCTGAAGGGGTTAAGTAGTCCTGGACTAGAGGACCTCTGAAATCCCTTTCATCTTTCAGATTCCATGAATCTGTGAATGTTGTCTATGGGAAAAATAGAAGAAATGTCTCTCTTTTAAGGCACCCACAGATACCTAAAATAGAGAAAGTGTGATCTCCACATCAGTCAGTCAATAAACATTTATTAATCACCTACTTTGTGCCAGGCCCTGTGCTGAATGCTGAAGACAGGAAGAAAAGTAAAAGATAATTCCTGCTCTCAGGGAGTTCACAGACTAATGGGGGAGACAACATGGAAATAGCTACGTACAATCATAACGAAGATGATGATGATGATAGCTAATATAGTGCCAAGCACTGTGCTAAGTGCTGTACAATCATTACCTCCTTTAGTCCTCACAACAGCCTTGGGAGGCAGGGGCTCTTCCAGACAAGGAAACAGGCAAACAGAATTTAAATGATTTGCACAGGGTCACACACCTAAGTAAGTGTCTGAGGCTGTACTTAAACTCAGGTCTTCTTGACTCCAGGGCCCACTACACTATTTGGCTGCCGGAGATGAGTTAGAATACTAACAGGAGGAAGGCACTGACACTGTTGCTGTTGTGTTCTCAAAGAGGACCATGACATCAGGATGATGACATGACTTGCAGTTGACTTTGATTTGAGTGAGGGAGGGCTGTGCAAAGTCACCAACCTCACTTTCTTCTCCTGAGTCATCTGATATTCATCAGGATAACTGGAGATGGCCCAAGATGCAATGGGAGGGGCTGGAGAGGTAGATACAGGAAAGATAGAGGAACAATAGAGGAATCCTAAGATTGGAATTCCCTGCATGGGCCATCTGGAAAAGAACTAGAACACTCAAGCATTGTTGAGGTCAAGGTAATAAAAATTTATTATGTTTTTCAGTGGGCAAGAGTTCTTAGGGAACTTGGGGAACTTGGGGGGTACAAATAAAGTTTATATAGTATATTCTGTAGTATAACAAGTGCCAAATGTGATGACAAGGTGATTCAGGACAGGATTAGGGAGTGGGTAAGGCGTGGTTAGTTCTTAAAGGAACATATAATTTTAGTATCTACTGCGCAGGTATTTTACACAGAGTTCATCAGGAAATAACCCAAGGTGGGGGAGGGGGGGGTTGCTACCTGAAGGTGTGATTTTAGGCCTGAAATCTCACTAAGTTAACTAGCAGTTAAGGACTGACTAAAGAATACCAGGCTGCTCTCATCAATGTCTTGTTAGACAAGATAAATGTAAGGGAGTATTTGTATGGCTAAGTCTAGGATATATATGATTGGTCAGTGAATAGTAAATGTCATTATGACCCAGTACACAGCCAGTTCAGCAAGTACACAGCTGGTTCAAACTAATAAATTCTATAGGTGCAGCTGGCTACTGTAGCAGGAAGGGAGATAATGATTTTTGCTAGGGCAGGCTGTCCTTGAGCTGGGGAGAAACTACCTGGGATAGTGTTTTGAGGCTAGGGAGAAATGGGATATTTAGACAGAAATGTGATTTTAGAGTTGGGGTCCAAGCACAAGCACCCAAGAACCCTATCACTATCACAGATAGTTCCCCTAGTTGAGAAAGGAACAGAGAGGAGTAGATGGGCATCAGATACTTCAACTTTTGCTCAGAACACTTCTATGGTCATTGGGGAGAGCCTTAGCACCCCTCCCAATGTGTTTCTGATTTTCTATAACCCTGAGATTGGTCCTACATTCATATTTCCAATGCCCCAGTTTCTTGCAATTGTGACAGTTACCAGGTTTGCGGTCCCCTTACTATGTTAGGAGTGGGGTGTTGGGTTGGGATGGGAGCTGTTAGTTGCTGAAGCTGTGTGGTATAAACCTGATCCTCTTTCATTTGAAGATCCCTTTTTGCTTTAAAGCCCTCCTCAGCCTGTACTGCTAGGGTCTGGGCAAGCTGGGAGGAAAGCTAAGCTCTAAACTGTGGGTAACCTTTAAGGGAAAGGAGGGAGGGAGGAGGAAAGTTATAGGGTAAAGGAGAAGCAAAAGTTGGAGGAGAAAGACAGGCTGGGATTGTTGGGCAAGAGGGGAGGGTGGGGTAGAGGAAATTGGCCCCTGCTGGGGAAAGAGGTGGTGATGTTGAAGTAGTTCTGTTGTCTCAGCAAACAAACGATGAAAACATTGCTATTCCTGGCTAGATGTTTTGTTGGCCTTTAAACTTAATTTGGTTTTAAGATAAAGTAACTTTGACTGGTCAAAAGAGCCCCATCACAGCCAACATAATTTGGGGCTATCTTTAGTTAACTGACACCAGCTCTGTCAACACTTGTGATCATCAAGTCGGTAATGACTTCACGTAGGAGGCAGCAGTCTTGTTAGCTGGATTTCTAGTTTTAGTTTCTGATGGACTTAGCTAATTTTCCTAGATCAATCCTTACCTTGAGGGGACCTATGTAATGTGAAGTGATCTAACAAGACTCAGTCCCTGCTGCAAAAGCTAGCTTAGAGGGAATTTCAGATTTCAACCAAACTAGTGGAAGTTCCATGGAAGCTGAGAATGGGGGAACTTACCCGACTAAGTCACGGTTAAGACTCCAGGAAAAATGATTCCTGAGGCACCAGAGCCATTAGTGTCGTCAGTGTGGAGTGTTATTTCTCCTACTCCATCATTTCCTGTAGAAGGTGGGATTTCAGTTGGATCTTGAAGGAAGCCAGGGAAGTCAGTAGACAAGATGAGAAGGGAGAGTGTTCTGGGCATGAGGAAAACCAATTTGTTTGAAACCAGAGAGCTGAATTAATCATAAGGAAGGGTTTCTTTAAAAGCTTTTTTATTAATATCTTATTTTTAAATCATCTTAATTTCCAAATATATCCCTCTCTATCCCACTCTCAGAGAGGCATTTCTTATAACACAGAATAGGAAGAAAAACTGAAAACAGATTACAAATCTCCCCAACATTGACCAAGTCCAACCTTATATTCAGTTAATCAAACAACAGGCATTTATTGTCTTCTCAGTGCCAGGCACTGTGCTAAGCTGGGAGGGAGGGATAAAAAAATAGAAGCAAAATCATCCTTTCAAACAGGGGAGCTAAGTATATACAATACACACACAACACAAATATAAAGTAATCTTGGATAGAAAGGGGCAAGCAGCTGTGGGGATTCTAGGAAATGTCTCCTATAGAAATTGGTGCTTGAATTGAGAGAGAATGGAGAGTCCCCCTGACATGGGGAACAACCAGTAAAAAGCATGGAGAGGAGAGATGGAGTATTACGTGTGAGGAACACCAAGTAGAGCAGTGGATATAGTATATACCATAGAATATAGAGGGGAGCAATATGTATGAAGACTGGGAGCCAGGTTGTAAAGGGCTTTAGATGCCAACTAGAGGGAGGGGCTTATTTTTGTAGCCATGATAAGGGTACCACTGGAGTTTATTGAGTTGTGAGGTGAGGTGCTTTGGAAAAATCATTTTGGCATCTATTTGGAGGATAGATTGGAGTGGGAGAAGATAAGGCAGGGATCCCAATTAGGGACTATTCTGATAGTCCCACTGAGAGTTAATGAAGGCCTGACCTAGGGTAATAACTGTGTGAGTGGAAAAAACACTTATTTAAGAGATTTTGTGAAGGTAGAACTCAGATTTAACAGCTGATTGTTTAAGTGAGATAAATAAAGAAGGAAACCAAGGTTCTGAACTTGGGTGACTGAAAGGATAATGGTGCCCTTGACAATAATAGGGAAATTGTGTTCCACAATGATATTCCCATACCCCTGCCAAGATGGGAGGAAGGCATATTCTTGTATCTCTTCTTTAGGGTCAAGTTTGGGCATTATAATTATATAACAAATTATATATATTATAAAAATACATAATAAAATATAAATATTAAATAAATAAAAATATAGCATTTAGTTTTGACATTGTAATCATATTGTTTCCCTGGTTCTGCTTATTTATGACTTACTTCTGCATCAGTTAGTGTAAATACATGCTCCTTTCATAATCTTTCTATTCATCTTTTTTTACAGTATAGTCATATTCCATTACATTCATGTACTACATTTTTGTTTAGTCATTCCCAAATTGATGAGTATCTGCTTTTTTCCCAGTTCTTTGCTACTAAAAAAATTCCCTATATTTTGGTGCATAAGAAATCATTCAGTCTTTGACCTCCTTGTGGTATATGCCCATTAGTGAGATCTCTAGGTAAAAAGAATAAGGACATTTTATTCACTTAGCATAATTCTATATAAGGAATTCTGCATATTATTCTATATAATAATCTTGAGGATTATTCCATGCAAAATCTAAGAATGGGACCTCAACGAAGATGCCTGTGTTACAGTAGAAAGAACCCTGGACCAAAAGTCAGAGGTTCCATGTTGAATCACACTTCTGACACCGTGACTTCAGTCAAGTGGTTAGATGATTTCTAAAGTCATTTACATTACATATTTAATTCCTTATTGTTCAGTCCAACAATTTAGTTAAACATGCGTTTATTTAGAGACACAATGCTAAGTACTACTGATATAAAAATGAAACACAACACAGTGCCAAGGCTGGTAAGCATGTTTAATTCAGTCCACCTCAATTGTAGATTCCACCCCCACCCCCACCCCCATGAAGGCTAGCACAGCTTTAAGGCTTGCTTTGAGACAATATTCACAACTTCCAAGCCCCCACCAAGGTTCCTTTTATCAGACTAACCAGAGGAAGAAGATTACCAGCTCAAAGTAAACATCACTTAATCAAAAAGTATAGCAAGTTAATGATAAGGAACCTCCCCCACCTTTACACTCTCTCCCTTGTATTGCTACAATAAACCAGCATCCCAGCTCCTACTCTTGAATACAATTCTTGTCTGCCCCATGGGAGAGATACTAAAGCTTGCAATAAGCAGTTTCAATGAATCTGAAACATCCTTTCTCCTTTTCCAACACAATGAGAGGAAAGTTATTTCATTTATTCAAAGAAGGTCTTAGAGAAAACTTTGTTGTAGCTTTAGAACTGAAGTGGGAATTTCAATGTTAGAACTGCCAAACCCTAAAGCTGGTATTATGACTTATTTAGCCAGGAATCCCAGCTGAAGGCGAAACTTCCTGAAGCATGACTCTAGCTGCCCATTACCTTAGCACAGTGGCTGTTGGTGCCACCCCACATGGGCCAAGAACAGATGAGACTCAGAGACCATAATCCTGTTCTCTGCTCTAATTTCAAATCCTCCCTTATTCAGAGAGATATCCCTTGATCCTATGCCTTGTACATAGTAGGTGGGCTGGTGATATTCAAGGCCTTTCCTTAGGAGCATAGATCTCTGCACCCAAACCTTGTCAAAGATATATAGTCCAGTGCCTACTCAGAAGACACAGATCTCATAAATGTTCATACAAATAGCCATAACGTAAGGCGCAGTCTGGTGACCAGGACAAAGGTGAGGTCCAGGCAAAGTATTATAAAGAAACTCAGAGAGGAAGGACCATTTCAAGTGTGAGGGGCCAGGGATAGAATGGAGGGGGTTGGAGAAATCTGCGAACAATTTAGGGAGTTGGTGATACCAGAACTGAAGCCTGAAGAAAGGGAAGACTATAAGTCCTATAGAATTATGTATAGAGAAAGAAGAGACATGACCCTAAGATAGAGCATTGGGGAACACCCACATTTAAGGAGTCTGATATGGATGTGAAGCCAGGAAAGGAGAATATTGCAGCATAAAGGATGAAGGAAAGGGAAGGAAAAAAAATGTTCTCAGGAAGCACTTTTAAGTTAATCTGCCTTCTAACATTTTCTCCTTTACCTTCTTAAGTCTAGGCAAGCAACAAAACGATGAATCACACCGGGATTTGCAGATTTCCAATGTGTAAATGCTCACATTTAAAATGTAACAATTGATTCCAGAGAGCCTGTACAAGTTGACTCCCCCACATTTCTGCCAAGGAAGGACCCAGATAGGAGAGGCACTATTTATGGATAATCAAGGGATGACTTATAATGGTCAATATGCTGCATCTGAAAAAATAAAATAAAATGACCTAAGCCTAACTACTTCAAACTTGTTGCACCTCTGTCAAAATTCTACCATTAGCGTTTCATAACTTCCAGTGGATGAATTCAAAAGTCCCCTGAGAGTTAGAATACATTATAAAATCCTCAGCTCTTAGTAATTCACAGTTCTATAATACATTAAGATTTGAAAAGCACTTTGCTTGCAAGAGCACTGTGAGGTTGGCGGCAGTGAAAGTGTTGTTATCCTCCTTTTACAAATGATGCAACTGAAGCTCGGAATGTTCAATGAACTACCCCAGCTCAAACAAGTAAGTAAGTAGTAGTGCCAGGATTGGAGTCTATATACTGTGACTCGTAGTGATCATAGAGGGAGAAAGAGTCAGAGGTGACATTCGAACTCAGGTCCCTTTAGATTTTTAGAGGACAAAATTATAGAATGGCAAAAAATATTACTGGGCTTCAGAGTGAGGAGACATTGGCTCAAATTACAGGCCCAGCTCTATATTCTGTCCAGCCTTGTGCAATCCAACTCAGCATGCATTGATTAAGCATTTACTATGTGTACAAGAAATACTTAGAACTGATGCCAAGTCAAGTTTCTTAACCTCTTTGAGTCTCAGTTTCCTCAATTATAAAATGAATTGATTAGATGAGAGCTCCTTAAGATGTTTTCCTCCTCCAGATCCTAAATTCTAGAAGCCTAGAGATATTTAGAAGTCATTTTTTCATCTGAAGAGCAATTAAAATAATTAGAGGGAAAAAAAACCTTTTAACTCTGGCTATGTAGCAAGTGTCTAGCATGTCCTAAAAGACATAAGTAGAGTGAGATCTCTAGAGGGTGCAGCTCGTCATGAGACCCTAATGGCCTGTGTAGCTGAATGCTGGGGTAAGCTGTGATTGAGCGAAAGACATCCGAGAAACCAAAATCATTTACCTGGAGCACATTTAACAGCCCTTTACTAGTGGTAGCATATGTTGGAGCCATTAACCATGATTTCCACTATAACTTTGTGTTTCAATGTGTTTTAACTGTGGTGGCCTACAAAGGCAGATCCCCTGCTCATACACTTCTCATGAACTCAGAACTTTGTTCCCAATACTGGTCCAAACAACTGCTTGACTAGAAAACTATACAGAAAAAGAAAGAACAAAAACTACTCCAAATCCAGACTCGAATACAGGATACTGCTCAAGGACAGTTTACCCTTTTACACAGTTTTGGGGAAAAGACGCTTTGGTAATTTAGTGAATTCATGATCTCGTTCATGGGGGTACTCCCTTTACCTCATTCAGCCCTTTTCTATCTAATGAAATCTGAATGTGGTAATGCTTAAATGCTGAATTTTTAAATGTTGATAATAACCACCACATTATCACCAGCATAGGTACCACTGATGTTTAATTGGGAAAATATGACATTCCAGGCAGGTCACTGCAAGTTAATGAAATGAATAAAAATCTAGAAGACTTTTCAGTTGAATAGTTATCAATCAATACAAGAAAAACCAGCTGAATCACTTTGTCTTGTGTTATGAAAACGTCATTATTTCCCTAAAAAGAAAGGAAATAGATTGAACAAAGACTATAGTTCATCTTCACTCATGAAGAGTTGGCTATGACTAAGAAAAATGAACAACAGCTATTATTACTTCTATTTTACAGATAAAGAAACTGAGGCTGTGGGGAAGAGGAAGGGAGGGAGGCAAAGAAAATTTAAAACTCAAAACCTCATGGAAGTGAATGTTGAAAACTAAAAAATTAAAGGGGGTGCCCATCCACTGGGAAATGTCTGAACAAAAGAAAGAAACTGAGCGTGAGATTAGTTGTGACTTACCCAGAGGAACACAGCTAAATCCCTTTTGGAGGTGGAATTTGAACTCAGCTCTTCTTGCTTTCAAGTCTGAAGCTCTATCCACCACGCCACCTAGCGGATGAGGCAAGAGAATAGAATCCTGTCTCTCACACTTAGTAAGTCATACGACCTTGGTAAGTGACTGAACCTCAGTTTCCTTGCACGAAAGACGGAAATAATAATCCCCATAGCACCAATATTACAGGTTTGTTGTGAGGATTAAATTAGATAATGTATGAAAAGCACTTGGCAAACCTTAAAGTGATACAGAGATAAAGCTGTAGCCTTTCTGAATACCTAGAGGCTCCAAGTCAGGTTGCTTCCTAGTAACAGTCTCATGAAACCTACTGTTTCACCATCCACTCTAGCTAAACCTGCCTTCAGCTTGTGGTCAAGTTTTGTATTTAGCGATAAAGAAGCCAGGGCAGCTTAGGGGAAAGAGCATTGTGTCTTCAAGAAGGAGCAGAATTTAAGAATACCTTGACAAACCAAACTGAGTCAAGTGACACAGTGCATTTTTTTACCCAGAAAAAGAGAATGAAAAATTTTATATCCCTAGATGGTCATTATTTATTGCATGAAATCCTAACAGGCAGACTCCTTGAGTTGGTAATATAGTTGGCATAGCTTGTGCCCATGTAATGCCTTGATTATATCCTCTTTACCCACCAAGTGACAGGAGATATTTCCCTTGTCTGGTATCACCCTGGAAAGTCTCTTGTGGGATGCCAAAATGTCTCTTCCTGTCCTCTTCCACGGAATCTTAAGATCATAGATTATAAGATCTAAAAGGGACTTCAGAGACTGTATAATCCAACCTCTATCATTGTAGGGATGGGCAAACCAAGGTGGTTGAGAGGCAGCTAACTGGGGCAATGAGTAGAGTGCTGGCCTAGAGTCAGACTGTCCTGAATTCACATCTGGTCTTGGACATTCACCAGTTGTATGATCCTGGGCAAGTCATTTAACCTCTATCTTCCCCATTTCTTCAATTATAAAATGGGGATAATAGCACCTACCTCAAAGTTGATGGGAAGATCAAATATTTCTACATGGATTAGTACAGTGCTTAGCACAGAGAAGGTGCTTAATAAATGCTTACTTCTTTCCTTCCTCCCTCTCAGAGAGGTTAAGCAATGTTCCTGGGGTCAATTTAGTTAATAGAACTGAAACAATAATCACTGATCCCTAAATCCTCTGGTTTTTTCTATTCAACATTTTTGTCAATGGTTGGGATGCAAATAAATGGAAGGTTTATTAATTTTTCTGGTCACTTGGAGACAGGAGGAATAGCTGTTGTGTTAGGCATCAGAATCAGTATGTTAAATGATTTCAACAAGTTGAAAAGATGGACTGAAAGTCAATATGAAATTTAAATGTAAAGTCCTGTAGTCAGGAAAACATCAGATGAATGGAATACGACTTTTCATGGAAAAATATCTGGAGGTTTTAACTATGAGACTCAGTTTGACTCAGTTGCCCCACAAGTGATTAGCTGGATTAACTGTAGTAGAATGTTCTGAACAGGTAGGCGATTGTCTGTTCTTCAGTCTACAATTCTGAGCAAACTCGTTTTGAGCAGGGATATTTAACTTGAACTCCATAAGCCCTCAAATGGTCTGTGGATAGATTTCAGGTGATACATGAACTTGAATGAAAAAAAATACATCTTTTTTTCCCCACTAACCTTTAACTGAAATTTCACATTTCCCTCAATTATGAATGTGGCAGCAATTGTTATTCTAAGGAGTCTACAAGCTTCACCAGAATGCACAAAGGGTTAATGACACAAAACAGAAGAACTAGTTTCGAGGGACATTGACAAGTAGAATTCACCGAGGAAAGAAAAATCAGGATAATGAGAGATCTGGAAATGGCGTCCTTGAGAAACTGGGAGTGTTTATGCTAGAGAAGGGAAGACTTAATTGTTTGAAAGTGGGAGAGATTACAATAGCCTTCATGTAGCATTTGAAAATAGGATGAAGGTGAAAGAGAGATTAGGCTTAAATTCGGTTCGTGCAGACAGTAGAGGAGAAGACATAATTTGATGTAAGGAAATGCTTTATAGCTATTATAGATAGATTTTTCAACCTTTTAGGCTGCCTTTCACAGTATTCAAGCAGGGACTGGAGAACCACCTGTCATGTATGTTGCAGAGGGAGCCCCTGGCTCTAGAAGTGTCAGACTAGATGGCCTTGGAGGTCTCTTTCAAGCCTGAGACTAACATTTTTCATGTTAGTACACTCAGGTCGCTAGAATCTCATTCAAGTTCATTATCTATTTGATGGTTGCTCATGAGCCCCCATTTTCTTTCTTTAAATCTGTCCCCCTCTCCTTACACCCCTATCAGAGAGTCAACACAGTTACATGACAAGCCATTATAGAAATAAAATGGGAAATATGCTTAAAATAGAAATATTATAGCACAAAAAATTACAATAAATAGAATCTAATTTCAGAAAAGGTTAGCACCTCCACATACTTGTCTCTTAGAAAATGGATTTGGCTAAACAGATTTCATCTCCTGTTTAGCCACCCTGGACCTCTTCTGCTCCTTTTCAGATAGCTCTTGGTAACACTAATTAATTCCCCACTGCATCCTTTCCCATATCCACAATGTGGCAAGAAGAAAACACTGCCAGTCAACTCATAACACAGTCAGCTAGCATTTATTAATGACCACTACCTGCTGAGTGCTAATATTAATTAATTAACACAGATGTTAATGGCCGTTGTCAGCAGTCATCCTTCACGGAGGTGCTTCCTGTCTTATCTCAGTCAGTGACTGGAGACGTGAGGTCTAGCAAGCAGAGCAATCCTGGCATTGTTACATGTTTCCCCAGACTCCAGCTATCTCTGGATCTTCATCCTTGTCTAAACAGCTATCATCACTTCTCCTCTTTCTTCCTCTCTTGCAATTTTGCTTTTGGTATTTCAACACCTCCTACACTCAGAGACATCCCTGGCTGAGCCCAACACAGCCCTCTAGCATATACACTAGGGATCCTCTCGCATTGAACAAGTCAGCCTGAGCCCCAGAGCATTGTGGGAATATCACATTTTACTAAGGAGAAGTCTCTTATAATACAATGAACGACACTGAAGAATGAGTAGGTAAGACATTCATTAAATTACGACTGTCATGATTAGTGGCACAGTGTCTATTTCATGGTTTCTATGACCTTTTTATAATACATAACAATATATTTGCTTCTTGGCATTTTGTAACTGCAAGTGTTATCCTGTTTTATTCTGGGAAATCTAAGCAAATTGATGCTGCTTGCTAGAATGCATACGGGCACATACACTATATGTATACACATATATATATGTGTGTGTATGTATGTATGTATACACACATATATATATAAATATATAATCCCCAAAATCTTAGACATTAGCTATATTATGAACATATTCATTTAGTTAATAATTAAGGTTTTTATCCTTTGTGTATTGGAAGTTTATAGCTCATCCCCTTTAAAATTAGTCAGATGTAGAACACCAGGGTGGGGGAAAGTCATGAACACCTCCACAAGGCCACTGGTTTTCACTTGAGACATTAACTTTATAGAAAGTAACTCAGAAAGGCTGTTTCCCCAGCTATCATGTCATAGAGAAGTGTCCATCTAGGGCTGAACAGTCCCTTGGGATCACAGATCATCTGCTCCTACATCTGCCTTATCCCTGGACTTCTTAAAGACATGTCCACCTCAAGAACCATGTATGGTCACCTACTGTGTACAATATTCTCCTGGTTCTGCTCACTTCATTTTATATCAGTCCATACAAGTCTTTCCAGGTTTTTCTGAAAGCATTCTGATTATCATTTCTTATAGCACAGTAGTTTTCCATCACAATCATATACCACAACTTGTTCAGCTATTCCCCAGTTGATGGACATTCTCTCAATTTCCAAGTATTTGCTACCACAAAAAGAGTTGTTACTCTCTCTCTCTCTCTCTCTCTCTCTCTCTCTCTCTCTATATATATATATATATATATATATATATATATATATATATATATGTATGTATACATGCACTTTTCCTTTTTCTTTGATCACTTTGGGATATAGACCTAGTGGTGGTATTAATTGTGTTAAGGGTATACAGAGTTTTATAGCCCTTCAAGAGTAGTTCCAAATTGTTCTCCAGAATGGTTGGATGTATGGTTGGACAATTCATAACTCCACTCTGTCAAATAAGATAGATTACTATACCCTCTTTGAGAAAATTCTGATGAAACAGAGGTCCAAAGCAAGCATTGTTCACCACCCCTTCCATTTTCCCTCTCTGCTATAAAGGTTCTACCTTGTATACCATTTTTATATGAGATAATTTCCCCCATTTTTCCTCTCCTTTCCCCCTTCTCCCAGTGAATCCCTCTTTTTTGTCCTTTATATTTTGAGATCACCCCAACATAATCCACTCACTTCTGTGCTCTCTGTATAGATTCCTTGCAACTACTCTAATAATGATGATTAAGTTCTCAGGAGTTATATTTATCATCTTCCAATATTGGAATGTAAACATTTTAATTTTAAGTCCCTTATGGATTTTCTTTCATGTTTACCTTTTTATGATTCTCTCAAGTCTGGTGTTTAAATGTCAAATTTTCAATTCAACTCTAGATTTTTCATCAGGAATGCTTGAATGTCTTTTAGCTCATTAAATATCCATTCCCTTCCCCCTCCCCCAGAGGATTTTACTCATATTTGCTGAGGAGGTGATTCTTGGTTGTAATTCGAACTTTTTTGCCTTCCGGAATAGTCATGTTCAAGCTCTCCACTTCTTTCGTATGGAAGCTCCTAAATTTGATGTGATCCTGATTGTGACTCTGTGATATTTGAATAATTTATTTCTGTCTAGTTGAAATTTTTTTTCTTGATCTGGGAGTTTTCATTTGGGGATCTCTTTCAGGAAGTGATCAGTGAATTCTTCCAATTTCTGTTTTGCCTCCTAGTGCTAAGATATCAGAGGAACTTTCCTTTACAATTTTTTGAAATATGATTCCTAGGCTCTTTTAAAAAAATCTTGGCCTTCAAGTAGTTCAATAATTCTTAAATTATCTCTCCTCAATATATTTTCCTGGTCAATAGTTTTTGCAACAAGATATTTCACATTTCTTTCTATTTTTTTTCCTTCTTTTGACTTTGTTTTATTGTTTTTTAATGTGTTATGGAGTCTTTAGCTGCCACTTGCCTAATTCTAATTTTTAAGGAGTTATTTTCTTCAAGGAGCTTTTGTACCTCTTTTTCCTTTTAGTCAATTCTATTTCAAGGAGTTATTTTCTTCAACTTTTTTGTGCTTCTTTTATATTAATTCTCTTTTCATAATGCTCTTACATCACTCACATTTCTTTTCCCAATTTTTTGTCTAATTCTAATTTTTTTTCTTTAACTCTTTCAGGAATTCTTGTTGGTTTTGTGTCCAATTTGCGGGGCTTTTTTTGAGGCTTTGTGTGTAACTCTTTTCAATCTTCTGAGTTTGTGTCTTGGTCTTATCTGCTGCCATAGTAATGTTTTATGGTCAGATTCTTTTTTGTTGTTTTTTGTTGTTGTTTGCTCATTTTTCCAGCCTATTTCTTGACTTTGAACTTTATGTTATAGTTGGTCTCAGCTCACCTGGGAGTTGGGATGCACTATCCTAAGCTTCAGAGGTTTTCATGCTGATATTTTCAGACGTAGTTCTGGGGGATCTGGAAGTTTTCAGTGCTTACAAGGTAATGTGATTTGGAGAGTGATGTATTGTTTTAAAGTTGTTTGGAGAAGAAAGTTGGAAAAATTGGTTAGGTTGCTGCTTCCTCCACCTTGGTTCTGGTGAAGGACTTTTTTTGAGGATGGGAAGAATATGAGCATTTGTGAGCCATCAGGGAAGCAGCCCATAGTCAAGAGAGATTGAAGATTGGAGAGAAGTAGGCATGACAGAGAGGGCAATCAGCCAGAGAAGACAGAATAGAATGGGAATTGCTTTTGAAGGTAGAGGGGTTTGCATTGGCAAGGAGAAAGACCACCCTTTTGTAGAAGGTGAAGAAGGCAATAGTGGCAGTGACATGAGATGAGTAGGAAGGGACAAGGGAAGCTCCAGGGGAGTGGCCTCAATTTTTTCAGTGAAATAGGAGACAAAACTCTCTGCATGGGGGTGGGAGCCATGAGGAGTTTGACAAGGAATAAAAACTTTTGGAAAAGTCAGTGTAGTGAGTGGGATAGGATTGTATGGATAAATAATCCATGAAGAGAATAACGCGTTCTGGATGGAGGTGGGATTGTCTCTTCTCCATTAGGGGCAGCTGATGGTGTAGTGGCTAGAACACTGGTCCTAGAGTCAAAAAGATATGAGTATAAATCTGGCCACAGATACTTACTAGCTGTGTGACCCTGAACAAGTCACTTAAGCTCTGTTTGCCCAGTTTCCTTTACTGTAAAATGGGGAAAATAATACCTACCTCCTAGTGTTGTTGTGAGAATCAAATATTTATAATAATATTTGAGATAATAACCAAATGGAAAGTGTAACCTGCCTTGTGAAAAATGAATGAGAAATGGAGATGTGTCTAGAGGGCAGGTCTGCTTGGTTACTTGGAATGTCATAATATCATAGCTTTAGATCTCCAAAGGACCCTGGAGATTATTTACTCCAATCCCTTCATTTTATAGATAAGTTCCTCCTGGACCTGGAGAGATTAAGAACTTTGCTCAAGGTCACATCATTAGTAAAGAGCAGGGGTAAGGGGTGTACTGGAGATGGAAGAGGAAGCTTAGTGCCTAGCACTTAGTAGGTACTTGTTGATTGCCTAATTATTCATTAATAGTTGAGTGTAAAGGCCAGGCTAATGTGGGACTAGAAAGGAAAAAGACCTGAATTTTAATTCCAAGTCTATCTGCCATATACTGTTTGCTAAGAGTAGTATATGATGGCTTGAACAAAGAATTTCACTGAGAATCAGGGAACCTGGGTCTGAATCCTGGCTCTCTGGCTTGCTAGCAGGCAATTAACCTCTTGAGGCCTCAGGTCCTTCACCTGAAAAATGTGAGGTCTGGACGAGATGATCTCTAATGACTCTGAACATTAAATCTTTGATCCTATGGTAACCTCACGCCCGGCTTCCTTGGGCCTATAAGAAGATGCTTCCTGTTACTGTCTCCCATTTTCTCAGTCCTATTTCACTTAGAGCTAAACAAATCATTTGTGTGAACACCTAATGATCAGGGTCACTTGACTCATGAGCACAGAAAGCAAACCTTGTTTTCAAGGTCTTATTGAAGGGTCTTTGTCAACATCATTTTTGTCTCCCTTTGGTCACAGGGTCACACAGCTAGTAAGTATTTTGGCTCCCTTTACACTCACATCTTTTTGAGTCTAGGACCAGTGTTCTAGCCACTACACCATCATATAGTGATGCCAGGGCAAGTAAGGCAACCTGTTTCATGTATATAGCCACTGTAACAGCGGCCAGTCACTTAACCCCGTCTGCCTGAGTTTCCTCAACTGTAAAATGGGGATGATAGTGGTATCTACTTCCAGGGTTGTTGTGAACATCAAATGAGATAATATTTGTAAAGAGCCTGGCAAATAGAAGCACTGAATAACTAACCTTTATATAGTGTTTACTATGTGCCAGGCACTGTACTACATGCTTTATAATTACTATCTCATTTGATCTTGAAGTAAGGTAAAATACTTTAAGCAGTCAGAGCTGAGGAAAATCTCCTCTCCCCTTTGAGTAGTCTTTCCCTTTCACAATCAAAAAAGAAACCCAAACCAAACAAAAAAAAAACCTGAACAAATAAGTTTGAACCCAAATAATTGTAAATGGTCATTTACTTTAATAGGAATTTCAAATTGTATAGAAATAAGCCTTTAAAGGAATAGGTTTCTACTTGGAGGTTGTAATGGCTGCAGTAAGGGGGTTAAATCTCTTCTTCACCCCTAAACCTCACTGAGAGAAAACAGAAAGTGAAAGATAGGATGGGTAAATAATGAGGGGCTTTTCTGCTTTAGGGAATCAGGGAAAAGAAAGGGACTGTGGACCAGAACCTAGTAGTTTCACCAGTCACCACAGCTGCTCCTTCATCCGATCATCTCTCTCTCTGTCTCTGTTCTCTCTCTCTGTCTCTGTCCGTCTGTCTCTCTCTCTCTCCCCCCTCCTCCCCCCTCCCCTCTCTCTTCTCTCTCTTTTCTTTCTTTTCTCTCTCTCCTCTCCTCTTCTCTGTGTCTCTCTCCCCTTCCCCAACTCTCTGCCTCTGTTTCTCTGTCTGTCTTTCTCTCTGTGTTCACTCTACTATGTCATGAGGTTTCAGCTCCACTCACTTCTGGGGCAGTGTGCCCAGGGATCCTCATTCCCCTTGGTTCCACAGAAGCCCAGATTGTAGTCAGGGCACCAGGAGTGGCTCCCTCTCATCCGCCTCACCCTGTGACTTCTCTCCATCTTGGCCATGTGGCTTCCTGGCAATATGCACACTGGCATACAGACCCTCCAGTCTCAACAATCCTCCATGGATGGCAGCTCAACTCAAACTGGTGCTTTACAACAGACTTACTATCTGTCTATCTACTATCCATACTATATCTATCTAGTATACTCTACTGCCTATCTCTGAGAAGTAGGATCAGAAAAGAATTGGGTAAGATGGAGGTAGATGGGGAGATTAGATGACTTCTTGGCTCCTCTTGGGATGGGAATTCATAAGGAGACTTGTTTATATGCTGTGCATTCCCAGAATAGCAGCCTATGATCATCTTTAGTGGAGCATAGGGCCCAGGGCCATCCATGGAACGGTGTGATGGAGCAAATTACATTGTATCAGCTCCCCCCTTTCTCCCTAACATCTTTACACAGTTGAATAAATGATTGAATTAAAAACCATTTATTAAGTGATCTATACATCCTGCATAGAAATTATTTTCTTTTGACATTACTGCTCTCTCCTTCTGTTCTTCCAGATTGTCCTTCACTTCTGCGTACTGGCATTCCCAAGCCTTTGCTCTCTCTTTTGTTTCTTTGGTGACATTTGCCACCGTGGACTGAAGTGTTTATTTTTCCTATTCTGTTGATAATTTCTGCTGTGCAAGCCAAAAATTCTGCTTTGACAATTTTTATTTCCTTTTAAACCACTCAGGGACAACCTGTTGTGGTTTCACATTCTACTGAGAACCTACTGGGTCCTCTGCCTCATCAGTTGTTGATACTTTTTCCTTTATCTTGTAATATTTATGCAAAAATTTCTGGACTCATTAAGATAATCTGGAAGTAACCTTTCCTTAATACTATCTATGCTGGTTTACCTTGTGTGCATGGTTGTTAACTGAATATTCTTCTTCTAGTTACCATTGGTAATTTCAGTCTTTGCTTTAGAGGCAGCTGAGGGCACACTGGATAGAGTGCTGTGCCTGGAGTCAGAAGTTCTTGAGTTCATATCTGACCTCAGGTCCAGTTTGAATGATGTAAATGTCTGTTTTAATGTAACATTAAATAAAAAGTTCTTGTCATAGCCTGTTATAAAAAAAACAAAACACAATAGAGGTTAAGAGACTTGCCCAAGGTCACTCAACTAGTAAGTGACACTTAGCCTCTGCCTGCCACAATTTCTTCAACCATAAAATATTATTAATAATAGCACCTTTCTCCTATGGTTGTTGCAAGGATCAAATGAAATAATATTTGTAAAGGTCCTCAGTACAGTGCCTAGCACATAATAGGTACTATATAAATACTTATCCCCTTTTATTTTCCTATCACTCATTTTCTAACTCTTTCTTCTTTGACAGTGGCTGGTGGAGGACAGAGTGCTGAGTGAACATATTAAGAATGAATGACTAGCCTTCTCTGCTGTTAGTTCATTGGGTTGTTAGCTTGTTAGGGTTCTTAGTGTCTGAGACCATGGAGGTAGTTGATATTACTTTATCTCTTACACACAATTATTATTTTGGAGAGGTATGAGAAGTTTGGAGTCTAGGAGAAAATGTATTCTCCATGTTACTGATCATGCGACCTGAAACCAACCTATTAAGTTTTTTACTAAGTATAAAGCACCAGGTCAAGTTTGGGAATACACTATAAGACAATCCCTGCTCCTGAGGAGTTCACATTCTAATGGGTGGAGATGACTTAGTCTGAAGGGTGCAGTCGCAGGACAGAAGGAAAGGCCCAATGGTCCTTAGCTGTAAGGTAAAGCAAATGATGTCTCTTTGCTATCATTTCTGCTAATAAAACTGTACTGTTTCTGACATTGATCCATTTGATGGTACCAGTTCTTTGGTGGTGAGAACTTCCTTTACTGGGTTATCAGTGACTGCAACATCCCAAGAGGCAGATGCAACAGTACTGGCAAAGATATTTTCCAAGTTGAACCTCCACAAAGATTGATTCTTGAAGGCATTGAAAGTCAAGCTAGAAGCAAAGCTAGAGGTCTGAAGGTCACTGTTATTCTCATGGCTCTTGGACCAAGGGTTCTGGGCCGGCACCACTGGGATCTGAGGGGATGTGGTAGTATTAGTGATTTGATTGACATATGCCACCTGGCACTTTCTATCTCCCATCTCTCCCTTAAAGTGCCTTATTGCCTCAGCCAGGCTGGCTTTATGCCACATTGATGACAGTTGGTCACCAGTTGGTGCTAGAGGTGGGGATGGGAGGCCCCCTTCTCCACAGGGGCCCTTCTTCCCTGGATGATGACTTTAGGGAACAGGCTAGAAGCATGACTGGCAGTTTGGGGACATTGCTATTCCCAGGATTCTTAGACATATCAGCTTGTCAGTAGTGATTGGTCAGCAATTGGTTGTGACCGTGGTAGGAAGCCCCCTTCTTCATAGGCTTTTTCATTCATTCATTTACCTCTACTCTTTACTACACCCTTCTAGGGATCGCCCATGTAGTGAAAACTATACAAGGAAGGCTTGAAGAGAGAAAAGAAGCAAGAAGGAAGCCTGAGGATTAATCCAATGGCTATTCATCTTGAATCTGCATATCTGAGTCTCAAATGGTCAGAGCCAAGTCTCTTCCTTTTCTTTTTCCTTCCTCAAAGGGAGGAGACAAGCATTTATTACATGCCTACTGTGTGCCAGACACTTTATAGATATCTCATTTGATTGATTGATGTACAGGAGGTACATTTTTACGGAAGAGGAAGTTAAGGTCAGCAGAGATTACATGATTTGTCCACAGTCATACAGCTAGTAAGTGCTTATGGTTGAATTTGAACTCAGGTCTCCCTGATTCCAGGACCTGTGGTCTAACCACTTAGCCATCTACCTGCCTCTCTTAGTTACCTTCCAGCTGCCTGGATTCCAGTCATGGAACATACCCTCCTTTCCCCATTCTCTAAGCCTGGAGCCCTGGGAAATCATCCTGATTTACCTGGAGATGTCTTCGTGTTCTCTCACTTCAAATAGAAATAGAAAAAGATCCCTAGAATCGGGCACAGGGCGAGGGGTTGGGGGTGGGAGAGAGAGGGGAATCAGATAGGGATGATTGGAAGGGACCCAGGAGATCATGTGGTCCAACCTTTTCATTTCGCAGTTGAAGAAACTGAGAACCCAAGAGAATGAGACACTTGGTCAAGGGCATGCAGCTGGTAAATGCCAAAGCTAAGATTTGAGCCTGAACCATGTCTCCAGAGATGTCATCCTCTCACATCACAACGCCTAAAACTTAGATAAATCAATTAAAAAGTATTTATTAGACACCTACTATATTCCAGGCACTGAGGACACAGATACAGAAGTGAGACAGTCTTTGAACTCAAGAGCTAATAATTTTGCATAGGAGGAAGTCAAAGTTCAGAGATGTAGACTTCTTGGAGTTCACAGTTAATTGGGGGCAGATTTGGGACCAGAATCTGAGTCTCTTTGCCTCTAACCTAATGAATTTGTTACCTGTGTACACCAAATGCAATTTCTTCAATCAAGAAAAGGAGCAAAATAATAATTTTTATTCTAACAATATTTGTAATATAATATACAATAAAATTATAGTACATTAATAATACTTACACAGAAATTATTTTTATTAAGCATCTACTATGTACCGTACAGGGGACACAAAGGGGAAAAAAATAAAACTGTTTGATGTCAAAGACTTTACATTCTTTTGGGGGGAAATAACATATAGTCATTTAAATAAATATAAAATGACATAAAATAGATACAATGTAATCATTTGGAATGGAGAGAGAGATACTAATCATTAGAGGAATCACTCAATAAACACCTTCTGTATAGGAGCTAAGGCTTGAGCTGAGCTTTGAAGGCTCCTAAGGATTCCAAAGTGGAGGTGAGAAGGCAGAGACTTGGGAAATAGATTGTGATTTGGGAGGGGCAGCCAGAGGGCTGGTTTGGTTGACACTGAATGGTTATGTGAAGGGGAATAATTGTATTAAGTCTAGAAAGATAAGCTGCAGCCAGACTGGGAATGGCCTTAAATATCAAAAGAAAAACTTGAAAAATTTTTAAACTAAACAGAAATTATTTGGGTTTTAAAAAATTATTTGGGGTTTTCTATTCAGAGACCTCATCTTTGTGTATGCACATATACACACACACACGTGTACATAGTATGCAATATGTAAACACAGCACATATACATTGTATCTATACATATAAACATGTGTGTGCATATACATACACACATATACATACGTACATACATATATATTCTTGAGGGCATGAGATGTTTTAAAATCTTTGGTTTTATATCTCCAGTGCCTGGCACATAGTAGGTGCTTAATAAATGTTTGTTGATTGATTGATAATAGACTCCCAATACTTTTGTCTGGTAACTTGAGCCCATAAAGTTAGTCACTGTTGCCTTCTACTGGCCATATGAGGAATCACACCTTGACCCAAACAGAGGCCAGGAGGCAGCAAAGACCAGTGAGTGGAAGGGAGAGAATAACTCCCAAGGGCCCTGCCCAGAGACCTGGGCTAATCAACACTGGGCTAAGAGAAAGGATAGATTCAAAGGGTCTGAAGGTCAAGATCTCATGTCTCTTTTTGGGCTGAAGAAGCCCTAACCTGAGAGTCAGTTTTTTGAACAAGTTACTTCAACTCTCTTGACATCCTTTCTCACATCTATAAATTAGAAGGGTTGGACCTTCATTAAGCTCCATTCCAGCTCTAATATTCTGGGTGTCTGTAAGGTACTGAGGCTCTGATTGGTTGTGAGACTTTGTGTCAAGTCTCGACCCATCCCTATTCTGTCTGTGAAAGGGCTAGAGGCTCTGTCAGAGCATTTTTGTACCAGTGGTAACAGGCAATGAAGGTAATGATTGATACATGGGAGGGGCACGAGACAGAGGCACTGGCACACTCGAGGAGGGGCTCGCCATTGCAGATCATCCAGCAGGCGTCAATCCAACAACAATTTATTTTTTACTGTATACAAGGCTCTGTGGTGGGTGATGCAGATTCACAGACAAGATGAAAAGACCTTTTATCCTACTGTTCTAGGGGTTCTTAATATTCTTTGTGTCATGGACTCCTTGGGCAGTATGGTGAAACCTATGGATCTCTTCTCAGAATAATGTTACCCAATGCATATAACAAAATACATAGGATTGCCAATCATATTGAAATATAATTACTAAAATATATTTTAAAAAATTCATGGACCTTAGAACCTCTGTTAACTAGAGAATGCAACATGTAAAGAGATAAGTTTAAAAAAAGGTTAAATTGGGGAGGAAGGGACCCTATAGGTGAGACATTCTTGATATATGTATTATATATAAATAAATAAACATAAATAATATATAATAATATTATATTGTTGTTGTATTCATCCTTCATTTTTGAAGAAGACCATGACATCAGAGAAGTGATGACATGACTTTCACTTGACTTTGTTTTGAGTGAGGGTGTCTATAAGGTATTGAGGCACTTTCTCCTCCTGAGTCATCTGGATCCAGTGACCGGATATTCATCAACATGACTGGGGATAACCCAGGATGCACTGGGAGACCTTGGCCTTTTAGGCTAAGGCCTTTTCAGGTACTCACTTAAAGTGAGATAATGTCCATTCAGTGAATAGGCCTCTTTAAAAGGTAGTCAGGAGGATGGCCCCTTTAATAGAAAAGAAAAAATAGATAAATCACCTTGGGAGGGGCAGGAGCCTCAGAGTTGCTATTTGGAAGAGAAACTGTTGCTATTGACATTCACTCTAAGCCAGGAGGGTCCAAAACCAGCCACAGAGTCGAGGCTGGGCAGGGACCCTTCGCTGTTAATAAATATATTAAATATATATTTTGGTAACTGTATTACAATATAGTGGATTTCTTTTGTGATGCTATGTATGTACTTTATGCATTTAGCAGCTTTATTCTGACTTGCCCAGAATCACACAGCTAGGAAGTACCTGAGACTAGATTTAAACTTAGATCTTCTAGGCTTTACGCCTAGTACTCTGTCCATTGTGCCACATGGCTGCCTCTGAGATGACAAAGGCCTGTATGCAGAGAAGACATTAGATAAATTTTTAAAAAATCAAATGGCAAGTGTTTATTTCTTACATGCCTACTGTGCCAGGCACCTTGCTAACTGCTGAAGACACAAGGACAAGAGTGAAACTAGACCCTGTCCTCAAGAATTTAAATGATACATTTGACAGAGTACAGGTAGTATCAGGAAGACCTGAATTCAAATCCTGCTACAGATACTTACTAGCTATTTATATTTGTGAACCTGGGCAAGTCACTGAACATAGTTTCAGCTTTCTTATCTGTAAAATGAGGACAATACTAATATCTGTATCTCAGGGTTGTATGAAAATCAACTGAGATAATGTTTGTAAAGCACTATATATGTTAGTATTTTCATTATGTTAACCAAGGAAACAGCATGCATATATACATATATACACATATATACATATACATATATATATACATGTATATACATATATTTTATACACATGTGTATGTATAAAATATATATATGTATATATCTCTGTGTATGTGTGTGTGTGTATATATATACATATATGTGAATACAAGGTAGTTTTGGGAAGGAGGGCACTGGGAGATTGCGGGGAGAGCAGACGGGGGGATCAGGGAAGACTCCATGTAGGAGGCGAATCTTTCTTATATCTTAAATGAAATCAAGGTAGGGAGGTGAGGAAGGAGCAGTTTCCAGGCATGGGGACAGTCATCGCTAAGATGAAGACAGGAGTTACAGGCACTGGCAGGTAGGTCATTAGGGCTGGGCCCTCAAGTTTGTGGAGGAAAGCAATACTCAAGATTGGAAAAGTAAGAAGGTGCTTTAAAGGGAAGAGCTTTAAAGGCCAAACTTGGCTCAAAAGATGATATGGATCCATTGGAGTTTATTGAAGGGGGGCTAAATTTGGTTAGATGAACACTTTAGGAAAATTGCTTTGGCTTGTATGTAAAGAATGGATTGGAGACCTCCACTGGGGGGAGACCTCTTCAGAGGTTATTGTGAAAGGACAAGAAATGATAAAGACAAGAAGATAAGTTATGAAAGTACAATGACAAGACTTAGCAATGGATTAAATCAACCATCAGTCAAAAGTATTTATTAAGTGTTTACTATGTGCTAGGCACTGGGGACACAAGGACAAAGGTTGGAGGAGCCTTCAGTGCCCCATTACATTCTAATGGGGGAGACAAGTAGGAAGTGGGGGAGACAAGTAGGAAGGAAAGGAGACAGAGAGACAGAAACAGTGACCGGGAAAGAAAGTAAAGGGATAAGAGAAGACCTAAGGTAGAATTCTGGATAATATTCACAGTAAAGGAGCTGGATTTGGGTGCAGAGCAAGTAAAGGAGAATATGGGGGTGTTGCTATAGTAATTGAGGAAAATGGCAGAATCAAGGATGACTCTTTGATTGTGTTCCTGGTGGTATTCTCCACAGACATAGTGGAGTTGGGAGGAAAGGTGAATTTGGGAAGAGGAGGAATTCTTTTTTAACCACATTGAATTTGAGATGCTCACAGACAGAGTTTTGAAGTCAAGGACTGGTTGGTTTTGTATCTCCAGCACAGAGCATAGTGCCTTGCTTGTAAAAGACATTTAATAAATACTTGTCAGATACATGAGTGCATTAAAGGCAGATACTATTTTTATTCCTATTTTACAGATGGGAAAACTGAGGTAGCCAGAGTTCAAATGACTTGCTAAGCTACCAAATACCAAGACCAGATTTAAACTGAGGTCCTCCTCACTCCAGGTCCAGTGGTCTATCCACTGGCTACCTCTAGATGCCTCTAGGATGGAGAGTGTCTAGGAGCAGAAAGTGGTAAAAGTGTCAAAAGCTGCAGAGAGATCAAGAAGGATGAGGACTGAGAAAAGGCTTTTGGATTTGGCAATGAAATCATTAATAACTTTGGAGAGTGCAGTTTCAGTTAAATGATGACGTCAGAAGCAAAGTTATAAGAGGTTGAGAAATGAGTGGGAGGAGAGGAAGAAGCTAGAGAAGTTGGAGTGATCTGGAGGACCTAGATGATGTGGTGGAATTGGGGAAGTTAGGGCTCCCTTTAGCACCCACTTGCCCCTACCCTCCATTTCAACTCTTCCGGTCCCCATTAAGAAATGATTCTAAATACTTGCTCCTGGTGGATGAGATTCCAGGTAAGAGGTGGCAAAGAACCAGATTCCTCCACTGTGATGTGAAGGCTTTGGGTAATATCAGTTTATTCACTGACCTACTCTTGGCCAAGCTGGTGCATATATGTCCTCAAAGTCTTACTCCCACTGTGTACAGGTATGTGTATGTGTGTGTGTGTATATGTGTGTGTGGTTGTTGTTGTTGCTATTTTTCCTTCATCCTCAAAGAGGACCTTCATCAGGAAGGCAGTACCATGACTGGATTGGTGAATTGGATTTCAGTGAGGCAGGGCTGTGCAAAGTCACCAGCCTCACTTTCTCCTCCAGATCGTAGCAAGATATCTTGGGGGCAAGCATGTGTGTGAAAGAGGTGGCAAAAGGGAGTGTGTTGTTGGCCACCCATGTGCAGTCCTAGCTTCTGTTATCCTGTTCCTCTATTATCCCTCTGAGGAAAAGTTCTGGGACCTAAGGAACCCAAGGGAATGGGAATTTATGGCAGCAGTCTTCCCAAAAATCATCTGATTCCTCCCTCCTCCCCTGACCCATGACAAGTGCAGGGATACCACTGCTCTCAAGGATTGGGCCCTCACATAGTATATGGAGAGGTTTAAAAAGTGGGACCTATTGATTGTTCCCTCCTCACCTCCTCCCACTTCATCCCCTTCTTCCTGGTTTTAGCTTAGTATGAGGCATCGAGAGTATAAGAACCTTAGCAGGTCTGCAGGTAAAGGAGACGCCTGGATCCAGCTATCTGAATCTTGTGGGTGGTGGGGAAATGCTGATAAGGCACAGGATGGGCTCAGTGGAAGACATGTCACAGACAGCTTGGCAGTCCCAACTGCGTCCCCCACATGTAGACCATCACCCATCTGTGTGGCCTTGCCCCCTATGCCTGTGGTACCAATTTGGTGACACTGGGGAAAACTCTACCCTGGTTACATTTGGGTCTCTGTTGATACTTACTTATATTAAGGTTAAATCAAAATCAGTTGATGCTTTGACATCTTCAGTGAGAGATCAAAGAAACACATAGGGACAGTTGTAGCTTCATATTTCTCCTATGAGAGAAGAAGGAGCTACTATTTACTGTAACTACAGAAAAAAGAGGCTTAGGAATCCAAAGCACAAATTGGGGGCTAATAAGAAAAAGACAAAATGGTGAGAATATAATACAGTCATGAATACCTAAATCCCTGCTCATGATAGGGCTCTGAGTTGAGATAGATGGGAGTGGAGCAAGGTGGTAGGTTGGAATGAGCTCCTGAACTTAAGGCCAAGCACAGCATTTGCAGGAATTGTCAAATATCAGGCCTTCAGGGCAGGAGAGTCTGAATGTCTGCTTCCCCACACAGTTGTAGAAGGTGTTATGGTTCTGAGGGTTGGGGTAGATGCCATTATTTTTGTCCTTGCAGAAAGTGTTTCCTCCTGGACTGGGTTTGGAGGGCTGAGTTGAACTGGGCTTGGAGGGCTGGGTTGGAATAGGACTCTCACTTGGTGATGCAATACCTGTGGAGACAATGGTACAATCATTCTCAATGTCTTCAAATCCTGGGTGAGAATATGACCCACAGAGAACTACCACATGCTAGAGATAAGAGCATAGTGAGTTTGTCCTTCGTTGCCAAAGAAGACTATGCCATCAGAGAAAAAATGGCATGACTTGCATTTGACTTTGTTTTGAGTGAGGGAGTGCTGTGCAGGTCACCAGCCTCACTTCTCCTCCAGAGCCATCTGAATCCATTCATCAGGATGACTGGAAATAACAGCCATACTGTACAGAGAAAGGTGAGGTGCCCCAGTCACTTAAAACAAATAGCTTACCAGAACCAGCAAGGGCCTGTGCTTGATTTGTGGCCTTTGAATTGTTTCACTATCGCTGTTTCATTCTGATCTCTTTCACCTTATGGAAGAAAAACTGGGTACCCTGTGTTTTTAGCTAAAAGCCTGTCAAAGCCATTTTATTAATATGCAAGAATTTTTGCTTGAAGAGATATACAGTAAAGTTTCCTTTGATAATTGGAATTCTCTTTGACATAAACAATGTCTGCTTACACTTTATAAAACAATCATGAAACAAAAGACAAAATTCTACAGCAAGATAAAACAAAGCATGTTCATGTTTAGGGTTTTTGATCTACTAACAAATGAAAAACAGTGATTTAATGCTAGAGCCACACCCTCGGAGACCATCTGTCTTCCTAAAAAGCTAATGGGTGCATCTTTGGGTTAGGTCAAAGTTGGGGAAAAAGGGGTTACCTTCCTTGACTTAGTCCATGATAAAGTAAGGAACACTTCGACTGGTTAGCAAAGGGGAATTTCCCCTACCAATTTTCTCTACAAGAAATGTAGCCCAGTTTGATATGCAATACAAATAATCCCACATGTCTTGAGATGGCTCATGATTGTACAAAGGAGAGGGAAGTTAAGAACACTAGACCAAAGACACGATCATAACATTGATTCTTCTCATTTTATAATGCTATTGAGACCTTAGAGGATGTGCTTTGGAATTCCCCCATTTTGTAGAGAGCACAAACTAAACTCAAACTATTTTCATGAATTCCAAGATCTCATTTTGCTTCTGCTCTCTTTAGGGGTAGCTAGGTGGCGCCATAATGGATCAAATACCAGGGCTGGAGTCCAAAGACTCATCTTCCTGAATTCAAATCTGGCAGCAAATGCTAGCTGTGTGACCTTGAGCAAGTCATTTAACTCTTTTTTGCCTCAGTTTTGTCATCCGTAAAATGAGCTGGAAGAAGAAATGGCAAACCACACTGGTATCTCTGCCACGAAAACCCCCACAAAGAATCAGACATAAGTGAAACAACAGAACAATAACAATAAAAAATCAGAAATAGAATACATTGTTCTAGTTGTTTCTTTACAAATATGGAGCTCTCTGCTTTTTACTTTAGTATAGTAAATGCAACAAAACAATAAAATGAAGAAAATCTTTCTAGATACTTTAACAGTATGCCTGATAACATGAGAGGGTCAAGAAATAGCCTTGAATATATGACAGGTTATATTGGTTGGGACCATAAAAAATCTATATGATGCATGTAGGCAGGCACCCAATACCAATTATCTTGTCCCTCCAGTCACTCAGAAAGCTACCAAGATTGGGGTAGTTGGATGGGAGCAAAGGTGATCCAATTTAAGGACAATTACTGAAGTAGGTAGTCTGATCCCTTTGGTCATAACTACTTTGATAAACATCTTGAGTCTATACGCTGATTATTCCAAAATAGCAAAAACTCATCTGAAGAGGTTTTTGTCATTTTCTTTGTTCAGCCCAATAAATAGTATCATATATTATAACTCTATCTTCATCTCTAATTATTGCGCAGACTGCAAATGATTGGAAAGGGCAGAAAATTCAACAATTTCTAATTTCTTACCAAATATGTGGTATTATTTCAAGAACACTTATTATGATTTGACCAGACTCTCTCAGGGGATTGATTTTCCACACATTATGGAGAACTATTTAATCACACATACATCTTCTTGATAGTCCTGGTTAAGCCCTGTAAATCAGGGCTCAGACTCTCAGACATAGGTGTGGAATAGGCACTGTGAATGGCATTCTATTAAGCTGAGAACCTTCAGATGCATTGTAGAGTCATGAATCAGAAAAGACTCTTAATTTATCAGTTAGACAGTCGAAATTGATGAGCAAGACCACCAAACATGGCTCACAGTTGGTCATTCAAGAAATCCTGGAGACCAGAACATGATCTGTTCCATTGGATTCTCTTGGGCTGTTGGAGAATTTCATTTAATAGAGGAAAACAGGGTTCGCATGTGCTTGTTTGCCATAGAAATGTTGTAGTGCTCTATCAAACCCACATGGAGTTGATTTGATTTGGTTCTTTCCATAAGAATAGTGGTTTATTTTGTCTCAAGTAGTCTTTCAAGGTCTTGATGTATGTCTCACATTGAGAATGCAGCTTTAGCCTGATCTCAGATAAAGCAATCAAAGTGCCTGCTGGTGTGGTAGGTACTAAATCAGTTAAAAACATTTATTAAGCACCCCTGTTTGCCTTGGTTTTCTCATCTGTCAAGTGAGCTGGAGAAGAAAATGGCAAACGAATCCAGTATCTTTGCCAAGAAAACCCCACATGAGGTCACAAAGTCAGACACGACTGAGACAACTAAACAACAAACAACGATGTACCAAGCAGCAAAAGAGCCAGAAAGAGGCAAAAGACATTCCCAAACAAACAAATCTGCACCAATAAGATACATACAAGATAAACAAGAAGAAATGAAGGGAAGAAAGGCACTGGAATCAAGAGGAAATGGGAAAGCCTTTCTGTAAAAGATAAGATTTAGGTGGGTCTCAAAGGAAGCCAGAGAAGCCAGGAGGTCAAGATGAGAAGTGAGAACATTGCAGGTCTGTGGGATGGCCGAGAAAATGTTCAAAGTCAAGAGATGGAGGGTCCTGTTTGTGGAATGGTCCAGTATCTCCGGATTGGAGAGAGTGTGGACGGGAGAAATGTGCAAGAGGAATGGAAAGATAGGAGGGGGCTAGACTGGAAAGAGTTTTGAATGCCAAACAGAGGAGCTTATACTTGTTCTTGGAGGCAATAGGGAGCCACTGGAGTTTATTGAGTAGGTGTGTGTGTGTCTGTATCTGTGTCTGTATCTGGGTCTGTGTCTGTGTGTGTGTGTGTGTGTGTGTGTGTGTGTGTGTGTGTGTGTGTGTGTGTGTGTGTGGTGACATAGTCAAACACACACTTTAGGAAAAGCACTTTGGTGACTGAATGAAGCATTGGATTGGGAAGAAACTCAAGGCAGGCAGAGGCACCAGAGGACTATGGAAATAATCTAGGTGTGAGGTGATGAGAGCCTGCACTAGAGGGATCTCAGTGTCAGAAGACAGAGGGTGCCCTGGAAAACGTTAAAAAGTTAAAATATATGCTTGTTGACTGAATGACTGGTATTTGGTCCTAGGGAGTCAAGAAAGGTTAAGAATACCAGTCCAAAGACACTGTTACAATATTAAACCTTAATATTTTATAACACAACCTGGGCATTAGGGGAAGGGAATAACTTTAATAACCTACTCTGTGGTAGGCACGTTACAAATATTATTCCATTTGATCTTCATAGCAACTCTGGGAGGTAAGTGCTTTATTAGCCCCATTTTGTAGTTGAGGACACTGAGGTTAAGTGACTTGACCAAGGTCACACAGCTAGGAAATATCTGAGGCTAGATTTGAATTCAGGTCTTCCTGACTCTAGACCCAGTTCTCTCTAACCACCAGACTATCAGCTACCTCATAGCTAAGTTTACACAACTATCAAGATCTGGGGTGAAACCACTATGTTAACTGAACAGGTTCCCATGACAGATAAAGTAAAATGAAATGGGGAAGTCACTTCTGCTGCCGAGAAGGCAGAGAAGTGAGAAAGCTAGTGGAGCTTTTATAGAAGTGAATTTGAACAAGTTTTTCAATCAGGGTCTGTTGGGAGCAGATAAGGTTTGGAAAATCCATCTTAAGACAAAGGCAGTTCTCCAAAGCAATAGAGGAGCCTGAGGTTCAGGAGAGGCCTTGTATCCTAGGACCTTTACTCACCCAACTCCTTCTTCAGTGTCTGGATGAGGGGGTATGGACCCTGGTTGCAGAAAGTGCCCTTGAAGTCATCCATGTCTATGGCCCAGACCATGGCTCCACCTAGTCCCTTCCGATTTAGGTATGCAACCTAGTATGGAGAAGAGAGGGAAAGATTATGGACTGGTGTGGCAAAGGCCCCTCAGGCCAGGGGAAGACATGCTGAAAGGCCTGGGGGGAAGGAAACTTCAAAAGCCACAGTTTCACCATTTGGAGAGCAGCCTTTCTCTTTCAGGGCTAGCAAGCTTGTGAAAGAAACTATATGTATTATCTGAGTGGCCTGATAAAATTCACCTTTCATTGCTTCAGTTTTTTCACCTCTAGAAGTAGAGGACTGGACTAGACTAAGAGTTTGGTTTTGGGGTGTTACAGAGACCTTCAGTAGTCTGGTGAATCCTACAGATCCCTTCTTGGAATGCAAAATAAAATATATAGGATTACAAAGGAAGTCAATTACATTGAAATTCAGTTATCCAATTATCTGATAAAATAAATTCATGGACCCCTGGTTAAGAACTGGATGATTTCTGAGGTTTCTTCCAGTTCTGACATTCCTAGACTCTGTGATATTAATAACCCTGCAGAATTCAAGCTTCTAACCTCTACCAAGCTCTGGCCATTCTATAGACTCATGGATTCATAGAATTTTAGGACTAGAAGTGTATTTATAACTATTCTTGACCAGTGCCTTGTGTGACTGCTACAGCTCACCTCCCAATTGGAGCTGCAACTGATTATTAATTTCTCATTGTGGAAGGAAGTCTAAGGGTTGGAAGAAGTCCCTATGAGGTCTGGGATCCATTTACTTATTTATTGTATTCTAAAACTGCCAGTGACTGAACTCAAGCAATTCAAATGTCTTATCTGAAAACTGGGTCCATACTGATCAATCTATTTGGGGAAACTCCCTTCCTCAGTAGAAAAAACCCATGGATTATCTGTACTATATTGTGTTGAGTTAATAGTTTTCTTTTAAGAATGCAGAACCACTTTTTCCCCTTTCCTAACTTTTATGCAAAGCCTTACTGTGCTACCCCACTTCCTCTCACTCAACCCCTTAGGTCATTTTTGGATAATGGGAAAAAACTGTCCAGCATAAGCCTCCCCTACAAATTAAAAATTGCTTGTGTCTAAGGCTACTGCGGGGGTTGAATGTGTGCCAGTGAAGAGTTTCCAGGAAGGCCAATCACAAGTTCAGAATGACTATTCATGAGCTCAGCTGAATTTACCTTGAACAATTATGGAGGTGAGGGTACATCAAAAGAGAACATTTATGGATAAGTTGCTGGATCACCAAGCTGAAAGAAGATTCCGCCCCCCATAAATGGGAGAGCTGGTAATACAGGAAAATTCCTCAGATACCCAGGAACAACATCAGAAGCAGTCACATTCCAGCCTTCTATGCTATCTTGGAACTAAAGCCACCTCTGTTAGAGCCTTTAATCAATTTAACTTGAAAATGTAAGTTATTCATTGGGCTATGCTTGGCAGTAATAGCTACCACAAAATCCTCCATTTAGAGAGCATTTGCTGATAAATGTTGGGGAATGACTAGGAGAGATCACTGACCTTTCCAGCCTCTAAAATGAGCCCTTCAAACCCAAGACAAAGGTGCCTCTAAAAGGTATGAAGGAATTGAGGGAATTAGGATAGCAAGTGGTTAATTGTGGGATTTGAGTGAACCACACTGACTCCATTTTGTGACTCAATTTTGGAGCTAACTCAGTTCCCTTTCTATTCAATTATGAGTCTGATTAAAATACTGTCCTGTGAGAAAACTTTATTCAGTTTTGGGAATTGAGAGAAAAACTTATTGCATTGTTTAAACCTAGCCCTGCATGGCTGGGAAACTGGACCATATCCACCGGCCGCTTGGAGACCTTTAACTAAAGAACTCAGTTTGCTCACCAGAAATCCAGTCAGATTCAAAGATCAATATGAGGAGTTTTCTCACAATTGTACATCTCAAGCATTTCAAATATCTTATCTAAAAATTGGGGCCATACTGACCAATCAGTTATTGCTTCCATTTGATTGTTTACAGACACTTCTTTTTCTGAATTTAGGGAATTTAGTTTATTTGTTCTTCCCCTCCTAATTTGGAAAGTCCCTAATCTTTTCTCCAATTAGAAATTAAATTTCCTAATGTTGTATTATTTCCTCTTAATTAATTGACCTCATTTGATTGTTTTGAATTTATAAAAGTCTGGCTTTCCCAATTTTCAGGGTTGGGACCTTCGCTGATGAGGTCTTGTCCTGGTTTGTTGAAAAATTGGCATGTGCTGCTTAATAAACTGATATGCGCAGAAGAGAGAACCTTTGTTTTCCTCAGTCATTAATCTTCTACCCACCACCGATTTATTCCCACTCACTCATTTGGTAGAAGAGGAAACTGTAACACTATTCTCTCATTACTGATACAAACATATTTTACAAGTGACCCCTTTTGTACAGGTAGTATTGTGGGACAAAACTAGTCAACAGTGGTTAATGGTTGCTTCAAATGATACATGTAGAGAGCTTAAAATTCTTGACGCAACCCCAGTTCCCAGCCGCTGCTTCCTTCGGAAAATGCAACTTGAGATAGAAAACGTTCATAAATCATAACTTTTTTTGTTTTCACTGTATGTTATTTAGAATGCAGAGATTATTCACTTAAAGATTTGTAGAATTATAATTTTTTTAAACCAGTAAATATGAGAATAAGTAAATAGTTATTATTAATAGCATATCATTAATATTCAAAGTCATTTGATGATTGACAGAAATGTAGAAGATCCTATCGGATACTCACCTTGGTTTTGAAGCTCTCTACATCATCGAAGCCCACCCACTGGTTGCCCAGGACAGCATAAGGCACCTTTTGCTCTTCTATCATATGTAAAGTAGCATCCTTCAAGGTGCATACCTGGAGGAACAGGTGACAAGCATGGATAGGAGTAGGTAGGCAAGGAGAATGGGGGACGAGTGGTTGGAATTCTTTATCTCTAAGCATCACACTAATTCTAGATATTAGTGGTGGTAGAATGTCTAAAATGGGAATTTCCCAGTTTGGATCATCCTGAAGAGTCTAGAAGAGTTCTTGAGTAGCATAGGATATTTCTAAATGGAATGGAATTGGGACAAAAAAGATTTCAGACTCCTGAGTAGACTAAAATCATTTCTGGTTTCAGCTGGGAGCAGACTTTAACCTCAGAATGAAGGTACATGGTAAAAAGACAAGACCGGATACCATTTGCCTAGTGTTCAAGATGATAGCATTCTCATATAGGGTCTTGAGGTGAAGAAGAATCAGATCTCAAGACTCCATTCCCACTTATACTGACTCTTAACCCCAACCCTACCTTTCACCCTCAGAGAGCTGGTTATCCTACCTCATAGTAAGCCAACAGGCCTTCTTCTTTTGTGAAGGGGCCAGGAGTCCCAGCCCCAGAAATTGGGGCCCCTACCCCTGTGTTTGAAGGGGAGGAAAGGGTAAAGCTCCGTCCATAAGTAGGCATGCCCAAGATCACTTTGTTTGATGGGGCCCCCTTTTCCAGCCAAAAGTTCACAGCAAAATCCTAGGAGGCAGAAAAATTAGTTAGAGCATAGGAAGAGGAAAACCAAGGATTCCCCCAAACCAAGCTTTGTTGTACTCCCATGAGGCTGATGAGGCAATTCTTTAGACATTTTATCAATGCCCCCATCCTAGTCTCTTTTAAACTCCCTAATCTGTTTGAGCTCTTTCTTCGTCTCCAGCTTGGGGTAATGGAAAGAATTCTGGATTTGGGAGTCTGAGGAAAGATTTTTGAATCCTTGGAGGCATGGTAATATAGTAGGTAGAATGGTAACCTTCACACCAGGGAAATCTGGGTTCAAATCCCCATTGTACACTTACTAAATACGTGACCCTGTGTTGGTCATTTAACTGCCAAATATTTCTTTTCTGTCACATAAGGACTCACTGACTTCTAAAGTCCCTTCTGGTTCTCAGACTATGATGTGCATTCTATTATTTACTGCCTACACAACCTTAGAGAGCTCACTTCAACTCACTGGACCTCCATATCTGTTAAATGAGAAAGATGGATTTGATGACCTAGATCCTCAAACCACTCTGTCTGAGACCTTCCTCCTTCCTCATTTCTGACCCTTTTTTCCTCACCTTTTCAATATGTAAACCCTTTCCATAAGACATGCTTGCCCTCTCTAGCCAGAGTCCTTTCCTGCATGTACACTTAGCTCAAAGCTTACCTCCTTTAGGAAGTCATTCCAAGCTAATGCAGGGACTCTGCTGCACCATGTCCCCTTAGCACCAGTGGCTTGGGGAGAATGTTTACTTTATTCATTGGTACTTGTGTCTGATGTCAAGGGGATGTTTCCTCTCTCTCCATTAGACTGGATGCCCCCTGAGGGCAGGGACATTGTTTCTATCTGACTGGCAGCTTCAGGTGAGTAGAAACTATTAGACTTCCCTCAGAGTATAGAGGCTCCACAGAGGAAACATTATATTAACGATATATTAAGGATGGGACTGTGTGTGTGTGTGTGTGTGTGTGTGTGTGTGTGTGTGTGTGTGTGTGTGTGTATTGAGGGTTATTAACCCAGAAGAGAGAATAAAATCAAAACATGTAAAAACAAGTAATGTCACGTGTGTTTTTAATGACAGAGAAACAATGGCTTCTAAAATTAGGAGCCTGGAGTATCATTTAGGAATCTGCGCTATGATTTGCAGACCAGTTTCCAATTTCCCCTAAAGATGAGAGAGCCTGAAGACTCCCTCTGTGCACTTGACTGGCATCATACAAGAAGCCACAAAGCCCTAAAGGCCTCCCACCTAGAATCCCTAACCCTAACTACTCTACCCAGTAATTTGTGGGCTGACTTTAGTTCTCTCCTAAAATAATCCCAGGGGACATTGAGACTTTGCCCCAGGCTCCAGTCACTTACGATATTAGCCTCAGTGGCTTCTTCTTTCTCAGCCTGCCTCCTGTACAAGGGGCTGTTGTGACCAGTGGTTCTTTCCCAAGTGCCATGAAAGTCATAGGTCATGAGGTTGATGAAATCTAGAGATCTGTATATTTCATGGAAGGAGGGAAATATAAGGTTGAAGTCTCTCCAGGAGGCTAAGAAAGCAAAGGCTAACAAGAATCATGGATGGCTGTCATATCTGTGAAACAAGAGGGTGTGTGATGGTTGGAAGCAGGGGAATAGACAAAATGACCTTGAGGGTTCACAAAAGCTGATGAGGATAGTTGCTCTTCCCCTCTCCCAGTATGGGACAGTCCTGTTCTAGGCATATTTCTTCAGGAACAAAGTACATCTTCAGGATTCCTTCCACCCCATGGGTCCTAGACTCACTGGGAGATTTTCTGTATCTCATAGCCTCGATCCACCTGGTATCGACCTGCAGGAACTGCTGCACTCAGAAGAAGACGATTCTTCCCTGACTTCTTACTTTCGTGGAGGAAGGCATTGTGCAGGTCCTGGGCAAGTAAACTGGGATCAGATCATATCAAAATCCACATGACATAATAATGTCTACCTCCCCTCCCTTCTGGGAGGAAGTGAAGGTCTGATGAGTTACAGGAATGGTCATCACATCTCCAAAGATGGGAGATTCAGACTTTGATTCCCACCACCCCCTCCCCCCATTTGTGATTTCATTGGTGCTAGGAACTCACTCAAAAAAACCTCTTTCTACCAATGTAAAGTAACACCAGACATGCAAATTATAGCCTTACAGAGCTACCTCTGGCACTGAGAAATTAAGTGAACTGCCCATCACCTCCAGGACCAAATATAAAATGCGGTTTTGGCATTCAAAGCCTTGTATAACTTATCCTCTTCCTTCATTTCCAGTCTTCTTATACCTTATCTCACACACACACACACACACACACACACACACACACACACATGCACACACGCACACGCACTGCTGCCCCTCTCAAAGTCTGGAATTCAGCAATGTGAACATGATCCCTTGTTCCCTTGCACAAAACACTCCATCTTCTGACTCTAAGAATTTCCACTGGAGTTCCTCACTCCTGGAATGCTCTACTTCCTCTTCTTTATTTCCTGCCTTCCCTGGCTTCTTTCAAGTCCCAGATTAAATCCCACATTTTATAAGAAGCCTCTCCCAACCCCCCTTAATTCTAGAAAATTCCTTTTGTGGAGTATTTCCAATTTATCCTGTATGTAACTTGTTTATACAGTGTTTGCATGTTTTCTCACCCATCCGAATGGGAGTTCCTGCCTTTTACTTTTCTTTATATCCCTGGCACTTAGCCCAGTACCAGGCATATAGTAGGTGCTTAATAAATATTTATTGACTGATTACCTGACTGCCCAGATTCACTTAGAGCAGTGTGTCAAAAGCAGGACTTGAACCCAGAGCCCCTTACCTCTTTGTTCACTACACCTGTTTGCCTTCCTTTTTGACAGTCAAATGTCTGATAGTAGGAGATGACTTATAAATGGGAAATATGGTAAAGTTCTGACCTGAAGGGGCATCTTAGAGCCTGGAGCCTAGATCCAGGGCCTTGGTAAGGCTCCTGACACTGTCTCTGATCCCCTTGGGGGGTGCTTCAAGGCAGTTGTATCAAACAGCACCTCTTTTTCCCCATTTTTCCATAGGAGCTGGAAGGTCAGATGTCCCCTGCCATTCTTCTGTCCCTCCCCTCTCCCTACCTCTACCCTCACCGTACCTCTACCAGAGCCGTGAATCGCTCCTTGTCTATAGCAGGACTATCTCGGCTGCCTGGGTACTCCCAGTCAAGGTCAAAGCCATCAAAATTATGTTGACGCAAGAATCTGATGACTGACTGAATAAAAATCTGACGGGTTTCAGGCTTGGCCACCATGTCTGTGAACCTGTGAGCAACCCAGAGAAGGAAAGTAAATGGGTGTAGGTACCCCACATTGCTATTAACTGGGTGGGCAAGCCACTTCATCTCCTCAGGTCAGGGTTAGGGTAGATGTGATTTCTTGGTGAGAGGAACTCTATAGCCTTACAGAGGCTAGAATGCCTCTAGGCATTCTTCTTGCCTTAAATCTACCATTTCAGGCTAGAATTACAGGATTTTAAAGATCACTTAGTCCCACTTTGCTAAAGAGGAAACTGAGGCTGGGGGAAAACATGGGGACAGATTTGCCTGGATCTCAAGTCTTCTTTCTTCTGGAGCCCAGGAGAAGGACCATTCAAATTTCAGGACAGTTCCCCATAGAAATAGACCCTTCTTTTCCTTGACTGGAACTCTCTCAAGGAAGAGAGACAGAAGTTGCAAAACTCTCTCTCCCTCTCTCCCACACCCAATCTTGCCATCTGGCTAACATTACATGGAGCACCCCTAATCCCCAAAGTCCTGTCTTCTCAACATCCCCTTAGAACCCTCCCATTCTGTCTACTTATTCTGCCAGCTCAGAAAAGTCATGCTTTCCTTGGAAGGAGCTGACTGCCACCTCCTGGCATGGAGAATTTAATAAGGAAAGGCATTCAATGTCTAAGATGAACAGGGGTTCATAGGCTTAAATCTAGAAGGAATCCTAAGAGCCTCTCCTTTTATAGATGAGGAAACCGGGGCCATGCAGGTCCTCAGACTCCATAGCAGAAGGGTAAGGTAAGGACCTGGAAAGCTCATAGGCAGCCTTTCTGCTTCCTGATTTATTTCCAGAATTACCACAATTCCTAAATTTTTCTCTTTCTGTGGACTCCTGGGATTACTTTAAAATTAATTCAGCCCCATTATCTATAATGGGGAAAGAAACTCAGTACAGCAGCACATGCTGCGTTTGAAGTCAGAGGACTCCTTCACTTTGATCCTGGCTGTGTCAGTTAGGATCTACCTTTATGACCCATTTTATCTTGGGAAGCCTCAGTTTCCTCATCTGAGAAATTATAATAATATTAGCTGTCCTACCTGCCTCATGGGGCTGCTAGTAGGATCAAATGAAATAACAAAAGTGAAAGCACTTTCTAAAGAGATTAGAAGGGACTATTCTTGCCCTGCTTTCATGCTACTGAAGGTCACGGCGAGAACAAAACCTCTCCTCACTCTGCTATGCTTAAGTCTTCTTAAGTCATGATAGTGGCTAGATTCTTTACTTCCTTGCAATTAGGTAAACATTATCTCTGTCCCTTTCCCTATACTTTCTGTACTATCCACAAGGCCTCAACCTCTTAACTTCCCATCAGTGCTAAGTGGGGCACCTGAGAGTTTAGAAGAAAACTTTGCCTTCAGCCTCCCTTTGACCACAGTTGAATAAGGCTTTTCCTATCTGCCCAAACCCGTAGATCAAGTTCCCCTACCCAACTCACCCCACCAGTGGATCCCACAGGCCCTGGACTCACTTCTTGGTGCCAAAATTCCAACCTCCAATGGCCAGCAAAATTTTCAGTTTGGGATTCCTGGGAAAGGATAAGAGAGGCATTAGAAGGGTTTAGGGTGCCATTTCTCAAACTTAGTGGTCTAAAGACCCCCTTATACTCTTAAAAATTATTGAGGATTCCAGAGAGCCAGAGATCAAACAAAAAGGAAAAAAACTCATATGTACAAAAATATTTATAGCAGCTCTTTTTGTGGTGGCAAAGAACTGGAAACTGAGGGGATGCTCATTAGTTGGGGAGTGGTTGAATAAATTGTGGTATATGATTGTGATGGCATACTATTGTATTATAAGAAGTGATGAGCGGGATGGTTTAAGAAAAACCTGGGAAAATTTATATGGACTTATGCGAAGTGAATTGAGTAGAACCAGGAGAACATTGTACACAGTAACAATAACATTGCAACGATGATGAACTATGTAAGTCTAGGCTACTCTGATCAATACAATGATCCATGACAATTCTAAAAGACTCATGATGAAAAATATTTTCCATTTCCAGAGAGAGAGACCTGATAAACTCTGAGAGCAGATTGAAGTATAATTTTTTTCACTTTCTTTTTCTTGCTTTTCTCTTTTTTTGCAACAGTTAATATGACTTGACACGTATAATGAATATTACATTTCTTGTCTTCTCAATAGATGGGAAAGGTATGTGAGGGAGAGAGAAATTGAAACTCAAAAAAATGAACGTTAAAAAAAAATAAAGATGGAGGTAATGTTGTCTTGGGCTCAAAAACAGAATTGCATAAATGTAATGGGGAAGACCTGACTTATCAGGTGTTTATATTTAAAAAAAACCCTAACCTGACCATAGATTTCATACGGGTCAGCAGTTTGACCTAACAATCCGAAAAGGGACTTTCATCTGCATACCTGCTTAACCTACCTCATGGGGGATTGTTATGAGGAAAGTGCTCTGTAACACTTCAGAATGGCATATCCAGGGATCCAGAAGAAGGGAAGAGATGATTCCCACATCTGGAGTATTCAGTCCAGTTATGACCAACACATGAGAGCACTGATAAACCAGAGCCTGGGTGAATGAGGATAGTCAGGGATGTGAGTGAAATTCAAACCATATTATGCAAATATTGTCTGAATAGGCTACACATCCTAGAGAAAAGGTGACTCAGGGAGAACGTAATTGATATATGCCTTCCCTAACCCCTCAGTTCCAGGGGTTTTCCTCTTTAATTATTTCCTAGTTGTCCTCTATGTAACTTGCTTTGTATATACGTTTGCATGTTATCTTCCCCATAAGACTGTAAGCTTCTTGAGGGCAGGAAATATCTTTTGTTTCTTTTTGTATCCTTAGTACAGTGCTTAGAGAATAGTAAGCACTTAATAAATGTTAACTGAATTGAATGAAATGAAATGTGTGTGTGTTTGTGTGTGTGTGTGTGTGTGTGTGTGTGTGTGTGTGTGTGTGTAGGGAGATTCCAATTCATTATGGGAGACTTTGCTTTCTTGGTGTACACTGTCATCACTTGAAGGTCCTGAGTTCAAGCCTCAGCTGGGACATTTTTATTGAAAGGTGACTTGGTCTAGCAGAAGGCACATTTGATGTCATAAGTTTGTTGTTCTTCAGTTGTGTCCAACTCTTTATGACCCCATTTGGGATTTTCTTGGCAAAGATACTAAAGTGGTTTGCCATTTCCTTCTCCAGCTTATTTTATAGATAAGGAAACTGAGGCAAACAGTTAAGTGACTTGCCCAAGATCACACAACTACTAAGTGTCTTAGGCTAGAATTGAACAAGAGAACACGAATCTTCCTGACGCCAGGCCCAGCACTCTGTCCACTGAGCCAGAAGATCTGGTTTCAAATTCCGGCTCTACCACTTACTAGCTATTTGACCTTGAATCACTTTCCCTTTCAGAATTTACTCATCTATAAAATGAGGGCCTTGGACTGAATGACCTCCTTTAGCTCTAAATCTTGTGAGTTCTCACCCTTTAATTAAAAAACAAAGGAATGACAGTCTTGTTTTGAGCCCTCGAGGGAGCCAAATACCGCAGAGGGAGTGCCAGACCTAGGGAAGATCTAGGTTTGGGGGACTTTCAATGAAGTATGAGCAGGCACCGTGTAGCCTTGGGTAGAGAGAATTTGATTACATACCTACCATTTTAGGACAAATAATTTTGTATTTCTTTCACTTGAAGTAAAACCTAGAAAAACACGCAATGGACTGAACTGTGTGTCACAAGTGGGAAGGTAACTAAGGGACTTGTATGAGCTGACGCTGAGTGAAATTAGTAGAATCAAGAGAACAATGATCACGACTTAATTAAATGATCACTAGAAGGAAGTTGAACTCTGAGTAATTGAAAAACCAGCAAAGGTTCCAAAGAACAGATAATGTAATGACTCTCTGCTGTCATAACAACGATAGAGGACTCCTCCAATGTTATGTGCTCTCAATTGGATTTTGTTGTTAATTGGTCTTCTTTGTTATAAGGTGGGAGGGGGGAGGGCTATTGAAATGACCTTGATGTAAGGACAAAAAGGCATCAATAAGATGTGTTGGATATTTTTTAAATGAGGAAGAGAAACCCCATCTGCCACTCACTAGATGTATGTCTATGGAGAAGTCATTTAGCTCCTCTGAACCTCAGTTTCTACATCTGTAAAATGGGGACAATCACAGATATTGTGCCTATTTCACATGACTGCTGTAAGGATCAATGAGATATCATAAGTATGTGTGTTGATGAATGTGTGCACGTGTGTTTATATACAAATAGGTATATAAGCAAACACACATATATATTATTTTACAAACTTCCTAGCAGTATATCATTTGTAATTATTATTTTATTATACTATATATTATATTATATATTTTATTATACCATCTTATATTATTTATTGTTATCATTGCGAAGGTTTTCTGAGCCAACTCTAAATTAAAATGCTCAGGTGGTTGGTGTGATCTGCAAGGTCTAAGACCTGAAGCTGGATCTCTTTCAGGAACTCTGTAATGAGATCGGAGGGAAGCAGAATGAAGGAGAGGCCCTGAGGAACTAACCAGTCTAGGAAGGCTTCCTGGAGGTGGGGAGACATGAAATAAGAACTCAGAATGGAATTCCAAGGAAGATTAGTTAATGTATGAGGTATTGAGGTAGATGTAAGTGAGCATGCATTTTCTCTTGGGGTAGCATATCAAAGGATGTCTGTCTTGGTTTCCTTGCTCTTTGAGCCCTTGACTCTCTCCCCCCACATTCCCCTTGCCAGGCTCACCTGCTTTTCAGACCATTCAAATCCTTGTAAAACTGCACATCATTTGGATCAAACGTGGTGAGCTGGTGATTTTTCATATCAGCAAAGGCATAGATGAGGTGAGTGCAAAGGAAGGGGTCCACATTCTTGGGGAGGAAGGCTGCCTGGCCAGACCTATATTGGGACCAGTTGGTGAAGTAGCAGACCAGCTTAGCAGCAGAGCCTAATATGGGAAAGATGAAAGATCCAATAGAAGTGAGAGGGAGGGAAAGTCTACCTGGGAACTCCTCCCCTGGAAGAGGATGGAAAGAGGGAAGGGTAGGGGAGAAGAGATCGATTGTGTCCTTGGTCTTAGGATCCCAAAACTAGGTTAGGGGATGAAATGAGTATCTTTGCCTCTTTAAGACACAATTTTTGTGTGATCTAATGGAAAGTGCTGTATGTCGTAGGAAGACCTGGGCTTAAATATTGCTTCTGTCATTTAATATATATGTAACATAGGGCAAGTCAGGTAAGTCATCTGGCCCTCAATTTCTTCTTGTACAATATAAGGGGGAGAGTCTAGATGATCTCTAAGGTTCCTACCAGCTCAAAATCTATAATCCTCTGGCTTTTGAGTGATATTAGGGTCAGAAATACTTCCAAGATTCCCTGGGAGATGGTTAGTGAAAAATTGACTCTCTTCTCCATCCTTTCTTTTCTGACTGGAACAGAAGGCAGAAATACTGAGGGGGGTAAGGATGATGAGACTAGCAGAGTGCAGTCCTAGTTAAGAACCCTAGCCAGAGCGTTTGAATAAATAGTTAAGTACCAGAGCCCTAGAGTGACCTGCTATAGACATGAGGAAGAAAGGACTTTCAAAAAAAGAGCAGGAAGTTGGACTCTAAGAGCTAAGACAACTTGAGCCCCACTCTCTGCAAAACTGCTACCGATCCATGGCTCCTGAAAGCAAGGAATAAGCACATATGGGGATTCCTGACTGAAGGGAGTTAACATTGGTAATTGTCAATAAGGGTGATTACCCAACTGGATGCAGGGGGAAAGAGCGACATGGCATCAGGGAACATGGGTGCAAATCCTGACCCTGACACCTTCTAGCTGTGTAACCCTGCACAAGTCACTTCAGTCTTTCTGGGATTCATTTCCTCCATAAAACTGGGTTACCACTTTATTGGGTTATTGTAAAGAAGGTACTTTGCAAACTACAAAGCAACACAGAAATATTAGCTGCTGTTGCTGTCACACAACATCAAAGGGAGGGCAAAAAAGGAAATGAGAATTTGAAGGAGGAGGCTACAGGATTTAGATTTCTTCTTTCTTTTTTTTTCTGGGTTTCTTTCTTTCAAATTAGTATTTTACAGAGGACCAGTTTATGAACACTGATATTTAATGAAATTATTTATTTATTTAGGAAGGAAACAAATATTTATTAGGTGTTTACGTGCCAGGCACTGTGATAAGTGCTTTTTTATCTCACCCAACCTTGTGAAGTAGATGCTGTGTGATGAACCTCATTTTACAGTTGAGGAAACTGAGGCAGACGGAGGTTAAGTGATATAGGGTCACAAAGTAAGAGTCTGAGGTCAAATCTGAGGTCAGCTTTTGCAAAACTGTTTCTTCACAATAACCCTGTGATGTAGGTTCAGTATCCCCATTTTACAGATGAAGAAACAATTTCAGATAAGGTAAGTAACTTGATTCAGTTAAGTCAATCAATGACAGGGATAGCTTGTTGTTCAGTCATTTCAGTTGTGTCCAACTCTTCATGACTCCATTTGGGGTTTTCTTGACAAAGGTACTGAAGGGATTTGCTATTTTCTTCTCTAACTCATTTTACAGATGAGGAAACTGAGGCAAACAGGATCAAATGATTTACCCAAGATCATACAGCTAGTAAGTATCTGAGGCCAGATATGAACTCAGGTCCTCCTGACTCCAGCCCCAGTGCTCTATCCATTGTATAATGTCCTATGACAAGAGTAAGACTTGAATCCAAATTGACTACAAATCCTTCATCCATGTGCTCTCAAATGTTGCCAGTCAATACATCAATACCAAAGCATTTGTTAGGTTCTCACTAAGTACCAGGTACTGTGTGCTGAACACTGGGGATGATACCAAGAAAGACAGAAACAGACCCTGTCCTCAAGGAGCAATTAGTCTAAGACAAAAGCAGAATAAGATAATGGGAGACCTGAGTCCCATTCACAGTTTTCTCATAGGACAGTACTGTTAGTCAAGTTATCCAGTTTAGAGAGTAGTTATTGGGACAGTTTGGTAGGAAGGCAAACTACATAGATACAGAAAGGAGAGTCATGTGAAATCAATGCAGAAAGCTCCTGGAGGGTAGTTTCCTTTTTGTCTTTGTGTCTTTGTCTAAGCACATGCCTGGCATATATAGAACAACAGATTCTTATTTAAATGAATGGGTAGAATTGAAATGTCTTTGACTGTGATGGAGTCATTTTATCCCTCCATCACTTATCAGAGGCTCATGCATCCTCCTGCCCTTGCCCCAAGAGGTGCACAATCTTTTGGCCAAGGTGGAGAATTTGAAGTTCTGTAAGACTAGAGACAGGGCAGCTAGGTTGTGCCATAGTGCACTGGGCACATACTGCACATAGAACACTGAGCTTGGACTCAGGAAGAGTCATCTTGAGTTCAAATCTGACCTCACACACTTACCAGCTGTGTGACCTTGGGCAAGTCACTTAACCCTATTCACCTAATTTTCCTCATCTGTAAAATGAGCTGGAAAAGGAAACAACAAACTGCTCCAGTATCTTTGCCAAGAAAACCCCAAATGAGATCACTGAAAAATGGCTTAACAACAATGATAAGAGTAGGGAGAGAGGGAATTGGAGCCGGAGAAATGAAATGTGAAAGCCATCAGCAGGGATTGTAAAGAAGCTTTATCAGAACTCAGGACTCAGTGAGGCTTGAATCACTTGTGCTGCCTTCTAGCTCTGCCTCTGAGATGGCTGCTAAGTCCATTTCCTTCCCTTTTCTGGGGAAAGGAACAGTGTCATTTGGAACAGATGTGCTGTTAGACCTTGGATTACCATTCAGCCTCTCTACCTCTGTTCTCCCCTTTGCTAATAAGGAATCATCCCTCATTCCCCTCTCAGAGCAGTTGAGAAACTGAGTAAGATCACATAAGCATACAAAGTGGGCTGAGCTCTTTGGAGAGAAGTCTCTGTAGAAATGCATTAAAGGAATTGTCTTTGTTTTTTTCTTTGTGTTGTTGATGTGGTGCTTAGAGATATCAGGAAAAGGGGTGACAGAAATCTTCTACTTACTGCATTGAAGCAACAACAGAAGAATCAAACCTAAAACAACATAAGAGAGAGAAAATGAGTAAAGAAGGGCGGAGGGCAAGCCAGAGACAGACAGAGACCCCAAGAAAGACAGAGACAGGGAGAGAGAGAGAGAGACAGACAGACAGACAGAGAGACACAGAGACAGAGACAGAGACAGGGAGACAGAGAGACAGAGAGATAGAAATTAGGAGATGATCAATGAGGGGTTAAATGACATGGCGTACCCTGATGGAAAGACCCCCAGACTTGGTGTCAGAAGGTTTGAGTTTAAACAGCCGTGCTATTTATCACTTGTGTGACCTTGAGCATTGACTCTCTGTTTCCTCATCTATAAAACAAAGGATTAATTGATCTCTAAGGGACTGTCACTCGCTCAAGATCACACAGAGTGAATGACAGAAGAAACACTTGAACACAGAGCTGTTCTCTGAATCCAAATCCAGGGCTTGTTGCATTTCACTATGCATTTCATATTTCTTCGAGCAGGAACAAGAACCTGACTTCAAGGGTTGTGAGCAGCCCCTTAACTAGCAGTCATAATCTACCCTACTCTTTCTCAGCTTGAGGCAAATAGGATCAAATGATTTGCCCAGGGTCATAAATATTTGAACTCAGGTCCTCCTGACTCCTATCCATTGGCCTTCTCCCCTCCAGTCTCTTAACCCTCCTGCTCACCTTGGTACTGACTCACCTGTCCAGACAGCTGCTTGTCCCATGTTGGCGGCTCAAGAGCCTCTCTGCTGATGATTTCTATCCTCTCAAAGTACTGTTCCCTTTTATTGGTGTCTGTGCCTCCCTGGCCCAGGTATGTTGAAATCAGAAAGACCAGCGGTGAGATGAAAAGCTGGAGGAGGCCAGGAGTTAAATGGCAGTGATTGGGCAAAGCCTTGACACAACGGCCTTTGGCAATCTTCACTTCTCCAGAACTATCAAAGGCAAGGCCACCAACTAATGCCAGCTGCGGTTGGTATTGCCAAACGGAATATGTGTGGGGAGGGAGTGATGGTACAAGAAGGATAGTTTCTAAATATTCTGCCAAGTGACGGAGACACAATGTGTGTGTGTGTGTGTGTGTGTGTGTGTGTGTGTGTGTTCTTTCGGCTAAAATAACAGGTAGCACAAGTGGGAAGATAATTGGTCTGGATGTCAGAAAATATGAATTCTTGTCCCAAATTAGCTCCTTGGAGAAGTCATTTCATTTCTTTGGTTCTCAATTTCTTCCTCTGGAAAATGAAAGGGAGAGGGATGTCTGGGTGATTTTGAGGGTTCCTTGCAGCCCTAAAATTGTACAAGTTTGAGACTCTATGAAAGGAGCCATGGTGCCTACTGGCAAGCCAAGAGGTGAAGCTGGAGGGTGTGCTTGGAATTTGCTAGAGCAAGGGTTTTAAACATTTTTTTTTAATGAGTGTCACAAACCCCCTTGAAAATTTGATAAAAGCTATGGGACTCTTTTTCAGAATCATGCTTCAAAATGCATAAAATAAAATACAAAGTATTCTGAGAGATCAATGCTTTTTAGAGTTATCTAAATTTTTTTTAAAAAAATCAAGATCACAGACCCTTGAATAAAGATCCTGGTGTTAGAGTCACATTTTGGAGGGCAGCATCTTCAGGCAAACTGACCCTAAATAAAATAGGGTGAAATTAACTCAGAGTTAGGTGAGTTCCCCCATTTACATGCCATCTCTTTATTAGCTATGTGATCATGGGTCAGCTCTCCAAACCCTCCGATTTTCTTATTTGCAAAATGGATATAATTGTTTTAGACTCACATGGTCATTTTGAGGATCAGATGACATAACATTTGGAAAGTGCTTTGCAATACTCAAAGGGACTTATCAATATCAATAATTTTAACCTCTTCAACCCCTTCCCCCATGGCATGTGGGCAAGAGGGCAAGATGCCAAGAACTACTCCAAATGAAAAGTTCTTTCCCCCCGACTCTCTCCTTATGCCAGATTGACTCTAGAAGAGGCATATCAATTGAGGCTTTACTCTCTCCCTTCTTTGTCACCCCTCCCCATCCTTGAGTTGCCAGTGTCCAAGTGTTTAGTGTCTGTAAACTTTACTCAGCTGGTTGTCAGAGAAACAAAATATTTGGATGCTTGTGATATCCCCCTCCCTTCTCAAAAGGGGTCAGCCCCTGCTTCTTTTTCTGTCACTCGGTACTTTCCTTAGAAGGACCCTGCACTGAGGCTTCCAGCAGAGAGTCATAGACTCTTTAAATGTTCTAAGCTTCAAGGAGTGTATGTACTTGGGGAGAAAATGGAAGAACAGGAGAAGTAGAGGTCAAAGGGCCTAAGGATGTTTTGGCTGTAGGAAGATAACCTCTTGAAAGCTAGGCAAATATTTTTCCCTTGACTTACATAAGTTGAACAGGCCAGTCAGGGTGGCTGAGAGCTTTTGGCAGTCTCTCCTTCCTTATCCCATCCAAGCCCCTAACTATAGAATCCCAGACATCTGTGAACTGTGTAGTGGTGCCAAGGAGGCTGCCTTAGAACACTGCAAAGCACTTTATAACTAATAACTCATCTAAATCTCACGACAACCCTGGGAGGTAGGTACTATTGTTTACTATTTCCCAGATGAGTAAAGTGAGGCAGGCAAGTAGCAAGTTGCTCAGACTCCCATGGTGAATCTCTGAGGCAAGATTTGAACTTGGGTCATTGTGCCTCCAGGTCCAGCCCTCTATCCATTGAAGCACCTAACTGACTCTCACATTAACCTAGTTGAGTTTATTATTATGTACTGTCTCAAAGATTCAGAATGCTAGGGCTGGAAGGAATGGGAGAAATTACCTACTGCAACATATAGATGAGAATATTGAAGCCTAGAGAAAGAACTGATTTGCCCCAAGTCATACAGTGAACTAATGATAAAGGGGAAATTAGAACCCAGTTCTCCCAGTGAAATGAATTAGGCATTAGTAGAAGGAGTTCCTCATCCCAGTGAAATCATAGGTGCAGTGCTTATCCCAAAACACGCAATCTCTTTCCATTTAGCATTACATATGGAACTAGGACATAAGACAGATGAATTTGTATCCATCTGGATAAGGAAAGGGAAAGTTAAAAGAAGGAGCTGCTAATTGGAGAAGGCGTGCTTAGGACATCTGTCATGATGGGGGCATAGGGAAAGATGAAGATAAACTTAGTTTCTATCATAACTTTGCCTCAGATTAGTCTATGGTGGGGCATCTAACCTGTGTACCAAAATGGCTTTTTCCATATAAGAAGCTCAAGGCATAGGAGAAGGAATACTCTAGTGAGTACCAGGAAACTTATGGTTTTGGTTCTGGGGGAGTATTAAAGATGGAATAAGTTTTTCTTGACTACCAAGGAGGAAAAGGAAGCTTGGGCCATCTAAGAAAATGCATTGTGACCCTTTTGGAAAATATTATCTGAGCTGATAACTGGGGACTCCGTGACCTCTCCCAGTCTCTCAATCACACAAACTCTGCCCTTCACTCTTACTGTGCCCTTTGGTTTCTTCGCCCAACCCTCTTCTGCCAGTCCATCTCCCTGATTTTAGCTTCATTTATGTCTAAACAAAACCTCCAACTCCTGCCCAATCATCTTAATGATTCACTCACTTATACCTTGGGATCCTTTGCCCCCTTGATCCTGCAATGTTCAACTTTATCCCTAGTGCCTAGGACCATACCTGGCACATAATGAATTAGGCATTTAATAAATGCTTTTTGATTGACTGATCACTTATTAACCACCAGTAGATTGGAGATTTCTATAGGTTTTTTCCAATTGTATTCCTAGGCTACTGAGAATTTCTGGAGGAAAATCACAAAATCAAGCTTTTTTATCCACTTAAAATTTATGGTGCATAATCTTAGCTAGGTCCTTACTGATTTTCTGAAAATCTCTGGAACGTTCACTCAGAAACTCCCTAGTCCATTCACTGTAAAAGCTGTTTTCCTCTCTATAAAAGTCCTCAACTGCATACCTTCCATCCTGTCAGGACCCCTCCCCAAGACACTCCTCTTTCTGTTCCTCTCTTATTAGGGGACAGCTTGTTTTCCAGGGCTAAGGCCCAGTAAGCAAACTGTGCCGTGAGCTTGGCATAGCAACAGTCCTTTGCTGTCACCCTCAGGATGAATTCTGCTACAGCTAAATCACTGAATTGGCTCAAACCAACCCCATGTGGTCCTTGAACTTGGGCAAGTATGTGCAGGAACCACATTCTGGTCATGAAACCCTGCTATGAATAAAATTGTTGTCAGGAGGCAAACTTGGCACATTGTTGCTGTTAAACTTCATTGTTGCCTTTATACTTTCCTGCTTGATTCTTTGTCTTGTCACAACTATATGCACCAAGACTTAGCCTCACTGCCTTGGATCTCCTTGCATGAATGTCTAGTTTTTTCTCCTTCAATAGAATGAAGAAACTTTTGTGTAATAACTTCTATCATCTCTTTGGTATTTTCAGGGTTAACAATCCTCTATTTAAAGCAGATAGCCTCGGTTTTCTAATTCACAAAGAAGCCTGAGACCATTGGATGAGAGCTTTTTCAATCCCCTCCATGTTTGCATTTGTTACTGCCTTTCTCCTCACTTCCTCCTTCCCTTCAGTCACAGAATAAGTGGCATCCTCGCTCCTCACCCCTCTATCTATACTCCTGACCCCCTTTCCTCCTACCTTCTCCAGGACCTTGTTTCAGCAATCATCTTTTCTTTCTCATGTGTGCGATCTCTTTCTCTTTTAAATTTTTTTCCAAAACTTTTCATAATTCTGCCTGATTTCTATATCAGTTCATCCCTTTGCTACCAAACTTGAGAGGAGAAGGGGGAGAAAAGAACCTGATCTTTAATATTTGCTCATCACTCAAACCTCTCCAAAGTCTCTTGTAACCTGGCTTTTTCCTCCACAGCTCTCCTGAAACTACTTTCTCAAAGATCACCAATAACTACCTAGCTGTCAGATCCAATGGCCTGTTTTCATGGTCTATATTTCCCCATCATCTTTGCAGCATTTAATGCTGTTGATTTCACCCTTTTTCTAGATACCTTTTCCTCTGTCAGACTTAGATATACTACTCTCAAAACTTTGTTCCTATCTCTCTAATTTTTTCTTCTCAGTCTCCATAGCATGCAGTCCTAGATTTAGAAAGTACTTCAACGTTGACCTAATCCATTGAGTTCCTGAGAAACAACCTTTTCTACATTTCTTAGAAGTGATCGACTTCTGCTTATATATTGTTAATGGTGGAGAAATTAGTATTTTCCAGGGTAATCCATTCCACTGTTGGACATTTCTAGTACTTAGAATTGAACCAGTTGATTCTAATTCTGTTCCATAGAGGTCAAGCAAAAGAAATCTAGTCTTTCTTCTATATGGCAAATATTTGAAAATAGCTATCATATCCCCTTTTAGTCTTTTCTCCAGCTTCTATTCCTCCAGTCCTCATACTACATGGCCTCCACTGTTCTCACAATTCAGCTTTCCCTTCTCTTGAATCTGCTCAAATATTTCAACATCTTTCTTTAGATGTGATATCCTGGATTGAATACAATATTACAAATACTGTCTGAATAGGGCAAAATAAAAGCTAGACTCATCTTACTTTTTGGATGAATGAATAAATGAAAAAGCATTAAGTATTATGTGCCAGAAACTATATTAAGTGCTAGGAATACAAATCTAAGGAAGCTAAACAACTCCCACCCTCAACAGATGTACAGCTAGGAGGCTGACACAAAAAGAAAGCCCCCAAGAAAATTCAGAAAGAAGGATAGACCGAGTCAGAAACAACAAAAAAAACCCAACCTTACACCCTGGGGGCTATAAACATTAAGAGGGCAGAAACTGTTCAGTTTTTGTCTGTGTTCCCAGTGCCTACTGCCTAGTCAGGTCCTTTAAAATGAATATTATTAAGTTTAATAAGACACCAGGTAGATAATTCAGAAGATATTTAACTCAGCAAACATTGAATAAAGCATTTACTATGGGTAAGACACAATGCTAGGCTAGGGGTGCAAAGATACAAGACAAGCTATGCTCTCATGGTGTCGAGTGGTGGTAGCAGTGAGGGCACACACACATGCACACACGCACACACATGCCTCTCCCTCTCCTCCACTCCAAATACACACAAGCACCACTGGAATGACTCTTAAGGAAAGGACCATGAACTTCATGGGGTTTTGAGTGTCTTTGGAGTACACCGTCTGGAAATTCCCTAAGACTTTTGAAATCACCAGATCTCTTCCTAGCCCTTTTCTAACTGCCTTTCCATTTTCACTGCAAGGTCACTTCTTTTGAGAAGCCTTCTAATATTACCCTGGAAAGGCTCTTGAAATTATTAGAATGGCTCTTGATGGGTCATTTTTCATATCTAGCCTGGAGGAACTTTTGCTGGACCCAGACCTCAGACACTGAACTGCTTTCCTGTCCCAGGCAGACTGTATGGACAGAGTTTACTCCTAAAGGGAGCTTCTCTTTCATTAGACTGAGTTAGGCTTCCTTTTCTTGTACTCATTGATTTGTTAAGTGTCTCTATTCCAGGGTCCCAAGAGGTTTTTAATTATAGTTGATTATATTATGGCTAGGGCAGCTAGGTGACCAATAGATAGAGTGCTGGTCCTAGAGTCAGGAAGACACATCTTTCTGAGTTCAAATCTAGCCTCAGATATTTTCTATCTGTAAGGAATTTTACTCAGTTTCCTTACCTATAAAACAAGCTAGAGAAGGAAATGGCAAACCATTCCAGGATCTCTGCCAAGAAAACTCCAAATGGGGTCACGAAGTATTGGACACAAGTGAAAATAGACTGAGCAACAAGAATATGATAGTTTATAAATTGAGAGACTCCCCAAAATAGAGGAAATAAAAAGAGGTACCTAGTGCATGATATAAATCAGGTATAGGACAGATAGTTTTTTTCTACACACAAAAAGAAATGTTCAGCTCTGAAGTCTCACATGGCAGGACTTGGTAACATCCCGTAGCCATTCTTACAATCTTCTAGGAGGGTATTATTTATACCTCATCAGATCATCCAGCAGTTTTGCAACGTTTCATCAGGCATTTTACATTTGATTCTAGGCCCAGTTTGGCCTAATCTTCTCCTTGTGGGTGGCCCAACTTCACCAAGAGAACTTAAGGGGACTCTTCCCCTGCTGTCATTCAACTCAAAATTTTTTGAACTGAAAAGGGTCCCAGGACTTAAGAGCAAGAAAGAAGAGACAAAGGAAACAGAGGCTACCAGGGGCCTAGGTACACACTTGTTTAGTTGTGATCGCCTTACACTAGCTGCCATGTGGACCCATGATACCCGGGTAGGTCTTTCCCTGGCCCTCACTGGAGTCATTTGGAAAGTTGAAGCCAAGAGACAGCCAACCTACAACTATCTCTTAGCAGATGTTATACCTCACTGCCCTGCCACTGTCATGGGACACAGAGGATAAAAGGATCACTCAAATTTTACCCCATCACCTTAAAACATGTAGTTCTTTCAGAGCTGGGACACTACATAGACGGAAGCAATCCTATGTCATCCTAAAAGACCCAGGCAATGAGTCACCACGTCCTTGGAGTCTCTGCAAGTTTCTGGGTTGGTAAGTAGGCAATGGATAGGGAGCTGGACCTGGAGTCAGGAAAGCCTGAGTTCAATCTATACTCAGTCATTTACTAGCTGTGTGACCCAGGACCCATTAAACGCCTGCCTGCCTAGAATTCTTCATGTGTAAACTGGGGATAAATAAAACTTACCTTCCAGGGTTATTATAAGAACAAAATGAGATAATGTTTGGAAAACGCTTTGCAAGCTTTAAAGCACTCTAGAAAGGCTAGCTACCACTAGGGTAATTTTTTTTATCATCTTGATGATTATTTCCAGAGGAGCTCTGGTACACTCCACATATGTTTTCTCATCAGAGTCTCACAACAACTCACTGAGATAGATTTTAGTTGCTCCACTTTATAGGTAAGGAAATTAAGGCTAAGGGACACTGAGGGTGCAGAGGCAGCATTTGGATTCAGGTCTTCCTGACTTTAAGCACGCTATCTATCCTACCGCATGTGTTCCCTCTTCCCCTTCCTGCCTCAAAACATTGCTCTTCCCCACCCTCATTGGTACAAGCCTTGAGAAATTGGTTTTGAGGATATTTAATCTATTTCTATGAGTTCCTCATTCAGTCATGGGGCAAGCAATTTTCAAAAACAATTCCATTGCAAAAGTTCTCTATTGCTGATGGGAGAAAATGTACCCACCCACACTTCCTCATAATTCCCCTTTCCACCCATTACCATCCATCCTTATGAAACTTCTCTCTGGCTTCTCAAAATAGTAGTTTCTATAGGAAACAAAATGTTCAGATTTAATTAAATTCAACAAGTATTCATTAGGGCAGGCACTGTGTTAGGGAACACAAAGATCAAACCCTGCCCTCAAGGAGCTTCAACTTACTTGGAGGGAATGATGTGCCCAGAGAAGTAAATGAAAATAGTCTCAAATACTGAAATGAATTTGTTACATTCCCAAGTTAAGCATTCCCTCCAATGACACAGACTGCACCACCATGCGTGCTCATCCTCTCTGAATCCTGTTCATATCTCCCCACAAGATTCATCACAGGATCTACCCAAAGCACTGGGGAGATTACTCAATTTCTCTTGACATTTTTGGGTTATGGAGTTTGGCTGAAATGAAGAGTACACGTCAATTTGGAAAGACAGGTTATTGTCAAATTGTGAGGGGATCTAAATGTAAAGGGCAGCTAGGTGAAGTAGCGGATAGAGTGACAGACCTGGAGTTAAGGACAATTGTGTTCCTAAATTCGAATTCAGCTTCAGACACTTACCAAATGTGTGACCCCGGGCAAATCACTCTGCCTCAGTTTCATCATCTGTAAAATGAGCTGGAGAAAGAAATGGTAAACCACTCCAATATCTCTGCCAAGAAACCCCAAATGAAGTTAATGACAGTTGTGTGTGTGTTTGTACTTCATTGCCAAAGAAAAAGAGTTAAACACAACTGAAAAATGATTGAACATCAACAATAACCCTTTTGTGTACTCCTCACCCTGAAAGTTCAGTCCACATCTGAATTTTTCAGATAGGAAGTACTATCTTCATGAGTTCAAATTCAGCCTCAGGCTTAGCCTTGGGCAAGTCACTTAACCCTGCTTATATCAGGTTCCTCATCTGTAAAATGAGCTGAAGAAGGATATGGCAGGCCACTCCAATATCTTTGCTGAGAAAATCCCAAATAGAGTCATGAAGAGTTGGACAGGACTGAAAGATGACTGAACAACTAAATGTAAAACAGAAGAACCTGGGTTTTATCTGGGAGAAAATAGAGAGTTGCTTAAGTTTTTTGGTCAGGGAATAACATGGCCCAACCAGTTCTTTAGGAATCTTGATTTGGCAGCTATGTAAAGCATGAATTGAAAAGAGGAGAAAATGAAGCCGGGAAGATCCATTAGGAGACAATCATTAGAGTGAAGCAATTAAGGATCTAAATCAGTGTGCTGGCCTGTGAATGGAGAGATGGGGACTGATGGAAGAGACTGTGAATATACGGGGCTCTCAGGAGGCCCAAATAGGTGAAGGTGGACTAGCGGTGAAAACCAGTCAGAGGGAAGGTTTGGTGCCACTCTGCCCTGGCCATGTGACCTAGGCTGAGTTTCTTAAACTCTCTGACAATGGTTTCCATCTTCCCACTCAAGCCCACTCCCGGCTTCCTGGACGAATGAGGTGAGTTTACTGAAGAAAGATGCCTAATACTAGGCCAGGCGTTAATGACTAAGAGAATTTCCCTGTTGGGGATTATTCCAGGGGGTAAGACAAATCTTTTCAGGAAGGCTTCCTCATAGTCCTTATCAAGAGGCCAGTAGTTCTCATCAAGAGATCAAGAGCCTGAGATATCTCCAACAGAAAGAAGAATAAGAGAATGATTTAATTGGGCATTGGAAGGGACTTCAGAGCAGATGGCATCCCAACAGCCACCTGAAGCAGGAGTCCCTGCTACAACATCTTCAAAAAGTGGTCATCTAACCTCTGGAAGACCTCCAGTGACAGGGAGCTCATCACTTGTGCAGTCAGTTGATTCCCATGATCTGTGGCATGTTGCTAGGGACATAGAAGTATACAAAAGTGGCAAAACAACAAGCATTTTATTAAGTGCTTACTAAGTGTTATGTAGCTTTCCTTTTATTGAGTAATTTTTCAGTCATGTCTGACTCTTCAAGATCCCATTTGGAGTTTTCTTGGCAGAGATACTGAAGTGGTTTGCCATTTCCTTCTCCAGCTCATTTATAGATGACCAAACTGAAGCAGACAGGGTTAAGTGACTTACCCAGAGTCACCCAGGTGGTAAATGTCCAGGGTCAGACTTGAACTCAGGAAGATGAGTCTTCCTAACTCCAGTCTGAGTGCTCTATCCCCTGTAGCACTAAGCTGACCAGTTTTTCCCCATTGCTGCTGATATTTGTCGGCTCCCTCTCCTGTATCCCCTATAGAACAATAAAAATTCTACAACAATTTACTATTTTATTATCTTTTCCCTCAAATCCTCTTTTCCCAACTTCCATACTTCTGTTAAGAAACACCTTAAGAGTTATTTTCAATCCTTCCCTACTTTGTCCAGTCAGTTGCATTTTGTCAATTTTACTTATCCAACTTCTCTCAAGTCTGTCCTCTCTTCAGTCCTGATGCCAGCCTTCATCATCTCCCGCCAGGACAGCAGGAATAGACTCCTAACTGGTTTTCCTGCCTCCAGCCTCTCCTCTCTCCAATCCATCCTCTACACAGTTGCTAAATGTATATTCCTAAAACATAGGATTCTTGCCCATAGGTGTAAACAGCACCTTTCATTAGGGTGTGCAACCAGGGAAAAACATTAAGATGAGCTTTTATCAAATGCACATAAAGAACGTTATTTTTACTCATCAAAAAAAAACAAACAAACCTGAAAAGAACTTTAAATTTGGTTTTAAAAATAACAGCTAATGATTTTTTTTAAAAAATAGAGACTTTGCTAAGAGTTTCTTTTTATCCAACTCCTTTCTTTACCCTTGCCTTAAAATACAGAATTCAGTCTGATTTTTTTTGATTGAAAAAAAGCATCTTTCCATCTGGAACCTGTTCTCCATCCTCATACTTTGCCATGAAATACTGGCAAAGGAATTTAAGGCACCTAGGTGGCACAGTGCTAGAGCTCTGAACTCAGAGTCAAAAGACCAGAATTCAAATCTATCCTCAGGCATTTACCAGCTCTCTGACCCTTGGGCAAGTCATTTGCCTGCTACCTGTCTCAGTTTCCCCATCTGTAAAATAGAGTACCTATTTCTCAGGGCTGTTGGGAGGATAAAATGAGATAATGGTTGTAAAGTGCTTTGCAAACATGAAAAATAATAAATAAAACTATGATAATGAGGATGATTAAAGACTAGGAACCAGCAGCATATTTTTTTTAATTTTAACTTTTTGACTTTCTTGACCTGCATCAATCTAAGCTAGGGACACAGACTTAAAGTTGAGCCATGGAAAGCAAAGTGATCAGAGAGCCCAAGGATGAAGAGATGGAGATTCTGACTCTAGTTGATTTTTCCTTGATACAATTGTTTCACCTGAAGGCTTAAGGAAGGATGTTGAAGGGCCTGGGTATGGTATTGGGGTAAGAAAAGATCCATCAAAGAAGACATGCTTTGAAGATGTTGGAAAAGAGTTCAAGTAATAGGAAATAGAGAAAGAGATGTAAATGCACCAGGGTTCTCTGGAGTTTGGGAAAACAACTCCCTCCCAATAGGCCCCAGATCCTGGACAGCCTTCCCCCGCCAAGGGGAATGGCCTGTTAGTACTTCAGGATGTATCCGGGTACCCCCCTAAAACCTTAGACCCTGTGCATTCGGAAGTCCATGAATTGAAGGAAGGGTCCCAGCCCAACTTCCACTCAATGGCTGGTTTTAGACACTCCAGGCTTATAGTGAATGTCAGTTGTAACAGTTTCTCTTCCAAACAACAACCCTGAGGCTCCATTTATCTATTTATATTCTCTTTTATATTAAAGGGACCATTCCCTATGACTGCCTTTTAAAGAGGCCTATTCACTGAATGGGCATTATCTCACTTTAAGTGAGTATCTGAAAAGGCCTTAGCTCAAGGGGGCCAGTCTCCTATTGCATCCTTGGCCATCTCCAGTCATCCTGATAAATATCTGATCACTGGATCCAGATGGCTCAGGAGGAGAAATCAAGGCTGGTGACCTTGCACAGCCCTCCCTTACTCAAAACAAAATCAAGTGTACACCATGTCATCATTTCTCTGATGTCGTGGTCCTCTTTGAAAATAAAGGACAAACACAACAACAACAAGGTACCCCTAGAACACCCTCTGGGTCTGACCTTATATTCATCAAACTTTCCTGGCTTATATATATCTCACCATCTCACTCCAGACTCAACCTTTCCATACTTATTGCCCATTGCTCCACTATGGGTCTGGATTCTTGAGTCCAAATATGGCCTCAGACTCTTACCAGCTGTGTGGCCCCAGGCAAGTCACTTCACCCTGTTTACCTCAGTTTCCTCATCTGTCAAATGAGCTGGAGAAGGAAATGGCAAACTGCTCCAGTCTCTCTGCCAAGGAAGCCCCAAAATGGGTCACAAAGAGTTGGATACAATGAAATAACTGAACATCAATTACAAGCCCTTTGTGTATTTCTCACCCTGAAAGTTCATTCCACATCTAGGCCTCTCAGATAGGGAGTATTCACTGGCTCTGTGACCTCTTCTGTGATTGGCTGGCTTCTCCCAGAACTGCCATCTTAAGGACACCTATGCCAGCTGTATCTTCATGCCCCTCCAGGCTGCATGTCTGATTCTTGGACTGCTCCTTGGGCTGGGTACCATCATCTCTTCTCCCTTAACCCCTCCCCCTTCTCATCTTCCCTCATTAGAATGGAACTTCTTGAGGACAGGGACTGCCTTTCTTTCTGGTTGTATTTGTGTGCCTAGTATATGTTAAGCGGTTAATAAAAGTTAGAAATGTTAATATCCTCTCTTCAAACATGAAATCGTTTGCCTGCAGTCCCTTAGCTGGTGAGAGTACAATTCAAACTAGGTCTTCTTACCTCCAGGTTAAAGTTCTTTCCATTATAACACATTGGCTAAGGTGAAGTCTCTCCTGGCAGGGTTCCTTGTGTCAACTTCCTTTCCTCTTACCAGAATTTCATCATCTCCGCACTTCATGAGGCCCTTTGTGTTTTCAGCTTCTGCTTCTAGGCTCCCTTTTTCCCCCTGTTTCATGACTAAATAAACCACTTTATTTCCATGAGTGTTCTTAGGGCGGGTTAGCTAAGGTCAAACTTGTGATTCTGGTTTGGGACTGGAATGTAACACAATTCTCGTGGACTATAAAATCTTTGCCTAGAATAAGATTAAAAAGTATACAATTCTTCTTACTAATGCCAATAAAATTGTACTGTTTTCTACCTTCATATTAACTAATACAATGGCAGTATTTGATCAGAAAGAACTCCCTAGACTTCTTGCCAAATGTCTGCCTTGAATGGTGGAAAGATATCTCAGATCCTGCATTCTTATTCCAGTGAAACCCTGAGGTTCACACCAACCAAATATATGATCAAGATGTCCAATGACGAGCTACTCTAAGTGAATCTTTTACTCTAGAAGTGGCAAAAAAATTATCCAGAACCCCACTGTTGAGAGGAAAGGGGGATCCTTCACCTTAGCTAGTGGCAGTATAGAGTAACCTCTCAACATGATCAGAGACTGGATTTGTGTCGCCTATAAGACTCTATGACCCATGAAAACAAGAGCAGAGGACTCCTCCAAAATAAAAAGGCCCAGGGTGGTCAGGAAAACCTAGAGCCAAACCAGTGTGGTTTGATAGCCCTCAGGCAGATGCAACCCAGGCCCAGGGACTCTGAGTTCTCTAATATTCTACCCTAAGAAAGCCCTGAAGAGCCAGCGCTCTAAAGCGCCAGGATTCGGAGTGGGCTAATCCCAGGAGGTAAAAGGCATCGTAAGAACCCAGGGGACCAAGAACAAGACCATGTAAGGCAAGATTATACAAAGCAAGACTGCTCCACTCAAAAAACCAATGGGAGTGGAGTTTGTGGCACAAAGCGCCAATTCAGTAACTGAAACCGAAGATATAAGTAAATCAAAGACAACATTAACTGTTACAAAAAATCATTACAAATCTAGAGATTCCTCCCCACAAGAAGAAGCTGATAACTATAATAACTGCAACCAGAAACCAAAAAAAAAGATCTTCTGCAGGGACTGTATGAGAGTCTTGGAAAAATGAAGCAAGAGATTAGAAGAAATTAAATTAACACTCTAGAGGAAATAACTAGAAAACTAAGTAACTTAGAAGAGAAAGTTTTCTTGGGACGTAGGGTCTTATAGGCGACACAAATCCAGTCTCTGATCATGTTGAGAGGTTACTCTATACTGCCACCAGCTAAGGTGAAGGATCCCCATTTCCTATCAACAGTGGGTTTCTGGATAACTTTTTTTGCCAGTTCTAGACTTCAGTCAAGAAATTGGCTTCTTGAAAACCAGAACCACCAAATAAATCATTGATTCTATGAGACCGCAAGGGAATCAACAGGGTGGAGTAGAAAGATGGACCTGTAGAACTCCCCCTCATAGCACATAAAATAAATAAAAAAATGACTCTAAACAAATTCTAGAGCAGCAGAAGCCACAAAATGACAGAGTGAAAGAGATTTCCAGCCCAAAACAGTCTGGAAGACTGACAGGAAAGGTCTATCACACCAAGCTCAGAGCAGAGCACAGCTCAGTATGGGCGCAGCAAGGATAGGAACAGAACAGCCTTCAGGGTGCCACTGGCAGCAGCAGTTCCCAGAATGCTCAACCCACAAACACCAAAGACAGCTTCAAAGGTCAATGAGAAAGCTCTTTCACCTGAGTGAGAAGGGAATGCCATCTGGACCCACCAGCAGCAGTCACTGCAGTGGCAGGCATCCATTTTTGGAGCTCTCTGTTTAAGCACCCTGAGGGAAATGAGCAGCTGAATCTCAGCCCTGAATCTCAGTGGCTCTCCTGGATGGGGGAAGAGTGCTGGTGGTGGAGCTGGGGGTGGCTTTGGAGAGGGAAACCTGCTGGCAGATCCTAAGCAGAACAGAGAACTTATGGTTGCTCCCAGACCAGAGCACAGGCCAGGAGAGGAGTGAACTCTTCTCCTTTGATTGTGCCACCTTGGAGGAACTGAGAACTTACAGGTCCCCAGAGTATACCCTCCTCTTGACAAAGGACTCAAAAGTCAAGTAACGGACTGGGAAAATGCCCCAAAAAGGGGAAAAAATAAGACTACAGAAGGTTACTTTCTTGGTTAAAAGGTATTTCTTCCATCCTTCTGGATGAGTAAGAACAATGCATGCTATCAGAGGAAGACCTAAAAGTCAAGGCTTCTGCATCCAAAGGCTATGGAAGAGCTCAAAAAGTATTTTGAAAATCCAGGTGGAGGAAAAGTTGGGAAGAGAAATGAGAGTGATGCAAGAAAATCATGAAAAGCAAGTCAACAGCTTGCTAAAGGAGATCCAAAAAATGCTGAAGAAAATAACACCTTTAAAAATAGGTTCACTCAATTGTCAAAAGAGGTCCAAAAAGTCAATGAAGAGAAGAATGCTTTAAAAAGCAGAATTAACCAAATGGAAAAGGAGGTTCAAAAACTCACTGAAGAAAATAGTTCTCTATGAGACAGCAAGAAGCATTAGAACAGAATCAAAAGATTGAAAATACAGTACAAAAAAATAAAATATTTGATATCAAAGCAAATGTCCTAGAAAGTAGGTTGAGGACAGATAATCTAAGAATCAATGTGCTCCCTGAAAACTATTGTGGAAAAAATACTTGGAAATTATATTTCAGAAAAATCCCCTGATTACCTCCTGAAAAAAAAAAACCAACAGGAAAAATTCTGAGAATGTCATAGCCAAAATCCAGAGCTCCCACCTAAAAGAGAAAATACTATAAGCATCCAGAAAGAAGCAATTCAAGTACCAAGGAACTATAGTCAGTATCACATAAGAGCAGACACTTTCTGTCAGAAAAGAAAGGAAATCCTTGAATCTAATATTCTAAAAAACAAAAGATATAGACTTACAATCAAGAATAACTTAGACTTCAAAGCTGGCAATAATCCTACAGGAAGTAGAGAAAGAATGGAATGGAACAGAAGACTTTTCAAGCATTTCTGATAAAAAAAAAAAGAGAGAGCGAGACTATAAGGAGTAGGAACATTCAAACATGAGCACAAGAGTCCAGAAAGGAACCTAGAAAGGGAAATTTATTTGAGCAGTTGGGAGAAGTTGTATGATGAGACAGTGCAAACATTCTAATAGAGAAACAATGAACAAGTGTCTCTTCAGAGACACCTTCATTAATTTTCTAATGTCTTCAAACACAGGTCCTACAGGATGAATTGCTTCTACGGGTTCCATGAGGGGAAAGAAAAAGAAGGACAAAAGAAGGAATATATAAGTGCATAAAATAGGATGAACAGAATTTGTTATTTCTCAGAATTAGAAGTGTGAGGAAATAAATGAACAAAGAAGGGTTGTAGACGTGGGCATCGGATGAATCTCACCCTTATTCAGGGGTATGCTGGGGCCATCTTAAACTGAGTCCTGAGCCCAATTGCTAAATATTCAATGTGAGCATTTACACTTTGGAAATTGGACTTGATTTTTATTGCTTTGTCCTTTGTCTAGATTTTATAAAAGTGATGGAAAAAAATGTTAATAATGCAGACCAAACTTAAATGTCTGTCATAGGTAATTTTCTCCCCAGAGAGCCATTTGTTAAACATTTAGTAACACACACACACACACACACACACACACACACACACAAACTACTCCTCTTTGAAGTGAATCAAGTAAAATTAAACACATATACACACAGATTTTGATATAGAGATACACCAGACTCAACAGAGAAACAAGTGAGAATGGGGGAAGGTGTTAAGAAGGAGGATGATACTGGGAAACTTCTTGATTCTAAAGTTGGGGAAGGGGACAAAAAAGGGGGAAAGGAAAAAACTAGAATATAAAGAGGCACCCTTGATTGCCCCTTAGAGAACTGGGGAATGGCTTAATGAATTGTGATACAGAAATCTAATGAGATATTATGATGCCATAAGAAAAAAGAGATGATTTCAGAGAATCTTGGAGAATATGAACTGATGCAGAATAAAGTGAACAAAATCAGGAGATTAATTTATACAAGGACAGCGACATTGTAAAGAAAAACAACCTTGAGATATTCAAGAACTCAAAGCAACACAATGACCAACCTTGTCTGTAGAGCACCTAGAGTGAAGCATGTGCCCTGGACAGAAGGGTGATGGACAAAAGGTACGAAGAAGTACATTTTTAAACATGGACGCTATGTGGATTGATTTTGATTTACTACGTTTATTTGTTATGAAGTGGTTTTTTTTTCTGTTTCCCTTGGTTTTAAATGGAGGATTAATAATAACATTGACAATAAGATAAAAAGTAATAAAAATTAAAAAAGAAAACTAACAGGTAACTTAAAAAAAAATACACATAAGAGCACAGAAGAAAGTTCAGGAAGAATCACAGACAAGCAAGATGGCTTTGAAATAACATGTAGAATTCACCAGTACTTTTGTTTCCCCAAAACTGCAAGTGGCAAAAAAATGAGATTCACAGTTTCATGTGGATTCCTTTTCTGTTCTTACTGTCATTTTGCTATGGATATGCAAATGCTTCCCTTTTTGGTGTTTAAATTCAGAACAAAAATAAAAAATACTCCTTCCTTGCCTAATTTATACTGTACATTAAGAATCTTTTTCCTTTCCCTTTTTGAGGAAACCCTCAACATGAGCCATAAATCTTAAGTAATTTGTACTTGGGGTGCCAGGATAGGGCTATAGCAAACCAGAGAGCATGAGAACAAACAACTTGTTTCCTCTCTCTCGTGGGTTCCAGGTCACCAGGATTGAATCTGGTCCAAACCATATGCCTAGGTATGAAAAAGGGAGTGGTCACAGTTAGGCTGCACATAAAGTACAAAACAGAATAGAGTACAGACTTTGAGACAGGAAGACCAGAGTTCAAATCCTGCCTCAACCACTAGTTGTTTGATTCTGGACAAGCTACTTAGCCACTGTTTACCTCAATTTCTTCATATGTACAATGGAGATAATAAATATCACCTACCTCCTACAGTTATGAGAATAAAATGTAATATTTGTAAAGTACTTCACAAATGCCAAAGCTCTGTATAAATGCTAGCTATTACTATGGGACCAACATGTTTCCTTCATGTTAGACCCTCCTTATTTCTTCTACTACATTGCAATACAGTAGCTGTATTTGACATCCAAGGAATTGAGGTCAGATGCTGATTCTGCTGTTTCCCACCTGTGTAACCTTGGATCACCTGTCCAAGGTCCAAATTTCATGATCTGTAAAATGAAGTGGGTGGACTAGAATCAGGAGTTATCAAAACATATATGGTCAATGAGTCAAATACTATAAGAACAGTTTTTACAGTTTTAAATTTTTAAATACTTTTATTTAAAATATTTTACTTTATTCATTTAAAATATTTTTAAACCCATATGGACCATGCCAAAATAAGTATTAGGTCATTTTTGAACTTTGGGCCATACTTGGCTATCTAAGATCCCTGCTGTCTAAGATCCTTCTGACTCTGATATGAAACACCTGGCATTCCCTCCCCCCATCCTGTCATCCTTTAATCTGTATCATACTTATTTGCATATGTATCTTGTGCAAGAATTTACTGATAAATATTTAACACCCACTCTCTGGAGAAAAATAATGTACATGTAACACTTTTTATATCAGCATTTTCCCCATCACTTTTTAAAGTGTAAACAATCAACAAAATGATAAAGCAAGCCCTGATTGGTAGTGTTTGTCATCCAAGATATAAATGCTTGAAAATTTAACCCCTAACTCTTGAGCTAGTACGAGCTGGCTCCAGCACATCATTTACTTTTATCTTATCCTCGCTTTAGAGTAGAAACTCTTTGAAGGCAGGAACTGTATCATATCCTCACAGTATCCTGAAAACAGTAGCAACCTAATAAATGTTTATTGAAGTGTGTGACAGGTAGGGTATTGGTTGGTTTTTTCCTCTCTTAGAGAATGCAATGAAATGCACAAGATGACCTCTGAAGGCCTAGGGAAACCTTGTAACCATTGAGCACTTTATCTCAAAACGTTCCTTTTCTTTACAGTAGCTTCAAGGACAAACATCTTCAGGTTCAGAGCACAGAGGAAAGTCAGTAATTTATTTGTGTAGAAATGTTGCCCTCTAGTGGTACTTTCCTGTGATGGCAAACATTATCACAGGCACCCGGTCATGAGTCCCAGGAATTCTCTATAGACTTTTTGACCTTGAGATCTTGCCTAACTTTTCTCTGACCTCTGAAATCCATTCTCACAACATCTCAGGTGAACATCAAACTTTGCCTAGTTTTTAACTCCTTCTCAATCATGTAATTCACTTTATTGTTGTTCAATCGTTTTTCAGTCAAGTCCAACCCTCCCAGACCCCAGCTGGGGTTTTCTTGGAAAAGTTTCTGGAGTGGTTTGCCATTTATGTCTCCAGTCTATTTTACAGATGAGGAAAATGAGGCAACCAAGGTTAAGTGACTAGCCCAGGGTCACACAGCTAGTAAGTGTCTGAGGTCAATTTTGATCTCAGGAAGATGAGTCTTCCTGACTCCAGATCTGGCTCTTTATCCACTGCACCACCCTACTACCCTACTCACTTTACATCTCTGGAAACAATTTCTTGTAAATCCAGAGGAAGATTTAGTATCCATTAGTCAGTCAACAAGCATTTCCTCTGTTCCAGGCACTGTGCTAAGGGCTGAGAATTCAACCACAGGCAAAAACACAGTAACTGATTTCAAGAAACTCCCGTTCTAATGGAGGCAACGATGTACAAATAATTATATACACACAAAATACCTACAAAATAAATGGAGGAAATCTCAGAGGGAAGGGACCATAGATGGAAAGTGGGATTTGAGCTGAGTTTTGAAGAAGACCAGGGAAATTATATGGTGGAGGTGAGGAAGGAAGACATTTCAGGTGTGGGAGACGGCCAGTGAAAAGTTAGAAAAAGGAGTACTGTGTGAGCAGCAAATAGCTCAAGTGTAGGAAAACTATGAGTATGAGTAAAGTATGTAAAGACTGGGAAAGTAGAAAGGGGACAAGTATGGAAGGGTTTTAAAAAGGCAAACTGGGCATTTTATATGTGATCCTGGAGGCTAGACAGAGTCACTGGAGTTTATTGTATAGGGAAGATGGGTGATCTGGTCAAAACTGTGCTTTAGTAAAATTATTTTGGCAGCTGAGTGCAGGATTGATTGAAGTCGTGAGAGAAAAGACAAGGAAACCAGCAAAAAAAAAGCCACTTCAATAATCCAAGTGTGTATGGGGATAGCTGTGTGAGTATAGAGAAAGGAGGGTGGGTCGTATATGAGAGAAGGTAGAGAGAGCAGGGCTTGACAACAGGCTGGGTACAGGGAGTGAGTGAGGATGAAGAATTGAGTAGGATACAGAGGTTATGAGTTTGGGTAACTGGGAAAATAGGGGTTGCCTCCACAGAAATAGGAAAGTTGAGAATAGGGAGGCTTGGGGAGGAAAGCCAAGTTCTGCTTCGGACATATTGAGTTTGAGATACTTATAGGACATTCAGTTCAGGATGTCCAAAAGGCAATTGTAATGGACGATGGGAATTTGGGTCTAAGTGCATGGCTCTGGACTCATTTGCAAAGAAGTCAGGTCAAACATCTGGAAAGTGCTTACCACATACTGTGGTTGTTCATCCTTTCTTTTCTTTTTTATTTAATTTATTTTTGTTTGTTTATTTATTTTAAGTTTTCAGCATTCATTTCCACAAAATTTTGAGTTCCAAATTTTCTCCCCTCTCTCCCCTCCCCCACCCCAAAACACCTTGCATTCTGATTGCCCCTTACACCAATGTGCCCTCTCTTCTAACACTCCTCCCTTCCCTTATCCCCATCTTCTCTCTTATCCTTCAGGGCAAGATAAATTTCTATACCCCATTACCTGTATTTCTTATTTCCCAGTTGTACACAAAAACAATTCTCAACATTTGTTCCTAAAACTTTGAGTTCCAACTTCTCTTCCTTCCTCCCTCACCACTCATCCCCACTGAGAAGGCAAGCAATTCAATATAGGCTATATATGTGTAGTTTTGCAAATTACTTCCATAATAGTCATGTTGTGTAAGACTAACTACATTTCCCTCCATCCTATCCTGCCCCCAATTTCTTCTATTCTCTCTTTTGACCTTGTCCCTCACAAGAATGTTTACTTCTAATTGCTCCCTCCTCCCATTTGCCCTCCATTCCATCATCCCCCCTCACCCTGCTTATCCCCTTCTTCCCTACTTTCCTGTAGTGTAAGATAGATTTTCATACCAAATTGAGTGTGCATGTTATTCCTTCCTTGAGTCAAAGGTGATGAAAATAAGCTTCACTTTTTCCCTCTCACCTTCCCCCTTTTCCCCTCCATTGGAAAAGCTTTTTCTTGCCTCACCTATGAGAGATAATTTTCCCCATTCCATTTCTCCCTTTCTCCTCGCAATATATTCCCCTCTCACCTCTTAATTTTATTTTTTTAGATATGATCTCATTCTATTCAGCTCACCTTGTGCTCTCTGTCTCTCTTTCTCTCTCTATGTGTGTGTGTGTGTGTGTGTGTGTGTTTGTGTGTATAATCCCTCCAACTACCCAGATACTGAGAAAAGTCTGAAGAGATACAAATATTATCTTTCCATGTAGGAATGGAAACAGTTCAACTTTAGTAAGTCCCTTGTGATTTCTCTTTCCTGTTTACCTTTCATGCTTCTCGTAATTCTTGTATTTGAAAGTCAAATTTTCTTTTCAGCTCTGCTCTTTTCATCAAGAATGCTTGAAAGTCTTCTATTTCACTGAATGACCATTTTTCTCCTAAAGTATTACACTCAGTTTTTCTGGGTAGGTGATTCTTGGTTTTAATCCTAGTTCCTTTGACTTTTGGAATATCATATTCCAAGCCCTTCGATCCTTTAACGTAGAAGCTACTAGATCTTGTGTTATCTTGATTGTATTTCCACAATACTCAAATTGTTTCTTTCTAGATGCTTGCAATATTTTCTCCTTGACCTGGGAGTTCTGGAATTTGGCTACAATATTCCTAGGAGTTTCTTTTTTTGGATCTCTTTCAGGAGGTGATCTGTGAATTCTTTCAATATTTATTTTGTCCTCTGGTTCTAGAATATCAGGGCAGTTTTTCATGTTAATTTCATGAAAGGTGATGTCTGGGCTCTTTATTTGATCATGGCTTTCAAGTAGTCCCATAATTTTTAAATTGTCTCTCCTGGATCTATGTTCCAGGTCAGTTGTTTTTCCAATGAGATATTTCACATTATCTTCCATTTTTTCATTCTTTTGGTTTTGTTTTGTAATTTCTTGGCTTCTCATAAAATCATTAGCTTCTATCTGTTCCATTCTAATTTTTAAAGAGCTATTTTCTTCAGTGAGATTTTGAACCTCCTTTTCCATTTGGCTAATTATGCTTTTTAAAGCTTTCTTCTCCTCATTGGCTTTTTGGACCTCTTTTACCAATTGAGTTACCTTATTTTTAAAGGTGTTATTTTCCTCAACATTTTTTGGATCTTCTTTAGCAAGCTGTTGACTTGCTTTTCATGATTTTCTTGCATCACTCTCATTTCTCTTCCCAATTTTTCCTCCACCTCTCTTACTTGATTTTCAAAATCCTTTTTGAGCTTTTCTAGCGTCTAGGACCATTGCATATTTATTTTGGAGGTTTTGGATGCAGAAGCCTTGACTTTTATATCTTCCCTTGATGGTAAACATTGTTCTTCCTCATTCTAAAGGATGGGAGAGAATACCTGTTCACCAAGAAAGTAAACTTCTATAGTCTTATTTTTTTTTCCCTTTTTTGGGCATTTTCCCAACCAGTTACTTGACTTTTGGGGCCTTTGTCAAGAGTAGGGTATACTCTGGGGACCCGTAAGATCTCAGTTCCTCCAAGGTGGCACAATCGAGGGAGATTAATGGCCTGGCTTGTGGCCGAGATTCATATCAATTATTCAATTCCCCCAGGGACTTTAAGCTGAGGCTCCAACAATGAAAGCTGGCTGCTGCCTACCATGGCCAGTGGCCACCACCCACTGCTGCCGCTTCCTGAGACTGGGGCTAGGGAAGGACCCTGCTCCTTTGTCAGAGAGGTAAAAAAGCTCCTGAGGCCTGCCCAGGGTCCTGCTCCTTGAGGCCAAGGCTGGGCTGCGCTCAGCTCCACATCCAGTGTGACAAACCTTTCCCATTGGCCTTCTAGTTCACCCTGGGCTGGAAATCTCCTCCACTCCATTGTTCTGTGGCTTCTGCTGCTCTAGAATTTGTTGAGAGTCATTCTTTACCAGTATTTTATGGGCTGTGGGGTGTTGGGGTGTAAGCTCGGTTTTCACATGAACAGTCTCAGGTTAGGTAAAGGTGAGGGCTTCTAAACCGCAGAGCTCTCACAAGGTCCCCCAGGGAACAGCTGGGAATTGAGGAGTGAATCACGAGCTATCTTGTTTTTCCACCTCTTTTCAGTGGAAACTTGCTGGGGAGAGCATCCCACCCTTGAGATTGGTCCATGGTCTGAGCACATCTGTTGTTGATTGGGTAAGGGGCTGAGAGCACGCTGTCCATGAGCGAACCATGTAGCTGGGAGAGCTTAAATGGGGACAGGAAAGTCTGAAGGTTGGGTTCCTCTCTCCTCTGGTAGGAGGAGGGGGCTCCACGGGGGAGATCTTGTCCAGCATGCTGACATGTAGCTGGTATCCAGAATAAAGCCTACACTTTTGTTTGACTCTGGAGGTCCCTTCTCTCATTACATTTATCCAGTTGGCCACCAAAGAACTGGAGTAGGTAAGACGACTCGGCAGCCCATGGTAGTTAGGCCGGACAGTGAGGGAAGAGCTAGTGTATGTGCGTCTTCTACTCCACCATCTTGGCTCCGCCTCCCTCGTCCTTTATTTTCAAAGAGGACCAATTGTATCATGAATGACATCTTGACATGTGTGTGAATCAGATTTAAGTGAGGCAGAGCTACACAAGGTTGTTAGCATCACTTTCTCTTTCTAAGTCATCAGAGTCTAGTGGCAAGATCAAAAGTCAAGAGGACTGATGATAATTGGGATGCAATGAATGACTTGGGCCTCTTTACTGTCTGACCAAACTCTGAGTGCCCCAAAGTGCCTGCTTTAGCAGCTTTCATGGCCTTTGGAACAAATTGTTCTCATCTACCCATTGTGCCAGGGGAAGTCTTCACATTCTTGGAGTAGACACCCCCTAACTCATTGACAGATTTAAAGCCTGTTGGTTACCCTTGGCCTGGTTTGGCCAAGTAAGTGGGCAAATGGAGTAAGCCAAGGTGGCTTACTGGGATGTGGTCACTGCATGTTTTACATCTTCTTGGAGCCATAGGAGAGAGTTGGGTGACAGGTGGGCACCAAATATGGATGAGCAGCCCTGGAAAGGGCTTGGAAAGCCCTACAATAAGTACTAGTCCTCCCTCAATACCCCACCGACTCCTTACTATGCTAACAACTGGTGATACAAATACAAAAAGAAAAATAAAAGACAATTCCTACCCTCGAGGAGTTTTTGAATAGGGGAAGATACATAAAAGGAAGCTAAAGAAGGTGTGGGAAGGGGGCCATAGATATCTGCATGGAAGCATGGTGAAGGAAGAAGTCCAGAGACCCAGGAGGGAACATAAAATACAAGTTCCTGAAGGAACTGACCAATCAGGGAAAGAGGACACTCGGTGGAAGGATCTTCCAGGGTGAAAAGACTGCAGAAAAAGAACAAAATTCCTGGAATGGCTGGAGATGGCAAGCAGAATGTGATGTCAACAATTGCTTCCTCCTTGCATGAACTGACAATGCTGTATGAGATATGTGGTGGACAATCCATAGACTACAAAACACTTGAATTTGCAGGTGCTAAATGATGTCTTGTATGGAAAGGAGGGTATGGAGTACCAAAATTTCCATTCAAAGCCATCAAGTTCATCAAGGAACTCCCTTAATCAACCTTGACTGGGACTTAAAAGGAAAATTGTCTGTTGTCAGAGGAGTCCCCTGTCTTTGTTAGCCATCTATTAGGATGTGTATGTTATATATTGTTGTTATTTAGTTGTTTTCAGTCTGTCCCCATTTGGGATTTTCTTGGCAAAGATACTGAAGTGAATTGCCATTTCCTTCTCTAGCTCATTTTACTGAGACAAGCAAGGTTAAGGAACTTGTCCCCTGTCACACAGCTAGATAAGTGTCTGAGGCCAGATTTACACTCAGGAAGACGAGTCTTTCTGACTCTAAGCCTGGCACTCTATTCACTGAGTCACCTAGCTGCTCTCTATGTATTATATACTCTTATTAATTAATCAATTAATCAATCAATTGATTAATTCAGTAAACATTTATTAAGCACCTACTACTGTTAGGTACTGGATACACAAGGAAAGAAATAAAACAATCCCTTCCCTAAAGGAGTTTCTGTTCTACTTGGTCAGGGGCCACATGAATAGTCAACCAGTCAATAAGCATTAAGCACCTACTAGGTGCTAGGCATTGTAGATGTAAAGAAAGGCCTTCAAGGAACTCACCATTGAATGGGAGTGACAACATACAAACAAATATGTATAAACAAGCTACGCAGGAGATAAGTAGGAACATAGAACTGTAAATAGGAAATGTATTAAAGTCACTTGCAGAGGGATGGGCACTAGCACCTGGGTCTAGCTGGTGGGGAGGATGATTGAGGCTCAATCTAGGTTTCCTGAAGGTGGTACTTGATCTGAGCTTTGAAGGAAACTAGGAATTCTCCCATGTGCCTGAGAAGGAAGTGGAAGGAGGCATGGGAAACATGATGTTCAAAATCACTGAGATAGGAAATGGGAAGTCACTCATGGGGAATAGCAATTTGGGACCAATTTACTTGGAAAGTAGGGTGCTTGAAAGACAGAAATGTCCAGCAAAGCTGGGATGGTACACTAGAGTCAGGTTGTAAAGGGCTTCAGAAACCAAGCAGGGGATTGGTGTCTTTGCCTAAAAGTAAGAGGAATTCCACTAATGCACAGACAAGATCTTTTCTATCAGACTTCCTATCTCCCCTCTTATCTTCAAGTTTTCAAAATGTTTAGGTTTTACTAAATTGAATTGGGGAGTTTAGGGACAGATTTTACTGGACTGGGCTAGGAAAAGCAGAGTTAAGCTGAAAACTAGTTGGACTGGTTATGGTCATCAATGTACAGAATCCTGATGAGAAAATTCCTTCTCCCAAGGTCAGGTCAGCACTTTCTAGGCAACTCATACTCTCAGAGAGTTGTTTAGAACAGCAAGAAGTGAAATGACTCACCCATAGTAGCTGCATAGTCACAGAGACTGGTCTGGTAACCTGGCCTTCCTGACTTCAAGGCTAGATTGTAGTCCATTGTACTATGCTGCCTCTTTATGTTGGTTATGGAACTGGAATAAACCACCAAGCCCCAAGAGATTTCTGAAGATAAGATGATCTCTGGAAACCCCTCCCAGTATCTAAGATAAATTGCCAAATGGTTTACTTCCATCAAGAGAAAACAGTATGGATTTTCCAGTGATAACAAAGCATTAAAATTCTCTACCATCTTTCTTTTGAGACTTAAAGCAGCTGGAAGGGATCAAAAAGGCTTTCCAAAGAAGGTTGCTTTTGAGCTAAGTTCCAAAGGAAAAGAGGGAGTCAACAATGAAGAAGGGAGGAGGGAATGGAACATGGAGTCCATGGACTCAGACTTGACACAGCAGGACAAACTCCTTTCCTCTTTAAGTCCCAGTTTCTTTATCAAATTATAAAATTGAATTACTAGGTGATGTCTAAAGTTCCTTACAGTTCTATGCACCATAAGTCTATGTTCCTATGTTCCTCTCACATCTCTTATCTTCTGTGGCCTTACACAGTCCGGGGTAAGTAGAGAGGGCTATGAGCTTAATATGGAGACCCGAGATCAGGGAAATGAGCTGCCCAAAGTACAACAAAGGCAGAACCAAGACTTGAATCCATGGTAGAAAGTTCCTAAGTAGGCAATCCCAGCAAAAGCACATTGGCAATGTGGAAATTTATTTGATTATGCATATTTGTTACAAAGGCTTTGTTTTTCTTCCCCATCCCAATATGACACAAAGGAGGATAAGGAGGGGTAGGGATAGGGTAGAAAAAGAAAAGAAAAAAGGAAAGAGAGATGACTCTGGAGGAGAAGTGAGGCTGGTGACCTGCACAGCCCTCCCTCACTCAAAACAAAGTCAAGTACAAGTCATGACATCATTTCTCTGATGGCATGTTCTTCTTCGGCAACGAAGGATGAACACAATCCTGCTGAGGAGACTCTGCAGGAATACCTAAAGTCCAAGGAAGATACAGCTGATGCAATACTGCAGGCAGATCAGTCACTCTCAGCAAAGGAAAAGGATGCTGAAGTGGAGCATGTGAGAGCTCAAGCTGCAGAGCCCGCTGCAGAGCTGTTGGAGGAAATGCAAAAGAAGACCCAGGAGATGATGGAGCAGAATGAAAGAAGCTACCAGGAGCATATAAAGCAAGTGACTGAAAAGATGGAAACAGAAATGAAACAGTTAATAGCAGAGCAAGGGAGGGTCATGGCTCTGAAACTCCAAGAACAGGAACAATTACTAAAGGAGGATTCCAAAATGAATTGCAGTAGCTTCAAAAGCAAATCAGTGCTCTGGAGAACAAACTGAGTGAATCCCAAAAAAGGAGATGTGTCTGTATCATATACTGAAGACTGAGGCCTTCTCCTTCTTGTTCACCCCCCGACATAATTTGATGGGGAGAATTCAGGATTCCTGTGATTTATGGAACACTTGTAGTATGTTATTGAAATGCAAGACTTACAAACTGAAGGGTATGATTTCCTTAGTTTTTTGTTCAGTTGTAGCTAGTACTACATTTGAAAAACCTAGTGATTTTCCCTAAAGACCTAAAGATGATTTTAAAATATGTAAAAACTATGTGACTGTCTCTTTGCATTGATTCTTATTTAAACTGTCAAATTTTCTCTTTTTCTTCTTGAGTAAAGTAGGGCTCTTGGTATTTATATGAATATCCCATGTAGAGCTATATTCAGAAATAAAACAAGTTCTTATGAATTAAAAAAAAGAAAAAAGGAAAGAAAGAAGGAAAGGAAAAGGAAAAAGAAAAGAAAGAATAAACAAGTCAGTGAGACTTGTTTTTTTTTAGTGCATAGAAGAGAAGGAAGGCTAGAAAGAAGTACAGACAAGAAGGACAACTTTAAAAAGATACAAATTGAACTCATTTTAAAAGAAAAGCAAGCAATACATAGTAGAGATCTGCTGTTTTATTGACAGTCTTCTTCCCCTTCTACTCTGTATATTTAAAATGTCTGTTTTATTTGAGTTCAGGACAAGGAAAAGAATTTTTTTTTAAATTTATTTTTTAAAAAAATCCAGACATTGTACAATTAATTAGAAAAGTCTAAGGAATGAAAATTCCCTAAGAGAGTGAAACCAAATGTTTCATTGAAACCCCTATCCTGGCTGCCAGCAACATGGGATATTGCAAGGATCTTGAGTCTGGGATCTAGAATCTAGATCCCTCTAGAATGGGCTCAGTTCCTGGCTTAATGACTGACCTTGATGAAAGCACTCACCTGTTTAGGGTTCTTTTTCCTGGTGTATCTTATGAGAAAGAATCCTACTTCTCTTTATTCAGACTAAACTCTGGTAACTTAATGACCAGCAGGGGGAGCTTAGGTCCAAGGCATCTTTGCCCACTGCGCAGAACGATGCCGGGAGGGGAGATGAGTGAGGATGGTGCCTCACTCACTTCCTAGGAATGGTAACCATTACCCAGTGGCCTACAACAGCTGGTTCTGCTTAGTTAAAAGCAGTTCCTATTTTCCACACAGTCTTTATTCCCTTGGCTTGCCTGTCGGCTTGCGTGCATGTGTGAGAAACTCTGTGTTCTAAGTATGTGTGTGAGTGATTCAAATATGTGTCTGGCTACAAGGAAGTCAGTGAGCATACTTGTATGTGAGTAACCACAGACATGTGCCTGTGTGCCACGGATCTTGGGATTGTAGAAGTTAAACCTGGAAGGGACTCTCAAAATTGCCTAAAAATGTGTACCCAGACGTGTTTGTGTCTGCACATGAGTCCCAGTGTGCAAAGAAGTGTGTGCATGGCTATTCATGTATGGTTGGGAACAAAAGTATGCTTGTGTGTGTACATGCATGAATGGATCAGTGTGTGCCAATGGATAAAGGAAGAAGGGATCTCAAATCCTGCCTCAGACATATTATCTGTGGGGCCTTGGGCAAATCATTTGATCTTTCCTGGCCTCGGTTTCCTCATCTATAAAATGGGAATAGTATCCTTACCTCATAGGGCTGTTGTGGAGATCAAAGGAGATACTGTAAGTAAAATACTCTGCAAACCTTAAAGCTTATTTGAATGCTTGTTGGTTGATAAATTGATCTTACAGATAAAGAAACTGAGACCGAGAAACATTTAAATACTGTGTTCAAGGTCCGATGGGTATTAAGAAACAGAGCTGGAATTCAAGGTCAAGTCCTTGTTTCCATCCCCAGCATGCTCCACCACACTAGATTTATACGAAGAAATATGTGTATACGAGTTTCCACATGCATGCCTGTGGAATTATGTGGAAAGAGGATGGATGTGCTTCCCCACAACAGCAACTTAGGACTGATAACAGGGGTCAAGGGAAATGACCTGAGGCTGTGAGTGACTGTTCTGCTTGTTTAAGGGAGTGCTGGGACAGAGGAAGCTCTGAAAGAGGGGCTGATTCACCTCCCTTAACCCCCCACCCCATGACTCACAGCACAGAGTTGGCCATGCAAGATTGATACAAGAAAGACGGTAGGGGGACGAGGTCAACACAGTCAACCTGGTACTTCTTAGCTTTTTGTCAGTCCCTTCCTCACAGCCATCTTTCCAATGGTTTGTCAGGGCTCTTACTAGGGAGCACTTACTTGTTTCCCTAGTGCTTGGGGGGGACTCATTTGCTTCTCTTGGACAGAGGAATTTGTTGAGCAGGGAAGTTTGCAAACTTCTGGTAGTCTGTCACGTTGAATGGTCTGGCTAAATGAGGCCATAAGTTGCTTGTTGGTCTCACCTATGCATGTGCCCCTGCATGAAACAGACATACTAAACCATGGTAGGGAAGGGGGAACCTTATGGAAGGAGACAGGTTTGTACTTCCACTTTTAGGGGGGCAAGAAGAAACCTTGCCCTTGCTTTTTGGATGCTCCCTGTCTGATTGTTCAGTCATTTCCATTGTGTTCAACTCTTCATGACCCCATTTGGGGTTTTCTTGGCAAAAATATTAGAGTGGCTTGCCATTTCTTTCTCCAATTCCTTTTAAAGATGAGGAAACTGAGGCAGCTAGGGTGAAGTGACTTGCCAGGATCAACTGATAAGTGTCTGAGGTTGAATTTGAACTCAGGAACATGAATCTTCCTGATTCCAAGTCTAACACTCTATGCACTATGGAGCTACCTAGAGTCCTCTCCTCCTCATCCCTCCTCTAACAGAGAATCTTCTCTTTTCTTCAGCTCTCATATGACAGGGCTTGGGGTATAATGGGTCCCCCAAAGGGGTGAGAAAATTGAGGATCAGGTTTACCCATTTATTTACCAGGGAGCACAAATCAATATAGTGTATGTAGCAGGTCTGAGTGGTATAAAAGAAAATATTTAGAACTACAAAGGAAATCAATTATATTAAAACTAAAATATCATTCCCTTCCCCCCCCCCCACTAAGTTAATTTGCTATTCAGTAGTGACTCTTTATGACCCCATTTGGGGTTTTCATGGCAAAGATACTGGCATGGTTCGCCATTTCCTTCTCTAGCTCATTTTACAGATGAGGAAACTGAGGCTAACAGGATGCAGTGACTTGCCCAGGGTCACAAAGCTGGTAAGTGTCTGAGGCTGGATGTGAACTCAGGAAGATGAGTCCTTCTGACTCCAGGCCCGGGTTCTGAGTCACTTAGCTGCCCTGAGTTCATATACCCTCTCCCCCAAATTTATTTGGTTAAGAAACTTTGACCTAGGTAATCTCTAAGTCCCATGATCTCCCCTCCCATTTAGGAGCACCCGGCACCCTCCTCCTCCAAAGTCCAAGTGTTTGCATTTGAAAAGGGGGCTCTTTAAGGCCAGGCCAGAGCTGAGCCAGGAAGTCCTCCTCCCCTGACTTTCTGCCTTTGGGCATGGGAGGGAAGAAAATTCTCTGGGAGTGGGGTCTGCCTCATCCTACAGTGGCTACTGAGTAGTGGATAAAGCAAGTGACTCAATGAAGACTTGGCAGGCCAGCTCAGGGTGGCTTGCCAGCCTTCGTAGTAGAAAGTTAAGTTCACAAGCACAGGCTGTGGAGGAGGGGCTGCTGGGTCCTCCGCTTGGGAGAGAGGATCATAGATTTCTAGTTACAAGGGACTTCCCAAGGCTATTTTGTTCAACTCCTTCATTTTCCAGCTGAGGAAATTGAGGCCCAGAGAGTTAAAGAGACTTGTATAAGATCACACAGTTAATAAATGTTAGAGCTAGGATTCACACACAGGTTCTTTCCACTGGACCACTCACATTACCGCTTCCTCTGTCAACTCCCCCCATTCTCCATTCTCTTCCTTCCTGGATAAATAACTAGATTATGAATTATTAACCTGGGGTCCATGGACCCATAGATTTCAGGGGTTTGTGAACTAGAATGGGAAAAAAATTACATCTTAATTTCAACATAATTGGTTTCTTTTGTAATTCTCTGTGTTGTATTTTATACATTTAAAAACATTATTCTAGAAGGGATCCGGAGCCTTTCTGGGCCAGTCAATAATCATTTATTAATTACCTGCTATGTGCCTGGCATGATGCTAATCAATGGTGATGCAAAGAAAAACTAAACTCACAGCCTGTCTGATGGCAAAGACAACATGGGAACAACCATGTACAAAGGAGGTATATACAGGGTAAACTGGAGATAGTCACCCACTGACAAAAAAGGCTCATGACACCCACAAAACAAGACCTGCCAGCTGCTGATGGAGTAAAACACCAACTCAGACACTCCTAAGGAGAGGCTACACAGCAGTGGTAAGGGCGAGCGATTCCCCTTATCCCTGCCCTGGCTTGGGGTGCACAGGTAACAAAATTAATGATGCCTACAGTAGAGAAAGGCTGAAGTTTTGGTGAGGGGTATCACTGAGTCATCACCTGTGTTGAATGTGGCCTGGAAGAGGTCAGGGTTTCCTCTCAGCATAGCCAGAGCTCCCCACTTCCCATGGGACTGGGGTGATCAGGGCAGCTTTTACCCTAAGGAAAGCGGCATTGCAGACTCTGCCTCTTCCACCTGGTGGGAAATCTCCAGGCCCAGAGATGACACAGAGGTCAGGTGCAATGTAGCATGCTGCACCTCGCCCCCAGGGGCCCGGGCTCCTCGCCAGGATCTGACTCACCAGCACAAAGACCAGCCCAGTCCAGTTACTCTTGAAAGTAGGGGTGGTTGTCTTCCCCCTCAACCCAGGAACAGGTTATTAAGTGCTTGGGAAAATGTTTCTCTCTCTCTCTCTTTTTCTCTGTCCCTCGGTCTCTGTCTCTGTCTATCTCTGTTTCTCTCTCAGTCTCTATCTGTCCCTCTTTGTCTCTCTCTCTCTCTGTCCCTCTGTCTCTCTCTCTTTCTCTGTCTGTCTCTCTTTGTCTCTCTCTCTGCCTCTTTCTCTCTTTCCCCCTCCCTCTTCACTGTCTCTCTGTTTCTTTCTCTGTGTCTTTCTCTGTGTCTCTCTGTATCTCTTTCTCTTTATTTCTCTCTGTATGTTTTTCTGTGTCTCTCTGTCCCACCCCTCTTTCTCTCCCTCCCTCCATCCCTCCACACTCTCTCTCTTCCTCAGTTTCTTTCTGTGTCTGACTGTCTCTCTGTATGTCTCTATTTCTCTCCGCATGTTTCTCTGTGTATCTCTGCCTCTCTCTTTATCTTTCTGTGTGTCTGTCTTTCTCTCCCTCCCTCCTTTCCACCCCACTGTCTCTTAGTTTCTTTCTCTCTGTGTCTTTCTCTAGATATCTCTATCTTTTTATTTCTCTCTGTATGTCTGTCACTCTGTGTCTGCCTTTCTCTTCCTCATACCTTCCCTCCCCACCATCTCTCTCTTTCTTTCTTTCTTGGTGTCTGACTCTGTCTCTTCATCTCTCTGTTTCTCTCTAAGTCTCTATCTCTCTCAAATCAAAGAATTACTCAGGGAATCATCAATGAGCTGGAGGGCTGTCTCTAATGCTCACTGGCTTCTGAGAAGAACTCATCGAGAGAGGATGAATCCTTTGGTTATTGTTAGCTCTGCTGTTTTAAAGGTCGTCCCTTTGTGGTTGCCAAAGGAGGTCAACCTCCCCCTCCTTTCATCACTACCTCTATATTTAACATCCGCCTTGAGTAAGCCCTGGGATTTGGGGCAGGAAGAGATCTTATAACACATGTGATCTCTTGGTTTAAAGAAGAGGAAGCTGAGGGTCTGAGAGGACCTGCTTCTTTGGGGGGAGGGGAGTGGGTGCCATCCCTAGGCAGGTTCCATAGGATGAACTCCAACCCAATACTACATACAGACACAAAGAGGCCACCCTTTCATTTTACAGATGAAAACTGAGGCCTAGAGGGGCTGTAACTTGATCAAAATCACACAACTAGTTAATAAGGAGCATTCTGACCAAGGATCTGGGGAGAGGGGTGCCACATGTGATTATATTGGCATAGGAATTCACCTACAGGAGTAAACAACTCCCATTAATACAGCTAAATACCATCTCTGCAGCCATTGAAGAAGCATGGAGGTAGTTCCATGGGGCCTGGAGTCATGAAGACTCATCTTTCTGAGTTAGAATCTGGCCTCAGACACTTCCTAGCTAAGTGACCCTGGGCAAGTCACTTAACCCCATTTGCCTCAGTTTCCTCATCTGCCAACTGAACTGGAGAAGGAAATGGCAAACCACTCTAGGATCTTTGCCAAGAAACCCCCAAATGGGGTCATGAAGAGTCATACGTGACTGAAAGATGACTGAAGAACAAGAGATCATTGAAATATTAAATGACTTACCCAGAGTAACCAGACCTGTCTATGGCAGAGGTAGGACTCGACCCAGGCTTGCTGACTCTTGAGACCATACTACACCTATAGTAGTGGTTCTGAAAATTTGGCACGGGGACCCCTGGAGGTCACCAGTACCCTTTGGGAGCCAGGAGGCCAAAACCACTTTCAAAATAATCGTAAGATGTTTTGATTTGTCATTATGTTTGTCCTTCACTGCAGTCAGAGGAATGATGATATGACTTGCACTTGACTTTGTTTGGAGTGAGGGAGGGCTGTGCGGGTCACCAGCCTCCATTCTCCCCAGATGGCTCCTTTGTCATATAGTCAATATCAATAGACATAATCCGTATAAATAAAAATCCTTGGGGGGAAGTGGTCCTCAATAGTTTTTAAGAGTGTAAAGAGTGCTTCTGTGCACTCTGCTGTGACACCACTATACCATACTGAAACAAAGATTAGGCTCAACTCCGTCTGCTTGTCAACTCAACACTAAAAGTTGGCATCTTACCATGAATAGGAGGAGAAGGAAGAGGAATGAAGGGGAGGAGAGAGCAGCTCCTCCCTGACAGTTACTAAATACAGGGCTCTGTGGTCATTCCTCTGGGCTGGTTTCCATCCAAGCTATTTTGTACATCTATATGTATCCACGTGGAAAGTGAGATTTGTTTCCGTGTTGTTCCTGGCCTCCTCCTCCCCACTTCTGCCCTATTTCACCGAGTCTCCTGGGAAGGCCTGATTGCTGGACAAAGGAGTCAGGAGATCTGGGCTCTGCGGTTCTGCCCCTATGGAGTTGTGTAATTTTGGGCAAGGCCTTTCATCTTTCTGAGCCTCAGTTTTCCACTGTACATAAGGCGTTTGTAGCGCTTTGGTTGTGAAAATGATTGACACAATCACCCCAACAAAAAGGACAAGAGAAGCCAGAATGGTGCAACTCAGTGCCTGCTCCCTCCCTGAGCCACTTCCAGTTGATTCAGCCAGCACCAGCCCAAACGGTCCTCCTGACTTTGGGGATTTCCCTGCTCCCTAGCCCTGCTCAGCCCAGCTGCTTCAGCTGGGAATTCCAGGCTTGCCCTCTCCTCCAGAGAGGATGGGGTTGGTGCATGGGCAATAAGGCAGTGGATGCTGTTGACAGTGAGGTAGTCCTCTATGCCCACCAACTGACCTTGACTTTTCCAGAGCAGGACTAAGTTGTACCAAACCTTCTATACTTTCTTGTCTTGTGATAGAAAACATACTATATTCCTGGGAGGCAACTTACTAAACTTTTCCTATGAAACAACTACAGTCTTAGTGTTTAAACTAGTCAGAGAAAAAGAACAGGAAAAAAACCAACAACCATATATTGTAATATCACTAATAGATGCACAAAAATTCTAAATAAAATAGTAGCAAAAAAACTATAGAAATAAATCATTAAAAATTTTTTTCATCATGACCAATTTGGATTTATCCCAAGGATACAGGGGCAGTTAAGAAAACTCTAAAAACAATAAACTATGTTAATAACAAAGCATATTAATAACAAAAAATAATAGAGATCACATCACTAATAATAATTAGCACTTAGATATCACTTTAAAGTTTATAAAGCACTCTACTGATATTATCTCATGTTATAAAATTATATATTTATAT
>CM053770.1:603163828-603193669 GCA_028658325.1 Potorous gilbertii | reverse complement strand
AATATATACTTTTGTTTTATGAAATTATTTTGTAAATATGTAATTTTCTGTTCTACAAAATTTTATGAATATATAATTTTAAGTTTTATAAATATTTTCTATTTGATAAAATCTTTTTATGAAGCATTTTATAAAAGTTATAAAGACCCCAAATTCAGAGAGCCAATGAGGAAACATACAAGCTCTCTCCAGAGAAGTGATATATTCAAGATGCAGAATCTCCTCCCCTACACTTACATCCCAGGCATCATAGGGGATTTCCCCGATTTCCAGACTCGCCGCCCAAAGAAGCTCTACGCTAAGAAATCCACCCAGTGACCTGGTTTCATAAGCCTTTGTCAATTTTTGGACATGATCAATCTGGTCATTTCTCTTCATTATGCATTATTTGCTTCCTTTGCAGTTGGTGCTAGGGGGAGATGGGAGAGAGAGAAAGCAAATGCTTTTTTAACTGAAAAAATACATAAATAAAAGTAGATTTAAAAATAGACACGGTAAGGCAGAACCTTTTTTCCGTGTTAAGCCCAAAAGTTCATGCGCAGACACGTTGACATTGCATAGACCTTTCATAATAGCTGATATTTGTCTATCTCTTTGCAAACATTTAACATTAGCTCCTTTGGCACGGCAAGCTTGTTGTCGTTATCGTCACCATTTTTCAGAAAAGGAAGCTGAAGTTTAGAGATGTTAATTTACTCCAGGTCAGGCTGCTGGTAAGCGTAAGAGGCAGAATCGGAATCTGAGGCTTTCCTGACTCCAAATCCAGTGATTTTGCTGTTCCACCCCACCGAGACTGTAACTCAAACCTGGCCCTGTTCAGCGGTATATGATACTAACCTGGATTTGACAGCATGGGTGGATGTACCAGGAAGTCAGTGAAGGCTGGGGTAGAGGAGTGAAGGACAAGGGTAAAAAAAACAAAAAACAGTGGAGTTCTGGGAGGTGTAATGGGAGACAGAATGGTGAGAGGCCAAATCATGGGGGAGGGGGCTTCACTGCCCGAGCATTTCCTCAGAGTAAACTTGGGCATTTGCCTACTGGCCTTCCAGGCTCAGGAGAAACTACTTCATCTCCATCTTGCCTCCAGTCCTGTTATCCCTTCCCACACACATTCAAACTAGGATTGTCACAGGGCATTTCCCCAGTTTCCACAATCACCACCCCAAGAAGCCCTGGCCTGAGAAATCTACCCAGTGGCCTGGTTTCATGAGCTTTTGTCCAGAAGTCTGGCAAGATTTATTTACTGGAAGATTTCAGCCCGTTCAACCAGTTTCTATCTAGTATGGATCTTGAAACAAGAGCTATGCCTTTCTACCTCCAAGTATAGAAAGAAGCAGCAGAGAGTATTACGTGGAAGTCAGAATTCAATTTGACCAACACAATCCAATATAGGAAGCCCCTATGATACTGTACTCAAGGTTGTGGATGTATTTTTTCTTTTTTTTTTTTTTTTTTACAAAACCTGTGTAAGTTGCTCCCAGGGTTTCCTCTATCAATGTAGGTCAACACCCACTCCATAACTCTGAACTGTTGGAGAGCTGCGTGCTACATGGTCAAGCTAAAGTAACTTACCCAGCATCACACAAGGATCAGAAGCATTATTTGAACCCAGATCTTTTCAACTTTGAGGTTAGTTTTCAGGAGTGTAAAGTTGATAAAACAATAAAGTCCCTGACCTCAAGGAGCTTTTAATGAAATAGGGGAAATAAACCATGAGTACAAAAACAGCTAGGTGGTTCAGTGGTTAGAGCACCGGGTCTGGAGGCAGACTCACCTTTCTGAATTCAAATCTGACCTCAGACACTAGCTGTATGACCCTGGATGAAGTCATTTAACCCTGTTTGCCTCAATTTCCTCCTCTGTAAAATGAGTTTGAGAAGGAAATGGCAAATCTCTCCAGTACCTTTGTCAAGAAAACCCCAAATGGGGTCATCAAGAGACACACAACTCAAGAAAAAGAAGTTACTTTATTTGCATAATTCCATATTTCTTTCCAGAATGGTTCTACTAATTCACAGTTCCACCAACAATGCACCAGTGTGCCTTCTTTCCTATAACCACTCCAACATTGACTATTTCCTTTTTTTTTTTTTGCCATATTTACTAACTGTCTGGAGCATAAGGTAAAAATTCGGGGTTGTTTTTAATCTTCCATTATCTTTGTAACGGATATCTCAGATGACAGTATTGGCTCACAGATGGTCCTATGACCACACTAGATGCTATCTCAAAATCCACCTGGTTGGTGACCTTTCTTTGAACTTGGCATTAAAGGCTCCTGGCTTCCCTGACCTTTTTCAGGACCCAGCTAAAATCTTACCTTCTGCAAGAAGCCTTCCCATCTCTCTTAGTGCTTAATACCTTCCTTGTGAGATTGCTTTCAATTTATCCTGTATGTGTCTCATACTATATACGTTGTTCTTTACATGTTTTTTACCATGTTCCCATCCATTAGAATGGGAGCTCTCTGAGGGTAGAGACTAGATTTTTGCCTTTCTTTATACTCTCAGGGCTGAGTATTTCTGCCTGGCACACAGTAAGCACTTGATAAATGCTTGTTGATGATTTCTGGAAAAAAGAATGGGGAGCTCATCTATCTTATACTGTGCAGGCAAGTTTGTGCTGTGTCTGATTTCTGTACACACTGCAAAACCCTGGTCTCATTCCTCTGGGACTGATTGAATGACACTGGTACTTAGATCTCATGGGATACTCCCTACCAGCCCCACCCTGGGCTTGGGGCAGACCCCAAACTGCAGCCAAAGGCTCCACTGTTCCCTTATATTGTTTATCTTCTGATGTGGTTTTACTCACACAAACCCCCCCACTCCCCATTACCATGTATGTCCTGTATCTGATTATAAACAAAGAAAATCTGGCAGACTCCCAGTCATTGTCTGGTATGATTAATGATGGTGTGGGTAGACATTCAGCAAGAGATGTTGATCCCTTTAGAGGAGTGACCGGGAGATGCACCCCGCTCCCACACAGGCTTAGTCACTTAGGAAGGAGGAATGGATGCTGATCCCCTGTGGAGGCCCCACAGACAAGGGTGGCAAACCCCCAGGCAAGTGTAAGTTTCTAGTAAATAAGAGAAACTACAAGGAGAGAGTCATAATTTTCTGTAACAACATCTAGACCTAGTTATCATTAAGTCCTTGAGGCAAAAGTGAGCTGAATTCTATTAAGACCAGCCTCCTATGGGGTGTTCATCCACCATAGAACTGGAGCCTGTCCTAGTACTGATAGGTAGGGCACTGTGCTACACATGGGCAATCCACCCCTTAGTGACCTTACAATTTTTAAGTTAATGTTAAGTTAATGCTAACTAAATAACGTATAAACTCTTTATCCTGACATTTGAGACCCTTCATAGTCTTTCAACCTTATTTTTCTGTCTTACTATATCCTTTCCCACAGTCTATGTTCAAGTCGCCCTTGTACATTCATTATGTATGTATGTATATATAATGTAGACCTAGATGGGATACATTCACGGTATCCTGTTTTCCTCCTTCCTTCCCTCCTGCCTGTGTTTTGCTCTTGTGATGTCCATGCACTAAATGGATTCCTCATCTCGGCTCATTGTTGTCATGGATTCATAGATTTAGAACATAAGGTCTAAACCTCAAGGTCATCTAGTTTAACCTCTTCATCCTACAAAAGAAGAAAATAAGGTCCGGAGAGGTTAAACCATTTGCCCAAAGTCACTGGGATTTGAACACAGTTCCCCTACCTCTTCCCATTTTATCATGTTGTCTCTTCAGTTTTCTTTGGAGCTGAGCAATCCCTGAGTATGGATGTGCAGGCTTTGCTCCATCCTAGGTACCCATCCTCCCCACCTGCCCAGATGCGGGACCCAAATCCACTCCCTCTATTTAGCCCCTATCTCCTCTCCTCTTCTCTCCAGCAGTTCTTCTCTACTCCTCTCTTCCTTTAGCAGAATGGATCCTCCCTGCTGGCAGAAGCTGTTTTGTTTGGTTTTCCTATCCTTGGCATCTAGCACAGTTCCTGGCACATAGCTGGTGCTGCTGTTGTTTAATCATTCAGTCATGTTGGGCTCTTTCTGGACCATAGCATGCCTTCACAAAGATCCTGCCCTGGTCTGCCATTCCCTTCTCCTTCATAGGTATTTGATAACCCAGGGCACCTCCTCCATGAAATTTTCTCTAATTCCTCCCAGGTCAGAGGTGGGGGAGGGGTAGGGGGGGGTGTTTACTTTTTTTTAAACATTTACTTAGCAAGGTGCCTAGCACATAATAGGCGCTTAATAAGTGCTGGTACAGAGTAGATGCTTCATAAATGTTTGGTCTAATACATAATAGGCACTTAATAGATGCTTGTGGACTTGACTTCATAACCTAGCCCAGGTTATCTTGGTAGTCTTATCATAGGTTACTTAACTCTTCTGGTTCATTTGACTCCCTTGCAGTTTTCCACACATACACAACCCTCCATCTTCTGTTCCTTTACTTTGCATTGCTGTTCTTTAGGCCTAGAATGTACTTTCTTCTTAGCTTCCCCTATTTTGTTCTTGTTCAGCCATTTCAGTCATATCCAACTCTTCATGACCCCATTTGGGGTTTTCTTGGCAAGTATACCAGAGTGGTTGGCCATTGCCTTCTCCTGATCACTTTACAGATGAGAAAACCAAGGCAAGCAGGGTGAAGTGATTTGCCCAGGATCACCCAGCTAGTAAGCATCTGAGGTCAGATTTGAACTCAGAAAAGTCTTCCTGACTCCAGGCCCAGCACTGTGCCACCTGGCTACCCCAAGATCTCTGTAGATCTGTCATACTGCCACATTATAGGTGTTTAACAAATGCTTGTTGATTTATTAATAGATGACTGATACACATGTGGTTGTTGATGGCACACAAGCAAGGTCAATGTCAAGAGATCCAGAAAGGGTCACTATAGGTTGGGCAGAAATTTCTGTACAAAATACAACACATGATAAGAGGATATGGATGTGTTATTAATAACAATTTAATATTTTTTACACTACTATCTTACTTTATGATGGGGTGGTTGGCTCTAATTTCTTGAAGGCTCTGGAAGATCCTCACAAATTGAAAAAAGTTTCAAAGAGGACCTTGGTAATCGAAGTATATACCCTTTAAGAATCAAATGAGAATCTCTTACCCCAAAAGTTGGTCATTAGATGATAAGTTTTTGGCTACAATAACTCATGAGACACAAAAAGGCTCAGAGGGGCTACAATTTGGTGAAGGAAGCATCTGCATCAAAGAAATCAGGAATTCTTAGAAATATTGAAGGATGATCCTGATAATTTATCTGGGGCTCTGGAATCACCATGGCTCCTCTTGGCTTTGTGAAGTCCTTTGGCAAAACATCTGTTGGGAGTGAAGTAAGAAATGGTGGCATGGAGAACGATAATGATGATGATAGACAACTTTGTGTCAGTCCGTTTCCATCTGAACTCCATCCAAGAGATGAGGATGACGTGATAACAACAGTTAAGATTTGTATGTTATTTTAAGTTCTGCAAAGAATGTTTTCTGTCTATCCATGTATCTATCTATCTGTGTATCTATCTATCTATCCCTCTACCTATCTACCTATCTATCTATTGATCAATCTTATCTCATTTGATCTGAAAGGTAGATGTTATTAAACTAGGTGATGTAGTAGATTAATGTTGGACTCGAAGTCAGGAAGACGAGTTCTAAACTTGCTTCAGACCTTAGCTGTGTGACCTTGGCATGTCACTTAACCCCTTTAAGCCTCAGGCTCTTCAGCGATAAAATAAGGATGCCCTCATTCACAGGGCTGTTGTGAAGATCAAGTGAAATAATGTATGTAAAGCCCTTTACAAACCTTTTTTTAAAGAAAACTATTAAAAAAATTTTGCTACAGGTAAAGATATTTTTAAACATTGATTTTTTTTTTGATTTGAGTTGCAAATTTTGTCCCTCTCTCCCTCTAGCCTTTTTCACAAACCTTGAAGGGTTATTGAAATGATAGCTGTTATTAATTATTGCTATAGACTGGCAGTATTTGAGTGTCCCTGAAGAGAAAAGAGGTAATGACGAAACAAGAAAACATGTGTATGATAAAGCCCAGTTGCATAAATCAGCCCTATCTCCTCTTCCCCAGCTAAGAAGCCTTGAGCATTAGACAGGCTCTGTAAATAGCATCTGAGTGTCCTCCAGTGAGGTATTTGATTCTGTGACGTCTGACTCCCCAAATAAAGTTTGAGAGTTTTACTATAAGCATTTAGCCAGGATGGCAGAGGAAGTGCTAAACCATGCCTCCCCAGTCAAGGGGACTCCAGACTCAAGATCAAGGAAGAAAAAAGGGTCCGTTGTCAAGGCTGTGCAGAAGGGCTGGCACATGTGACCCCTGGGAAAACTGGTATCACAGAGACGCTCACTGGCCTCAGAACTAAGGATCCTTCCATATGCATAACAATATGGTACTTTTCTTCCATGAAAATCAGCAGATGCCCAAATGTTCTGGGGACAACAGAGCAGGCTTAAAGATCAGACAGCGGCCCCAGGGAAGTCAGGCAGCAGATCTCAGTGATACCCTTAGGCTGCCTTTCCTATCTTGACTGTTAGGTTGCCGTGGGGCTTAGTTAAAAGGAAGAGAAGGGTTATTAAACCCTTATAATGTACTGGACACTGTGCTAAGTTCTCATTTGATTCTCCCAGCAACCCTTGGAGGTAGGTGCTATTATGATCCCCATATTACAGATGAGGAAACTGAGGCAGACAGAGGTTAAGTGACTTGCCCAGGGTCACACAGCTAGTGTCTGAAGCTGGATTTGAGTTCGGGTCTTCCCAACTCCAGCTCTCTCTCCACTGTGCCTCCTAGCTGCCTAGAGGCTGAAGATATGACATCAAGAGTGCTTATGCTGTGAGGTAGATGGAGAGGAGAAGCACCAGATTTTGGGGTGAGGGCTTGCTAGGAAAGGGAGAAGGGGTGATAAGTGCAGTCAGAACCAACACAAATATACTGAGCAGAGCTAAATTTGTAGAGTTAGAAAACGGTTTGGGAAGAAACCGTTCCACTGACCACAGAAGGTTAGGTTTCACAGGTGGGCAAAAGACCCACCCACACAAATCTGCTTATGGGTTGTTGGGGAAAGGGTGGAGGAAGATGGAGACAGGTTGCTGCCTTCTAGGTGACCTAGGAGTTTTCAATGTCCAAATACTGATTTGATGGAGTGTGTTTCTGTGTGAGGCAGGCAGGTAGGAGTAAATGCCTGGCACTTTCCCTCCACCTTCAGATCCTTTCTCTCTCTCTCTCTCTCTCTCTCTCTCTCTCTCTCTTTAGTTAACTTATTTTTATTTTTCAACATTCAATTTCATAAATTTTAAATTTTCTCCTCCCCTCCCCAAGATAGCATGCAATCTGATAGAGGCTCTACACACACATTCCCATTAAACATATTTTCACATTAGTCATGTTGTAAGGCAGAATTAGAATGAATGAGAAAGAAAAAACCAAACAAAAAAGAAAATCACTTCAGAACCTTCTCTTAAAACTCCATCTTTCTTTTCTACTGCTCTTCCCTAGCTTCCTTCAAAGCCAAACCTCTGGGACTTACCCCCATACAACTTGGAAGCCTCTTCTTGGTGGTGGAGGAGGAGTACAGGTGGAAGGACATACAGGATCTCCAGCAGGGCTGCCATCTGCTGCCTCCCACATTAGCTGCCCCTGCGCTCGAGTAATCTAATCTGTTTAGGGACTAGAGATAAGAATGTGGGCTCCCATGAAACATTAACAAGGCAAGAGCAGGGAGAACCCTGATGCAGAGAAATTCCCTGGAATGTCCCAGGGTGGAAAGGGGGAAGCCAAGAAGACGGAGTGTAGAATTGGCACCAGCTGGGCCATTAAAAATGAATGAAAGCTCTAATACCGCCAGTGCTTCAGATATAGCTCTCCTTAAAGTGGAGGAGGCATGGAGTATTCATTATATTTAAAGCTGGATGTGATCGTGCAGTCCAGCCCTCCCATTTTATAGATGAAGAAACTGAGACTAAGAGAGGGAAAGCGACTTGCTGAATTTCCAGCAGATTGAGAGGATTTGAATACAGATTTTCTTAACACCAGTAAATGTGCCCCACTAAGTGACACCTACCTCCTAGCCTTCATTTCTCCTCTCTGATCCAATCCTTCATTTCACTGCTTCTCTAATCTTATTAAGCATGGCCTCCATTGCTTTTATCCCGTGCAAAAAGCTATAACGGTTACCTCTTTGGTTATGGACCACAAAGTAGGATAGAGTGGTGGACTTCCAAAAAATTGAGTGGGCAAATAAATGATACTAGCCAAGTCTAGATCTGGCTTGTTTCAAGTTGCCTCCTCCTCTCTGGCCCTTAGTTTTCATCTTTGTAGAATGAATGAGGTTGTGTTTGATGAGTTATATTGTCTTTTCCAGCCCTGACATTCATACTTTATTTTACTGATGCTCCACCTTCTTAGTTCCCAGAATGGACTCTGGATTCTTTTCCCCAACTGCACACGCATGTGTTACCTTTGCTGTTATAGCAGGGGCTGGATTGGAAAGGACACCCCATGGGCCCAGGAACGTGCCAGTGAAACATGTGCCCAATACCTTGAAAAAATATGAGAAACTACTGGTTTTGGACTGATTCTCTGGGCTCCATTTAGCCATGTTCCACTGAAGATGATTGATTTTTCCACTAAGCACCATGGAAAACAGACATTGATGGAGAAAACTCCTTCTTCAGTAGATTATATTGTCTACTCCAAGCACATGAAGACTTCCCCAGTGGAATGGACAGATGAGAACAGTTTTTTCCAACAGCCATGAAGACTGAAGCAGGTGCCATGGAGCACTTAGAGCTTGGGCAGACATCGAAGACACTAAGGTCATCCACTGCATCCCAGGCCATCACCAATCATCCTGACTTTGGTCTTGCCACTGGACTTTGATGACTCAGGAGGAGAGTGAGGCTGATGACTTTGTGCAGCTCTGCCTCACTTAAATCACTCACGAATTGAGACACCACCCTGTGATGTCATTAGTCCTTTTTGGAAAATGAAGGATAAACAATAAGAAGAAGAATGAACAGTAACTATTTCTGATCTCTTTTAAGCCCTCCCACTTGAGATGGAAAAGTTTCTTTCCTGGAAATTTGGAGTGAAAGGATTATGCAACTAGGTAATTCAATGGATAGATTGATGGATTCAGGAAGACCTGAATTCAAATCCATCCTCAGATACATAATAGCTGTATGACCCTTTGAAAGTCAATTAATCTCTAACTGCCTCAGTTTCTTCATCTGTCAAATGGGGATAATATCACATAACTCACTGTGTTGTTATGAGGATTAAAAAAATAATGGTTTTATATTATTTTATAAAACTTAAAGTGTTACATATGTTACTGACAATATAGACAGCACAAGTTGGAGATGAAATTGAAATATCTATTGAGCAGTTGCATAAAATCTTTCAAGGAATTTCTAATGATAGTGATAGGCTATTGTCTTATGTTTTATGTATTTGCAAATGATGATTTATGAATCTTTTGTGTTTTAGGTATTTTTTGTGATGGGGGAAATAAATAACTGTACTGTACCCATTATCTTCTCTGTACATTGAATATTTTTTCCAGAAAGACTCTTGTTAATTACTTTTAAGTGAGAGCCTACACATTTGCCATATCTAAACTTGAAGAAATTTTCCTTGGAACTCTGAAGATAAATACATAATGAACCACAGTGTGAGGAAAAAGCAAACCTGATCCCATTTATTTTTTAAGAAAAAATTCTATTTTTTTCCCTAATCAGATATAAAAATAATTTTAAGTATTCATTTCTTAAAATGGTCCCATTTCCTTAGGGTCAGGTTTCCCCAAGACTGAGCCCAGTCCATTGGAATCTAGAGCTAGGGCCTTCTTTCTTGAAAAACCCCTCAAGAAAGGGTTGTGGTTGATATAAGTTTACAAGAGACTCAAGTATAGGGGTTGGGTACTGCAGTATGTTGGGTTTCACTTAAGAGAGGAAGAAGAACCCCATCAGAGTGGAACATCAGTGGGAGACTGTGACAGTTACAGAGGGCCTAGACTCAAGGAAAATTTTATAAACCATATTCTGCTATACTAATGTGTCAACTTTTCCAAGCTAGATGGAGACTTGAGTGGAGGCAGAGGGATGAATGAGAAGACCCTCTTGAGGTCTCTTCTATTTAATTCTCTTTCTGAATGTCAGGGATGGGGACCCAGAGGCTATTTTATCTCTGGTCCTTTGAGCATTCACATTTTCTTGTTCAGTTTTAGCTTGAAAGGCCTAAGAATAAAATAATAGCCATTCTGGAGACTAGATGCATCTCCCAAGATCCTTCAGTCCTCCTAGACAGCTGTAGAGACTTGTTTGTTTGGAGGATGGGAGACCCTGAACACTGAAGGTGAACTTCTCCATTTCAGACTCTTCCTCTACTCTTGGCAACAAGGAACAGACTGGGTCTTCTGAGAACTGTATATTGTCAACTCAGAAAGAGACAGGAAGCAGCTGGGTGGTGTCTGTGTTTCAGCTCATCAATAACTTTAAACAGAAAGGAAGAGGAAGGTGGCTTATTTGTGTGGTTAGCTATAAACCCCATCATTCCATTGCCTAACAGGAGGGATTTTCCCCACATTACCAACTCAATCTCACCTCGTCCCAGTGCCTGGCTCTGATAGGGTGCTGGGTGGCCAACAGGACCAAGGGAAAAGAGGAACTAGTTCAGAAAGTGGGGTCTGGGACCTTTTCTGTGAGTTGTGTTGGAGGAAATAGAAATTAGGGACTTTTCTTGCTTCTTCAGGCGTGGCCAGTCACATTATTATAATTTGGAGCTTAGAGATCATCTGGTCAAGGGAGTCCAATGTAAAGAGACGCTCAGATGACCTGGGTCCAAATCCTATATCTCTTGTCACTTTGTTTTCATCTGTAGAACCTTGAGCAAGTTAAAAAACCTGTCTGGGCCTCAGTTAGACCCTCCATAAAATGAGGGGGTTAAACTAGAAAGTCTGCGGAGTCAATTTCGCCTTGAAATCTGTGTTCCTTTGGTGCTTAGACCCAATGGAGATAAACCCAAGGTCAAAGTGGCAGGATTTGAAAACCTGGTTCCTTGGATGACAGAAACACTATGCCACACAGCCTGTTCTTTTAGCTGGCATCTAATTTAATCCCTATGCTTTATGAGAAAACTTCTACTTTATGAGCAGAGGAATGAATTATTTGGTATCCCATCGCTAACAAGCCTCAGAGCCAGGGTCTCTAACTACACATCTAGAGTTGCTCTGTTGGCTGGCATTTGATCCATAATTAAAAATATTCCCCCAGTCAGAATTGATCTCTCCTTCCTATAAATTTGCACTTCACTTTTCACAACTATAATAGATGGATCATACTGGTTTTTATGTGATAATTGTTCATGACTTATCTTCCCTATTAGGCTGTAAACTTCCTTAGTGGGATAGCATGTTTCAGTGGAAAGGAGGCTGGATTTTAATGTGTATGATTTGGGTTCAAATCCTGACTTTGCTATCATTTCTGTCCAACTTTAGACAAGCTATTTAACTACTCTGAGCTTCAGTTTCCCTATCTATTAAAATAGAAGAATTAGACTATATGTCCTCTAAGGTCCCTTCCAGTTCCAAATCTATAATTCAATTAAATTAAGAACCATGTGTCTGGTGGAATACCACAGGGTTCTGTCCTTGGCCAAGGTCTCTGCTCAACAGTTTTGTCAGTTTCTTATTTGTACAAAGTCATTGATGGTACATTTTTCAAATTTGTGGACTGAGTGAGAACTAATATATTGAAACATAACTGGGATTCCAAGCAAAACTGATAAGGTAAAAATCCTAAATGAAGATGAAATTGATGAGGGATAAATGAAAAGTTCTAAAAATTGGTTTAAAGAAGGAAGAGAATAAGCATTTATTAACCACCTAGTATGTACTAAGCACAGTGCTACTGTCATGTCTTTCAAATATTATCTCATTTTAGATCACTTGAAATATAAGATAATTTTATCTCAGGTGAGACCAAAAAAGAGACAACAATAACAAATTGAACAAATGCAGAAAGGAATAAATATGACTGGAAAGGAGATTTAGGAAAAAGACAGATTTGAGTCAACACTGTGCCATGAGCTAATGTGATCTGAGACTACAATAACTTTTGTTTAGTTGTCTTTCAGTCATGTTTGACTCTTTGTGACCCCATTTGAGGTTTTTTTGGCAAAGATATTGGAGTGGTTTGCCATTTCCTTTTCCAGCTCATTTTACAGATGAGGAAACTGAGGCAAACAGAGTTAAGGGACTTGCCCAAGGTCATACAATTTGTAGGTGTCTGTGGCTGGATTTGAATTCAAGAAAAAGAGTTTTCTGACTCCAAGCTGGGCACTCTATCTACTGTGCCACCTAGCTGCCCATTACATGAGATATAATGTCCAAAATGGGGTGATTGTCCAGTTATGCTTTGCCCTGTTTCCAATACATCCAAAGTATTGTGTTCAGTCCTAGGCGTCAGCTTTTAGAAAAGATGTTGACAAGCCAGAACAGATTTGAAGGAGGGCAGATAGATGGAGAGCACTGGACTGGACACTGGACTGCTTGAATTAGAATTGGTTGAAAGAATTGGGAATGCTAAGACTGGAGATGAGTCTTCAGGGGGTGGGCATGAGAATGTTTTTAATGGGAGAGGGTTTGAGTTTCTTCTTCATGGCTCCAGGAGGCAGAGCAGGAATAACAATCAGGAGTCACAAGAGGCAGATTTTCTTTCCATGTAAGGAAAACATCCATCCTAACAACCAGAGAGAGCTGTCTAAAAACAGAGCCGAGTAAGTGTTGTTTGTCACCCTGGAGGGTTTGGAGGAGAGGCTGGTACAACAGTTGTGGGAGGGATCTCATAGACCAGACTCGTGTGTTAGCTAGCAGCTGGTCTAAATGAGTTTTGGGGTTCCCTCCCACTCTGCAAGTCTATGAATGTTCATCTTCCTACCTGCTTTGAAAATTTGTGGATGAATTGCACCCTGACTATGTGCCGCCCTGGTTACAGGTGGTGGGGGAAGGAATATAAATGAAGAAAGCAACATGTGGCCTCTACCCTTAAGAATCATAGTTCAGCTGAGGTAGAAGGGCCGTTTCAGGATCATCTGGAATAACTCCTTCATTTTATAGTTGAGGAAACTGAGGCTCCAAAAGGTTCAGGGGTTGGCCCAAGGTCACGATAACATGTGGCAGGACCAGGATTTGGACCCAGATCCTCTGAGTCCAAATCCAGGATATTGTCTATGGCACCTCGTTATCCAGAGACAACTTAGGAACACATTTACACATCAGCAATATGTACAAATGTACCAATCTTTCCAATGGATCATGAGGCTAAAGGGACACAGAATTAAGATATGGGATGGCCTCACACACAAAGCTTTCTGGAGAAGGGGCCTATTGGGGACTTTTAGAGACAAGGACTCAGTGTGTAGAATGGGCACTGAATTTGGAAACTTTGCCTGAAATACCCACTCTATTACTTATCAGTTGTATGAATGACCAGGGTAGGTCATTTAAACTTGGAGCCTCAATTTTTCTGCAAAATGGAAGGAGTAATGCTAGTACTATCTACCTCATAGAGCTATTACAGTTTGTAAACAGAGGTAGCAACATACTATAGTGGAGAGAGCCTGGACTTGGAATCAGCAGGATCTGAGTTAAAATCTTGACTTAGACACTTATTAGCTGTGTGACCCTGGGCAAGTCTCAACTTTTGTTTGTCTCAAGTCTTCTAATCTGTAAAAATGGAGGGACGATAATCGGATCTACCTCTCAGAGTTGTGTTTTGTAAGCCTTGAAGTTCTATTTGAAAGTTAAAAAATTTTTAAATTAAACTTATAAATCTTCATGAAAATGAAAGCAATTATTAAAAAGGAATTGGGCCATGGATTAGGAGAAGAGCTTTTGCAAACTAATCACAAAAGAGACAGAGTTAGGTTAGAGCAGAATACTCAAAGGGAGGCCTGCTTTTCTGTCTAGACTTTGGGCTGCTTTGATCAGGAGTCTAGGGTATTTCGGGGAGAGGGTGGCATAAAGGAAGGCAGTAAGATGGAAAAGGAAGAGTAAAGAACTTGGGTAGAATCAGATGACCTGGGTTTGAGTTCCAGTTCTCGTCTTCACCACCTGTGTGATTTGGGATAAACCCCTTCTCTCTCTAGCCTTCAGTTTCTTTCTCTGTAAAAAGGGAACTATACTACATATTGTCTTGGGGTCTTTTCTAGTGCTAAGTTCTATGTTATAGTAGAAGAGATGAGAGACAGTATACACCCTCTGAAAACGCCCATAGGCAGGGCTGCTCTGGCTGTGATGTTAAGGTAGCCATAAGTGATGTGGGTGTTTTTTGACCACAGCAGAGATAAGGGGTGGGGTGGTGATTGATTCTCTTGTGTCAGTCCCAGAAGTTGGCAGTAACTGAGGATGAGGCCTGAGTGGGAATAAACACTTCAAGCAGGAGAGAGTGATAACCATTGACTGTGTGCCAACCCAGGGCCCCAAGCTGTGGGAGGTGTAGGCGTCCCAGGCCGGCTAGAGAATCCAGATCGTGCTTTTATTCACACACACCCACACTCACACCCACCCCCCCACTCCCCCACACACCCTTTTCCACCTAGAGGGGCTGGATAAGCCCAGTATATTTGCTGCTTAATGGAGGCAAGGTTCTTAGGTCAGGATAAGATAAGGATGAGATAATGCAAGTTCTTGTTTTTAAACAAATTGATGTGGGAGAAGCTGTTTTTGTGTTTCCACCCAGGACTACAGAAGAGGAAACTGCCTGAAAATACTCCCCTCTGAGAAAGGGGTGGGGACATAGGCCTGCAGAACTGTCTGAACGACCAAGGTAGGAAAAGGGGAATGTTTCCCAGCAGAATCTCCTTTCATTTCAGTTCAACAAGCTTAATAAGTACCTACTACACCCTGGGAACCATGCTAACAATCCCAAGAAAGACAAGGAGAAAGCAGTCTGCCCCACCTTTGCAGGGGCTAGAATTTAATGATCACCCATGCATCAGTTTCTACGTAAGGAGTAGATGGAAGGGCTTTGTAAAGGGGAAGGTGCAGCCTCTGAGGAAGCTGGGAAGCAAGTCCTGTAGCAAGAAGGTGGTGCTTTCCTGGAAAGAGAGGAAGGGGACACATTGTGAGGATCTTTAAATGCCAAACAATGACACAGGTTTGGTAATGGGGAAACACTGGAACTTGATAAGAGGGGGTGGTGGGGAGTGTGATACAGACAGATAATACTTCAGAAAAATCACCTTGCTGGATAAATGGAGGATGGAATGGGGCTGGGCAAGACTTGAGGTAGTGAGTCCAGTTAGAAGGCTACTGCACAGTCAAGGTGAGAGGGAATGAGGACCTAAGCTAGCGGGCGGCTGGATGAGTGGAGAGAACATTCAAAAGAAGTTGCAGAGAATTAAATGAAGGATTTGGCAACTGACTGGATACCTGAAGTTAGTGAGAGTGAGGAAAAGAAGATGGCAGCCTCGTTAAGAATCTCATTTACTTCCTGACTTTTGGGACTTGAGGGGATACTCACTCCTCCTCCTCCTGCTGCTGCTGCTACTACTACCATAGGCACCACTGATATAGTGCTTTTTTTTTAAGTTTTAAATCCTTACATATATTCACTCCTTTGACTTCCTTAGAGTCATGGATTCAGAGGCAAATGAGAACCTTAAAGCAGGCTAGTGCAACCTCCTTGTTTTTACAGATGAGAGAACAAAGCCCTAGAAAGGGGCCTTGAAAGGGTAGAGACTTGCCCAGCATTGCCCAGGTAGGAAGTGACTGAATCAGCTTATTCCAAAGCTTTGTATGGACCCACTGAGGCAAACACAACCGGGATGATCATGATGGCATGGTAATAGTAGCCTTGGAGACAGCTAGTTTCTGAACAGAGTGCAAAGCCTAGAGCCAGGAAGACCTCGGTTCAAATCCGGCCTCAGACACTCACTAGCTGTGTGACCCTGGGCAAATCGCTCAACTTCTCTTTGCTTTAATTTAATGAAAAAGGAAATGAGAAACCACTCCAGTGTCTTTGCTGAGAAAATCCCAAGGACAACATTGATTGCTATGATCCAAGGGATCGCAAATAGTGGATGCAACTGAACCACAGTAATAGTAGTAGTGGCAGCAGCACCAATAGTGGCAGAAGTGGTAGTGCAGTAGTGATGGCAGTGGTGGTAGTAGCGGCAAAGGTTTGGAAAGTGTTTAGCATATATTATGTCACATGATTTGGGGGGAACACTTCCCCCCCATCACCTCTCCTGTTTAACTGGATTTCCAACTTTACAAGTAACTTTTATCTCTGTCTTGAAAACTTCTAAGTCTTCAAAAGTCAACCTATTTAAAATCCCCAGGGGGTTGGGATGTGATACCTAAAACTGTAATTGTATATCCTAACACTTGAGAGGGAATCAGGGTGGTAGATGGGAGAGGAGGATGGGGGAGGAGGGGGAGAAAGAGGGAGAGAGAGAGAAAGAGAGACAGAGAGAGAGAAAGAGAGAAAGAGAAGAGGGGGGAGACAGAGAGAGAGAGAGGGAGAGAGAGAGAGAGAAAGAGAGACAGAGACAGAGAAAGAGAGAGAGAGAAGAGGGGGGAGACAGAGAGAGAGGGAGAGAGAGAGAAAGAAAGAAAGAGAGAAGGTTGATGAAAGATCTTTCAGAAACTATCAGAACCCAAAGCAAACTTCACAATCTGGACCAGAGTTGAAAAAGGGAGCTCCAGGGGACCAGGGAATCTGAAAGCTTGGGTTCACATGCCTGCTCTGTTATTTATGACAAGTCACTTCATGTCACTTCAAGTCACTTCATCACTTCCTACCTAGACTATCGAAATAGCCAGCTGTCTTACTCTCTGCCTCTGTAAAATGGGGTTGTTGAACCCAAGTCCCCCTCACTTCTAAATCCTATAATTCCAACTTAGGACTGGGCAGCAACAGCTTTTTTTTTTTCTTTAAGTTTTCTCTCATCCCTCTAACTTGCAGGGCAGGGTCTCTGGATTCTTCATCCTGTAGCAGACCATCATTTAAACTACTCACATTGAATTTCTCGGGGAACCTGTAGGAACTCTCATAGAGTCCTCTGCCAAACATTGGCCATCTGTTCTCATCCAACAAAGACCAGAGATGTACCACTATCTTCCCATAGCTGGAGACAGGATGAGTTATCTCCTCCTTATCTGATCCTTTAATGGGACAGACTCTCGGAGAGAAAGTCAAGGATCAAGTAAATCTTTTCTAGGGGAAGAAGAGAATTCAGAGAGTATTGAGAAGGAACTGGGTTTGAGAAAGGACTGGAGGCAGGGGGAACTTTGCCTTGAAGAGTAGGTTGGGGGTGGGGCTAGGGGATAGTAGGGGTAGTGGAGGAGTGGGGAGATGCAGTCCATGGCCTGGTCTTTCAGTGATCTCAGTCCATCCAAATAAGTCTCTCTTCTCAAGTACTCCACTCATTTTCTGTCTCCTGCCCTTCTGTTGCACTTCACTCTAAATTTCCTTTAAGAACAGTCAAGTCATAAAGAATAAAGTGTTGAACTTGGAGTCAGGAAGACATGGGTTCCTATCCCACCTCTGAGACATACTAGCTGTGTGACCACAGAACAATCCTCTGGGAGGCTCAGGTTCCTCCTTTGGAAAATCAAGGAGTTAGATTAGATGGGCTCTGAGATCACTTCTAGCTCTAAATCTGGGATCCCATAGATCCTTTGGATCAGGCTGTCTTACTCCTCATCAAGGCTAACCCCTCTACCTGCACAAGCAGCCCCATTCCATCTGGTCTCTTACAACAGATTGTGTCTGGCATAGTGACCATTATGTCATCTGTCTTCAATCTCAATATTTCCTGTCATGTCAGGCCATGTCAACATGGCCAGTCAATCTCACCTTAATAAAACCTCTCCCATATGCCCCCTTCTCTCCTCTGACATTGCCACCTCTCTAGTGAAGACCCTCCTCACCCCACACCCAGACTATTGCAATATCCTGCTGCTTGATCCTCTGTTCTAAGTCTCCCTTCCTTTCATCCATCCTCCATTCAGCCACTAGATCAACCATGACACCCCCACACCCACCCCCTACTCAATAAACTCTAGTGGTTCCCTGTCACATTCACAATCAAATCTTCTATTTGGAGTTTAAATTCCTTCAAAACTCACTTTCCTGCCTCACCATCTTTCCAGTCTTCTTGTACGCCCCTCCTTGCCACATACTCTTTGACCCAGTGACATTGGCCCCCTCCCTGCTCCAGGAACAAGACCCTCCATCTCTAAGATCTGAGTATTTTCTCCAGGTGTCCCCCTGCCTGCAGTGCTCTCCCTCCTCATTTCAGCCTCTTGCCTTCCCTGGCTTCCTCTAAATCCCAACTAAAATCCCATCTTCTACAGGAAGCCTTTCCTACCCCTCAAGTACAGAGACTGCCTTCTCTCACCTACTTCCTAATAATCCCATGTATAGTTTTTTTGGACATATGTGTTTGTTTGTGGTCTCCCTTGTTGGATTGTAAGCTCTTTGAAGGCAGGGACTGTAACTCTGGCCTCTTTTAATGGTCCCAGTTCCTGCTGCATGGTAGGTGCATGATAAATATTTGATGACTGACTGACCAACTATAAATGGGGAATGGAGAAGGAGTCCCACAGTCAAACCTTCCAATATCTGATTATTATGTAGGACATTTATGAAGGCATAATATGATCTTTTGGAAGACTCAGAAAATAGGAATATGGCCCAAATACAAATTTTCCATCATTATAAATTCTCCTGCTTTCTCTTCTTTCTCCAATACTACCTGTTCATCCACTCTTAACCATCATCTTCCCTTATGCTCCAGTAATACCCCATCCCCACCTCTCTGACCTCCTTGATTTCCTATAAAAGATTTTTTAAAGGGTGTGTGTGTGTGTGTGTGTGTGTATAGGGCTTGTTCAACAAACCAAGAATCACATTCACAATTGACACTTCTGTGAATCTTTGTGTGATATAGAGATTTTGGTTATTCCAGGACCAATTTTAAAAGGAAAGTAGCTGAGTTTCCTGGTTAACTTTTAGGAAAAAAAAATCCATATTGATGTCTTCTGGTTTTACACTACCTTCCTTTCCAAATATTCCAGGCAACAAAGAAGAAAGAACTTGGCTGACTTTTCCTGGAAGTTATCTCCTCCTTAAACGCCCCCAAATACACACAAAGATATATCCAAAAGCCAAATGCATTAGCAGGCACATACAGAGATCAGACACACAAAATAAACATACTGCACCCAGACAAAGTACATATATATACACAATGCAAAAACAAAACACACCCTCTCCTGGGCTCACCCAGAATAGACAGACTGACAGACAGACACTGGGACAAAATACACCTGTATCCACCTTCTCATATACACAAAGACAAGTTAGCATATAAAGAGAATGCATGTATTTGCCCTGGCTGATGTCACCCACGCCTAGTCTGCCAGAGCCCAGTGTGCTCAGAAACAGCTCAGGACTGGTCTCTCAGCCAGTCCAGCATGGGAAGGGTTAACAAAGTTCAGGCAGCTGAGATAGGGGCAGCTAGTTCCTCTTCAAGAAACACGTCACATGTTTTTGTGCAGCAGCGGGCTGGCCAGCCTTCACCCTGGGAACCGCGCCTGCTGACGTGGGCGAGCAGCCACGTCAGATGCCACCTAGGAGGGGGAACTACAGGCCTTATTTGGGAGCAGGCTGTAGCCAGTGGGCGGGTCACTGGGAAGAGGGAAGCATCAGCTGCCACTTGTCTGTAACCAGGCGGAAAGGCTTGGAACAATGCAGCCCAGTGCACCCTACCCCCCCATCCCAACACCCCGGTGAAAGGTGAAAGAAACTTGGAAAAACCACACCTGTTGGTTTCCTGAACTTCGGTTTGGCTTCTGAAATCTGGGGAATGTCCCTGACTCGACTGCCTAGCTAGGGGCTTGTTTTTTGCTCCCTACATCCTACCCAACTAAGTTTCATAGGAAATGTTCAGAGCTAGATTCATGTCCAGTGGTAAAGGTGAGGCGAGATGATTGCAGAGAAAAAAAAGGGGGCATCTAGGTAGCAGAGTGGGTAGTGCACTAGCCCTAGAGTTAGAAAGATCTGAGTTCAAATGTGACCACAACTCCATGACCCTGGGCAAGTCACTTAATCCCAATTGCCTCCAAAAAAAAAGAGGGGAATGAAATAGTTATCTGTCTTTTAATAGATAAACTTCACTCCCTTGCTGGCCCTTTGATCATGGACTCCTACCACTTAGGTGTGGTAGGATCTTAAGCAAAAAGTAATCAAGCCTGCTCATTTTACAGAAGAGGAAGGGACTGTCCATAAAGATTAAATGGCTTGCCCAAGGTTTCCTGGGTAGTTAAAAAAACAAAGGTATAAGGGTGTTCAGAAAATACTTGGTTCAAATCCAGAGTCTGACACTTGGTAGTCAGTGATGCTGTGGAATTGGAATCCAAAGGATCTGGGTTGAAATCCTAACTCAGCTACTTACTATGTATGTGCTTACTACCTGAGTAAGTTAACCTCTCTCGGCCTCACTTTCCTCACCTATAAAAAGACTGGGCTGGACCAGAAGACTGTCCCTTCCAGCTGTAAATGTGGCATTCTGAGATTCTCTTTAAGCCCCAGTTTCCACATATGTAGATTCTGAATTAAGTAATAGGTTCTCAGATTTCCTGAGGTTTTGGAAAGGTTCAAATGAATGAAACAATATATAAAAAGTGCTAGATAAATGTTGGTTATTACTATGAAGGAAGCAGAAGAGCTAGAATTTGCACTCATTTTCCCTGACACGTTCTAGGCTGTGGGACTTATCTTTTAAAGCTGTGTCTCTGATAACTGAGACCAAATTCCCCCAGAGGGTAATAATCCAGAGACCTTGGGGATAGGGGAGAAGAGGGGAGAGTCTGCACTGTCTGTACTTTTCAAGGGGATGAAGGGGAGGGGAAAGCTGTGGTCCAAGCCTGGGACATTCAGATCTGCGGCCTAGCCTTGAGGGGACTTGCCTGGCCTTGCTCTGAGAAGGTGCCCTGACCCCAATGAAAGCTTAAGCCTTACAAACAAACTCATCTGGTGTTTCTCTTGGGCCTGTAAGTACAATCTGGAGGCAATTCCTCCCCTTTTACCAGAGAGGAAACAAAGAGTGGAGGTGACTAGACATAGGTCAGCCGGAAGAGTTATTGTTGAAACCCCATGACTGGTAGGGGCTAGTCACTGTACAGAACATGCCTGTCACCTGTCCTCTCTCCGGGAGCATATAACTCGCCCTCCTTCCAAATCCATTATCTCCAGGAAGTCTTTCCTGATTAGCATTGCCACCTTGACTGTGCCTTCATTTCCGGATCTCTTTGCTCTTTATGTACTAAATGGGCAATGTGTTTGCAGTTTTTTCTGTCTACTGGCAAAGTATAAAATTGGTGGATGGATGCCTGTCTTCCCCTTGAGAGAAGCAGCTCTCTAGTACAGGGGCTGCTCCTTCTTCCTTGAGGAGTCGTAGAATGTTAGAGCTGAAAGACACCTTAGAAATGTCTCCCTACACTAGTGATTGTCTCTTCTTTCCCCAGGAAAGAATACCTGAGCCAGAATTCCAAGTGCTCCTCTCTTTCTCTTTCTCTTTTAGCCTCTCTCTGTCCCTGCTCCCCGCTTTCTGTCTGTCTCTGTCTCTGTTTCTGTCTTTGTCTGTCTCTTCCCCCCTCCTCTTTCCCTCTCCCTTCTTTCATCCTGTCTCTATCCCTCTTCCCCTTCCTCCTTCTGTCTGTCTCTGTGTCTCTCTCCACCTTCTCACCTTTCTTGCTTTATAACACCATCTAAGAGAATCTTAGAAGCAAAAAGACATCATCTAGACCAAGGGTTCTTAAATAGGAACTCACAAACTCCCCAAGAGGTGTCTGTGTATAAATTTCAGGAGGCCCATGAACCTGAATGGGAAAAAAATTGCATCTTTATTTTCACTAACGTTTAAGTGAAATTAGTATTCTTTTCAATTATTTGAAAATATGATTCTGAGAAGGGGGCCCTAGGTAAGTCTAGATTCTCAAAGGGGTCCAGGATACAAAAAAAGGCATGGAATCCATGATCTAGTCCCTTTAATTTTACAGTTGAAGAAGGCCAAGGAGGAAAAGTGATTGACTCAAGAAGGTAGAGGAAATTAATGGAGAGCTAGACCCAGGCCTGCTTCCAGACCAGTCTTCTTTTTACTACAATAGACTGTCTCCCTACAAAGGCATTATACAAGTGTACAGTGCTTGGCACTCTTGGTGCCCCCATCTAAAGAAAGGCTGGCTCCAGAGAGGCTAGTGTGTGGGCTTACCTGTACCCTGGGTACTGCTTCCCACTCCCACCATCATCATCCGTCTATGAAGATATTACCCCCTTCCACAATAGAAATTGTTCAGTGTTATTATTTCCATGCAACACGTGTGGTACTGTAAGTATCATTAGCCAGATGTTTCATTGGTGGAGCAAGGGAAAAATATGAACTCATTTAGGGGAGAGGGAGAGATATGAACTCATTAGTTTGAACCCAGGGAAGTAGGTGGAACTGGCATTGGGCCTGGAACAAGTGTTAAATGTCTTTGAATTGGACCCAAGTTTTGTTGGTCTGAAAAATTTAGAGAGACATGGTCCCCTACAGCACTGATAGCTCTCTCTCTCTCTCTCTCATACACATACACAGACACACACACACACACACACACACACACACACACACACACTCACACACACACACACACACACACACACACACACATACCTGCAGAGTCACCTGAAAGGGGTATAAACAGAGGCTAGATTTGAAACTGAGGAGAACTGGAAATTGAGTTTTGGCTGGAACAGGTAATCTTATGAGCAGAGCAAATGACCTCTTAGTAGGACTAGGAATGGATATCCTTCTATCATCCTTATGGCTAAATTAGAGATATTTTAGGATAGGATTTCTATAGTCAGCAAAATATCATGGCTATGATCTATAGGTTTGCTTTATCTCGGCCTATTTCTGCTGGTTGTTGGTCAAGCAACCTCACTGCCAGGTGATCTAAAGGGAAGAGGAAGGCAGGAGGATCTCCTGGGATCTCCGTAGGCCAGGCTTGGACTGCTGGCAGTGGGAGAGGGACAGAAGGGGGTACACTATTCCCCAAAAACTCTAGGATACTGATCCAATTGGGAATGTAGGAGGGAAGGGGTTCTGGGGAAACTCCAGGTAGAGCTGAGGCTGGCTAAACTATAGTCCTCAGTTTCTCCCTCTGTAAAATGAGGCAATTGTATTATACGAACCCTAAGATTTCTTTACCTCTAAATCCTCTGAGTGTATGAATTAGGTTCTGTTTTCCAAGAGTCATTGTGATACAAAGTCAATCTTCTTATGCTTCCAGTTTTTCCTCTATTTCATAACCCTTTGTTATAGGACCCTTTTAGCTTCTAGTCAGAGTATGGTGCTAGAAGATATAAGATGAGACAGTCAAATTGGCAGCCGAGGGGGAGTTCTATAACTTACCCCATGAAAAGGCAGCATGATATTGTGCCTAGGGATCACGAAGAGAAACTGGAAAGACCTTGGTTCAAATTCTGTCTCATACATTAGCCAACAGCTCAGTGCCTAAGTTTTCTCATCTGTAATATCAGGAGGTTGGATCTGATAATCTCTAGGGATCCTTCTCTCTCTAAATTATGACCCCAGGATCCTATGACCACTCTCAAGTTCAGACAACAAGAAATATGAAGGCTTATGCTGGTGGTAAGTTCTATTATCTTGACGCTGATTGCTTCCAGTCATTACAGCTAATTATCTACTGATGCACTTGGTAAAAAGCCTCCCTGACCCTGACCTAGCAGAATCAGCTCAGCCAGGCCTCAGGGCCCTCATTAGAGATAAGGTTGTTGAGGGTGGCACCAGGTTCTGTGCTGAGAACCGCAGGGCTAAGGACTTTAAACATGAGCTGCCACTATTAGAGGCCGGACAGGACAAACAAAGCTGACACCATGAATAGACCACATCTGACATTTTTCTAGATTCTTCAACACCTTGTTCTTAGAGAAGAGGACAGAGCCAGGAGGGATGCACTCTCTTCCCACATCCAACTCATTCTGTTTTCCTGGACAAGGCCCATCACTTTGGTACCCATCACCCGTAGGATACAGGAGAAGAACAGGGGTAGGGGTGGGGAATGGGGAATTAAGCACTTACACAGTGCCCACTATGTGCCAGCCACTGAGCTAAGTGCTTTTTTTTTTTTAACAAATATTATCTTATTTGATGCTCACAACAACCCTGCCAAAAGGGTGCTATTATTAACCCATTTACAGTTGAGGAAACTGAGGGAAACAGGTTGAATGATTTGCCCAGAGTCATACAGCCAGTATGTATCTGAGGCTGGATTTGCAATCATGTATTTCTAACTTCAATGCCAATGCTCTATCTATCATGCCACCAGCTGCCTTTTACAGGGGTGTCAATGAGAGCTATGAAGAGCTTAGAGGTCCTCAAAGAACATGGCTATTACTAGTTATTCATCCAGTCATTACTCTACTGAGCTCAAAAACCTTCAGTGGCTCCCTCTTTCCCCTAGGAGAAGGTATCCATTACTCGAGCATTTAAAGCCCTTCACAGTCTGACTCTAGTCTTTCTTTCTTGACTGGTCTCACCTTTCTCCCCCATTAAATACTCTTTGCTACAATCAAATCAGCCAACTTACTTTTCTCTCTATACAATATTCCATTACTTTCTGCTTTGCATTGACTGTCCCCCATGCCAAAAAGGCTCTTGATAATAGCCACCATTTATGTAGCATTTACAGAATGCTTAGCATATGTTATCTCATTTGATCATGTATAGACAAGGAAACGGAGACTAACAAATGAAGTGATTTGCCTAAGATCACACAGTTCGAACGTATCTGAGGCAGAATAGGTTACTCAACTATCTTTCCTGGAGTCTTTGGTCTCTTTTAAGAGTCAGTCCAAATGCCACCTCCTACACTAAGCTTTCCCTCATTCCCTAATTGTTCATTCTTCCTTTGTATTTTTATTTTGTATTTGCTAGTCATGCCAGGCAACATAGTGTGGTGGACTGCAAGTCAGTCTCTAAATCAGGAAGTCCTGGATTGAAAACTAGCTAGGCAGCTGTCTGAGATCGTAGGTTGCATTAAAGGTGCTGATCTGCATTGGTGGAGGTCATTTCCTCATCTGGGAGTTCCATATGCCAATGAAATCCATGCCCTATCTATTGTTTACCCCCAGGAGGATGTAAGTTCCTTGAGGGCCAGGATTGTTGTTTTCTGTCTTTGTATTTTCATGTGCCTAACACAATGCATTGCACATGCTTCCAAAATTGAATTTCTTTCTCTATTGATTATACCCAATTCATCCATATACCAGGTGGAGGCAATAGAGGGATGTCCCTCTTATTGGGTGTGAGGAGGGTCACAGATTAAATCTCCTACTTTAGGCAGGAAATTGCAAAGAGAAGGCATCCCTTAATGAATTTACAACCACTCTCACTTTGGAAAAGTAGACCCACCATTAATAGACTAATTCCAGCCAACAGAGCTAAACCCGAATCTAAATGGCAGGGCTATCAATGTTCCTGTCCCATGGTGCTGAAACCCTCCAACACCATCCTCAGGGAAGAGAAGCAAGTCGATGATTACAAGAGGAATCAAGAGTAACGACTTGGGCAGGGGGTCCCACAGCAGGACTTAAACATGACCCTTGGGCATTTATCAAACACTGGTATTCATCGAGAAGGTAGAAGGGTTCTAGATACTTCTCACTTAACCAAGAGATGTCTTTCTCAGTATAAAATGGAATAAGACATATTCCATTGACATGCAAATTCCTACCATGCATCAGGGGTCACAGATCACAGAGTTTCAGACCAGGAAGGATCTTAGAAGTTATCTAAACCAATTCCTATCTCCCTCTACCCCCAACCTATTTTTACAGAGGAAAAAACTAAGCCCCATCTTGTTTGAATGACTTACCCAAGATCACACTGCTGGGTAGGTGGGCTAGCACCCAACTGTCCTGGTCCTCGCTTGATGATCTTTTCACAGCACTGCTCCATCTCAGCAGTTACCAAAATGATGATGACGACAATCACATTTTATTGGATTTTATAGTTTGCAAAGCACTTTCCTGTCCATTATATTATCTGATCCACACAACAACCCTGTAGGTTTGCAATTTCCTTCTCCATTTTATCTTACAGGTGAGGAAACTGAGGCAAACAGGGTTAAATGACTTGCCCAGGCTCACATAGCTAGTGAGGGTCTGAGGCCAGATTTGAACTCAAGAAGTTCAAAATGAGAGTCTTCTTGACTCTCAGTCCAGCATTGTATCCACTCGCTGTCTATCTCCACTTTTATGGATGAAATTGAGTTTCAGAGAAATCCAGTCCAAGGCCACAAGGAATGGTAGAGCTCACCATCCTGAATGATACTAGTCAAGCAGCAGGCAGAGCTGGGCCTTGGCTCCTCTTGAGTCCATGGCTCTACAGAGAAATGTCTGGAAGCCCAACACTATGTCTTTGTTTGGCCTTTAAATCCCTTCACAATCCAGCCTATCTTTTCAAGTTGATTACACATTATTCCCCTTCATATGTTCCACATTCCAGCCGAATAGGCCTACATCTCCTGTCTTTAAACAGGCTATCCCCAACATGCCAACTTCTCCCACCTTCTACTCCCCATCCCTGGAATGTTCTCCCTTCTGATCTCCACCTTTTGGAATTCCTAGTTCCCTTTGAGACTGAGTTCATCTGCTTTCAAAACATCCTTCCAGGGGCATCCCTGATTCCCCTAGCTATTAATGTCACCCCATATCACTCTGTACTAATTTTGTGTATGTATGTATACAAAAACACATATGCTAATAAGGGGAACATATGTTAACAAAAAAGGAAATTCAGTATACATATATTTTGTACAAATTTATAACAAATTATACAATATAGCATCTAATAAATAAGATATATAGAGTAAATATGATATATATATATATTTATTTTACTGTGTATTTAATTATGTATTTTATTGTACTTTTCAGTGAACCTGTGCTCCCCTCATCACTAGAATATAAACTCCCTGAGGAAAGAAATTGTCCCATTGTGGATTTACGAAGCAAAATAGCTAACATTTATGTAACACTTTAAGGATTTGTGAAATATTTTACCTGTGTTAAATCTCATTTGGTCCTCCCAATAACCCTGTGAAATAGGTGCTGTTATTGTCCTTATCTTACAGATGAGGAAACTGAGCCTGAGAGTTCATTGAGTTGCCCAAGGTCATGCAGCTAGAAATGTCTGAAGCATAATTGGAATTCAGGTCTTCTCCAAGGTAGAGTACTCTATCCACTCTGTCACCCAGAGCCCAACAGTGTTTGGTACACAGTAGGTGCTTAATAAATGTTTGGTTGTTGGTTGATTGATAAATTGATTGGTCTGGTCTTTCTTTTCCCCTGGTGATTGGGAAGGCCCAGGCTGGGTAATTTGCAGCAGCCCTCATTACCCACCCAAGTCTCCTGTTCCTCTTTTCTAAACCTGTCTAGTTTCAAGCCCCCTCCCATCACCCTCACCTCCCTCACTTCCCCTGAGAGTTTTCTAAGCTCCCACAGCTGTGGTGCCAGTTGCCTGGCTGCCCTTTATCTGTCCCCATACATTCAACCCCAGGGGCCCACACCCATTATAACTTTTCCAAAACAACATCTGGGTAAACCCAACCAATTCCAGAGTCTCTTGTCTGGTTTCCTCCAAGATGAATAAAGGGAGAGAGTTGATTCTCTGGTCTTCCCTTAGTCCCCAGTGGATAAGGAGAAGGAAATTTACAAAGTGCTCCTCCTGGAGTCTGGGAAGAAAGTCTTGAAATCAGTCATAGTCCCCTCCATTACCCCAAATCCCTGTGTGCTCTCTCATGATTAGCTTGGGGAACATTTAATCATCCTAAACCTTTCTCCCCAAACAGGGGAAGAGACAGCAGGAAAAGAGGGTTGTGGTTGGGGATGCCCTTTTAGGGGAGGAGTACTAAGTTGTTTTTGTATCATGGCCCCTTTTGACGGGTTGGGGAAACCTACAGACAGACCCCTTTTCAAAATGATATTTTAATAAATACATAAAATGAACTATGTAAAATTTTAAAGGAAAGCAATTATACAAAAATAGTTATTAAAATTTTTGTTAAGGTTTATGGATCATAAATCAAGAACCTCTGCTCTAGAGGGTCATGGAATTCTTTATTTTAGTGCTCCACACCCCCAACCTTTTGTAGCCTAATATATACCTGTGAATTGACAGACACATTGGGATACTTCATAGGAGAAACACATGTCTAAATAAATACCAGTCTGGCCATCTGGTCATCTCTACCCTCCAGCACAGTCTTATCTCTTTTCTCTCTGTCTCTCTGTTTCCCTCTCTGGATGTGTGTGTGTGTGTGTGTGTGTGTGTGTGTGTGTGTGTGTGTGTGTGTGTGTGTCTGTGTATTTCTCTCTCTCTCTTCGTCTCTCTTTGGATCTCTCTGTCTGCTTCTTTCCCTATCTGTGTTTCTTTCTTTCTCACTCTGTTTCCCTCTGCCTCTCACTTCATACTTATGTCTAACTGTGGGTTCAGGGTAACATGGTGTAGAGTGGAACTGGATCTGAAGTCAGGAAGACATTAGGTTCAAATCCCACCTCAGATTAGATACCTAACTAGCTGTGTGACTTTAGGCAAGTGGCTTACTTTCTTTGAGCTCGGTTTCCTCATGGGTAAAATGGGAATAGTAACAGCACCTGCCTTCAGTGAGTGACTATCAGAATCAAATGAGGTAGCTATGAATGTCCTTGACCTTAAAGTTCCGTAGAAAAGTGTTTCACTCTTAATTATTATTATTTATTAATCATTAGTATTATTTCTTCCTCTTCCCAAGAATGTCTCTACACCTTCCACCCTTTACTCTCTGTGGCAACAAACTGGCAAAACGTAACTTAAGGAACCATAAGCCATGAGTCCTTGTGAGAATATCACACAGCTGTTAGGGAGTATCTCTGGAGGGTTGGAAAAGGTCTCTGAGGGGCTCGATGTCGGATGTAAGGAGTGCTGGTGACCTCCCCTCTCCCATTCTCCAGTCTCTCCCTAGTCCTTAGTTTTCTCTTCTATTTGATTCATATTAGGATAAAACAAAGTCACTGAGTGCAGCCAACCTTTGTGGCAGGGAAGATTATGATATAGTATGAGGGTCAATCAACCACCAATTATTAAGCACCTACTGTGTGCCTAATACTGCACTAAAGCGCTCACTAGAACAAGGTAGACATCTGCAAGACAAGGATTTGGGGAAATAGGTTGGATTCTTCCACTCAAAAGACACCATGAAAGTCAATCAGGACCTAGTCCTACTACTGACCTCTCTGGCTTTCTTAAAGTCCCAACAAAAGTTTCATCTTCTACAAGAAGTCTTCCCCAACCCCTCTTAATTCTAGTCCTTTCCCTCTGTTAATTCTTCCTTCCTTCCTTTCTTCCTTCCTTCTTTCCTTCCTTTCTTTCTCTCATCAGGTTCATCCTTCCTTCCTTCCTTTCTTTCTTCCTTCCTTCTTTCCTTCCTTTCTTTCTCTCATCAGGTTCATCCTTCCTTCCTTCCTTCCTTTCTTTCTTCCTTCCTTCTTTCCTTCCTTTCTTTCTCTCATCAGGTTCATCCTTCCTTCCTTCCTTTCTTCCTTCCTTCCTTCCTTTCTTTCTCTCATCAAGTTCATCCTTCCTTCCTTCCTTCCTTCCTTCCTTCCTTCCTTCTTTCCTTCCTTTCTTTCTCTCATCAGGTTCATCCTTCCTTCCTTCCTTCCTTTCTTTCTTC
>CM053770.1:603141496-603163328 GCA_028658325.1 Potorous gilbertii | reverse complement strand
TCCTTCCTTCCTTCCTTCCTTCCTTCCTTCCTTCCTTCTTTCCTTCCTTTCTTTCTCTCATCAGGTTCATCCTTCCTTCCTTCCTTCCTTCCTTCTTTCCTTCCTTTCTTTCTCTCATCAGGTTCATCACTATGACAGTGCATGGGTTACAGAGAGGCCTTGGTCCTTTCAGCTATTTCCTGCCCGCACTGTTACCATGGTGGCCAAAGCCTGGTTAGCCTGCATCTGCCACTGCTCTTGTTGCTATTTCTGTATGTCACCTGGAAAACCTGTGGGTAGCTGCTGAGGGCCTGACATTTCCTGGCTCGGGAGCAAAACTTGCAGCCTCCTCCCTACTCTCCTCTTGTCCCTCACCCAACCACGTTCTTCAAAGCTTCCCTTAGCACCATTTAATCCCTTCTCTAAAGGGACAGTAATAATTCATAATGATACAATGAGTTATAACAGTTATAACAGAGTCAGGAGACAATGAGCTCACATCCCAATACTTTAAATCAATTACAAAAGAGCAGTCTACATAATATTAAATATAAAGGAGTCATAGCAGGATAGGCCATGTGACCTAGGACTATTCCTAGCAGAACTTCATTGAAAAAATACAAAAATATAAACACAGCACTTGATATTTATATAGCATTTACTATATGTATGTGTGTGTATAGATGTATATTTAGACAGAGAAAGAGAGAAAGGAGACAGTGACAGAGATAGAGAGACAGAAGCAGAGAGACTGAGAGAGCCAGAGAGAGGAGAGAAACTGATGGGGGGGGGCTGTCAAAGAGAAAGAGACAGACAGAGAGACAGACTGCAGAGGAGGGTGGAGAAGAGAGAGTTTGCTGAGTATTTTAAGGTTTGCAAAGAATTTTAAATACATAACCTCATTTTACCCTCATGCCCACCTTGTGATGATCTGGGAAGGGCAGGGTGGAGAGAAAAACTAGAGGCTACATCAGTAGTAAAGAGAGCCTGAATTAGGGAGGTACTAGAAAGGCCCGGACTCCAGAGCTGTTTCAAGGTAAGAATGTCCTCGACCGGGGACTGATGGGACATAGGAGAAGATAGAGAGATAAGAGTCAAAGGTCACCGAGTTTCCAAGTCTTCTTGACTGCTTTTAATAGAAATAGGGAAGTCAGGGAAAAGAACATATTTTGACCTTAAAAGGTGTGTTTCTGAGAGAAACAAGGGCCCCCAGGGTGAGGGTGGAAAAAGGTGGGAAGAAGACGGGGTAGGAAGAGGTTTAAAAGTCCCTGCCGCATCGTTGTGGAAAGTCATTGAATGAACCTACTTAAGGTGCTTTCCTACTCCAGAAACAGAGGGAAGACAGATTGCTGGTCCTCCCTGGTGAGGTACTGTTATCTCTTATCATTGAAGGACAGAAGGGGCAGGGACAACCTTAAGGAGTTCTAAAAAAAGCATCAAGATCAAAGCACTCAGACTCAACACAGAATGGCCCCAAGTCCTCGAGTCACAAACACATACAAATTCCAAAATGTCAACCTATACCAAATCCACAAAGGCAGCGATATTGCCACCTCTCTCCACCATGGCTTCCCGTAAACATGCACCCACAATCCTCCTCAATGCATTGCTATGGCCAAGCACGCAAACACGCAGACGTAACTCAAAGGCACACATAACTCGAATGTGAGAGTCGCACAAGCTCTGCAGCAGCTGCCTCCGGTGTCAAAGGGAGCTGACATCATCTTCCCAGAATATTTCAATACAACCCTTGCCTGAGGACCAGGTTTCACCAAATCTCAGGTCTCTAACTATAGCAAGAGACCTTGGAGTTAACCCCAGGAACTCAGCTGAGTTCCTAGAAGCCCAAAATATGGTGCTGGCCACATCTTCAATTCAATACAGAAAACATTTATGCAGCACCTGCTATGTGCCACACATTGTACTAAGTGCTGGTGATTAAAAAGCAGCCAGCAAGGCTGTGCAGCCTCAGACAAGTGGCAACTTCTGACTCTCCATTTTCACACTATATAAAGGTTAGCTATTATCATTAAACGTTAGCTATCATCATTACTATATCCAAGAGAGTCGTTATTTCTTTGCTGCAATTAATGAGCACCTTCTATGTGCCAGACACTGAGAATACAAAGAAAGAATCTCTCCTCCAAAGAAATGGAAACACCAGTGCCGTCTTTGTATTAACACGTCCAGGCATGAGGCCTCTTGGCCATGACAACAGAAATATATCAGTCAGTTCAGTCATTAACTAACGCTATGCCATCACCAACATGTTTGCCACATACAAACACACCAGGGACATAACTGGTGAGCTATTCAGGAATAATAACAGTATTTCTTCAGCCTGTGATACACTCTCTTCCATGGCTCCCAGCGTTTAGCGAATTGAACATACCTTACTGTGTTTTCTTTTAACTGATTTGGTTCATTCAGTCGTTACTTGTTGAATTTCTAACTTCCAGTATGTATTGAAAGTTTATAGGGACAAAGGGACGGAACAGCTCCTTTAAGACTAAGTTTCATCATCTTTTAGAATGGGAGAGTTGCCCTTTATGATCTCAAAGGTCTCTTTCCAGCTCTAGTTGAATTTTGAACCTTTAAAAAATCTGGGGCATATGGTTACTGTGTGTAGAGTTGTAGGGGTTCAATGTTTTGTTGTTAACAACGGTAACTCTTTGCCAGTGGATTTTCCATAAAATGTGAGGCGCGTGGAGTTCAATTCACCTGAACACACTATCCCTCTTTTTGAAACATCTGTCTCATGGCAACGCTCTTGGATCATTGTGTTTTGTTTCATCTTTCACTCACAAAAAGCTCCACTAGTCATATAACATATGCAGTTGGCATAAGCCCCCTGGTGGGTCAATACAGAGTAAAGTCATGCAAATGGCTTTGGAAGACCCAGTATGAATCCTTAACCCAGAGGAAATCTGTGGATTTTCTGCAATCTAGCCCATCGAGGGATTGCACAGTCATTTGCATGTGGTCCCCCACATTAGATAGTGAGTTTCTTGAGAGGAGGAACTATATTTTGCCTTTCTTTGCATCCCCAGCACTTAGCACAGTGCCTGGCCCATAAAAGATGTTTAATAAATATTTAGAAACTAATTGAGTAAAGTGAATATTGCTCATTCATTTTCTAAAAGTGACAGGTTTAATTTCAATTAGATGGAGTTAACTACGTGGGGAGGGTTGTTAAAGAGCTGTCATGTCTCAGGTAAATCACTTAAACTCTTGGGCTTCAATTTCTCCTTCTGTAAAAAGGGGAGAATAACTCTGGGTTGTTGTGAGGATCAGATAAGAAACAGCATGTGGGAATGTCTAAACTGCCAGGCTAGTGTGCTATGGTGTAAGTTGGAAGATCCCATGGAAGTTGCTAGAATCTAAAATCACAGCATGATAGGTTCTAAACGTTCCAACAGTCCCAAGAGAACATCTGGGCCAACCTTGCCATTTTACAAAGCAGAAAACTGAGGACTAGAGAGAAGTAACTTGCCTGTGGTCATGCAGGTTGTAAATAGTCGAGCCAGGATTCAAAGGTAGTTTTTTGAACCCAAACAATACATCAATAGGGTAAATTCTCCCATAGGCTTCAGTCCTTTTTCTTTTTCCTTCTCCTTGGTTTCTCTCTTTCTCCTTTTTTTTTTTTTTTTACAGCAATTCAATGCAAAACCTATTTCATTCATTCATTCATTCATTCAAAAAAAAATTCTGCAAAGCACCATCGGAAATACTGGGGTGAAACAAGACACATTCAAATCCTGGTTTTACTTTTTCTCGCCTAGAGGAGCCTCGGTTTCTGATTCTGTAAAATGAAGGAGGTTGACAAAAAAAAAAAACAACAAAAAAACACCTTATGTTTATATTCATGATTTTAAAGGACTTGGGGAGGGCATTTTAAACTAGGAGATTATGTTGTACATGTTGTTTCCTGATACACAAAGACCGCTCCCTGAAGATAAGCGTTCCTTTGTGTCTCTGTGGCCATCCTGCGCTACCGTTGTGCTTGGTAGTTGTTCATCGACTGAGTAATAAACAAAGATTTAGAAAGGGTAACAAGCAAGGCTTGTATGAATATAATTGCGGTAAGGAGTTAAAAAGAAGGCAGTCTTTTCTCTTGAGGTCTCTCTGTCCTCAGCCAGTCTAGCTGGACCGAAGGGTAGGGGAGATGCTGCCCAGCTAGGTTGGGACCAGGAGTTGGTACATTAGTCTGTAATCGATAAGAGCACCTGGTGATCTTTGGGCAGGGGAACGTGCCAGCGGATTTCTGGAACATCACTCTTGAATACGGGTGTTGAGGGCGAAGGATAGCCAGGCACTCTGAAGGCTGGGGAAGTTTTGGATAAGTGGAGAGAAGACATTCCAGGAAGGGATCCAGGTCTCTTCCTCTCGGCCCCCTCTCCTGGTGTCCCTCCTCTCTTCCGGTTACGCCTGCTTTCTCCAGCAAGTTACTTCGGGTTACCCTAGATTCCCTCCCTTCACTACTCTCTTGCTCGCGTCTCCAGCCTCAGCTCTGGTTCCCAGCACTGACGTCACTCCAGGATGACATCAGCGCCGGAGGAGGAGGAGGCGGCCGGAGCGGGGTGGGGTGCAGCATGCGAGCGAAGGCTGGCCCTGCCCCGCGATAGCCAATGGACGCCGCCGCCGTCTCCCCCTCCCTCTCCTAGGCTATGAAAAGAAGAGCCTGGCTACAGGTCCGGGCAGAGCAAGAGCGGACAGTGCGGAGCTTAGCTCAGCCGGATCCGCAGAGCAGTGGCTGGTCCAACCTGGAGCCCTCTGCCCATCCTGCCGCCGCTGGGACCGGCTTCGTAGCCCTAGACGCCACTCGCGAAGACGGTGCGCCCGACATGAGCCAGAGCCGCTGGACCGGGAAGAGAGCCGACATGCTCCCGGAGATCGCCGCTGCCGTGGGCTTCCTCTCCAGTCTGTTGAGGACCCGGGGCTGTGTGAGCGAACAGAGGCTGCAGGTTTTCAGCGGGGCCCTTCAGGAGGCGCTCACAGGTGGGCATATTCAGAGAGGTTGCCGCTCCTTAGGGTGGTACTTGGCCAGGGACCCTTCCAGCCCCACCCGCCCTGAACTGTCCCCCGATCATCGGGGCAGTGCCAACATCCCACCGCACACTGTCCCGTACCCCCAAGCGCCCAGTTTGTGTAATCCAAACTCAAAGTCTTACCGAAATGTGAGTTATTAGTACTATCGTTCTACAGTGGAGAGATGCCAGGGGTGAGGAATATTCGTATTATCTTCCGGCGGGGGAGGAGGGTCGAGGTGGACCGCCGTGGCCGCGGGCTGCTGATCACGGAACCTGTGGTGGGGCACAATCCCTTGTCCCTGTCTGAGTCCTTTCAAACATCAGAGATACCCAGCCACCTTCCTTTAATCGTTACACAAAACCTCCTTATTCCTTGGGCTTTGGGCAGACTTGGGAGTCAGTGGGTTTCCATTGGAGTTTCCCTTCGGTTTCTTTTCAGTTCCCCTTGAAGCCTCCGCCTTCTACCCTCGTTTGTGAAGGTGTCCAGCCTTGTCTGGAAGCCCCCTTTCCGGAGGTCCCTGAGTGTGGGGGTGGGAAAGACTGGAATTAGTCAGAGGGGTCTGGTCGGGCTACCAGCTGTTGTGAACTGGCTCCTTCCCGACTGCGACTGCTTTCTCCAAACAAGTCCGAAGCCAAGGCCCTAGCTCTGATTCCTGTGCCTGTTGGCAGAGGATTTTTATGATTGTGAACCTTGACAGAGTTAAGCGCTCTAGTTTTCCGATGAGAAGCACCGAGGACGCAGAAAGAGAGTGATTTGCTCCATAATCCCATAATGTTATAGCAACTGAGTTGGAATCAAAATTCTTGACTTCTGGTCTGTGAGTTGACTGCCCCTAACTCCCAGAGGCCAAGCCCGGGCATGCTGAAACATCGATCCCATACTTAAACCCGGGCTACTGTTAGAGGCTGTGGCCTGAGACCACCGCCACCAGGGTGAGCCCTGCAGGAAGGTCAAAGTTTCCTCTGACCAAGCCTTTCCCAAGCTTTTGGTCAGGATGGCTGCACTGGCCTCCCCCTCCGGGGCTGAAGTTACTTGAAGCTGCTTAGTGATAAACTAAGCTTATAAAGTTGATTAGGCTTCCCTTTGCCTGTACATTTATTTATTCCACGGCCATAGCTGTGCCCTTAGCATAGCCTGTGCCAGCCTGTGCTTGAATTAACCAGGGAATCTCCCCATTTCCCTCCACAGAGCACTACAAACACCACTGGTTCCCTGAAAAACCATCCAAAGGTTCAGGCTACCGCTGCATCCGAATCAACCACAAAATGGATCCTATCATCAGCAAGGTGGCCAGGCAGATTGGACTCAGCCTGCCCCAGTTGTACCGCCTGCTGCCCAGCGAGTTGACCCTTTGGGTGGACCCCTATGAAGTGTCCTACCGAATTGGGGAAGACGGATCGATTTGTGTCCTCTACGAGGAAGGGCCCACTCCATCCTCCTATGGACTCCTCACTTGCAAGAACCAAATCATGTTGGGCCGGAGCAGCCCCTCGAAAAACTATGTGATGGCGGTCTCCAGTTAAGACCCCTACTACTGCCCCCCCAGCAATCTACTGTATTCATTCAGCCATGACAACAGGCTACTGCATACCTCAACTTGGGGAATCATATTTTTAAATGAAGAGTTATTTATATATATTTTTTTTAAAAAAGAGGGGGAAAAAAAAACCAAAATTTTTTTTTTAAGAAAAAAAATCCTTAGTGGGAGCTGCTTGGAAGTGGTCTCCTATGGTGCCTTTGGAAAGAAATGTTGTGAGCCTGAGTGTCTTGAAACCAGTATCTGCCAATGGGAGAGGTAGCCATTTAGGTATATGGACTTGGCAGGATGAAGGTGATGGTGGGGTTGGGGAGGGTGTAGGGTAGGGGCCTGGTCAGCACCCCAGGGAAAATGAGAACATCTGTGGTTAGCAACTGTGAATGAGGAATATCAGAGTCTACCCTGGATGGGAGAAAGGTACAGAATTTCAATTTATAGCCATGTGTACCCACAGCCAGGGTTCCAGGAACCTGATCCTCTTTAGCTAAGGGGCGTTCAAGCCTAAACTTTTGAAATACTCTGTTGCTATCTTTCCTTTCTTTTTTTTTTCTTCTCTATTTTCCCCCTCTGATGAGATCATGGGCAGGAAACAAAAGGGCAGCTTCCTTATTCCTCCTGCCTGGATCAACTTTTCTTGGAATAAGAAATTGTCCTGATAATATCCTCAGGGTCTGGAAGGTTTTGACATCTCAACTGTGATTTCTAAGGCTTTGGGGTTTTTATTTTTATTTAGATTTTTTGGTGATGGAGGGTCTGAAATAGACTAGAAGGGTAAGGAAACCTGCACAAAAATCTCCATATTGCTTTATGCTGCTCTGTGTATGTGGATGTGTGTATACTGAATTCTCAAGGGGGTGATTTGTAATGGAAGTCTGGGGCCCAAAGAACTCTCAATGGGGAGTGCTTCTGGGACTGGCAGCCTTGTCTGCTGCCCTGCTTTGGGAACCACAGAAGAGTCCTGCTGATGCTGCCTTTAAAAGTTGAACTCAAAAGCTACAGGGAACTTCAGGATTTTTATGACAGGACTTCTTTTCAAAGCACAAATCTCCCCTTTCTCACCCTCTCCTTGTTCTTGGGCTGTCACTAGAGCTGCTCCCATCTTTTTTAGGATAAAAGTTCTCAAGCCTTGTGCAATATGGCCTCCTGAAACTCAGAGTGGCCTGGTGGTAGAATGATTCTCCAACCCTCTTGAGGACATCTGTGAAGAATCAATCTCCCCAGGCCCTCTGAGCTCCAGTTGGCTACTTTGTTTTGAGGGCACCTCTTGCCTGAGCCCCAGTTTCTACAGGCCTTGGTATTGTTCTCAGGCTGCCTCTAAAAACAAACCTTTGGGCACTGACTTCTCCTTGGCACTGAGCACCTGGTGGTGGAAGAGGAGTGTCTTTCTCTAAATGTGACTCCAATCCGTTAGTAGAATTGTGCAATATTTACTGTTCTTGGTTGGGGAGAAATAGAAAAGAATATCCCTTCCCCTTCCTCCCCATCCTACTCTTGGGAGTGAGGGGGACAGTTGAGAAAGCTTCAGGTATCCTTGATCAGAACACTCTGGGATGACACAGCTGGAGCATCTGGTTACCTTGGTTAAGCTCCTGTTGTTAGGGCTTAGTAAAGGCTCTTCCTCCCCCTTTCCCATCCCCTTTTGTGGAAGTCTCCCCAGCTTTCTTTTTCCCTTTGGATTTCCCAAGCTGCTCCATTCCCTGATTCATAAGGTGCTAATAACCAAACACACTCTCTACTCTTTCATTCTAGTTCTTCCCCCTTTGTGACTGCACCAAATTTTGTGTCAGCTCCTAGACCCTGGTTCAAGTATTAAGTCTAATTGAAAGTTAATTCTTCACCCACAGAGCAGGGAATTGATTCCTTGACCTGTGGGATGGTAAAAACAACAAACAGCTGTGAATCACTGTGGAATATGTCCTTGCCCCTGACTGCACACAGGACCCTGCTGTTTCTGGTCTCTTCAATATTTTCTCTCTTTTCTTCCTTAATATGTACTTTTAAGAAACAATATCTCAGAGCTGGACTGTTGAGCAGGACTGGCTCTCTTATTAAGTCAAACATGGTAGTGAGTCTGTAAGCTATTCTGACAGAGGGGACAAAGGTTACTAATTGTATATTATATAGTGTTTTTATATGAAAGAATGTACAGCTCTATTGATAAATGTACACTTTTTGTTACTTTAATAAAAATGTAGTTGTTCTAGCCGTGTGGTGTAGACAAATGTAAGTGCCTAGCCTTCCTTTCGGTCCCTACCCTTTTACCTCAGGCCTCAAATTCCTTCTTGTAGGTGTTATTGTGCATTAACATCAAAAAGAAATGAGAAGGAATGAGATACCTCAAAAGAAAATGGGTTGGGATTTAAGCTAATCATCAGATTTTTATTCAGTCTCCCTTCCTGGGAGCAATTTTCTGCTCCACTTCAAACATCATTTCCTTCCTTCTCTCTGGGCAAGTGATTGAACTTCTCCATACCTCAGTTTCCTCATTTATAAAATAGGAATAATCATGGCATCCACAGTAGCCATTTTTTTAGTCTCAAATAATCTAATGTATTTAAGATGACCCATAGACCATAAAGGATCACCTGAGTGTGAGCTATTAGTATAATTTTTACCATAAGCTGTAGTAGCTAACATTTAGGAAATGTGGCTCCGTTAGAGCCTTACATTTTTCCAATATGCTCTTCACTGTGAAATATACTAGTGTCACTGTCCTCCATTTTAGAAATGGGCAATATAAGTCTGTGACTTGCCCAAGGTTATTACCAAGTAAACCGTGAAGCTGAGATTGGATTGTTCTTCTGTTTTCCAAGTCCAGTGCCCTTCCCAAATGAGAATATTTGTACAGCATTTAGCCCAGAGCTCACAGAATGGAAGCCTTTTCCCTACCAGCCCTACTCTGTTAAATCAACCTAGGATGTTGCTATTCTAAAACAAAAGTTCATAAGAGTTACTTAAGAGATTTCCCCTATTTTAAATACCCCTTTCTGATAGGCTATCATTATGTAGACTTCTTGGAAGATAGATAGCCAGCAGAGAGAGTGTGGATTCTCCATGGCCACAGTTGGTGCTGTCCTAGGGCCAGTCCCCCTTCTGTTCTTTGACATCCTGGTCCCGTTAAGCATCATAGTTTTGGATCTAGGCATTAGGTACCAGATTGGGGTGATTTGTGTGCATAGAGGACTGAACACTGAAGACTATCTTTTTGTTCCTGAAAATTAAGGTCTTATTTTAATAAGATTTGGGAACCAGGTCCCTGATCTATGTTTGGGTGGCCTCCAAGCATGTTTAGATTTGCCCTGGCCAAGCTCCTGGTAGGAGAGTAGAGAGGGAAAGATGCCCAGACAGGCCAAGTGTGACATGGGCTTATATTAGGACTCAACAACCCCATTCAGAACTTGGTCTGTGCTAAAGATTAAACTATCCAAGAAGTTACAAGTATATCCATGACCTACTCACTGTACTAAAACCATTGGGCATAGAGGGAAAGTTTATGTTCTCAGGAAGCTAATACTCTAGTAAGGGGAGATGAGGAAAGTTTACAAATAACTAAATTTACCAGTTGGAGTTAAGCAGTTTATTCTGGGAGGGGTAGATGAAGGAAGGTTTGTTTATAGATTCATAGAATATTACATGTACTAATAAGTAACTCCCTTCCATTGTATAGCTAGAACTAGGTGACTTCTGGGACTTCAAGGAAAGAACTGGCCTCAAAATCCATGGAGATCAGTTTGTTAATAGAAGGTTTTTCCTATTTCATGGATACATACTTTAAAAAATAAAACAAGACCTGACTGACTACTCGGAAAGACCTCATTACTCAAAGGTCTGGTCCCATTTTCATTTTGAATCTTCTATCCCTGAATCCCATAAGTAATAGTTTCCCTAACAATGGGTTATAGCTCTACACTTAGTCTCTCCTTTGAGTCTTGTAAGAAAGCTCCACCATGTAGAGAGGAAAAGTATTCTTACTTTCTTGTGATGGATTGGGAAACTGAACTTCAGGGAAGAAAAGTCATTTTTTTGGACCTCATAACGACTAGGAAATAACAGAGGCAAAATTAGGAATAGCCAACCTACCAACTTTACCTTTTTCTAGATGTGAAAACGGGTTAATATTAGGACATTTTTGCTGTCCTACTATTGATTATTTTCTTTTAATCCTTCAGGGCAGGGGAAGCTTTCATCTACTGAGCAATGAACCTTATTTTTCATGTTGGGCATTTCTTTATCATGAAACTTAAATCTCATTGGTGTGTTAGAAGGTAGCATGGTGAGGAGGGGAAAACACAAATTCAGCATTGGAGGAGGGCTTGGTTGGAGTTCTGCTCATGCCATTTATCACCTGTGGACTTTGGGTTACTCTCTTACCTTTTCTAGGCCTGTCTTTTTATCTTTAAAATGAAAAAAAATCATACTAGATCCTTGACGAAGACCCTTTCTAAATATAAATTCTAAGCATTATTAATCTAGAATTCACAAGTCATAACTTCCAGAGGCAAGATTGGAACCCGGGTCCTTGGACTTTCTGAGCCAATGATCATTTCATTGTAGCACACTGCTTTGCACACTTAGCATCTTATCTGATTCTTATGCAAGTCATCTTGTAAAGTCTTCATACAAGACTCACCCAGTGCACCAGAGCCTTCTGGTTGTTTTCATACCCATCATGAAAAATAAGACTCATTGCTCAGTAGATGGATACTTCCCCTTCCCTGAAAGTTTAAAATAGAATATCTTTCAAAGTTATTATTCATTGAAAAAGCAAAATTAATATGCTATTTAAAAAGTGGTGGATGAGTAATTTAATTAGAGGAGAGAGTGCAGGGACTGTCCATATTTTATCTCTCTAATTAAATTACCCATCCACCACTTTTTTAATAGTAAAAAATGTTTTTATTTTAAATTTAATTTTACTTTATCAATGAATAAAAATGTGTGTCCCTTTTTGCCTTTAATGAAAAAAAAAACTACTTGCAACAAATATGCATAGTCAAGTAAAACAAACAAACAAAAAAACTATGTCTTAATCTATACCCTGAGTCCATCACACAGTCAGTCAGTAGCTGGGTAGCATCCTTCATCATTAGTTCTCTGGAATTGTAGCTGGCCATTACATTGATCAGAGTTCTCCCATCTTTCAAAGTTGTTTGTCTTTATAATGTTGTTATTGTATAAATTTATCTTCTGGTTATGGTCGCTTCACTCTCTGTTAATTAATAGAAATCTTCCCAGGTTGTCCTTATGGCACAATAATATTTCATTATGTTCAGATGACACAATTCAGTTATTCTCCAATTAATGGACATGCCCTTAGTTTCCAGGTTTTTACTACCACCCAAAAAGGGGCTATGAAGATCTTTGTACGTGTTGGTCCTTTTCCTCTTTCCTTGATCTTTTTAGGGTTATAGCATTGATAGTAGTAGTATCTTTAGGTCAGAGGGCATGAATAGTGCAGTAGCTTTTGAGACAGTTCTAAATTGCCTTCCAGAATGGCTCTCTCAATTCACAGATCTACCAATAATGCATTAATATACCTGTTTTCCCACAGCCTCTAGCATTTGTCATTTTCCATTTCTTTTGTCAACTTTTCCAATCTGTCCTGCATGAGTTGGAAGTTCAGAGTTGCTTTAATTTGAATTTCTCTAATTATTAGTGATTTGGAGCATTTTTCATATAGCTACTGAGAACTTGAATTTCTTTCTTAGAAACTACCTAATCTTATCTTTTAATCACTTATCACTTGTAGAATGCTCTTATTCTTATCTTATAAATTTAAATCAGTTCCTTATTTGTCTTAGAAATGAGACCCTTATCAAATTGCTTGAAAGTCATCATCCATCCATCTGTGTCTCCTCCTCCTCCTTTTAATTTTAGATATATTAGTTCTGTTTGGCAAAACCTTTTTAATTTTATGTTATCCAAACTGTTCATTTTATCTTCTATGATCTACTGTATTGTTTTTGGGGGTCATGAGCTTTTCTTGTATCCATAGATCTGAAAGCTAATTTCTCCTAAGCTACTCTAATTTGTTTATAATATCACCATTTATGTCTAAGTCATGTGTGCTTCCATTTGGAACTTATCTTTGTATAAGAGGAGTTAGCCTATCCCTAGTTTCTGCCCCACTACTTTCTAGTTTTCACATGATTTCTATCTAATAATGAGTTTTTACCCTGGTATCTGAAGTCCTTATGTTTATCAAACTCTGGGCTACTGTGTTAACTAATCTGTCTCACTTATTGACCTATTTCTTAATCAGTATAAAATAATTTTAATGATTATTCAGATCTTCTTACTTTTCACTTTTTAAAATTATTTACCTTGAGATTCCTGGCCTTTTATTCCTTCAGCTGAATTTTATTTTTGGTGTTTTTCCCCTAGTTCTATAAAGTAATTCTTTGGTAGCTTAATGGATATGGTACAGAATTAATAAAGTAATTTAGATAGAATTGTCATTTTATGATGTTGGCTCAGTTTATCCATGAACAATTAATAATTCTGTAATTATTTAGATCTATATTTCTGAAAAAAAGCATTTTGTAGTTGTATTCATGGTTTCTGTTTTTGTGTGTCTTGTTAGGTAGACTCCCTGTTTTACACACTTTGTAATTATTTTAAATGGGATTTCTCTATCTCTTCCTGCTGAGTTTTATTGATAATATGTAAGCATTCTAATGATGTGGATTTCATTTTCTCTCCTGCAACTTTGCTGAAGTTATTCATTATTTCAACTAATTTTTAGTTGATTCTCTAGGATTCTCTAAGCAAAATATTGTATTTTCTTCAAAAGTGATAAATTTGTTTCCTCTTTACTCATTCTTATTCTCTCAATTTCTACGTCTTGTCTTATTGTTATAGCTCACATTCCTAGAACTATATCACATAGTAGTGGCAAAGACATCCTTGTTTTTCCCTTGATCTTATTTTAAAAGCATCTAATTTATCTTCTCCTCTTCCAGTTCTATATGTTTCTTATGCTACTTTCAGCACACATCTTTTAATATCCTGAAGCCTTTTTACAACATATGGATCTTTCCAGTGCTCTTTGTGTCACCTGAAGTGTTGATTCTTCTGAAGATTGATCATTGACCATATAGTCCAGTAACGAGATTATTCCAATACTTAATCTGATTTCACTGTGAGAATTCCCTCCAGTGATGCGGATTTCAGTCCATACATTCTTGCCCATTCTATGCAACTTTTATCCATGTCCTCTAATAAGTTTATCACAAGGTATCTGCCTTTTGCTCATACTCTCTTTGTAGTGTGAAGTTACCAGTAGAGTATGAGAGCTGTCAATCAGTTATCCCTTTTTCTCACGATGTGAGAACTCTTTCCATCAATATTTGACCAAAATCCTTTATACTGCTTCTCCTCTTTGATTTCCTGTTTGCAATATGTGATAACTGGTTCATATATACCTTGGCCTCTTTATTGCCCTTTGGGTGATCTACTTAATTCTTTAGAGACTGTACTGTTGTAGTAACTCAACATTATCAAAAGAACATTTATGTAAAAAAAAAGATAGGTATTTTTGATGTAGTTTCTTGTTGTATCAAAATAGTTTTTGATGTATTTGATTGTAGTTTCAGGAAGAAACAGGTAGTCATTAAAGGAACTTTGAAGTTTCTCAGTTGCAATCCAGTTGAATCTCCTTCTATTAAATTTTGGGCCAAATTCATTGTCTGTTGGCAGTGTCTATGCAAGACAGATCAATAGATACTACAACTTAGCCAAACAAGTGCATGTCATATTCTAGGTAACAGGATTTCTATATCCGCTTCATTTTTCCTCTGGTTGAGCCTCACTCTTTTTAAGGATTATGGATCTCATTTAGGAGACTTGATGATATCCTGTAGCTTGATTTTGCCAGTCCACTGTTACAAGCAGGAATATCTCAAGGACGTCACCATCCAAAGGAGATGCCTTTGACTTGGACTTAGTAGCTGACCTCTTCTATGACAGTGGCAAACAATGTTGACAAGCACGTCTCTATAAAATACTTGATTTTATGCGTCACAAGCCTATCTCTGTGGTTATCTCTTTCAAGGAATCTTGTGTATTTTGGCAAAATTATGCATTTTCTCGACTAAATCCAGTGCTTTTTAAAAAATCAACAAATAAGAAATGATGGGATCTTAGATTCTCTCTCTACCTTTTGATCAATCATGTAATAGTGAAGATGTGGTCTACTCTGGAAAACTACTTATGAAAACTTGCCTTTTTCCTTCCAATAACCTATTCATGGAAAGGGGCCTTTTTTTTTCAAACTCTGTTGGTGTCTTCATCTCCTTTCAGATACTTTTCCCCCAGGATATATATATATACATATGTATATATACATATATATACACACACATACACACATACATATACATACATACACATGTATACATACATATGTATACATACATATATATATTTAGAGGGCATATCTATATATAAAAATTTCCCCTCAATTACATGTTAAAGTGATTTTTTGAGCATTTGGTTTTTTTTAAGTTTGAGTTCAAAATTCTGTCCCTATCTCCCTCTCTCCCCTTCCTTCTCCCTGATATGGTAAGCAATCAGATAAAGGTATATATCATTTTTTTCTCTGAAGACAGATAGTATGCTTCATCTTGAGTCCTTTGAGATTGTCTTGGATCATTGTTTTGCTGTGAATGGCTGTGAATTCACAGTTCTTCATTGTACAATGTTGCTATTACTGTGTACAATCCTCTCCTGGTTCTGTTCACTTCACTTTTCCTTAGTTCATATAAATCTTTCCAGGTTTTTCCTTCAGATACTTTAAAAACTCTCAAAATTTTGTTGCATCCTGAGTGACCCTTCTTTAGGTATATTTGGTCCAATCCAATTGCATCCTGAGTGATCCTTCTTTAGGTATATTTGGTCCAATCCAGTAGTTTTCTCCCTCTTTGTTTTCTTCCAGTTCTTTAAGAAGAATATTCAAGACTGTGATAGTAGGGTCCAGATACAGTGGTAAGAAAAATTTCTTGAAAAAGTCCTTATAGACTTTTCCTCCTTCTGTTTCATCTTGAAATGTCCTGTTATCCCTGTTCAACCTTGGGAGGGAAAGTGTATTAGTGTCCTCATTACCTTTCTTCTCTGAGGCACAGTTTTCCAGGGAGGACAAACCTCAAATTAAGTTTTGGAGAATCTCCAGGATAAAAGAATCAGTTATCTAAAACTTAAAGGTAGCATGGCATAGTGGAAAGAATGTTGGATTTAAGAAGATCTGGGTTGTAATCTAAGTTGTTGTTGTGTTTTTTAATATTACCTTCAATGACTAGAGTCATTTTCTTTTATTTTTTAAAATTTATTTATTTTAAGTTTTCAACATTCATTTCCACACAATTTTGAGTTCTAAATTTTCTCCCCATCTCTCTCCTCTCCCTACCCCAATGTACTGAGCATTCTAATTACCCCTACCACCAACCTGCCCTCCTTTCTAACATCCCTCCCTTCCCTTATCCCCATGGAATCTGAGTTTAATGGAGTAATAAATCCTAAGTCAGGCTTTTTGAAGGATTATTTTTCTATCAGCTGTTTTTTGTTTCTGTTTGGTTAGGTCTTAATTGCCTGTCAAACTTTAGCTTATTGTTTTGCAAATAAACTTGTACCTCTGCAATAATCTCACTCTTGGCTGCCTTGTCTCGCCTGTTGGTTAAAAAAAAAAATCTTGGTATTTGTCAGTTGAGATAGTGAGTGGGTTAGTTGGCTATCCTCATTATGAGAGTAGCTTTGCATCCCTCAAACTTCTCTAAGAAATGGTTCTAGAGTCAATGGCTAGCTGTTTTTTTTTTTCTATTTTCCCCAAGTGGCAGCCAGTTTAAATAGTTCTGATTGAAGCTGCTATAATTACAGTGTCTCCTCATCTATCCTTTCTTCTAATTTGGTTTTAATTTTGACCTTTGCTCTAATTAGATGTTAATCTTATGGCAGACACACTCCTCATCCTATGTCAGTAACCTCATTTCCTGTCCATTAAGATATATCCAATTTAATTTCTTAGGATAGTATTCAGTACTCTCCATGTCCAACATCTTCCAACTATCATCTTAGCAGTTAGGTGATGTAGTGAATAGACAGTGCTGGCCTTGGTGTTAGGAAGACATGAGATTAAATCCAGCCTTGGACACTTCTTAGCTGTGTGACCCTGGGCATGTCACTTAACCACTTTCTGCCTTAGTTTCCTCAACTATGTGAGGATAATAGCATTTGTCTTCCAAGGTGGTTGTGAAGATCAGATGCCATAACAATTGTAAAACACTTCTTCTTGTTGACACACTTAGCATAATAAGGGCTAGGCGGCCAGAGGACAGAGTTTTGGGCTGAAGACCTGAGTTCAAATGTGACCTTAGACATTAACTAGTTATGTGATTCTGGGCAAGTCACTTAACCTTGTTTGTCTCACTTGCCTCATCTGTAAAATGAGTTGGAGGAGGACATGGCAAACAACTCCAGAATCTTTGCCAAAAAAGCCCCAAATGGGGTCAAGAAGAATCAGATACAATTGAAAACAACTAAACAACTGTCACAGTGCCTGACACACAGTAGGTGCTTAATAAATGCTTGTTTCCTTCCTTCCCTAGAGCACATATAGGCATGACACTCCTGAGTTCAAAAGCATATGTGCCTGCAAGTATTTGGCCTTTTCCATTTCTTGATTCTGAATGATATTTTCCAAAATGTTTTCCATTGTCAATAAATCTAATCCTACATTGAAATAACCATGTATCAAAGGATAGGTTGATTTAATTTGGGGGAACTTGTGAAGTTCTTTACAGAAACCTCTATATAATTTCTTTACGTAATTTTTCAGGATTACTTTACTAGAGATTCTGTCTTGTCCTTATTCATTTCTTTTCATAGTGGTCTGTTTGCTTTTGCTCATTGTAAACACTGCAAGGCAAGATGACCAAGTGCCCCATGAAGTGTTTTTGTTCTCTTTGAGTACATGAAGAACCCAACCTCTTTAATTCATCTCTAAAGAGCACCTGTGAGTCATTCTTCCATTTAGCTACTTTTTAAAGTCTTCTGGTTTTCCTTATAGCAAGAATGTCAATATTGTGACCAATTTTCCCTCATAATCACCCCGTCTAATCTTGAATCTATTTCTAGCTCTTTGATTCTTTCCTGCTGCCTACCAACAATGACCCATCTGCCCATTCCTTAAAAAACATGCTCACTTAATCCTACCATCCCTTCTAGTTTTTGTATTAGATCTTTCCTTCCTAGAATAGCCACACTCTGATAAAAGCTGTTTACTCTTATTGCCTACCATTCCTCTTCTCTCACTCTTAATCCTTTGCAATCTTCCTACCTCATTACTCAATTGAAGCCATAACCAGTTGCCAATGATGTCTTAACTGTCACATCTAGTGGCATTTTCTAAATCTTTATCTTTTTTGTACTTCTCTGCAGCATTTAACCCTGTTAACCAGTCCCCCAGGTTCAAAATCCAAGTATCAACCTATTGGCAAGTTCTGTGGATTCTATTTCTTCAACATCTCTGATCTACACCCTGTTCTGTCCTCTGGCAGTACCGCCATTTTAATGTACTTCTTCATCACTTCCCTCTTGAACAACTGGAATAGCCTGCAGGTTTATCTCCCCTCCTTCAAATCTCTTCCTTTCAGTTATAAAAGTAATCTTCCTAACGTACCTGTCTGAACATGTCACTCCAGTATTCAATAAGCTTCAGTGGCTCCCTATTACATCCAAGATCAGAGGTAAAATCCTCTGATTGACTTTTAAAGTCCTTCCTAATCTGGCACCTTCCTGCCTTCCCAGTCATCATCTTTGTTGTTGTTCACTTCTTTCAGTCATTTCCTACTCTTTGTGATCCTGTTTGGGGCTTTCTTGGCAAAGATACTGTAGTGTTTTGCCACTTCCTTCTCCAGCTCAATGTACAGATCAGGGAACTGAGGCAAACAGGGTGAAGTGATTTGCCCAGGATCACACAGCTAGTAAGTGTCTGAGGTCAGATTTGAACTGAGGAAGATGAGTTTTCCTGACTTTGGGCCTGGCAATCTATCCACTGTACTACCTAGCTGCCCGTGTCACCATCATCATAATTAACATTTATATAACACTGAGGTTTGCAAAACATTTTACATGTTATCTGGTTTAATCCTCAGTATTATTTTTATACTTTATTGTGCTCCATGAACTCTACAATCCAGTAACACTGTCTTCCTTTCTGTTCCTTGCACAAGACTCTCCATCTTCTGATTGCATTTTCACTGGCTGACTCTAATGCCTGGAATGCTCTCCCTCCCTATTTGCTCTTCCTGACTTCCCTGGCTTCTGTCACATTTCAACCAAAATACAGAGAGACAAAGAAAGAGAGAGAGAGAGAGAGAGAGAGAGAGAGAGAGAGAGAGAGAGAGAGAGAGAGAACAGGAGAAGAGGACTATATCTCTAATGAATACCAGTATAAATATATTGAATGAAATTTTAGCAATAAAGCTGTAGGGACATATTAAAAAAAGTATACCCTACAACTAGGTTATACTTAGGTAAGAACACAAGGTTAATTCAATAATATCTCTATAAATACAATAGACTATATTAATAATGTGGTAGCTCATTTCATCTTTTACCCACCATGATAATTAACCATTAAAATAAATATACTTATAGAGTAAAAAAAAGCTTTTGGTAAAATATACCACCCATTTCAGTTGTTAAAAAGGCTTTGAGGTATAGGAATAAATGGATTTTTCTTTACCATAATAAATAAATAAATATCTATTTAAAACTAAGTTCCAGAATAATACATAATGGAGAAATGCTAGAAACTTTTTCAATAATATCAAGGGTAAAGCAAGAATGATTGTTATCAATATAACTATTTAACATAGTTCTAGAAATGTTAATTATAGCAATAAGATAAGAAAATTAAATTGTGGAAATAGAAATAAGCATAGTCAAAGAAGAAACCTTTTTTCTACTTTGAATGATCTAGGAAAATTTGATAGAGACCTCTTTTATCATCTATGCCAACCAATACCTCCAAATTACTCCATACTGTAATATTTTTCACAAGTAGTCATCCAATATCTGCTTGAAGACCTCCCATGAAAGTGGATAATTATACTTTCAGACTTTTCTATTCATTAGGAAGGTTTTCCTGACATCCTTCCTAAATTGCTTCTTTGTAGCTTCTATTCGTTTCTGCAGATTACAAGCCTGACACACAGATATTGAAGGTAGTGTTTCACTAGATACGCTCTGGGATGCCTTCTAACTCTTAGGCAAGGTGATTCTGTGTTCCTAAATTCATTATCTAGTGGCAAATTTTGGTGATGAGTCTCTCCATACTTAACCAAACCAGTCCTTGGGTAGCAGAGAACCTTCCTCATTACCTTTTCAGCTTGGAAGGACAAACAAGAGCTAATTTTCTTTAGGCATCATGTTGGAGAACCCAGGGCTACTTCTACATCATAATAAGTCATTAGAAAAGGTTTTTTAGTGATGAGGACTTTCATTATTCAGTTGGTCCTATGTGTTCTTTCCTAATTTTGTTGGTCTTGCTCCTTGATTTGTGTAAGTATCTCTAATGAGATACCCTTTTATTTGTTTCAGACATATCATTTTTTGTGCACCTGGGAGTTGACTAGAATATGCTCCCTTGGGTGATCTAAGGAAAACGTATTTGGTACTCAATTCTTCTGGAACCTCAGTAGAGAAGATATGAAGAATTACATTCTCCATTCAGCTCCTTTCTTCTATTTAGCTGAGACCCAAACATAAGAATCTTCTCCCCTTCCAAGTTTCCTGGACTGGTAAACAGTGCAGGCTTGGGATACCAGTACTTAATCAGCAGTTTTCAGCTGCCAAAGGACCTCTAAGACAGTGTCAGAAAGGCTCCTGGAAGCCTCAGATTAGAAACCCACTTGGCCTCTGATAAGGTTTTTGAGTGGTAGAGCCTATGATGCTAAAACACACAATGATAGTAGATAGTGGTTTACTTGCCTGAGAACTGGTACTCGTTTATCTGGGAGACTCAGTGAAATATGTGATGGCAGCTAGGTTGCACAGTGGATAGAGTTCCAGTCCTATAATCAGGAATACCTGAGTTCTAATTCTATCTTAATGTTGGCTGCAATAGTAGATTGTAACAGAGACCGTCTTTTGCCTTTTTCTGTATCCCTAGCATACTTAGCATGGTGTCAGGCATGTGTTAGGTTCTTAATAATAGACACTTACAAGCTATGTGGACCTGGGCAAGTCACTTAATCCTTGTCTGTCTCGGTTTCCTTAAATGTAAAATGAGGATGAGAATAGCATCTAATTCCCAGGGTTGTTGTGAGGATCAAATGAAATAATATTTATAAGAAATACTTGGTACACAGGAAGTGCTTTATAAATGCTATTTCCTTCCCCATGAGGACCCAATTGTATTTGAATCCTTCCAACTTGGTATATAGTTCTTTTTCAAAAGTTTCAGAAGACTTGAGTTCAAATCCAGCCCAGTCACTTACTAGCTGTGACCTTGAGCAAGTCACTTAACCCTGACTGCCTCAGTTTCTTCATCTATAAAATGAGCTGGAGAAGGAAATGGCAAACCGTTCTGATATCTTTGCCAGGAAAATCCCAAATAGAGTTACAGAGATCAGACATGACTGAAATGACTGAATAGCAATAGTAACAATTATTTTTATTTCCAAATAATTGAATTGAAAGAATTATGGCAGAGTGGAAAGTACACCCAGCTCAGAGCAAGAGACCCATTTCTGATGCTTCCTAGCTGTGTGACTATGGGAGGTTTACTCTGTTCTTGGAGCCTCAGTTGTTTCATTGGTAAAATGGGTATATTAATATTGGTACTCAGAGAAATTGTGTGAGGAAATCACTAGGCAAACCTAAAAAGTGGCAAAGTGGGACAAGTGATCATCTTTAGGTCCAGTGTTTACCAGCTGAAGTTCAGCATCCTCAAATTTATCAGGATCTGGGCCTGGATCCAATTGTTATATCTTTGAATGCTCTGAAACTTTTCCAAGATGAGGGGAGGCACAATGGATGACGGATGGAAAGCATCCTCATCCCTGAAGGTCTCAAACGGAAGCTGGTTGACCAATTGTCAGTGATGGTATTGTGATTTTCCAATTCATGAATGTTTTCAGTGCTGAGACTTTATGAAGGTGGAAGGGTGATTTTTGGAATAGATCTAGGAATCAAGAATGCCTAGCTTGTTCCTACTTGATCAACTTTCTTCTTCCTTCCTAATAACTGTGATACATTTTATTTTTTTTTTTTTTTTTTTTTTTTTTT
>CM053770.1:603104519-603140996 GCA_028658325.1 Potorous gilbertii | reverse complement strand
CAAATGGGGAGAAAATTTTGGAACCCAAAATCTTGTGAAAATGAATGTAAAAAGTTAAATAAATAAATTTATTTTTAAAAAAAAGAAAGAAAAAAAGAAAAAGAATTATTTCTATATTCAAAGCATTGCCCATTGCCCTCCCATCCCCCTGCAAATTCTCCTGACCCAATCCACACCTTCTCTTTCCTAATCTAAACAAAGGGATGTTTGATTTATGCCTCAAGGCATCTTCTCTGATCTACCCAACATTACCCCATGTGGCTCTTGTAGTCATGTTCAAATAGGCAAGGTAAAGTCAATGAGTATGGGGGAGGGGGGTGTGTGATATAGACCACAATGGGAAATGGAGAGGGTTCTGTGCCCATCCCCACCTGAGTGTCTAGGTGAACCCAAGCCGCTGTGATGTGCCCACCTTCAGTAAACACATTGTGCAAGTTCATGGCAGCCTGTACTTCCAGACCAATGATTCTTCCAGGAAACTAGGTCACATCCTGGGGATAGGGCCCAGATGTGGAGTTGGGGAAAATTGCTGCAATACGCTGAAACGTGCTCTTTAACAGTACCCAGGGTGGCACCGCCCACGGAGCTAAGGCAAAGGAAAATTAGGACACAGAGGAAAACAAGAAAACAAGGACCAAAGTCGACCCAACTGACCTGTACTGGGCTTGAGATAAAAGGAATATTCCCATTCACTTGCCCAGGGAGTCTAGTGGAAGCTGAAAAGCCTGGATAACTTCTGACCCAGTTACAGAAGCAATAATATAAAATAGGGTCAGAGTCCTAGTTGGAGGGGAAAAGATCTACGTTAGGTTAGAAGACTCCAAGATAGGGAACCACAAGGCAAAGGCAGAGTTAGTCCAGAAGCCTCCTGGAAGCCACCAGACATTGGGGGGCTAAGGGCCACTTGTTCTCTCCCCACACCAGAATTCCTTAGCAGCTATGACTCACTTTGTCATTCATTCAGTGAGAGGATGGATGGGTCTGTCTACAGGGTTTGGGGGGAATTGGTAAGGAAGTTTACATCAAGCTACTCTTTTGCCTGGACAGCTAGTTGGTACAGTGGAGTACAGGAGTCAGGAGGACCTGAGTTCAAATCTTACCTCAGACACTTGACACTCACTAGCTGTGTGACCTTGGGCAAGTCACTTAACCCCGATTGCCTCACCTTGGGTCATCTCCAGTCATCCTGATGAATATCTGGATTCAGATGGCTCTGGAGGAGAAGTGAGGCTGGTGACCTGCACAGCCCTCCTTCACTCAAAACAAAGTCAAGTGCAAGTCGTCATCATTTCTCTAATGGCATGGTCTTCTTTGGCAAAGGATGAACACATACGCTCATTTGCCTTAACAGCTTTACATGTCTCCTAGACTCACTCTGAGAGCCAGAAGTAACTTTGGGGATCACTTTGTCCAACTCCTTCATTTTACAGATGAGGAAACTGAGGCTTATACCTGGGAAGTGACTTGCCCCAAGTCCCACAGCTGCCATGTTGTACTATGAACTAGTTTAGCATTAGAGAGAGCAGAAAAAACTCACGCATAAATAAAATGTAATTTCATTCAACAAATATTTAAGTCCTGCTGCTTGCAAAGCACTGTACCAAAGTTCTTGTCTCCTGCTCCAACTTAAAGGCAGGGAGAGGGGGAAGGGAATAAGCATTTATGAAGTACCTACTGTGTGCCAGGTACAGTGCTAAGTCCTTTACAAATATTATCTCATTCAGTACCCAAACTGTTTTAAATCTAGTTTAACCTCCCAGATGTCCCCATGAAATTGTTGTGCCCAAACTAGGACAAACTTCTCTGGAATAGTAGAAGGTCAGTCAGGTATCAAGAGAGGGAACATGGGTATACATATATATATATATTGGTGAAGAGATACATATATATATATAGTATTGGTGAAGTATTCACTAGGCCTTAAGCGCTATACTGAAAAGAAGTGAAGTCACAGTCTCTGTCTTCCAGATACGGATGTTCTGATGAAATATATGGTGTTGGAAATTGTGTGGCCTTTGGCAGGTATTAGGTATTCACACAACCCTGGCAGAACAAACCTGTGTGAGTCTGGTGTGGGTTCAAACCCTTGTTCCCCACCAGCTAAAAAGGTTAATGCTTCACCCTTTCTAAACACACCCACAAACCATCACTGGATGGGTAACTGCAGCTGCTTTCTCAAAGCACTTCACTGTTTGTTTCTCTCTTCCCTAGGTACTATAGGTGATCTCCATATTCTAGCACCAGCCTCCATGCACAGGCTGCCTCAATGCCTCAAAAGACTCCTTCTTCAGGTCACTTTTTTGAACACTGAGCTTCCATCAAGGCTCAGCATCAGGTAGTGTTTCCTAAATTAGGCTTTATTAACATGTTTTGTGCCATGGACCCCTAGAGAAATCTGGGGAAACCTATGGACTCCTCAGAACACTGTTTTTAAATGCATAAATTAAATGTATAGGAATACAAAAGAAATCAATTATATTTAAATATACAAGTATTTTAAACATATACATATTATATATTATATTTATTTATATATAAACAAATATACTCAAATATTTTAAAATATATTCATTTTCATGTTTATATTTTATATAAATATTATATATTATGCTATAAATATGCTTATTTATATATGAACAAATATATACAAATAGTTTTAAATGTATTCATTTTTTGATATTATATAAATATTACCTATTGTATATAAATATTTATGTATGCATATTATTTTTGCATAAACAAATATATGCAAATTTTTTTATTATTATTATTTTATTTGTTTTCAGTGTTCTACAATCACTTCCATATAACTTAGATATTTTTTTTCCCCTTCTTCCCCATCCTTCCCCCCAACCCTCCTTCCCTGAGACAGAATACAATTTTATATAGGTTCTACACATACTATTAAAAACATTTTCACCTTAGTCATGTTGCATAGAAAAATTAATATGAATGGGAGAAATCATAAAACAAACCAAAACGTAATACAAAAGAAATGATCTGCTACATTCTGTGATCAAATTCTATAGTTCCTTCTCTGGATGTGGAAGGTATTTTGCCTTAAGAGAACACTGGAAATTTTTTAAGTCCCTTGTATTGCAATGAAGTTCTCAGTCTACCAGAAAAATATCCTCTCACAACTGTGGTTGTTGCTGTGTACAAAGTTCTTCTGATCCTGCTCATTTCACTCAGAGCATCCATTCATATAAGTCATTCCAGGCCTCTCTGAAGTCTTCCTGTTCATCATTTCTTAGAGCACAATAGTATTCCATTACATTCATATACCACAACTTATTCAGCCATCCCCGAACTGATGGACATCCCCTTGATTAATAGTTTTTGGTCACCACAAAGAGTGTTGCTATAAATATTTTTGTGCATGTAGGACCCTTTCCCATTTTTAAGATCTCTTGGGGATCAGTCCTAGAAGCGATATTGCTAGGTCAAAGGGTATGCATATTTTTGTAGCCCTTTGGGCATAGCTCCAAATTGCTCTCCAGAATGTCTGGATCACCTCACAGCTCCACCAACAAGGAATTAGTTTTCCAACTCTCTCACATCCTCTCCAACATTCATCATCATCCTGTTTTGTCATGTTAGCCAACCTGATAGGTGTGATGTGGTATCTCAGAGTTGTTTTGATTTGCATCTCTCTAATCAATAGTGATTCAGAGCATTTTTTCATATGACTATAGATATATGTAATTTCTTCCTCTGAAAACTGCCTGTTCATATCCTTTGACCGTTTATCAATTGGAAAATGACTTGTATTCCTGTACATTTGACTCAGTTCTCCATATATTTTAGAAATGAGGCCTTTATCATAGACACTAATTGAAAAAATTCTTTTCCAGTTTTCTGCTTCCCTCCTAATCTTGGTTGCATTGGATTTGATTGTACAAAAACTTTTTAATTTAATGTACTCAAAATTATCCATTTTGCACTTCATAATGTTTTCTATCTCTTGTTTAGTAAAAAGTTCTTCCTTTCTCCATAAATCTTATAAATATACTATTCCTTGATCCACTAATTTTATAGTATCAATCTTTATACCTAGATCATCTACCCATTTGGACTTTATTCTTGTGTACAGTGTCAGGCATTGATATATGCCTAGCTTCCATCACAATGTTATCCAGTTTTCCCAGCAATTTTTGTCAAACAGTGAGTTCTTATCCCAGAAGTTGGGGTCCTTGGGTTTATCAAACAGTAGATTGCTATATTCATTGACTACTGTGTCTTGAGTACCTAATCTATTCCACTGGTCTACATTTCTGTTTCTTAGCCAGTACCAAGTGGTTTTGATAATTGCTGATTTATAATATAGTTTGAGATCTGGTAGAGCTAGGCCACCTTCCCTAGCATTTCTTTTCATTAGTCCCCTTGATATTCTGGACCTTTTGTTCTTCCAGATGAATTTTGATATTATTTTTTCTAGCTCTACAAAATAATTATCTAACAGTTTGATTGGTATGGCACTGAATAAGTAAATTAATTTAGGTAGCATTGTCATTTTTATTTATTGGCTTGGCCCACCCACGAGCAATTGATGTTTTTCCACTTACTTAGATCTGACTTTATTTGTGTGAAAAGTGTTTTGTAATTGTGTTCATATAGTCCCTGGGTTTGTTTTGGCAGATAAACTCCCAAATATTTTATAGTGTCTACCGTAGCTTTAAATGGAATTTCTCTTTTTGTCTCTTGCTGTTGGGCTGTTAGTAACATACAGAAATCAAGATGATTTGTGTAGGTTTATTTTGTAACCTGCAACTTTGCCAGAGTTGTTTATTATTTCAAGTAGTTTTGTACTTGATTCTATGGGATTCTCTAAGTATATCATCATATCATCTGCAAAGAGTGACAACTTAGTTTCTTCTTTGCCTATTCCAATTCCTTCAATTTATTTTTCTTCTCTTATTACTACAGCTAACATTTCTAGTACCATATTGAATAATAGTGGTGATAATGCACATCCTTGTTTCACCCCTGATCTTATTGGAAATGCATCTACCTTATCCCCATTGCATATAATGCTTGCTGAAGGTTTTAGGTAGATACTGCTTATTATTTTATGGAAAGTTCCATTTATTCCTATGTTCTCCAGTGTTTTCAATAGGAATGGGTGTTGTATTTTGCCAAAAGCTTTCTCTGCATCTATGGAGGTTTCTGTTAGTTTTGCTGTTGATATGATCAATAATGTTAACAGTTTTCCTAATATTGAACCAGCCCTGCATTCCTGGTATGACTCCTACCTGATCATAATGTATTATTCTCATGATAAGTTGCTGTATCCTTTTTGTTAAAATTTTATTTAAAATTTTTGCATCTATATTCATCAGAGAAATTGGTCTATAATTTTCTTTCCCCATTTTGACTCTTCTTGGTTTAGGTATCAAAACCATATTTGCTTCATAAAAAGAATTTGGGAGGATTCTTTCTTCTCAAAATCTATTAATTTTTGGATATCATATAAATATTACCTATTTCATGTAAATATTTATGAATACATATTTATTTGTAAATATTTATGAATACATATTTATTTTTATATAAACAAACATATGCAAATATTTTTAAAACAACAATAATAATGGCTAGCCCTTATATAATACTTAAAAGTTGCAAGGCATTTCACAAATATTAATTATCTCATTTCATCTTTACATCAACCGTGGAAAGTTGGTGCTGTTATCATCATTCTCCTTTTATAGTTGAGGAAACTGAGTCAGGTAGAAGTCAAATGAGTTTCCTACAGTCATACAGCTAGTAAGTTTCTGAGGCTGAATTCGAACTCGTCTTCTTGATTCCAAGCTCTCTCTCTCTCTCTCTCTCTCTCTCTCTCTCTCTCTCTCCCCTCAAACCATATTCTTCTTATTTGCCTAAATGTAAATAGAATGTAAGCTCCTTGAGGTTAGGAACTGTTTTTCATTTTGCCTCTATATCCCTACAGCCTTGCACATATATGAGCAGGCCCTTAGTAAATCTTTGTTTGCCTCAGAAGCAGTTAAGTGACTCAATGGATACAGTGCTAGGTCTGGACTTAATTTCAAATTCAGCCTTAGACACTTACAAGCTGTGTGATCCTCATTAGTGACTTAACCCTGTTTCCTTCATTTTCCTCATCTGTAAAATGAGCTGGAGAAGGAAGTGGCAAACCCCTCCAGTATCATTGCCAAGGAAACCCCAAATGGGTTTGCAAAGAGTAGTACACAACTGAACAACAATCACCTTAGTAAATGCTTGTTGAATGAATGGATCACATTCCCCTTAAATTCCCTGAGGACTCATTATGTCTTTCCTCTAAGACCCTTGATCCTCCATATTTGATGGCTACACACAGTGAGTGCTGCCTAGGCATCATGGTGGCTTCTCAGACATTCAGGACTGGATGGCTCACGGCTTGAATAGCTTCGAGAGAAATGTTTTCCTCTTCCTTCTTGAGGTCATTCCACTCCAGTGTTTTATACAATGCTGAGGGAACCTGTTGTCATCTATTTTCTGCACAAAACGATAATTTCAAAAAGAATACATGTATAGTAAACCATATAACTCACCAAGTATTTTTGCACCATGAACTCATGTGATACCATCCTGTGAGTTGGTGTGACAAGAACCACTATTTCCACTTAAGAAATAAGGAAACTAAGATTTGGGTAGCCGACAGTAGCCCATGCCAAGGAGGGGACCAAGAATCAGAATTTTGAGAGTTACTTGTACAGGCCCTCAGAGGCCATTCAGGCTGATCTTCTCTCCTGTGAAGTAGTCCCTGAATGTAACATCACATCTCCAGCAACAGGGAGCTATCTCCCTCATAAGGCAGCTCATTCCATTTGGGGCCAGCTTGAATTTTAGAGAAATTACCTTCCATTGACTTGAAACCTGCTTCCTTCTAACCACTATTGATTAGGAACAATAGTCCTACCTCCAAGTCTCCACCTCTCCCGATCGCTTTCTTGAAGAGGCACTTCAGCTTGTCAATGTGCCTCTTTAAAGAAATGGACCCAGAACCGAACACAATGCTCTAAGTGCAGTCTGACCAAGAAGAATACAGAGAAATTTCTTGCCACCATTGTTCTAGCTCCTGATGCCATCTAAGATGGCATTGACTTTTCTGCCAGTCACATCATATGAGTGTCTCATGTTAAATTCCTGTCGTATTGTGTGTATAGCCAGGCATCCCCAATTCTATGTGATGTTGGTGACTTTTTGAGCCTAGGCACAAGGCTCTACATGTGTCCCTAGTAAGTTTGATCTTTTTCATATGTGACATATTGTTTCAGTCTATGTAGATTTATTTGGATACAAATTCTGGCCCTCAAGGTATTAACTCTCACTCTAAACTTTGTGTCAGCTGAATAAGTTGCATAAGTTTGCCATGCATTCAATCATTCTTTCCATGCTACTATCATTTCTGAATTCTCAATTGAGGAGGACAAGCTACAGACTGAAAAGGGTAGAACAAATATGGCCAAAAGGGAACAAAAGTCCATAGTAGAAAGATGGTAGCTGGTCACTCTAAATGCATGCAAGTCCCCAGAGAGGAATCACACTGGGGAAGAACCTGAAGATTGATGAATAGCTTTCACTGCTCTTTGAAGAACTGTGAAGAGCAGGGGAGATGCCAGGAATCTGGAGATGATCAAATGCTAATTCGGTCTTTAAAACAGGAAAGATGGTAAATTTCAGAAACTGAAGAGGTATGTATTTAACATCATCTCTGCCTTCAGATCAAGAGCTATAACATGGAAAAGGAATTCGATTTATGGTGTGTGCTGTAAAGGAGAGAACCAGGACTAATTACTGCAAGTTAGAGGGAGGCAGATTTCCACTAAATATATGGAAGAACTTTCTGACAAATTCAGTTGTCTGTAAATGGAATAGGCTGACTCATAGAGCAGTTAATCCCCTATTACTGGATATATATAATCAGAGTTCAGATGACCATTGGCCAAAGATGTTACAGAGGACAGATTATTCATCAAGAAGGGGACTAAACCAGATTATCTCTGATAATTCCAATTTCAAGATTCTATAATTCAGTACACAAGATAGGCACAGAGTAATTTTGATTTCAATGCCCTTCATAATCTACTCCCCTCCTTGTTTTCTAATCTGCTTTCCCCCAGGTACCCTTCGATCCAGTGACACTGGCCTCCTGGCTATTACATCAACAGGACATTACATCTCTCAGTCACATGTATTTTCTCTGACTGTCCCCTATGCCTGGGATACTCTTGATCCTCCCCCTGACTACTGACCTCCCTGCCTTCCTTTAAGTCCCAACTAAAATTCCAGCTTCTACAGGAAGTGTTCCCAAACCCCTCTTAAGTCTTTCTCTTAAATATTTCTCAATTATCCTGTAAATAGCTTCTTTGGACATATCTGCTTGCATGTTGCAAGCAAATTAAAGAATTGGTAGGATTTTAGATGGTAATAAGCTCCTTGTGGGAAAAAACTGTCTTTTGCCTCTTTTTGTACCCCCAGACCTTAGCACTGTGATTGGCACATAGTAGATTCCTAATAAATGTTTATTGAATTGAAGTGATTTTTTCTTTGCCATCTATGAACTTCAGGTCATATGCTTCAAATAATGAGGCTATCCGTTCCTTACTCTTCCTATACCAAACACAAGTTCTTAAAGCTCTTCTGGCAGTCCGTAGTATTTTTTTTTAATCTCAGCTTATTAAGGTCTTCCTAGTATTGATCTTACTGATCAATAACCTGATGTCAAACTCCATACAATCTACTGAATTAACTTTCAATAATAGCTAGTGACCCCCTTCTTGTCAAGTCAATGACCTTTTCTCAGTTCTCATTCTTGTTAGGACCTTAATACTGTTGACCAATGATTCCTTCTGGAAACTCTCTTCCCCTTTGGCTCCCGTAACTTGGCAGTTTCTTAGTTCTTTTTCCTCTGTAACTATCACTTTTACATCTTCTCTTCCTCTTCCTACCCACCCTGTGAGACCTAGCGTCCCCCCAAAGTTATAGTCTTGGACTTTTGCCTTTTTTCTCTTCTTTCACTGCCTTGAACTACTCACCTGGTTCCAATTATCACATGTGTTCTGGTGTCCCCAAAATGAGCAAACTGCCAGCTACTTACAAGATTTTTCCATTGGCATATCTTGAATATCACTTCAAACTCAATACTCACCTCATCATCTTACCCCCAAAACTGGCTTTCTTTCCAAAAATTTCCATTGAAGTTAGTGCTACCACCACTTTTCCATTCTCTCTAGATGGAAAACTGCAGAGTTGTCCTTGACCTCCTTTAAATCCTAGATCCAATCTCTCACTAAGCATGGGTGTTTTTTCCCTTTGAAAAATGTCTCTTGGGTTTATTTTTTCCTTTGCATTCTCTCATCTGGACCTTTACTACTTACTAATACAACAACCTTCTCTCCAATCTTCTCCCCTCCAAATCATGCTGCGTTGTTCAGAGAATTCAGTTAAAGTTGGTAAAGACCCTGGAAGATATCAAATCCCACCCCCTAATTTTAAAGATAAGGCAATTGAGGTTAAGAGAGGTTAAGTGACTTACCCAGAGTCAAAAGTCTCAGGGGGCAAAGTCTTCCTGACTGTCCCCAATCCACCATGCCCCGAGGCTTCTCAAATTTGCTGCAAAATTTATAATCCTGAAAAACAGCTTTCATCATGCTAGCCTAGCACATTGTTCAATAAGTTAGAACAGCTCCCAATTGCTTTGTCCTATCAAATCTAAACTCTCCTTCCTAGCTTTCAAGTCCTTCCTTAATTTAGCCTCACTTTACCTATCTAATCATCTTCCCCAGTGCCTAGCATTTGTAGAACTGAAATGAAATCTCCAAAACAAGCAGGACATTGCTCTCCACTCTTGCCATGCTTTTTACTTCCTTCTTGCCTTTGTATAGAGGAGAGAGTACTGGTAGGAGAGAATCTAGAAGACCTGAGTTACAATCTAGTCTCTGGTACTTACTAGATGGGTGACTTTGGGCAAGTCACTTGTTCCCCTCAGTTTCCTCATCTATAAAAAAGACAATGGCCCCTACCTTCCAAGTGTGTGATTAGTCAAATGACAATATTTGTGAAGCGCTTTACAAACTTTAAAGTGATATATGTTTATTATTTTTGCTGTTGTTATATTCATGCTATTCTCCCCATTTGGAATGTCCTCCTCTTTCCTGTTCTCTGCTTGTACAAATCCTACCAATTCTTTAAGGCCCAACTCAAATCCTGTTTCCTGCATGTAACTTTTTCCATATGTAGTACACAGCCCACATCACTATCTCCCTTTTGGTTATTTGTTGTTTAGTCATACACTGCGCCACCTCCAGTTATCCTAATCTATATCTGGTCACTGGACCCAAATAGTTCTGGAGAAGAAAGTGAGGCCGGTGACTTTGCATAGCCCTCCCTCACTTAAATCTAATTCACTTGCAAGTCATGGTAACATCTTCCTGATGTGATGGTCCTCTTCAAGAACAAAGAATAAACTGTGCAACAGTGGTTCAGTTGTTTGTCCAGTTCTTTGTCACCCCATTTGGGGTTTTCTTATTGAAGTATTTTGCCATTTCCTTCTCCAGGTCATTTTACAAGTGAGGAAACTGAGGCAAACAGAGGTTAAGTGATTTGTCTAGAGTCACACAGCTAATAACTGTCTGAGGCCAGATTTGAACTCAGATCTTCCTGATTCTAAGTCCAGTGCTCCATCCACTGAGTCATTTAGTTGCCTCAAAATTACTAGAAGAGAAGGATTATTACCATTTGTTTTACTCCATAATTATTTTCTAATTGTATTGGTTTTATATTTACAACTACATGGTCACCTCCTTAAAGTAAGACATATATGATCAGCAACTAGTTGGTACAACGATTAGAGTGCTGGACCTGGAGTCAGGAAGACTTTCAATGAGTGTGATAAGTCTCTGTGAACTCATTTCCTTTCCCAAAATGCCACAAAAGGAAGAAGATTCTTTTTACTTTTTTTTAACAAAAGAGGAAAAACAGAGAGATTGATTCACTTACCCCACCAAATCACAGTGCTAGGAGTAGAACCTGTGTTCCCTCAATTTCAGTTCAAGATTCTTTCCATTGGGCAGTTTCACATCCCAATGGAGTCCCTCTCTCTCCTGCTCCTCCTGCCTTCCTAAGTCCCTGTGATGTTTCAAACTCAGCATCTTCTTTGTTCCAGACAACCAAGGCATGGGATACCACTCTTATCATCGGCACTGTTAGGCAGGTGGAGAGTCTAAGGTGCTGCCATGGGGTCAGGGGCTACAGAGTATTGCATATCTCTATTTTCTTTTTTCAATGAAAGAAGAAGTGTATGAGGCTCTGTGTTTATGTGGTGATGGTGGTGGTGCGGGGGTAGTAGAGAAATGGAGGTGGATTTAAGCAGGGAATATTTGGGTGGCCAAGAGGGGGCAACTCAGGGATTACAGTGTACCCACTGATCTCTGCCTAGTTTCCTCTGCTCATAGCTGCTACTACTCCTGGTCAGAATTTCCACTCTGCTTAGTTGTCCATACAACTGTCCTAGGTCAAGGATAAAAGATTCCAGACTGTGTCCATATGGCATCAGTCCAACAGTCATGGCATGGGTGTCCACAATGATCGGAACTGCCCTGCTTGGATCAACATTCAGTCCCTTCTCCTTCTCAACTTCAAAACTCCCAATGATCCCAGTCTAATAACCCAGATAATTAATAATTAAGGCATAATTAGATATTCCTTTAAATGCCCCCAGATAAGCAAGTCCTAAAGGCACACCCTAAAGGCAAGTCCTAAAGACATCACCACTGTCCAGGACATAATTGTTCTGTTATACAAAAAATGCTTTGAAAAACTTCACGCAAATATAAGGTATTATGAAATTCAAGAGAAGTAACTAAGGCCGCATGGATAGAATTGACCCTGACATCAGAAAGATCTGACTTCAAGTCCCATGCCTGACACCTACTGGATATATGACCCTGGGCAAGTCAGCTAACTTCTCTGAGACCAGAAAACCACTGGTTCTCACTGGTCTGCACTGGTTGTTCCCTACATGGATGAAACAAAAGAACTATTCCCACCTTTCCCCTCCAAAAAAAGGGAGGGGAGTGATTAGGTGTGAGGATCAGGAGCTTTAAAACTCTCTGCTGTGTGTTCTGGGAACAATAATCAAATCCATAGCAGCGTTGTGACTGGAAAGGACACACCCATTTATTCCCTTCTGGTTCCACTCACCACTTCTGGGACTCAACAGACAAAAACTAAATACATTGTCTGCCCCATTAGAATGTAAGCTTCTTAGGAGCAGATACTGTCTCACTTCTTTCATGACAACTTCAATGACTGACACCTACATGTACAAAAATACTTAAAGCAGCACTTTTTGTTGTAGCAAAGAACTGAAAACAAATAGGTAGTCATCAATTGGGAAATGGCTGAACAAGTTGCTCTATGACTGGAACTGGATATAACTGTGCTATAAGAAATTACAAAAGTAATTGAATCTGAAAAGACTTGTATGAACTAATGCAAAGGAGAAAGAGAAAGAGGAAAACAATTTATGCAATGACTACAATAATGTAAAGGAAAATAATTTGGAAAGACTTAAGAATTCTGAATAATGAGAAAGTTAGTGATGACTGTAGAAAACTGATATGAATAATACCTCTCACCTCTTGGCAGACAAGTGATGGGCTGAAGTTGCAGGATGAGGGCTAGGTCCAATCAACGTGTAAAATTGTTTTTCTTGACTATACATATCTGTTACAAGGGAGAGTTTTTTGTTTGGGGAGGGGAAGTTTGAGTTGAATGGAAGAAATGGGTGGGTAGTGACAGTAACAGCAAAAAAAAGAAAGAAAAGAAAGAATCATGTCAGCTGAACAAAAAATACAGGGTAAAACCAGACATTTAGATAGGAATATAGAAAAGTGAGGGAGTGCTATTATTGTGTTAAATTTATAGGTATTTTAAAATAAGCTTATGTAATAGATGTTTATTGTTAATTTTTAGATTCTCTTTTCCTCTCTCTGTCTTTGTCTCTGTCTCTCTCTCAATTAAATTCTAGATTTGAAGTCAGGGGATCTTGGGTAAGTTAATTAACTTTCTGTGGCTTTCCATTTTCTCATCTGAAAAATAAAGGGGTGGTTCTTCAGAGGTGCTTTCCAGCTCTGAGATTCTGTGTCTAATGTTGTCTTACAAATGAGTAAACTAAGTCTCAGAGAGGTTAAGTAATTTTCCTAATGCTATTGACCTACCCATAACCCCATTCACCTCTTCCCTACTGACCAAGGTATTAAGAGACATACTAAAAGAAAAATGGGCTGAATATTTGAGGCAAAGCAGACCGAGGCGTCCTGGGTTGCTGGGAGAAGGAGCGGTGCCATTAACAGAATTAGAGAAGTCTGGAAGGGGATCTGGTCCAGGGATAAAGATGATAAATCCGGTTTTAGACAGTTAAGGTTGAAAGGATGGCCCTTCTCAACCTTGACGCCCTGCCCCTAGACAGCTGAAAATGCACGTCTGGAGCCAAGAAAATAAGTAGGGGACAGGAATAGAGGCTTGGGGAGGGCACTGGCACGAAGATGCTGGGATGGGGGCTGACTGTGGAAGTGGATGAGGTCCCAGGGATGGAAACCGTGGATGTCCCCTTGCAGGAGGCTCTGGGAGATGCGCTGGGAGAGCGAGTGCCCCCCCCCCCCCCACGAGGCTCTTCTGCCCCGGCCTTAGGCAAGACCCCAGAAGGGGAGGGCGTTGAATGAGCCAGGCCAGAGGACCAAGGCAAGGGAAGGAGGGGCAGCCTTTGGGAAGCCTACAGCCGGCTGCGGAGTGTGCCTGGGAGCCCAGCAGCTGCCCTGCGCTCCCTCCGCCCACCCCCGCCCCCTCCTCCAAAACCACAGAGGAAGAGCCGCTGCCCTCGTCAACCACCAAGCGGGCTCCCTCCTCTCATCTCACTCCATCCCGGCCGGGCCCAGAGAGGTCCTGATTGGTCCTCCGGCTCCCCCAGCCGGCCAACCAGAGGCTTGTCGTCAAGGTGGGGCTTCCTGGAAGGTGGAAGGGGAGCAGGGCGAGCCTGTTGCTGGGGCCGGCGGGCAGACTGGGCAGAGGTGCGCTGTGCCCGCAGCTGCGTCTGCCGCCGGCTGGGCTAGGTGCTCTGGAGCTTGGGCACCTGCCTTTCCTCCAGGATGACGCGTCTCCTCCTCCCGCTTCCAGGCACCCAGATGCTCGGAAAGCTGCCCCGGGAGCATTTGTCCTAAAGATAACTGGAGGGACCCTCAGCCCCAGGGCCCTTCCTGAGTGGTGGGAGCCCCCCTCTGGGACCCTGGGCAGAACCACGTCAGTTTTCACAGCCTTCTGTAAAGTTTAGTCTGAGAAAAAAAAGCACAAATTTATTGTTTATCATTCCAACTAAAGTGAAGAAACGGGGAGTTCCCTCACAGTGAAGAAACCCACCCACAACTCTTTCATTTGCCCCCACGGGCTTCAAATACCCTGTGGGGGAGGTGGGATTGCCCTGTGAAAGTAAGATTGTGGGGAATGGGGAAGCGGTAAGGACTTCGTTCTGGGAGGACCATTCATTCCCTGGGTGCGCCCCCCCCATGAATTTTCTGGTCTCCGGCGAAAGCGAGACTGTTGCTTTGTTTGGGGTCATCCTAAGACTTTGTCTTGCCTACAATGGCCCCGAAAGCATCTGAGTTAGCCACCTATGGAGTGGGGTGGAGAGAGAAGAAAAGGGTGATGAGGGAGAGGGGAGGATACCAGTGGTCAACAGTGGTGAGGGAATTGAATCTGGGGAAGGAGATCTACCCCCTCACTAATTCCCAACCTGTCAGGGCAGAGACCAGAATAGGAAGGGATGGGTAGAAAAGCTGAGCCTAAAGACCCCAAAGGTTTGCCTCTAATAAAGGGCAGAGACTGAAGAAACGCTGCTTTCTGCTAATATGACTGCCCCAGACTTAAGGGAGGGAAGGAAATAGGAAGGGAAGAAGAGAAAGATGCTTCTGTCTCCAAACGCCCCCTGACTCCATAATCTACCTCTTCCTGTCCCAGTGAGCATGCTGTTTCTCTTCTGCCAACAAACGCACACACACACACACACACACACACACACACACGCACACATGCACACACGCACGCACGCACACACACTCTTCCATACCTTCCACCTTTCTTCTTCTTAAGTTTCCATTGTCTGGAAGACTGGCTGAGGCCCCTTCTGCTATTAAGGAGGTAGACAACAGAAGCCTGATGATATCTTCAAGCCTTCCCTAAGTTTCCTTCCTATCCTAGTATCAAACAAAGAGGCAGGGACAGGAAGAAATGACTGAGGAGGAAAGACCTCCATGAACCAGGTCAAGATCACCCTCCAAGAAGAAGTTTCTTGGGATGGACTTTCTCCCTCACTTGTAAACCGGGGGTTACCCTACAGGCTCTTCTGTGAGTGTCCCATTGCCCTCTAAGGGCCTGACAGTTTTCTGTGACTGCCCTTGTTAATGCTTAAGCAATGCAATACAATGAAATGAAATGAATATCACCTTAATTTCTGTCCCGTGCAGAGCCCTGTCCTAGGCACTAAAAAGATGCAAAGTTCATATAAGACCCAGCCCCTATCATCATAACGCTTACAGTGTATAAAGAGAATAAGATCCTGACATTGACGCTTGTGATGCATGATATTATAGGAGGGCATAGAGAGTAACAGAGCAAAGTGCTGTGTGAGGCATGAGGAGGAAAGCCGTTACAGACAGGAAGGGTCAGGAAAGCCTTGTGACAAGTGGCATTGGACATGGTTGATGTGGGTTTTAATGGATGGGGAGCAATTAAGCAGGCAAAGAAGGGAAGAAAACGGGGGGCATTCAAGGCTTAGGGAGTGCTGCATGAGAATCGTCATCATAAAAATATGGAACAGTTCATTCATTCACCCAACATTCAACAAATATTTTTATTAAGTGTCTACTATGGGCCAGACATAGTACTAATCCCTGAGGATACAATAAAAATAAAAACAGTCCCTGCTCTCAAAAAGTTTGCACTCACTTTCATCAGTTTCCTTCTCCATCCTCTTTCCTGCCTTTCTTCTCTTTTGCTCATGGACTCAAACCTGGGACATGCACAGAATACACTGGAGTTCGTTAATACGCATGTCCTACTAATGCCCAGTTAGCTAGGTATTGCCAGGAGGGAGCCCACCCAAAGGGACACAAGGATCAAGAATCTATTTCTTCCAGTAAACTTGTCTCATCCTCTCATGCTGAAAAAATGAAAAGCAAAAGATTTTCTCATCTACCTTTGACCTAATCATTTTAATCCAACTTGTGGCATCACTAGGATCCTAGAGAAGGGAAGAATGGTAATGTTTAACATCATACTGTTGTACAGAATCACTTCAGAAGTCAGAGTACTTCAAAAGTCACCTAGTCTAATCCTCCCCTCCCCATTCCACAGATAAATAAACTGAGGCCCCCGAAAAGGAAGCGTTCTACCCAAGGTCAAGCAAAGGCAGTAGCAGAACTGGTATTAGAACCCTACATGCTGTGACTCCCCACTCAGGTATTTCTATATCATTGCCTCCAATTGTTAACTTTTTTATCACTATTTAATTCTTCCTATCTGTAAGACTTGTCTCCCCAACCAGAGCAAGCTTCCTAAAAGCAGAGACAAAGAGTAATATTCTTTGCTAGTCCTGCAGTGTTTAGCACAATGCTCTGTACATCCAATAATGCTGGATGAATGTACAACCAGAGAACTAGTTTTACTAGAATACTTTATGAATTCTTTTTCAGGAAAAAAAATTTAAATAATCATAACCTCCTAGAGAATAGAATCTTAGGGCAAAATTCTTAAGAGAATCATAGAGCTAGGATCCAGCCCATGGTTCTCCTGTGTTTGGGCACTGGTACCAATTTATGAAATGAAGCCATAAGAAGAGATAGGAGTGATGTCCACAGATGCCACAGAGAAAAAAGTGCCCGATAGTGTCCCATTTGGGTCTGAAGAGTAGTGCCTGCTCCCCTCACCCATTTTGAGAAGGTAGATTCTCCTTTTCATCTCACATTGGCAGCTTTTGCCCAACCCTTCCCAGCCTCCCCCAGTCCCATCCTCCACTCAGTTTGCACCCAATTCCCTGGCTCCCTTGGCACACCATCTGCCTGCTCAACCCTCCCCAGGGGCTCTGATCCTTTTCTTGAGCCCTTTAAATAATTAAATGCCCCAAACCTTCTCCTGCTCCCAGTCCTGGCCTCTCTCCTGGGGTGTTATTCAAAGACCCCGAGCAGGTCTGGCTAGCTGCCAATGGCAGCATTTCTATTCAATGTCTTTCTTTTCCAGCTCAGCTGCTGGGTTTCTAATGGTCCCTTTCTCCTCCCTTCATCCCTCCACCTATGTGGGCCTCACCCAGCACAACAAAACAAAAAGAGAAGGGTCTCTGTGAAGCTGCTGGGGGCGGGGGAGGAAACAGGGCTCTAAGCATGGCATCCTAAAGAGAGGAGTGGGCTGTGAGAGCCTATCCATCACTCCTGCGCCTGCATCAGCCAGGAGCGAGACTGGGGAAGGGGGAGGGAATGGAGAGAGAGTGGACCAGAGCTGCTTTTCCAGCTATTCAGCTCTGCTGGGGGAGCTGGGACCACTCCCTTTAACCCTGGAGGGCTGTTTGGGTTGAAGGGGGAGGGGAGAGTTGTAAGGAGAAAGCGGGGCTGGGGCTGCCAATCATTGGGTTATTTAGCACCGGGGCAGATTCCTCATGCAAATTATGCTGGTGAGTCACCAAAAGGTTGGCCCCAACCTGTGTGAAATAAAGACACAAAGGGCCGGGCTCTCTCTCAGGTTTCCCCCCAGGCCCCCTTCCCAGGGGCTGCCTTGCCTGCCACCCCCACCCCATCCCCACCCCTTCCTTCTGGCCCAACCAGACCAAAGGTCTAAGCCCAGTGGTGCATGAAGGAGTGAAGCAAAGCCCCTCCCTGTTGACATCCCACTGGACAGATGGCAACAGTTGCCCAACACCAGTTGCGCTCCCCCAGGAAAAAAGCCTCTTTTCATCCATCTCAATCATAAAGGAAAACCATCCCCGCCTCTCCCCTCCTCCCTGATCTCCCCCCTCCCCTAAAGCAGGGGCTTCTTTGGACAGACTCAGAGACAGGGTCGATGGGGGAGGTGGAGAAGGCTTCTGGGAGCTAGGGGGTGGAGGGGAAGCCGAGGGCCTGAATGTTTGGCTGCGAAACAAAAACGTTGTTGGAAAAGCAGACTCTAAGTCCAGCCGGCCCATCTGTCCTCCTTTGGGGAGCCTCTGCCCCCACGCGCCTCCTCCTCCTCCTCCCCCTAACTGGGCCAGCACAGAGCAAACACAGGGCCCCTGGGAGCGAAGACCTCGATCAGAACAGTGTCACAGAGAGGACGGTTGTTTGGGCTTCGAGCTCTGCTGCTTTCTTACTGCAAATCCCCTGACGAGGCATTGTTTGGGCTGTACAAAATGAGGGGGGAAACACTCCATCCCTACTAGGCGTAAAATATCAGGTCTGGGGACAGATGGGGGAGGACATGATGTTGGAGTTGGCCAAACTGAAATAATATTCCTGTAGGATCGGTAATAAAAGTTTAATTTTTCTGGAAACTGAATAATTTCCCTGAGAAGCTGAATATATTTTCATATATGTATATTATATGTACAACAGTAATATTCTATATTCGCATAGCGCTTACCAACTTTTTTGCAAAGCAGTTTCTTCCTGTTATTTGAAGAACCAGCTTGCACGGAAAAGAAGACTGGAGCTGAAGTTAAAAGGTCAAGCAATTATGGACAGAGATGAGACTAAAGCCTCAATTCCCCAGACTCCCAAGTGTCTCCATTCCATTTCTCTAGACTTTAAGTTCCAGTTCTAGCCTCTGCAAGCCTCAGTGTCTGTACCTATAAAATGAGAATACCATTTACTACTTGAACTATTTACTTTGTAGGACTGTTATAAACAAGGTTCTGTAAGGCACTTAGAGAAATGTCAGCTCTCCGGATGCTTTTCACTAACAAATTCTAGAGTGCTTAGTATAGTTAGAATGCCAGGACTCCTTTAATTAACTAACTCAATGTAAATTTATTTACTTGGTTTTTAAAGTTAAAATGTGTATAAATTACTCTCGCAGGTCTACAGATGTTATGCATTATTTTTGGACATTTTCAGTGTAGCAATCAAAGTGATTTTCTTTCCTTTTAAAAATACTATCCGTTATATGAGACATATAGGTTATATGTTGTCTACATGTACAGTATATGTAATTATGCACATACATTGTTGAATATATGACATAAAATTGATGTGCCTGTGCCTTGCATATAACCCATGTGTTGTATATATGCACATGTGGTGTGTATGCATGTATACATGTATGTGCATATATGTATGTTTGCATATGTGTATGTGTACGTGTGTATATATGTGTGTGTCTGGGCAGGTGCCAGGGAAAGAACTGAGGGTAATCATGATGATGTAAGAAACAGAAGACATCAATAAAAATATACTTTTTAAAAGCTGACTCTCACAACATCACTGTCCATCTGCCCAGCTTGGATCAGGAAGACAGGTTCAAACCCTACCTCTGATTAACAAATGGTATGACGATGGTAAGTCACGTAACATCCGTGCTACATCTGTAAAATAAATGGGGTTAGACCTTGAAGCTCCCTCTGACTCTAGCTCTCTTATCCTCTCATCCTGAAAGGGCAGGAACTATTTCATCTTTGGGACCTAGTACAACATCTGACATAAAAGTACTAACCCTGAATATTTTTCCATTTATATAAAAGCTCATTGTCAGAGTTGACTTGGTTTTTTCTTATATGATATCAAATAATGGAGCGCCAATCCCCCAAAGTCTAGTCCTCCCAAGACTGCTGTTTCCTATCCTCCTCCCTCACCCTACTAACCTCCACTTGAGGAAGCCATTGCTATGCTAAATTCTTCATGACACATCTCAGACATTTACTCATCCTTCCTTCATTCATGGGATTACAGGATTTAGAGAGGCAGCATCATGTGGTAGAAAGAGTACTCAACCTGGACCAGGTTCAAATATTGCCTCAAATACTTACATGCTATGTGACTACGGTCAGGTCCCTTCATCTTGCTCTACCTCTTATATGATATGGATAGTATTGAGCTCACAGGGATTATTATGAGTTCAAAGAAAATCACGTCAATAAAGACTTGACAAACTTTATAGGTTTAAAAAGCAGTCCCTGACCTCAAGGAGCTTATATTCTAATGAGGAAACAATACATTAAAAAAAAAACAAGATATGTACGAGTTGGATGGAAGGAAATCTTAGAGAGGAAAGCATTGACAGCTGGGGGGAATGAGAAAATCTTCCTGCAAAAGGTGAGATTTGAGCTAAGTCTTGAAGGAAGTCAGACAAACCAAGATTATCGGTGAGTGGGCAGATCATTCCAGGCATGAGAAACAGCAAGTGCAAAGGAATAGAGGCCAGAGATGGCAATATCTTGTTACAGGAAGTAGGACAATGTAACTGGACTGGAAAAAATAATGTTCTATGTTACCCAGGGAGTAAGTAGCAAAGCCAGATCTTGAATTCAGGTCCTTTGAATTCAATTCCCATATTTGTCAATTTTGATTTCTGTAAATTTGTTTCCCTTTTACTTTTCCTTTAGTCACCAGAGTGGAGTCCTTTTTGGAAAACCCAGGCCCTGCCTCCAGTGAACCAAAGGAAAGAAAAAAGGATCCATGGGGAGAGTAGGCTTAGACTAGTTACAGTGGTAGAGCAGAAGGGGCCTTTTGTCCTCTGCTCTCCACCTGCCCCTGCAGCTTGGAGGTACAGACCCAGTAGTAAATAGAGGGGAAAAAGCCCAAGTGGAACTGAGCTGAGATGTGGCTTTGAGGGTCCCCTTCCTGCCTAGAGCTGCTGGATTTTTTTCTCATCCATCTCATGACTTTTACAGTCACACCTGGCACTTAAGTAATTTTCCAACTTCTTAGGTCTTAGGCACCTAAGCAGTCATTTAAGAGCTATCAGGGAGATTTTCATAAAATCCCTCCCACTTGTGTTCTAATCACTCATTGTTCTATAATAGGCAGCTTTAAGGAAAAACAACTCCACCCTAATAAGCTGCTGTGCTCACTGAAGTCTATGGAGAGTAATGCTGACTTGAGAGAATATAGCTAAATAATCCTATATGCCCATGCATAGGCTGAGGGAGGTGGTTAGTGGAATTTAATGCTGAGCTGACCTTGTAAGAATTTGAAATCTCTCTTAGTCTACCTTGTCACACAGTTCTTTTCACAAAAGGGAACAGAAACATGGAATCCTATCAGGTCTATCTGATAGCTCATCTCCAAGTGTTTCTTGAACTTCCATTTGAAAACCTGTGATTCTGTTTTTGGCAAAATACATCAAAAACATTGCAAAAAACTATTGGCAAAGGCAAACTTCTTTCTGGTTGGATACTCTCATGTGAGGAAACTCTCCCTACCAAATGAAGTTTGGCACTTGGTCTTTTTTTTGCCTAGAGCATTAAGAGGCCAAATATCTTGCCCAGATCAGATAGTCAATTACTATACATGGTTTTGTTGGTCTGCCATTTTTTCAGTCATGTCCAATTCTCTGTTTGGGGTTTCCCTTGGCAAAGATTCGGGAATGGTTTGCCATTTCCTTCTCCAATTCATTTTACAGATGAGGAAACTGAGGCAGAGTTAAGTGACTTGCGCAGGGTCACATAGCAAGTAAGTGTCTGAGGCCAGATTTGACCTCAGGAAGATGAGTCTTCCTGACTCCAGACCCAGGGCTCTATCTACTGTGCCGCCTAGCTGCTCATTTCAGTGTATATGTTACAGACAGGATTTGAATCTCCATGTGCCTGAGGGCCAGCTCTCTCTATGCTATGCTTCACTGCCTCTTTGTAACTCAGTTCTTGTATGGAGTCTAAATCCACCTTTCTGTAATACAATCAAGCAACTAAGCATTTATTAAACACACACTATATGCCAGACACTATTCACTTTCATTGATTGCTCCTATTTCTGTCTTCTGGGATCAAAGAAAATGAGTCCAGACACACGTACACAGGAAAACCTTTCACAGAAATCATAGACCTGTCATCCATCTTCCTACCCAGGCTAAATATTTCTGATTCCCTCAACCAGTCCTCATTTATATGGTAGGAGGTCCTTTCATAGCAAGGTTACCAGTCCCATCACCATCATTGGGGACTTTTTCTGGTCATATTTGTTGATGCTTTACCTAAAATATGGTGGCCAGAATCAAATGCCCTGCTCCATATGTGGTCTGCTGAGGGAAAAATCCAAGGGACCATCACCTTTCTTGTTCTGATCTTTGTGCTCCCTTCATGCAGTCTAAATTACATCAGCTTTTGGGCTGCCGTTTCACACTGTTGACATGTACTGACTTTGCAGTCCAATAAATCCCCCAGGTCTTCCCTGCCCTACCCCCACTCCTGCCCTCCCACCCGAAATATTGTCTAGTCACATGTCCTCATCCTGAATTTTTTTATTGTTTTTGTCTCCATGTGAGTCATTCTGCCCATAGGACTACAGGCTCCTTGCAGGCAAGCTCTATTTTCGTATTATTCATTTTTGTTCTCCTATTCAGTGCTTAGCACAGTGCCTTATACATAGTAAGGGCTCAGTAAAGGGTGAATTTGTTATGGAATAAATGACTAATCCCACTCAGTTCTGAGAGCATCAATGAATCCAGCAGCCTGAATACAATACATAGCTCTGTCTAATGAGTTCACCCTCAGTTATGAATGGACTGTAATAAATAACATAAATGATAGATAGATAGAGCATTTATTAAGTACTTAAATGTCAGGCATTGTGCTAAGAGCTGGAAGTATAAATAGAAGCAAAATAGTCTCACCCTCAGGGAGTTTACATTTTAATGAAGAAGACAGCACAGAAAGGGGAGATGAAAGGGTGCAGATATATTTTCACAAGGTCTCTCAGTTAGACTGAGTACTCCCTCAAAAGAAAAAACAGGCTCCTTCTTGTCCCTGCATCTCCTTCTTGGTGTGCAAGAAAGATTTCTGTTCCTCGAGGACACCCATTGCAGGATGTTGACTGGCTGGTGTTAGAGATGTTTGAAAATTTCCAGTCTAGTGTCATCATCATCATCATCATCATCATCATGGAAACAATATTTATTAAATATTCCACTATTTCTATTTGGGGGAGAGGGGAAAAGGAGAGTATGAACATCCCTCAGAAGTTGGATAGAACTATATATTACCAATGTACCATTATACAGAAGCAAATCAGCATAGTACCCTAGTGTTTGATAATCCAAACCACCCAGAGACTGGGGCAAGAATTCATTATTTGACAAAAACTGCTGAGAAAAACAGAAAATAGTCTGGTGGAAAATGGACATAGGCCAACATCTCATGCCATCTACCAAAATAAGTTCAAAATTAGTGATATTATAAGCAAATTAATGGAGTATTAAAGAAATTACCTGTCAGATCTATAGATAGAGGAAGAGTTCATAACAAAAAAGGAGAGAGAGAAGTTCATGGGAGAGAAAACTGATGATTTTAATCTCATAAAATTAAAAAGGTTTTGCACAAACAAAACCAATGCAGCTAGAATTAGAAAAGCAGAAAATGACAGGAAATATCTTTGCAGTAAGTTTCTTTCATAAGAGTCTCATTTCTCAAATATATAGGAAACTGAGTCAATTTTAATAAATGGTCAGAGGATATGAACTAATGCATACCCTTTGACCCAGCAATAGCACTAAGTCTAGTCTACACACCAGACATCAAAGAAAAAGGACCCATTGTAATATATATGTATATACATATATAATATACATATATGTGTATGTGTGTGTGATGTGTATGTATATATATGTGTATATATGTATGTGTGTGGTGTGTATATATATTCTGTGTGTTTGTGTATCAGCTCTTTTTGCGCTGTCAAAAAACTGGAAACTGTGAGGGTGCCCATCAATTGGGGAATGGCTGAACAAGTTATGATATATGAATGTTATGGAATATAATTGTGTTGTAAAAAATGGTTGCAGAAAACAAAACATGGGAAGACTTACCAGAAGTGACTCAAAGAGATCTAGGCGAACAATTTACATAGTAATAACAATATTAGAAAGAAGATCAACTGTGAAAGACTTAGTGACTTTGATCAACACAATGATGCACCACAATTCCAAAGGATTCATGATAGAAAATGCTATTCACTTCTACATGAAGAACTGATTGATTCAGAGTACAGAATGAAGCCTATCCTCCCCTCCCCAAACATGGCTAATGCAGAAATTTGCTTTGCATGACATCGTATTTGTAATGGGTTTTGCATTTCTTGCCTTTCTGATGGGTGAGTGAAAGGGTAGGAGGAGGGAAAGAATCAAGAAATGAAAATAATATAAAACTGAGGGGGAGGGGGGAAGGATAGACCATTTTGCCCCACTTCAGGATCCCTGAATTATTCCCTGGGACATGACTGATTTTTTCCCCTCGGGGTTGCCTTGGGTCAAGCCAAGTGACCAAGCAGTTCCTATGCCAGGGAGATTGGAATCAAGAATGATAGCACTGAAAAGAACCTACCTGATCACCTAGCATGACTCCCCTCATTTTACAAATAAGGAACCTGAGACCTAGAGAGATCCAAGGTCACAGAGACCCAGGTCTCCTGTCTTAAGGTCATTGTTCTTCCAAGCTCACAGTATTATTTTCTTTTTGTAAAAACAAGAGAAGTTACCTAGCACCAGCCTCACTGAGAAAGGAAATGGGTTACAATGTATTGTGTGCTAGGTCTGAGAAACCAGAAGCTGAATTTCCCCATTATGGTAAAGCAACCCTTCTAGCTAAGTAACTCTGTATTGAGATTTCTCCAACTAGACCTGAGACAAAGAAAAACCACAGAATCAGGTCTTCTTAAGGTAAAATAGACCTTTTGTGATCCTGTAATGTAAGGGTCCAGCTGGGGTCCTCAGACCCAGGGATATATTTCAGGAGGTCTGTGAAGTTGGATAGGAAAAAACTGTATCATAATTTCGATATATAGCCTCCTTTGTAATCCTGAATATTTTATGTATTTAAAAACATTATTCTGAGAAGGGCTGCATTACAGGCTTCAAAAAGTTAAGAACTCCTAATCTGATGCATTTCTTTTCTTTCAGGCTTGATGTACTCCTGACTTTCAAACCTGCTTTTAAAGATATCTCAAGAAGGAAATTCAACTAATTTGAAATAAATATTTATTAAGCATCTACTAGGTTCTGGGTATTGTGTTACATTCTAAGTATACACACACACACACACACACATGTATGTGTGCATACATACATATGTACATGTATTATATATCGCATGCTTTATATGTGCACATAGTATATGTGGTATAAGTATTATAATATATGCATATATTACATGCAGCATGTATGTATACATAATTTGACTGTATATATATATACACACATAGTATATATCATATAATGTGCATTGTATGTATATATTATATAGTATAATATAATGTAAGTATTATATATGTATATATTACACGTGTGTTTGTGTGTGGGTGTCTATGTATTTGTGTGTGTAAGTATGTGTATTCTGCCTTTAAGGAGCTTACAATCTGCTGAAAAAACAATTTGTAGACATATAAATTAATGTAAAATATATGGGCCTGTGATTGCCTTGGTATACAGGGAACTCCCAGGTGAGGAAAGGCCTTCAGTGCAGGTCAGCACCTTCTCTACAATCATAGTCTTAAGAACAGAAGTTCTTAATTTCTTCTGTCAAGGACTCCTCTGACAGTCTGGTGAAGCCTACAGAACCTTTCTCAGAATAATGTGTTTAAATGCATAAAATAAAATACATAAGATTACAAAGAAAACCAATTCTCTTAAATAAAGGTGGATTTATTTTCCCCATCCAAATCCATCAACTTCCTGAAATCTTTCCATAGGTTCCTTGACCCCAGGGTAAGAACCCCTGTTTTAGGTAGTTGCCTAATGCTAAGAAACTGAATTTCTTACCTGTGGTCATACAGCCAGAATGCATCAAAAACAGTACTTGAACCCAGGCCTTCCTGTTTATGAGTCCAGGACACTACTCATTGCACCATGCTGTCTCAAATACAAAACAGATACAAGATAAAGAAAATTAACTGGGGGCAGAGCAGGAAAAGCCTGGGGTAACCACCATCTGGGTTAATAAGGAAAGGCTGTTCATAGGAGGTAGCTTTCAAAGGAACTAGGCTCAGTGAGGGGGAGCCTGCAGCTTCTAGGCTACATGTGGCCTTCTAGGTCCTTGGGCACTGCCTTTTGACTAAGTACAAGTTTTACAGAACAAATTCTTTTGCTAAGAGGATTTGTTCTGTGAGGTTTGGATTCAGTCAAAGGACTGCACTTGAGGACCTAGAGGGTCACTTGTGACCTCAAGGCTGCAGGTTCCCTACCCCTAATAGGGGTCCATGAAGAGGTGATGAGAAGAGAAGGGCTTTCCAAAATGCAAGATGGGCAAGATGAAAGATGGAATGTCATGAAAACAAATCACAAAGAGAATAGGTTGGTTGAGGGTAGAGTGTTTGAGGATAATGCTCTACGAAGCTGGCCAGGAAAGAAATGTTGAAGCAGAGTTGAATTTGTTCCTGAATAAATGGCTCACCTGTAAAGGGCTTAAATACTTAAATTCTACAAACAAGCAGGATCCATTGGAGTTTCTTGAACAGAGGAAGATTCTATATTCCAATGTCAACATCCTTCTTCATGAAAGAAATTTTCCCTTGGATTCAAAGGACCACACTTGAGGACCTAGAGGGCTACATGTGGCCTCAAGGCCACAGGTTCCCCACCTTTGGAGCCTTTAATCTTTATACTACAATTCACAGCAAAGGTGTAGACCTCTGGGCCTGGGATCTAGTCTCAGATGCTTCCTAGCTGTGTGATCCTGGGCAAGTCATTTGCTTCTATTTGTCTCACTTTCTTCAGCTGTAAAATGGAAATACTAATAGTACCTACCTCATAGGGTTGTTGAGAGGATCAAATAAGATATTTATAAAGTGCTCAACACAGTGCCTGGCACAGGGTAAATACCACATAAATACTTCTTCCCTCTACAATGTCAACCTGTTTCCTCTTCTGTCAATGGAATGAGGAGAATGGCAGTCACTGTATATGACACAGTGGCCTCCTGATGTCAAGTCCAGCATTCTTTCTGCTTTATTTGGCAGGCTCTATTGATGGGGATCAGGCCTAGTCTATGGTTTTTCAGATGCAAAATCCTTTTTTGCCAACTTTTCCTTTTTGCCAAGAGAATAGCGTAGAGGTGATAGAGATGGGATAGGTAGGGGTAGAGAAGTTGTCAACTGGGACAAACCCTTCCAAAGCCAAGCAGATGTCAGAGGCCCAAATAACAAAGCACCCCAACCTTCATTGACAACACTACTACATTCATTCACTCAGCAAGTATTGATTGAATTTTTGTTGTGTGCCAGGCACTGTGCTAGTACTTTGTTGTTACAAAAGGGACAAGACAGACATAGCCTTCTAGGAACTTGGAAAATAAGGAACAAAGAGCTACAACACAAAGTAGCAATGAATGATATAGTGTTATAGAAACGAATTCTGCCTGGGTTGGCTAGAGAAGGAAGGATGTGAGCTGGATCCTACTTGGAGAATGGGCAAGATTGTGGTTCTAGACTGTCTACTTTCCCACAGACTATCCTTGATTAGTGTATTGAGAGCAATCCAAACAAAAGCAATGAGTAGGTTTCCCCCATGCCTCCCTCCTGCATTCAGGCCATAGCCACCATGCCTTGGTCTAGCTTCAGTCTCTTTCAGTATATTCCCTGCCACCCACCCCCCAAAAAGTGATTTTGGAGGACTCCTTTTGCCTAAGTTAGTTTCTCCAGGGCCTCAGTTTCCACATCTATAAATTGAGAGTGGGTAGACTAGATCAAGGGCAGCTAGGTGGCACACTGAATTGAGCACCATGCCTGGGGTCAGGAAGACCTGAGTTCAAATTCAGTCTCAGATACTTATTAGCTGTATGACCCTGGGCAAGTCACTTAACCCCAACTGCCTCCTTTTAAAAAGAACCTGGGGTCTAGAAGGTCTTTAAAGTCCTGTCCAGTAATCTGCATGTTTTCCTAGAGCATACTGTCTATATCCTTTTCTCTTACCATACTCGACCTGTGCACCCATGTGTATACAAATGCACCATCCTTCCCTTCCCACTTCTGTTTTTTCAGATCCTCATTTCAGTGTGCTCAGCACCTGACATCACTAGTGCCACACACAGAATGTAATTTAATAAATGGAAACTGAGTAGAGACAGCTGAAAGGAGTCCCAAGATGCAGTCAACAGGTCCCAGTCCATGAATGATGACCATGAATATTTCCCTTTTACTTTTACTCCCTTAATCCTTGGTGCCATTTACCCACCACCAAAATATTGTTGGATAGTCCTATCTGACTCTTTGTGACTCCATTTGGAGTTTTCTTGGCAGAGACAGTGGAAAAGTTTGCCATTTCCTTCTCCAGTTCATTTTACAGATGAGGAAACTGAGGCAAAGTGCATTAAGTAACCTGTTCAGGGTCACACAGCTAGTGAATATCAGAGGTCACATTTGAACTAAGGTCTTCCTGACTCCAAGCCGAGTGCTCTATCCACTGAGCCATCTAGCTGTTCCCACTACCAAAACAGGCATACATAAAAATCAAAATGATACTAATTCATACGTAATATTTACTAAGTCCTTCCCTCAGTGCAACTCTGAACTGAATGGAGCCTGCGCTCTAACTCAAGCTTCCTGATTCCAATTTTATTGAGTTTTCTTTCCTCTTTCTTCTGCCTTCCTTGATGAGATCAAATTGGTGAGGGAAAAATTGCCTGAAGATCCTAGGAAGTATAGCCCTGGAGAAATACAATGTGGCATTACGTTCAAGATTGAGCACAAAGTGTAGTTTGAGAGAATTTTATGGGCTAGGGAGGAGTGGTGGTTATTTCAGGTCTTAGGCAGGGATATAGTAGGAAAAAACACTTTTGGCCCCAAAATGCCTCCTTTCAGCTTTTTCCAGTCCCAGATTACATTCTTTCCACCCAGAGGGAGGTAGAGGATAGGCCAAACACACCATTTTACCTTAGTAAGAAAAAGGTCAGACTGGAAGGATAACCAGATCTGGTCCAGAGGCCTGTGGGGTAACCTACATTTTTTGTCATTTCCCTGGGGGTGGAAAAAGTGGGGAACTAAGCCCATGGATTTTCAGTTTATTAAAATGGTATCCTGAGAATCAGTCAGTCAGCTTTAGGGAAGTCATCTGACCCTGCCTGCTGGTCTGGCCCAACAGAAGCATCCCTGTACGTGCTCAGGAAACCTTTATCCTCTGGGTTCCTGCTTTGCCAAATCGGTGATCTGGGGACAGGAGGCCTGTTTGCATGCTCTCTGAAAGGCAGGTGCTGTGAATCAGTGGCTGCTGCTGCTTGTGGTCTGGTCTCCCCAGCTACAGGAGACTAGCCTCCTCCACACGGCTCTCCTATTGGCCAACAGAGAGCCAAAATAGACTCCCTCCCCTCTCCCCGCTCCCAGCCACCCTGATATGGAAACAAAGAGAGCACAGGAAACACCTGGAGGGGGCAGGCAGCTGGCAAAGGAGCGCTTTGCCCAAGAGAAGAAAGGTTTTGTGTGAGGTGGTTCAGTTAGTGGGGGGTGGGGAATGAGGGGGAGGGGATTCAAGCCCCTAATTGTGCTTCCCTTGGCACCTACCAGCTGCTGAAAAATAACAGCTGAGATGCTTAAATGCCTCATTTCCCCATCTCCATCCCATCCCCCCAAAAGTAAATGGATCATCTCTTAGGACCAGCTTTTTTGGAGCCAGGATGTGGGTTATTCTAAAGAAGCTTCAACTTGGGTGGGCCTCTGCCTCCTCTCTTTCCTTTCACAGCCTGTCCCCTTCCCCCTACTTCCCCCCCAAGGCAAGGATTCTGAGCCCCTTCTTACTATGTGGAGGGTAAGTGCACAGAAAAAAGGCCCAGGCAGAAAGCTGGAACTGTAACACTAGACTGTATGACATGGCTCCTAGTCCATTTACAAGAAGGTCTCTGTTTTATTTCCATTTCTATTATGTATTTTTCACATTTTAATTTATTTTCTCTCTTTTTCTCCAAAAAGAAAGAAAAAGAATGATATTAGAGCAAGGAATAGTTTACCTGTCAGGTTTATGGAGACTGAAAAATTTATGATCAAACAAGAAATAGATCAAACATGATGAAAAGCAACATGGATAATTTTGATTCCATTGAATTGAAAAGTTTTTGCACAAACAAAGCCAATGCAACCAAGATTAGAAGGGAAACAGAAAACTGGGAAACAATTTTTACAAGTATCTCTGATAAAGGTCTCATTTTTAAAATATATAAAGAACTGAGTCAAATTTAAAAGAACACAAATCATTCCATAACTGATAACTGGTCAAAAGATATGAACAGGCAGTTTTCAGATGAAATTAAAGCTATCTATAGTTATATGAAAAAATGCATCACTATTGATTAGAGAAATGCAAATCAAAACAACTGAAGCATCACATCACATCTCTTAGATTGGCTAACATGACAAAACATTATAAATGCTGGAGATTGAGAAAATTGCAATACTAATGCATTGCTGATAGAGCTGTGAAATAATCCAAACATTCTGGAGAGTAATTTGGAACTATGCCAAAGGGCTATAAAAAGACTGTGCATACCCTTTGACCCAGTAATATCATCTGTAGGTATGGATCCCAAAGAGATCATAAAAATGGGAAAAGAATCCACATATACAAAAATGCAGTTCTCTTTGTGGTGGCAAAGAATTGAAAATTGAGGGGATGCCCAACAGTTGGGGAATGGCTGAACAAGTTGTAGTATATGAATGTAATGGAATACTATTGTTGTATAAGAAATGATGAGCAGACAGACTTCAGAAAAATCTGGAAATACTTACATGAACTGATGTTAAGTGAAGTGAGCAGAACCAGGAGAACATTGTACACAGTAACAGCAACATTGTATCACAATCAATTATGAATGACAGTTCTTCTTAGCAATAGAACCAGGAGAACATTGTACACAGTAACAGCAACATTGTATCACAATCAATTATGACTGAGTTCTTCTTAGCAATAGAACCAGGAGAACATTGTACACAGTAACAGCAACATTGTATCACAATCAATTATGAATGACTTGGTTCTTCTTAGCAATATAATGATTCAAGACAATTCCAAAAGACTCGTGATAGAAAATGCTTATTATCTACATCCAGAGAAAGAACTGATGGAGTCTGAATTTTTTTCCATGGTTTTTTCCTTTTATTCTGTTTTTTTCACAACATGACTGATATTAACATTTAACATGATTGCACATGTATAACCCATATCAGATTTCTTGCCCTCTTGGAGAGGGAAAAAAGGGAGGGAGGAAGAGAAAGAGAAAAAGTTGGAACTCAAAATCTTATAAAAAATAAATGTTGATAACTATCTTTACATGTAATTGGAAAAAAAATAAAATACTATTTATACTTTAAAAAAAAAAAGCAGACCAACCTGGTTGTTAAATATCTATCAGAATAATCCTAGAAGGGTATTCACAGTCTAGTGATGGAGTGGGGTATAGCTGCAAATTTAGAGAATGGCTGGATCAATTCACAGCTCTACCAACACTGCATTAGTGTGCCGGTTTTACTGCAGTCCCTCCAACAATTGTCACTTTCCTTTTTTTGTCATCTTTGACAATCTGATGCATCTCTATTCTCTAGACTTACATATGTTATATGGAAATCTGTGTCAGCTTTAAGACTGCTAAGTGGAAAAGTGATAGATTCAGGGTTAGAGGTTGTGGATTAGAATCCTAGCTCTCTTCCTTTCTAGCTATATGACCTTGGACAAGTCAGTTAACTTCCATAGGCCTCAGTATTTTATTGTTCAGTCATTTCGATTGTGTCCAACTCTTCATGACCCCATTTGGGGTCTTCCTTGACAAAGATACTGGAATGGTTTGCCATTTTCCTCTCCAGTGCCTTTTACAGATGAGGAACTAAGGCCAATGGAGTTAAGGAACTTGCCCAGGGTCACACAGCTTTACAGTAAGTATCTGAGGCTAGATTTGAACTCAGTAAGTTCAGAGTGCTCTATCCACTGTACCATGTAACTGCCTAGACCTCACTATTCTCATTAATAAAATAAGGAGATTGACTTAAAAGATCTCTTAGGTCTTCTCTGACCCCATCTTAAGTATACAGGTTGGAATAGATTTCACCAACAAGACTAGAAAAATTCAATCAGTATTTATTAAGTGCCTACTAAGTGTCTGTCATTGTGCTAAGCACTGGGGATGTAAACAGAGGCAAAAAAAATCCCATAATAGAATGGAAAGAGCATTGAATTTGTGGGTCAAGAAGTTGAGAACCCCTGATATTGTCCAAGTCTTCTATTTTATACAGAAGAAAATGGAGGCCCGGAGCGTAAAAGTCTAAGGTCAGATCGGGAGCAGAGTTAGCCTTAGGAATTCAGGCCCAGACTCCAAAACCATTGTTCCTCCCACTACACAACCTTAAATAGATAATGGTGGTAAAGTCCAAAGGGCTGGATGAAGAAACTGGGCTAAGTCATATCGAGCTTTAAATCCTAAAATTTCATGATCAAATGGACTATGGCAGAGGAGAAGGTGTATTTTTGGTAAAATTACAAGTAAGAGAAAGCCTGTATTCAGTCTGCTCCCCTTTCACCTCTTCAATCACCCTATAGAAACCCTGACCTCTATTAAGTTGCCTAGCTACGGCTAATCCCTGTTAAGATATAAATTGATAACTGGGGTTCATAGGGTCTGACCCCTCCAGGGAGAATTTGCATTTCAACAGGAGGCTCCAGAAAACCAGAAAGTCTTGGAGACTGAAAGAAATGAAAAATGATAACAGAACGGCAAAAGAGGGGAGGGGGGGAGCCTTCCAGACTGAAAGGAATAAAGAACGACCACAGACACCCAATGACATTTCTGTACCCTCTTCAGGGTTTATGCAGCACTTGACATATGCAATCTCAGTTGAGCTTCACTATCATCCTACAAGGTAGGTTGTCTGCTTCACAGATGAGGAAACCAAGGCTCATGAAGGTTAAGGGAATTGTCCAAGGTCACGCAGCTATCCAGTGACAGAGCAGGGCCTCAAGCCTGACTTTCTGACTCCAGGCCAGTGCCCCTTGTCTAAACCAGCACTGTGGCAAGGATAGTTTTTAATAGGTTGGCCTGCCTGCTGTTGCAGTCTATCAACAAGCACTTCTTTAATCCCTGTGCTAAGCATTGGGGGTTCAAAGACAATCTCTACCCTTAAAGAGCTTATATTCTCTCAAATCACATTAAGGGAGGACCCTTAATTGTGAATGCATCCAGTGGAAGGAGCGCAGGGAAGACAGGAGTCAAAATAGCAAGAAGGTGTTGTTTTCTTTTTAATCCTCTCCCAATTCCTGCCAATTTGTGCCTCAGCCTAGCCCTGGAAAAGATGGGAGAGGAAGAGGGCAAGGCTATATCCCTAGACTTATGCAAAAAACAGTTGAGTCCAGGTTGCTAACATTATGACATTCACAGCATTGAATCATGTTTCTAGTTTAAGTGCAGTTCTGTTACCAATTTTGAACTGTCTTAAACATTAAAGGTTCCCATGATACTTCTAGTCCTCAAGTACACAAAGAATTGGAAATCCTTTCCTCCTTCTCTTGTTTTTCATTTTCCCCTTCTTTCTCCCTCTCTCCCTGCACCCCTGTCTCCCTCTTTTCTCTCCCTTCTGCTTTTCTGCCCTCTCCCTTTCCCTCTCTTCCCCTTTTCCTTTCTCCTCTGCCCCCTCATCTCTTCTGGTTCTTTCTCTGTCTCTTTTTCTCTTTGTCTCCCACTGTCTGTTTCTTTGTCACACTCTCTCACTCCTGGATCCAAACAACTCTACCAAAGCTCTCTTATTATCTGATCAGCTACCTACCCTACCCTTGTCAGATTTCCCGGACAAGGGTTGAAATCAGGCCCACACCCTTGTTTGTAGGGTAAAAGGCAATCTCCAGCTGGGAACAGAATTATTCCCAAGACCTGGAGGCCTGTAAGAACCATTAAAAAAAAAATACACACACACACACACACACATGCATACATACACCTGACACATACTCTTTGATTCAGGGACACTGGCCTCCTGGATACTGAACCTCTCCAATCCAACTGTCTCCCATGTCTGGAATGCTCTCCCTCCTTAGCTCTTACTGCCTACCTCCCAGACTTCCTTCCTAAGTGCCAGCTAAAATCCCATCTTCTACGGGAAGCCTTCCCAAGCCCTCTTAATTCCAAAGCTTTCCCTCTGTTAACTGTTCCTATTTATAGTGGACCAAATAGAGCTTATTTTTTATACAATTGCTTGTATGTTGTCTCCTCCGTAAGTTCCTTGAGGAGGAGGGAGGACTTCTGCTTCTTTTTGTATCCTTAGCTTGCTTAGGATCTGGCACAAAGTGGACTCTTAATAAATATTTATGATTCACTGATTTTTTTCCCTCCCCAGTCCCATCCCTTCAGACCTGTGTGGGAACTCCCTCTAGTAATACATATCAAGGTGCCCAAGTCATTGAGATATTACAACTTGCCTAGAGTCACTCCCTCCCCTATGTCATGCTTCAGAGGCAGGACTTGAACCCAGGTCTCCCTGGCTCAAAGGGGAGCTTTCTTTCAACATTTGGAAAACTAATCCTCACTCATGCATAAATGAACACGTAGCCTAGTTGCGTGTTTGTTACTATCAAGAGAGATGAAGTCATCAGGTCAGATTTGTTGTTGTTCAGTGGGATCCAGCTCTTCATGACCCAATTTTTCTTGGCAGAGACACTGGAGTAGTTTGCCATTTCCTTGTCCAGCTCATTTTTACAGAATGAGAAAACCGAGGCAAACAGGACTAAGTGACTTGGCTAGGGTCACACAGCTGCTAAGTACCTGAGGCAGGACTTGACTTCAAGGTCATCACTCTATCCACTAGGCCACCTTGCTGCCCACCACCAATAACAACTCCCCCACTCAAAGTTTTGCTTTCTTTCTACAGTTGGTAAACACTAAACCTCACCTACTTTATCATACATGAGCTTGTAGCCCAGCTTAGTGTTTGTTATCATCAAGAGAGATGAAGTTATCAGGTCAGATTTGCCTCATGACTAAAGAGGACAGGTTGACAGCAAAGAGTCCCAACAATGCAATAGGAGGGAGGAAGCAGAGACACAGGGAAGGACTTTGTAATCTCAGGTTATTATAATGTGACAATGGAACACCAGGGAGGTCATGGAACTGTCATTCATGGTGGAGCTTTAGGAATGGGAGAGATCACCCTCTAATTGAGGTGATTAGGTACAACCCTATTTGTAGATATAAGGAAGAGTCAGATGACCTCTCGAGGACCCTCCCTTTAGAGGGATCATTTCACAGATTCACCAGTCAATCAACAAGTATTTATTAAGCAGCTTACTATGTGCCAGGAACTGTGCTAAGCTCTGGAGATACAAAGAAGCAAGGAATTTATATTCTATGGAAACCAGGACTTCTCAGATTTGGACATCATTCAGTCTTTATGAGTCGTAGTTTCCTATTATATAAAATAAAAAGGATGATTTCTAAAATCACTTCCTCAAAAAGTTTTGTGATGTCATGATTCTCTGACATAACTTTTCACTGAGACAGTTATGTGGTATAGTAGATAGAACATTGGAATAGGGATGAATTCTTGCTTGAGACACTTACTGACAGTGTGACCCTGGTCAGGTCACCTAAGCTGTGTCACCCTCAGTTTTCCCATCTGTAAAATGGGGATACTATCACCTACCTCACAGAGTTGTTTTGAGGATCAAATCAGATACATGTGAAGCACTTTATGTGCTCTTACAGCTCTGTCAAAATGCTAGCCATTATGGTTGTTAATAAAATGTATCAAGATGGCGGAGTAGAAAGACTCACCTATGCTAGGTCCGAACCCACAGCCCATAGATTTCCTGTAAAAAGAACTCCTGACAAATTCTGGAACAGTGGAAGCCGCACAGAAACACAGTGAAGGAGATTTCCGTAGCAGAGAGCCCTGAAAAACCGACTGCAAAGGTACCTGGACGGGAGCGGAGTCCTGCCCTGCGGAGCCCTGCCCGGCCGAGCGCTCCCCTCCCCCGCCCCAGCCACGCGGTACTGAGAGGAGCCAGCAGAGCCCAGCGGGCGTCACGGACCCGGATCTCCGGGCGGCCGCGAAGGTCCCACCACCCACAGACGCACAGGTCAGTGAGGGAGACGGGCTGAGAGGGGAGCAGGGGATCTCCGGGACTCGGATCCCCTGGGAAGCGGCCGCTGCGGCAGAGGCTGAGGCAGCTCGGCCAGAGACTCCCAGAGCGGGCTGGAGCTCCACCCCAGCTCCATTACAAAGGATCTCTGCATAAACCCCCTGAGGGAACTGAGGCTGAGAGGCGGCCCTGACCCCACCTGAGAACCAGCAGATA
>CM053770.1:603034654-603104019 GCA_028658325.1 Potorous gilbertii | reverse complement strand
CCTGATGGTAAGCAGTTTTCTTCCTCGTCAGAGAGGAAGCTTGGAATCATTTGTTCACCAAGAAAATAACCTTCTATGGTCTTATTTTTTTTCCTTTTTCTGGGCATTTTCCCAGTCAGTTACTTGACTTCTGAGAGTCCTCTCCACCCCTGGCCTAGGTCTGCCCAGCTAGTGCTTGGGGTCTGAGATTCAAATGCTGCTCCCCAGCCTCAGGGCTTTTGGCAGCAAGCCTTTGCTGCTATTCAATGGGAGCTTAATTCCTGGTGCTCAGGTGGGGGCAGGGCCGCCTCCCAGGCTCAGTTCCCTCAGGGGGTTTATGCAGAGACCTTTTGTAATGGAGCTAATGCTGAGCTCCTGCCTGCTCTGGGAGCCTCTGGCCACCTGCTGCCTCTGCCTCTGCCTCTGCCGCTGCTGCTGCTGCCTCCCAAAGGGGCCTGAGTCCCGGAGACACCACGCTCCCCTCCCAGCCCGTGTCTCTCACTGACCTGTGCGTCTGTGGGTGGAGGGACCTTCGTGGCCGCTGGAGATTCCGTCCCTGAAGCCTGCTCGGATCTGCTCACTCCTCTCAGTGCCATGGCTAGGGCAGAGCTGGGCTCTGTTCCCGTCCTGTGCACGATGGGCCTTTGGAGTAGGTTTTTCAGGGCTCTCTGGAACGGAAATCTCCTTCACTGTGTTGCTGCGTGGCTTCCACTGTTCCAGAATTTGTTGGGAGTTCTTTTTAGAGGAAATCCATGGGCTGTGGATTCGGAGCTAGCATATGTGAGTCTTTCTACTCTGCCATCTTGGCTTCACCCCAGAAATAATTCTTAAAACTCATAGAATTGCAGAGCTTGAAGGAACCTTATAGTTCTAACCAGGAGTTCTTAACCTGGAGTCTGTGAACCTAAAAAATTTTTAAATAATTATTTCATTACAATTGATATCCTTTGTAATCCTATGCATTTCTAAAACTGCATTTAAAAACAATATTCTGAGAAGAGGTCCATTGGCTTCACCAGATTGCCAAAGGGGTCTATGACACATAAGAGGTTAGCAACCCTTGCCCTAGAGTCTAGACCAATGGTGTCAAAGTCAAATTGAAATGAGGGACCACTAAATTGCATGCGAGGATCCCTTCTGTGCCTATATTGACTTAGAAAGCTGTAGGTTAATACTATCTATGTTTTATTGTGTTTTTATTTGTTTTGTTAAATATTTCCCAGTTACATTCTATTCTAGTCTGGTGGCACTCCCAGAGAGTTGTGGACTACGGTAGGTGAGCTTGTTTGATACCTTGATTCTATATCATTTCCCTAATTTTCTAGATGGCTAAACTAAGACAGAGAGGTCAAGTAACTAGTCCAAGGTCACACAGCTATGTAGTAGCCCAGAAAGTACCAGAACTCAGGTCTTACAATGTTTCCCCATGTGGTCTTTCTCCTCTTTTGGGAAGTCAACGAACTTCCAAGACAAGGTCTAACTTTGCTATGTAAACTTTGTTGGTGTGGTACATTGAATTGTCACCAAGGAGGATAGGAATAGGCAATTGTTAAGTGCCTACTATGTGCCAGGTGCTGGTCATTCAGCAAGTCAATTTAGATAGAGGCGAAAGAGTTCCATGCCTCTATTTCAAGGTCTTCTCTCTAGCTACCAGACTTGAGTGTTTTATATGTCCTCATTTTCAGTTTTGTCTGACTCTGGGGTTTACTTGGCAAACTGAATTGTTTTGCCATTTCCTTCTCCAGTTCATTTTACAGATGAGGAAACTGAGACAGAGTTAAGTGACTTGCCCAGGGTTACAACAACTAGTAAGTGTCATATTTGAACTCAGGAGGACTAATCTTCCTGACTCTAGGCTCAGTGCTCTATCCACTGTGCCACCTAACTGCCTAGATTAATCACCTAGGGTGATTAGTGGTTGGTCTGTGAAGGTTTTTCTGACTACCTCAGCTCATTGCCATCTTCCCTTCATGTTAGAACTATTAATTTGTCACTTGTTTCATGCTATCTTGCATTGTTAGGTGTCTTTTCATGTGTGTGTCATCAATATCCTCAACAAGTTTATTAATTCATTTAGGGCTACAGTCTGGTTTGGACCTCTTGGAAATAACTAAAACTATATTAGTTTATATCTAATAACTAAAATATCTAATATAATATAAAATATCTAATAACAAAATAACTAAAACTTATTCGTGGGATTTGGAGTCAGAAGGAACTTTAGAGATCTTTTAGTCCAGTGCCTTCAGTTTTCAGATGAGTAAAAATAATTAAAGAGGGTAAGTGACATGACTGTGGTCATATTAAGTTATGAGAGGCAAAGATGGGACTGGAACTGAGGTCCTTTGACTCAGTCCAGTGCATGGTGTCCTATTTGGTGCCTCATTTGCTCACTAGATCATTCATTCATTTAACAAATATTTATTGGGTGCCAATAATGTCCACAGGTCTAGTACCATGATTTGCAGATAGTAAACACTCAATGAATTATTACTGATTGTAAGACCCCTGATCTAACATCTTTTATTGACTTCTCCCTGATCCTGCAAGGACAGTTCTCTGTTCTTCTTTAAGGGAATTTCAGTGGAGTCAAGGCATTTTACCAGAGTCTGGAGGAAACTAGGGACTAGCTAAGCAAGCCAGGAGTAAGTGGGCGCTCATTTAAGGTTAAATGCTGCCCTCTAGTGGGTTGTGTTGTTGAGTTCAGTCGTATTTGACTCTTCGTGACTACCACGGGTGGTCAGCAGTGTCCATGAAGTTTTATTGACAAAGATAATGGAGTGCTTTGCCATTTCCTTCTCCAGTGGATTAAGGCAAACAGGGCTAAGTGACTTGCCCAGGGTCACACAGCTAGTAGATATCTGGAGCTGGATTTGAGTTTGCAAAGTTGAGTCTTCCTGCCTCCAGGTCTGGAACTCTATCCACTGTGCCACCTAACTCCCTATCTTACTAACTCCACTTACAAGAGTAATTCACAACCCTGTGAGGGGTCACAGAATTGGAACAGGGAGTATATAGTAGAAATTTCTATAGTAGAAATGGAATACTTCAATGGTTCAGCTCTCCGCTAGAATGCTACACTAAAATTCATGCCTCTAACACATCTCTGAGTTCATTTGTTGGCATTTCCAGCTTTTGGCAAGTTGAGGAAACAGCTGATCAACAAAAGAGACTTCTATGGGGATGCCTAACTATGACCAAGGAAAATGAATGGGTTCAGGGCAGTGGTGAAAAGCTTCGGAAGGAATTGGGATTGCTTACTTTTTGTAATAACTAAATAAGAGGTCCCCTGGGAACAGTTAGATGTGTATGCTAAATTTTAGGAAAATGCAAAAGACCCTTTCCAACAATGAGATTCCATAGCTCCATGTTCTAAGGCCCTTTCTTCTTTAAAATTTTCAGTACTTCAGAAGAGCTGATTTTTCTCATTGGAAAGGATTCTCTTTCCTGCTGACATAAATCACATCTCCTTCATGCCTTAGTAGAGGGACTTGAGATGACTCAGGAGAAGAAAGTGAGGCTGGTGACCTTGCACAGCCCTCCCTCCCTCAAATTAAAGTCAGTTGCAAGTCATGTCATCATCTTGATGTCATGGTCCTCTTTGAGAATGAAGGACAAATGTAATAACAAGAGGGGCTCATAAATGCTGTGGTCAATGCCTGCAGACTCAGATACTGAAGCAGAGCGGGGTAAGTAGAGGTGTCCCAGTTATGGGATCATGGATTCAGAGTTTGAAGGGACCTTAAGAGACCATCAAGTCTAGCTTTTTCATTTTATACGTGGGGAAACTGAGGTCCAAGGAGGTTAAGGGACATCCAAATTCACACAGATGAGAACAAACAGCGAAATAAGCCAGATCTGAAGCTGAGTATTCCTGACTCTAGATCCAGTTCCCTGTCCTTTCCACTGTAATATTCTGTAGAAGGAAAGCTTTGTCCATGCTGTTCATGACAGCAAAACTTCAGGGCTGAAGGGTAACCCTGGCAGCTCTACAGAGATATCCAGTAGTAATTGTGTAGACTTTAATATTTGCGAAGTGCCTTCCTTATAACAAGCCTGGGAGGTAGATAGTAGAAGTCTTGTAATTTTCCCTTTATATATGAGAGGACTGAGGCATTGAAGAGTTAAGTAAATTATCTATAATCACAGCTACTAAGGGTCTAAGGGAAGATTTGAACCCAGATGTGCTGATTCCAAATCCAGGACCCTGTTTAGAAGATACGTCTGCCCCCCTCCTACCTCACCCTGCCCCGCCAGATAAGTAGGGTAAGTAGGGGCATCATAAATAAACTTTTGCTGTTTGGTGCAGATGGGACAATGCTCCTGGTGTCTGAGGGCAAGCAGCACTAGTAAATTCTTGTTTTGCTTCCATCTCCTCTGTCAAGGAGACTGTTCTTTCTTTTTAAAATTTATTTATTTTTAGTTTTCAACATTCATTTCCATAAAATTTTGAGTTTCATATTTTCTCCCCATATCCCCCCTCCTCCTACCCCAAGACACCAGGAATTCTGATTATCCCTTTCCCCAATCTGCCCTCTCTTCTATCACATCCCTTCCTCCCCTTATCCCCATCTTCTCTATTTTTATTTTTTTTGTAGGACAAGATAGATTTCTATACCCCATTACCTGTATTTCTTATTTCCCAGTTGCCTGCAAAAACAACTCTCAACATTTGTTCCTAAAACTTTGAGTTTCAACTTCTCTCCCTTCCTCCCTCCCTACCCATCCCCCCTGAGAAGTCAAGCAATTCAATATAGCCTATAGATGTGTAGACGCGAAAGACTTCCATAATATTCATGTTGTGAAAGACTAACTATATTTCCCTCCATCCTATCCTGCCCCCAATTTATTCTATTCTATCTTTTGACCTTGTCCCTCCCCAAAAGTGTTTACTTCTAATTACTCCCTCTTCCCATTTTCCCTCCCTTCTACCATCCCCACACCCCACTTCTCCCCTTCTCCCCTACTTTCCTGTAGTGTAAAATAGATTTTCATACCAAATTGAGTGTGCATGTTATTCCCTCCTTAAGCCAAATGTTGTGAGAGTAAGCTTTACATTTTCCTTCTCACCTCCCTCCTTTTCCCCTCCATTGAAAAAGCTTTTTCTTGCTTCTTTTAGGAGAGATAATTTGCCCCATTCCATTTCTCCCTTTCTCCTCCCAATATATTCCTTTCTTACCTCTTAATTTTATTTTTTTAGATATCATCCCTTCCTATTCAACTCACCTTGGGCCCTCTGTCTATATGTATATAATCCCTCCAACTACCCAAGAAAAGTCTGAAGAGTTACAAATATTATCTTGTAGGAATGTAAACAGTTCAACTTTAGTAAGTCCCTTATGATTTCTCTTTCCTGTTTACCTTTTCATGCTTCTCTTGATTCTTGTGTTTGAAAGTAAAATTTTCTATGCAGCTCTGGTCTTTTCGTCAAGACTGCTTGACAGTCCTCTATTTCAGTGAATATCCATCTTTTTCCCTGAAATATTATACTCAGTTTTTCTGGGTAGACGATTCTTGATTTTAATCCTAGTTTCTTTGACTTCTGGAATATCATATTCCAAGCCCTTTGGTACCTTAATATAGAAACTGCTAGATCTTGTTTTATCCTGATAGTATTTCCACAATACTTGTTTCTTTCTGGCTGCTTGCAATATTTTCTCCTTGACCTGGGAACTCTGGAATTTGGCTACAATACTCCTAGGAGTTTTTCTTTTTGGATCTCTTTCAGGAAGTGATCTGTGGATTTTTTCAATATTTATTTTGCCTTCTGGTTCTAGAATATCAGGGCAGTTTTCCTTGATAATTTCAGGATGATATCTAGGCTCTTTTTTTAATTATGGCTGAGACTGTTCTTTAGATGGAAAGAGTAGTTTTGATTCCATCCTAAGTAGTGGGGAGAGAACTGAAGCCCAGGATCAGTGAGGAGATCATGAGAGAGCACTGAGCTGCTGAGTTCAAGTCAAATGGTCAGCTTTATCTAAAGACATTGAAAAATTTTTTTCAAATATTATTGCTGTCCTGTTGTCCTGGTCTTTAAATAATCACCTGTGATCTTCAAATGGTAACAGAAAATGGAAGAGGATTGGAGATGAGTGAGATATCCATTTTAGAAAGAAGGTGGATCCTGCGTACTGTAGAGCTGTGACCCTTAAATGTGTTAAATGAATGGATTATGAGTACTTAGAAAATGGAATGGTGATCATTGGTAACTGGAATGGGAGCAAACAAGTCATGCCAGATTAGCCTCATTACTTTCTTTGATAGGATTGTTATCATTAGATTTCTAAATGGACTTGATATGTGTTCCTATTCAATTTAATTTTGTTATTTTAGTTCATTTTTCCAGCTTGTCAAGATCTTTTGAGGGCCCTGATTCAGTTATTTGTGGCATTTGTCATAATTTCATCTATAAATTAATGTATTCATAGACTGAATAATCTATTAATCATCTATTAATTGTTATGTAGCATATAAGCTTCATCTTCAACCAATTCATTTGTTAAAAATATTGAACGGGACAGCACCAAGGTCAGAATCCTGCAATACATCACAAGAATTCTTTCTACATTGAATTTTATTCCTTAATCATCACTCTTTTGGGGTCCAACTAGTCAAATAATCTCAAATTCAACTAATTGTTTCATCACCTATCCCTAAATCCTTCATTTTGTCCACAAAGATATTATGAAATGTTTTCTTAAACACTTTGGTGAAACCAAAGCCATTACAAGGAGGTAGATTTTGACTCAACCCAAGAAAGAGCTTCCTAACAACTGCTATTCAGTTGTTTTTTTAGTCACATCAGATACTTTGTGAACCTATTTGGGGTTTTGTTTGAAAAGATACAGGAGGGGTTTGCCATTTCCATCTCCAGCTCATTTTATAGATGAGGAAACTGAGGCAAATAGGATGAAGTGACTTGCCCAGGGCAAGCTAATAAGTGTGTGAGGCCAAATTTGAACTCAGGAAGATAATTCTTTCTGACTCCAGGCCCAGCACTCTATCCAGTATGCCACCTCACTGCTCTCCTAAAACTCAGAGTTGTCCAAAAATGGAATGGCCTACCTTGGAATCACAGTCTTAGAACTGAAAGGGACCATAGAAATCATCTACCCCAACTTTTCATTTTGCAGGTGAGAGCAAGAGAGGCTCAGTGAATTGCTCATAGGAATTAAATGGCAGATAGCACATTTGGACCTGGGGCCTCTGACAAGATAGATGGCTCAGTGGATAGAGTGCTGGACCTGGAGTTAGGAAGATCTGAGTTCAAATGTGACCTCAAACAATTACTAGCTTTGTGACTCTGGGCAAGTCACTTAACTTCTGTTTGCCTTAATTCACTGGAGAAGGACATGGCCAAGAAAACTCCAAAAGGGGTCATCAAGAGTCAGACACAACTGAAAGACACAATCAACCCTCTGATTTCAAGTCCAATGCTTGCCACCAAAATTGCTCAAGAAGAGAATGGCTGACCCCTTATTGACGATATAGTAGGAGGATTCATGCATCATGTTTGGAGTTGGAATTGGGTGGTCTTTGAAATCATCTGAAATTCAATAAATCTATGGCTTAGTCTGCAGCAAAATCCACTAAGGGTTTACATAGCCCTTGGTTTAGAAAAGAAAAATGCACTGTCATTTTGAAAGGTGAAGTAGGTAAGGATATTTTCATTTATTTCTTGGTCATGACATTCACCAGAGCTAATAAGCTGAAATGCAAAGTTGAGAGATTTTATGGGTCATGTTAAGATTGGTTGGGCTTCCTTCCCTGAAAGAGGAATAAATCCGATGGTGTCCTTAATATCCTCTCCCAGGCCCTGTCTCTTTCCTCTAGAACTCCATGTGGCAACTCATGTCTGTCAAAGAGAGAACTACTAATAACATCACAACTTCTGCTTAGTGTTTGAACATCTCTCCTACTGTCCTTACCATCCTCCCTACTGCCCATGAAACATTTAGTCGTTCTAAGTAATTTTTCTCCTTGTTCTGAATTCACTTCTTCAAAGAAATTTTGCCCAAAGATTTTCTATTACGGTATGGTCAAATGATTTTTTCAGACATTTCTTAAAAAAACAGGGAAATAATAACATCAATGTGACACATTGGAAAAGAATTATAAGTTGTTGAGTTATCTTGCACAAGTCACTTTCCTTCTCTGGGTCTCATTTTCTCATCTGTAAAATGAGGGAGTTGGATGAGATTATCTCTCTAACATTCTACGGGCTTATAGAAACTTTTATTTCTGTTTTGAACTTTTGTATAAATTGGAGATTGATCATACTGTGGTCATTTGTTTATATTGTTTTTTGCCTTTCAGGATTCCTCCCTGGTGATGAAATTAGAGTAATAGTGTATTTACTGATATAGTGACTACCACATGGGTCTTTGGTGATGGCATTCCAAACAATCATGGAGGAAGCATGGAGTCTGACGAAAGACTCGCTAGCTAGAAAGGCAAGAGGTGAACACTTGGCCTCATTTAGTGAAACCCAACCCATTCCCCAAAGGGAGTCAGACTGAGATTAGTTTAGATGAATTTTATAAACGGTTAGTTGGACTGGTCAGTTGGATGTTTAGCACTCTGTGTTGAAACTTTTCTTTTTCAAGTGTAATAAATAATCCCTTGCTAACTTCAAGTGTGGTTTAATTCAGGAAAGAGAGAGGAGCATTTTGAGTGACAGCAAACAGGCTGAGGGGATAGTATGACTGAGAATGTTTTAGAGTTTTCAGTGGTTAAGATTGGTCAGGGCAGTGAAGCTGAAGAGATGCTGGTATGTTCCAAGGCCAAATCAAGGAATGATTCAAGGTCTCTGGGAGCTATGAACTCTGTTCCTTTAAATATTAATATTAAAATAATATTAATATTAAAAATACCATCACCTTGGATGTTAAGCAATATGAGCCTATGCTCTTTAGTCTGACCTCATTCTTATTCCAGAAATTACAGAAGAGTAAAGCTATAGTGGAAAGAGTGTTAGTTCTGGAATCCAAGGACTGGGCTCAAATCTAAAGCCTGCTATTCCCTACTTCTATGAAGTCTGATCAGTTATTTAATCAATTATTTAAATTCCCTACACCTTAGTTTTCTAATCTGTAAACTGCAGTTATTGGACTGGATGACCTCTTGGAGGCCCATATGGTTGTAAATCTTAAATCACTTCCCCTCTTTAGGTCTCACTTTCCTCATCAGTAAAATAGGGGTATGGAACTAGATGAGATGATCTTTAAGCTAATTCCCATTTCTAAATCTATAGATCCTATTTGTGGATTAAAATGCAGATGTGACATTTTCAAGACTTATCTATCAGGAAACAACACCCTAAAAGAGGGCCATGCTAAAAAAAAAAAAGGCAACCCCAACCAGCCCTGTCATTCCTGTATATCATCTATTTTTCCAGTCCTTGACTACATTTATGGCATCTCTGATTCTTTCATTTGGTCTCTACTTTTTCCATTTTTCTTGTTCAGTACATTTTCTTGTTCAGTTTCTTGTTCAGTGCATATATACTGTTAAGCCCCACCCCTTCCATCCCAATGGAGTGTGAGTCCATGAGGTCAGACATCCTTCCAGTCTTTGTATCCTCAACACAGCACCTGGAATACATACATAAATGAATAATGCATATGTTGGCCTTCCAGCAAATACCTTGGGTTCAGGGCATCTGCCACTAGGGGGCAGGAGAAGCTCAGATTTCTTCACCTAGCAATAGGTCTGCATTTTCTTTTTCTCTTCTCCATCTCTCTTTCCCTCCCTCCCTCCTTCCTTCTTTTCCTCCTTTCTTTCCTTCCTCAGTTTCTTCCTTCTTCTCTTTCTTCTTACCTCCATCATTCTCTCTTTCTCTTCCTCCTTTCTTTCATCCTCTTCTTTATTCCTTCTTCCCTCCCTCTCTCCTCTCCCTCTCCTCCTTTTCCTTCCTTCCTTCCTTCTTTCATTCCTTCCTTCCCTCCTTCCTTCCTTTCCCAGATCTTGGATTTCACTGATTTAGAGAACCCCCAGTAAGGAAATTCCCTCTACCAAAGGTCCAAACCAATTCCACAATGTATTTGTGAGAGGTGGGCCAGGTCTTTCTGACTCTAAGGTCAGATCTCTCTCTAACTTACTACATCATGCTGCCTTCTCAAGCCTAGACTTTAAAAGTTGTTAGTAGAAGATGATGGAGAGAAAGGAGTTAGGGTTATCAAAATGGAATCACAAAAACTAGAGATCATCTACTTTCATTTATAGAGATGAAAAATCGAAGCCCATTAATGCTGAATGAATTACTGTAGTAATTTGTGGCAGCACTAAGACGAATCCAGGATTCCTGAATTCTTTAGAATAACCAAAGGTAACTAACTGACCTCACAGATTCATAAAATCTCAGAATAGGAAGGAACTTCAGAAATCATTCAGTCTAGTCCACGAATAACAGGAATTCCCTTCAACTCCCTGAGATCAAATGAGAAAGAATATAAAGCCAGAGAATAAGGTTAAACATAGAGAAAACCTGATTAACCACAAAGATTGGTCAACTGTAGTATATGTAATTAAGGGAGGCTGAAGAATCACCTTCCTTTCCTTCCCCTGACCCTGCAGGAGGATGGAAGTGATGGAATGCTCTCCTACTCTCTGAGAACCTAGTGATGACCACAACTCCCAACACTTCCCAAGGGGGTCCTTCCCAATACACGTATGGCATTTGGTCCTACATATTTCCTAAGTGTTCTGAACCATCTCTTTTTTTGGGAGTTCTTCATTCCTCCAGCTGCAATCATAAAAGGATTTTATTGGTCAGGATAGCTACCAATCATGCTTTGCCAATAGTACAATGTCCTTTATATGGATGCCATGGAATTTACATGCAGATGGTTTCTGGGGAGCACTGGAGCAGAGGACAGCATTTGCCCCTTTGCTCAGAAGCTCCCTGACCAAAATGAGCAGGTTGTTTGGCTTTTGCAGGATTCAGGAATTGGGGCTAAGAATATAATCTGGGTATCCCTCTTATTTTATTAGAAAACTTGAAAGCAGACACCATGTATGGTAGTGGTGGTGGTGGTCATGGGGAGGGGTTGAAGGGGACTATGCTGACATCAGACATCAGATTTCATTAGTTGCACCCTGGCAATAGGCAGCTTAAGGACCTTCACTCCAAATATTGATCCACTATCTAAGCCTCATAGGAGAGAAGGAACTTCATAAAAGAGAGGAACTAGGAGAAAGGGGGTGGTGAAGAGCCAGATAAGCATATCCATCATGGAATGGAAAGAAATTATTAACTATACTCTCCACCCTAAACCAGACATCTTCTAGACTGAGGGTAGCTCAGAGATGCCAAGCCCAGACAAGATTTGGCAGGCTGAGTTGGGCACAATGAACCCTAATGAACACTTCCAGATCCAAAACATTTCTCCCAAGCCCTAGGATGACCCAACTGACATAAATTCCCCTTCTCTTCTCAGGAAGCCCTGCAGATGGGCAGCAAAGAGAAGATGGTTTAGTCTTTTCTTTGGATCTCTAGAAGGAATCTGAGAAGAAGTGGGGTTCAGTTTAACCCTAATCCCCTGACCTCTGACTCTGAGAACACACCCAAGACAGTCTCCTGAGCTTTCAGTTCCCCCTTAAATCTTCAAATATTCAAAGAAAAGGAAAAGCCATTTCAAAGTCCCTTCCACCATCCTTTCTGGAGATTATATATGTTTTTCCTACTACTGGTCTAATGGCAGAGGACATTGAAAGCAGAGGAAGGAATGGAACTACTGAAGTCCGTGAGGTCAGGGGATTTGTTAGCTGATTTCTCAGTTTGCCTGCAGAACTAAACAAAACCTGACTGCCTCACGGGTCCTGATTACAAGTGGAAACTGGTCTTCTCTGAGTAAAATAACCCCTATCCAGTTATGAAAAGCTTACTGTAAGGATAAGGTAAATGCCTAGACTAGGTAAATTACTAGGATGCCAGGCCACTTCGGGGATGGGACTTCTGGGTATTAATGGCACCCAATATGATTTTCTAAGGGGTTGAGTTGGAAAGGAGTATGATTGTTAATATTTCTTCCCATTTCTGAAGGAGTGTAGGTTTCCCTATAGGCAAATGTTCACACACCCTTGGGGTGTCTGCCTCGCAGCAGAGCGTCTCAAATATGGAAGAGACTTCTATGGGAGAAAGGTTTGGGGGACTGTGGGAAATTCAGAGAAGGGAACTAGGCAAAAGATCTATGTCCCCCAGTGGGGCCCCAGAGTTATTGCAAAGGAAACTCTGTCTATAAGCGGAGGCAAAGGTTGCTGCTCATTGAAAGAGGATTAGAATCGAGTCAGGTAGGGAATGTTGTCTATCTCAAGGTTTTGCTTGAAGAAACTTTGGAATAATTGTTTTCTACTTCCTGAGGAGGCTGAGAGTACCAGCTGGTTAGTTGGGGTAGTTTGCATTCAACAGGAAGGATTAGCCAACATCTACCCAATAAAAGAGATTCATTTTCATGATCCCAGACCCCTGAGTTTAGTTTTGAAAGGGTGCAAATTTGGGGGAATTATTGATGATGACATCATTCAGCTCTCCCACCAACTTCTGACCCTTTCAAAGTGATGACTTCTCATGAGATCGTCAGGTATATGTCTAAATACTGTGTCCCCTTCCTACTCCCACTCCCCAGTAATCTAACTTTGTTTAAGAGACAAAGTGAAGGAGGGATCCATGGGATGCACATCGTGGGGGGTGAGGGGGTGACTAGGCTGGCCATGCAGCCAGCATTTGACAAGTATGACTGATATTATATCGCAGAAGCTGATTTCTGGTTACTGATGCCTCTGATTATGGCTAGTTTTTGTTTGTTATGATGTTGGGAACCATAGGTATGACCCTTACGTTCATATGGGGTAGTCCCGAAACTTCCAGCAAAAGCCAAACCAAACCATCAAGCCAGACAGAATGGGACAGTGAGCAACTGCTGTCATCTCTGATCAAAGCCTCCTCCCCTGGGCCACTTCTCCCTCCCCTTGGGGCCCAGTGAAGGAACTGGATCAGATCTCAATGAGGCTGGCCAGGCGAAGGCAGAGGGGAGCATCAACGGGTACAGCGCTGCGCTGGATCTCATTCCCATCCAGTCTCAGCACCTGGAGCTTGGAGAAGTTCATAACATCAACCACAGTGCAGAAGCTACTGATGGAGAACTCTGTGGGGAGAAGAGGTAGATGAAAAAAAGAATTCCAGTTAGAGACCTTTACACATTCTAAATATATCAGAATATTTCCTCACTCCTCAACAAGTCAGAGTATCAGGCAGCCTCTCTGTGACTGACTGGGACTGTACCTCTGGGCCAGCCCTTCCTCACTCAAAGTCAAGTGCAAGTCACATCATCATTTCTCTGATGGCATGACCTTCTTGGGCAACAAAGGACAAACACACACACCTCTGGGCAGAACATCCAGGGATGGGTGCCTTGAATCATAGGATACGGTTAATGTTGAAGGTTAATGTTCTGAGGACCTCAAAAATTATCCACCGCCTTCGTTTTACAAAGAAAAAAACTGTGAGTCACAAAGGTGACATAGTTATTATGATGTCACATAGTTATTAAGGATCAGAATCAAGTTTAGATTCTCAAAGCACAAGTTTGATAGTGTCACTCTCCTGCTCAAGAAGGTCTACTAGCTTTCTCTTGCCTCTAGGATAAAATACTCCTCCCTGTGGGATTTAAAACCCTATGCAATCTGGTTCTAGCCTACTATTCCAGGTTATTACGCATTACTCCCAATTACACACTCCATGTTCCAGTAAAACACTCCAAATTCCTTGTGTCCCAGCTTCCATCCCTGTGTCTTTGCAGAGGCTGCCCTCTGTCCTATTTCATGCCTGTCATAGAATGCCTAGCTTCCTTACAATCTCAGCTGGTCTTACTTCTTACTGAGACCTTTCCTGACTCCTGCCCTTGCTAGTGCCTTCTTCCCAATCCCTCGGTTATTGACTTTGTGTATATTTTATATCTTTCATGTCTAAGAATTGCTTCCTCCAAGTTGAATGCAAGTTCCCTGTAGGCAAAAGCTATTTGTCTTACTTTATGCCTAGCACATAGTAAGTGTTTACTAAATGCTTATTGAATGCATGAATCAGGAGTAGAACCTGGGGCCACTTAGACTTCAAGGCTGGAGTTTTATTCACTATAACTATAACTTGTTTGTTTTTTAAATACGGAATGCTTTGCAGATTTGCATGTCGTCCCGATGCAGGGGCCATGTTAACCTTTTCTGTGTCGTTTCCATTTTAGTATAGGTGCTGCCCAAGTCATCACTATGACCATTACTTTTCATCTTTTAATGTGCACTGACTGATATCAGTAGGGTGTAAAGTCAGGGGCAAGATAAAGCTGGAACTCTGAGGCTTGTTAGATCAGTATACTCTTTCAACTTCTGAAAAAATAGAGAAAGGCATGAACATACCCTCTGATGGTGCAGATCTGAGTTCTAAGGTCTGTAAACCCTGAGTTAGGTACATATAGACTTCATAGTCCTAGAGATTCTGGAGAGCCAGGGAACCAGGGTGAACCATCTGTCACCAGTATGGAAAGAGAGAGGGCAGCAAACAGTAGCTTGCTCATGAGAAGCACTGGTTTTTAGCTTTTGGAAAGAGAGAGGCTCCTAGGGGAACTGTGGTGAGCAAAAGAAGAAATGCGGAGGGATTCAGATCTCAAATCACTCTTGTCATTTCGAAGGTACAGAAAGTGGCAGGAAATTAGAGGGAGGGAGACGGAGCCTAGAGGCAAGTGCCTCTAATCATCAGAGCTTGGGGGCTATCTAAAGTGTTATACTATTTTCCCCAGTCTGTGCTCTGCCAAAGGAGAAAAGAGAGAATCTTTCATGTGAAAGAGTGAGCCCTGAAAGCTTGAAGATCATACGCCACTCAGGGTGCGAAGGCCTCCAAGGGATCAAAGAGAGAATTCCTTTGCCTGTGGCAGATTTAAAAGCTGCTATTCCTTTCCCTTCTCTTTACAATTTCTAATGATTTGCATTTGTATCCTTAGCGCTTAGGACTGTGTGTGGCACACCGTAGGTGCTCGGTGAATGCTTATTGATTGATTGAGTGAAGAAAGTTCTTAAAGGACCTTCAGGAACTAAAGCTTCCAGGATTCAATTCAATAAATATTTATTAAGGACCTACTGTGTTCTGGGCACAGTACTAAATGCTGGGAACACAAATAAGAAAAAGAGGCAGTGCCTGACCTCAAGGAGTTTGTAATCTAATGGAGAAAGATCAAACAGAAGATTCCTTAGAGATTATTCCAAATCTCTAAATTTACAGATGAGGAAATGGAGCAAGTAAAGAAACTTGCCCAAGGGCACATTGCTCGTAAGTGACGGAGCCGGATTGCAAATCAAGGTCTGCTTAGGAGGCCAGTGCATTTCCTATTATACCATGTGGCCTGCCTTAGTTCCAAATCTATTCAATCCCAATAACAAGCTGATTCTGTAGACTTCACTTTAGTCATTTGCTATATACCTTGGTCTCATTCTCTCTCTGGCTGGACTCAGTTGGACCGATGATCTTGCCCTCCCAGCAAGTTTTCTGTTTTGGACAAATCTGACATATGCCGCAGAGCCTGCTGTGTTAGTGATCCAGTGTTACAAGAGCCAAGCCTAGCTCATTGTCTGTTCCACTGCTGACCAGTGTTCTAAATATCCTTAAAAAGCTGTCTTGGTAGCCCCTTAAACGGAATGGAGTGTATGTAGGCTTGGGGGGAAATGACTGGGGACCTTGCCTTTAGTTATTCTTCAAGATATTACCTGCTGAATGTGGGATGGTCTATGAGTAAGCACTGCCTGATTTTTGGGCCATCCCAGAACTGCTTTTTTCAAGTTCATCTTTGCCCCCACTCCAACCTCCGCCCCCGCATCGTAGGGACCTTCCCTGACTTTCAAAGATGGTAGAAAATCCTTAGTTTGGGCACCGAGTGAAGCATGGTGTTGTAGATGGAGCATAATATCAGAGTCAGAAAGATGTGAGTTCAGATCTCACCTCAGATACTTATTAGTCATGTGAGCTTGAGGATGTCAGTTAAACTTTATTTGACTATTTCCTCATCTGTAAAGGAAGGGTTTGGACTCATAGGTCCTTTCCAGCTCTAAGTTTATCATTCAGTGACATCCCTGAGATACAAGAGCAAATAGTGTTCTTGTTGTTAAATCATTTCAGTTGTGTCCAACTCTTTCTGACCCCATTCGGGGATTTCTTGACAGATACTGGAGTTATTGCTTTTCCTTCTCCGGCTCATTTTACATATGAGGAAACTGAGGCAAACAGGGTTAAGTGACTTGCCCAGGGTTACACAATTAGTAAGTGAAGATTAGTCTTCTTGATTAAAAAGATCTGCATTCTAACCCCAGTTCTGCTACCTATTAGCTGTGTCACCCTGGAAAAATCAGTCCCCTTCTCTGGGCCTTGGTTTCCTTATCTGTCATAAGCAGGAGGTTGGACAGTAAATCTAAGGCCCTATTCAGCTCTAACATTCTGTGAATTTGGGAGAAAGAAAATGAGGATTAGTGTCCTTGAAAGAAGCCATTTGGAGCCAAAGTGTAGGGATAAGGACAAATGAGAAGAGTTGGAAGTGAAGAATTAATAGGGTTCATATATATAAGGGCTTATTTTTTTTATCCCCATGAATATCCAGGAGGAGAAGAGCTATAATTGCAGCCCCAGAGCACAGGACCCTAGATTTAGAGCTGAAAGGACCTTAGAAACTCTCAAGTACACCTCTCAACTCCCCCCATTTTACAGATAAGGAAACTGAGGCACAGAGAGGTTAAGTGACTTGCCTAGGGATAAATATAGCTAGTAAATCTCTACCGTGGGATTTGAACCCAGGTTTTCTTGACTTTAGGAACTGTAATACGTGGCCTCTGAATATGTACTGAGACATAAGCAAGAATTTCCAGACTACTGAAGTTGTTCCAGACCCTGGAAAGAGTTATTTGGGAGACTGGAAAATATCCTTTCCCAGAGATCTTCCAGAAAGCAGTGGCATAATCTGAAACCATTTTTGGGGACTCCCCTCTGGAGAGAGGAGAATGGCTCGTATGACTTTTGGAGGACTCTTCTACTCGCAGAACAGAGAAGATAGTACAGGCGAGGGGCTGTGTTTATAAAATGCCGGGTGGGATGTTTCAAACCAACCTCTTCTTCCACTCTGGAACTGGACTTGAGGCTAAGTAATAGATTCTCTGTCCCAGACCTGGGCGGGGTGGGGGTGGGGGGAGGCATTCAGGTAGGAATACTTTGTCAATATGCCCAGACTGTGCTAACCACCTGGGCTGCAAATGTTTATATACATACCGTGTGCACACGTAGATCGGCATATATTTATGTGTACGGTGCCTGCAGATTCCTTTCCATGTACTAGACATTCCAAGCCCCTCTATTTAGCTCTAAGGAATGATGATGAATAGGACAGGGCTTCTGCTCAGAGACAGTGGGAAGACATTTCTCGGCCCACATTAAACACTGACCTAAGACTTTCCAAATTCCTCCTAGTGCACCCGCCCTGCTTCAGTGGATCCCAGGGCTTTGGAATAACATTCCGAGCTGTGTTCCTTTCCTGCTGCCAAGCTGGAAAAGCTGAAGAATAAGCTGATGGAAGGAGGGGGCAGGGAGGGAGAAGCGTATCCATCATTCTACCTTATGCCCATTGGCTTCAAGAACTTTGATCATCCTTATTCCTGAGATTGTTGTGTTGACAGTCAGGGTCCCTGGGTAGGATGCAAAGTAACACAGTAAAAAAGATACTGTATTTGGAGTCAGAGGAGTTGGGTACAAATCCTAACTCTATTCATTAACTTGAACAAGGTACTTCTTGTCCTCGTGCCTCAGTTTCCCCACCTTCAAAATGAGGGAATTGAACTAGGTAACTTTTAAGGTCCCTTCTAGCTCTCATTATTTCTTCATCTGAAGAACTGTCTCCTATGCCTCAGTTTCTCCACCTTCAAAATGAGGGGATTGAACTAGGTAACCTTTAAGGTCCTCTCTAGCTCTCATTATATACTCTTCTGATCTCTATAGAGGATAGATGAGATAGGAGGAACTGTCTCCTGCCATTATCCTGAATCAGAGCAGAGCCAAAGAGTAGCCAATAACTCTTAGATGCTAAGCTACGGGAGCCTACAGAATGAAGACGAGACTCATGGAGTCTAGTCTTCTAGTCCGTGTGAGCTTGGGTAAACCCTGTCCTTTTTCTAGGTTTTGGTTTTCTTTACAGCAGAAGAATGGCACTTCTGCATCATAAGTGGGACCAAAAAGAGTAAAGAATTGGGGTTATTTGTTTTGGAGAAGAGAAGGCAGGGATAGAGACTTAGAATTAATCTTTAGTCCTAGAAAAGATCAGAGTGGAACTTAGCGTCCAATGAATTCAACTCCTTCATTTAATAAAATAAGAACCTAAGGTTGAATGAGGGTCCCAGAGTATCTGAGGCAAGATAGGACTCCAGGTTTTTTTGACTTGAAGTCCAGTACCCTATTTTCTTATTACTCCCCACCGTCTTTGTGTGAGTCGTGGTTTCCATTAATGACAAGACATATGGTACCTTGGATTTATACTGTTAAGGGGACTTGGGAAAGCAGAAAAATTTAAAATAGACAGAAAGGAGAATTTTTTTTGTGACTCCTCAGAGCATCAAGAGGGTAATTTCTTTCTCTGGAGAATTTTAAAGGACCTCTGAGTACTCAGGATGGCTTGGTCCTAACCAGAGGCAGAAGGAACAAAAATCATCCCTTCTAGTCCAAGGATAAGACGACTCCTCTTTCTGCTTGTATTTTCAAGGTGAGCCCTTGAGATCATGCAGAAAACACAGAAGATGTCTCTAGATGAGGAGTGAGAATTCCTCTTGAAATTAAGCTCTGCTAATTGCGAGGTGAGCTAGCACAGCTGAATGCTTGAAGGCCTCGCCTTTTGCAGAATACAACATTTTAGCGAAAAGCTCTCTTGGAACAAGAAGATCTAGGAGAAATGAGAAGGTTTTCAAGAAAATCAGCCTGGGCTGGAAGCCAGTGATGAAACTTTAGGCATCTTCTGCTTGCCCCACCAGCAACCTTCCTTTGGATTGGAACTCCCCTCCCTTTGAGTTTCCTGGCTTCTCTAGTCTATTTAAGTACACAAAAAAAGACAAGTCTAAGAGAAAAAGGCCGAAGAGTCACTTTCTCTCTGAGAATTGATTGTGCAATAATTCTTCCCCAGCTGCATTGGTCTTCAAAGTCTTTTGCCTGGGGCCATTAATGAGCCTTACTTTCCCCAGGGAGAAGAGGATTTTGCGGTTAGAAGGAGATTAAATTCAGACCCAGTCGGTTCTAGCTGGGATTAAGATCTCAAAAGCTTTTGTTTGGTATTGGTTTATGCTAAATGTGAGACCTCATTAGGAAAAGGATTTGAAGAGCACCTGAGTAATCTCAATATAAAATAAATGCCTTCATTCTTTGTCTATACCAGCTGTTATCTGAAAATGAAAGTTCTTGGAGGGCTGGAAACTGAGTCTGTTTACTTTAGTTAGGCATGGACATAGAGACATTTAGGAAAGAGGAAACCTGTTGATTCATTTACCTTCTGCCCTTTGAGCAGGGGCCTAGAGTCACTGTGCCTTTGCCCATAAAAATAATTCACTTTTACTTTAATCTTTAAGCTTTCCAAAGAGTACTAGACGTAAGATTAGAATTCTGGATATGGAATCAGGAAGACTTAAATGAAAACTTTCCTTCAGACAATTACTAATTGTGTGAACCTGGACAATCATCACAATAGTTGTTCTCATAATATAACTGATAGTCGTTATTATATGATGTAATGTAATGTAATATAATATAATTGATAGAACCAGATAGAAAATGAGGAAACGTAAAATGCTTTGCAAATCTTGAAGTCCTATGCAAGTGTATATTTGTTTTATTTTTTGTATTTTATTTCTTTGTATTATTCTTTTCAGAATTTATTCCAGAGCTCCTGATTCCTGTTGTAACCAATAAAAATAATTCATTCCACTTTGTTGTTTATAGGTCTCACCTATTAAAAACACATATTTACTAATATTTCAAGCAGTCGCTAGGAGGGCAAATACTGAATTTGCCCTACCAGGAAAGACTCTAAGTCAACAAAGGGTTGTCTGAAGGTTTTTGAGCTTATCAAGAGGCTTCTAGAGAATTTTAAACAGTTATCTATACCTAGAGTACCCTGTATTAAAATGGCAAGGAAAAAAATGGGGGTTTATTTGATGGAAAAAGAAAACAAGTCAAAAGACTCATTTGGAATATTAAATGGTGACAAATCAAGGGCTTATAACCTCAAGGTCACCTGGATGAGATGAAGGTGTTACAGCACACAGAGAAATAAACGTATGCAAATGATTAGGCCCAATAGTTATTGTATCGAGTGCAAGGACCATTAGCATCTTTTGGTACCTTCTAGTATTTTGTAACGTGGTCCATAGGCAATTCATCTTGGCCCACAACTAGTGGTCTGGGGAATTTGGCTATATATGGCATTAAGACCTTTTAAATTCTCTGTATATTCTAGGTTTGACAAGTACATTCTATTTCTTTGCTCTAAATCCAATATTCTTTCTAGTATAGCATACCACTTGTGCTGCTTCTTCCTCTTAGAATGAATTTCCCCCTGCTCCCCAAATAGAGTTGCCAACCAGGCAAGTGCTCTGTAGGGTTCTTTAAAAGGTCAATCATCCACCCAATGTGTAGGCAAATGCCTGTAATACCTGCTACCAGGGAGGCTGAGACCAGAAAATCCTTTGAGCAGCAGTTCTGAGGTATAGTGAGTTAAACCAATCAGATGCCTGCACTAAATCTGGAACCAATATGGTAAGCCCTTGGTGGTAGTGGTGGGGATTATTACCAATCTGTTCTAAGGAGAGGCAAACCAGCCCAGATAGGAAACAGAGCATGTGAAAATTCCCATGCCCAATGGGTACTGGGACTGGTCCCATGATAGGCCACTAAGTTTTCAGCCTGTGCAAGAAAGGGAAACTCAGTCTCAAAACAAACAAACAACGACAATCATCCCTATTTTTCATCCCCAAAGTCTCACCATTGATCCGATTGCCTTGAAGATAGAGATTCTCCAGGTTGGTATTGACTGGAGGTATCTTCTGCAATTGGTTGTAGGAGAGGTCGAGCTCAAGGAGGCTGCTGGCGTTGAAGGTATTGGTAGATAACCCATTGTTGGTAAGACTGTTGTGAGACAGTCGCACGTAGAGCAACTTGGGTGATCCCCGGAAATAACTGTCTGGAACTGTGTAGACATTGTTGTGCTCAAGGTACAGCTGTTCCAGGGCTGCAGGCAGTCCATCAGGCAGCCTCCGGAGGTGGTTATAACTCAGATCCAGCATGATCAGAGATCGGAGGCCCCGCATTGCGGTTCCCACCTCTTGAATCTCATTGTGTTGGAGGTACAGGGCTGTCAGGTTCTCCAGCCCCTCCAGAGCATTGTTGGGAACTCGGGAGATTTGGTTGTGGTCGAGATGGAGCTCTCTCAGGGATCGAGGCAGGGGGCCAGGCATCCGGGTCAGGTTGTTATGGTCCAGGTACAGCCTCTCTAGGTGCTTCAGCTTGGAGAAGACTTTCCTGCCCACCTTATCACTGGTGATCTGGTTGCCATGGAGAGCAATCCAGAGTAGTCCAGTGGCATTGTCAAAGACGGCTTCCTGAATGGCTGAAATCTGGTTGTTCTGGAAATAAACATACTTCATTCGAGAAGGGACAAAAGGCAGGTATTTGAGGTTTCTGTTGTCACAATACATAGCAGTGGGGAAGGTGGGAGGGCAGTCACATTCTTGGGGACAATCACGGGGATCTGGGGGAGGCTGGCTGCCATAGGAGTAGGCAGGACCTTCTTCCACTCCATATGGATAGGTCTCATAAGGCTCATATGGGTCGTAGGGATCATAATATGTCGACTGCTGACTTCGGAGGTAGTGGAACCACCAATGAGTGTCATCTTCATACTGGGCCCAGGAGATGGAACAAAGCCCAGCCAGAAGCAGCAGGGACACCCACTGCATTTTGTCTCTGGTACCTGTCAGAGGAGAGAGGGCAAAGTGAGAGTGTATGTGGATATTATTTGCTAGATATTATTTGCTACGGTGTCTTTTATTTCTTGATTAACAAACTCATTTCCTTTCCTTCCTCACTCCCTCTCCTCCTTCCTTCCACTCACTGTTAGGGGGAGGGGGAGAAGAAAAATAAAACCCTTCTAACAAATATAGCACTCAAGCAAAATAAACTTCCATAGTGTCCATGTCCAAAAATATGTCTCATTCTGTGTATTTGTCTATTAGCTCTCTGTCAAGAAGTAGGTGACATGCTTTATTATCGGTCTTCTGGAGTCATCATTGATCAGAGTTATGATGTCTGTGTCCAGAGTAGGTGTGGTTTCTGTCTGTCTATCTGTCTGTCTTCATTAGGTTGGAAGTATATTAAAGGCAGGAACTATGCCTTCTTCCTAAGATTAAGCTTCCCCAACAGTAAAGATCAGGTCTCCTCCATCAGTCAATAGACATTAATTAAGTACCTACTATGTGCCAGGTACCGTAATAAAGGGTGAGGATACAGAGAGGCAAAAGACATTCCCTGTCCTCAAAGAACTCACAATCTAAAGGGGAAGATGGCGAGCAAACAAATAGGTAAAAACAAGTTATATATAGGAAAATTAGGAAATAATTAAGAGAGGGAAGGCACTAGAATTAAGAAAGGTTAGGAAAGCCTTTCTGTAGCAGATAGAATTTTAATCAGGACTTGAAGTCAGAGAAGGTAGGAGATGGAGATAAGGAAGAAGGTAACTTCCTTAAGGGAAGGGACCACATCTTTTCTACCAGACCAGACCAAATGTTCCCTTTCAGATTGAAAACTCCCCAAGAGCAAGAGATGGATTTCAACTCTACCAGGATCTTGCTGCACTGAGATATCAGGCAAACTATTGCTCCTTCTCGAGCCTTGGCTTCCTCATTTGTAAGAATAAGCAGATGGAATGGGAGATCTTTAAGTTGGTTTAAGGATCAACGGCCCTACACATCCTGTTGTTATCTGGCTTTTGTCCCAGTAACTCTATATAGTCTTCTGCACTGAGGGAGCCCCAAAGGGCATGCAGAGTGTGACCACCTAAGAGACTGAGAAAGGAGACCAGGCTCTTCTCCTCACAGTCATGTAGTATGATTTTTCCAGACTGGGAAGCAACTTGAAATTGGACCCTGAAGTCTGGGGAACCTTTGGAGCCTGTAGGACCCTGTAAGTTATGTTGGGTCAAGTGTGAGCACTGCAGAGCTCTCCAGAACTGAGCTAGCTCCCAGTGTGGTCCCAGGACAATGACACATTCCCTATGAGATCCTCTACAAGACTTCAAAGCTTTCTGGCCTCTGTCTGGATACCTAAGGATACCTTGGAGTGATTTGAAATGTCTGAAGGGGAATGGGGTATCTCCCTTCTCTGGGGAGTCATCTGGACCTGCAGGGGAAAGTTTAGGTACCCTGAACAGGTTGGGGTTTTTTGATCCCAAACCACCTCAAGCTGTGAAATGAGATTTCTATCCTGATGCCCCTCCTAGAGTTCAGGGTATATATTCAGTTTTCCAGCAGTCTACAAGGTATTGCTGTTGAGAAAACTCCTTTGATTAGCAGCTTGTGGGGTGACAGAGGGAAAGATGGATCAACAGTGAACCAACAGAATGGTTCCAGGCTTAGGACACTGGCTGTCAGATTTGAGGCTTGGCCTTCTGGTGCAAATGATGAGGTCAGAGAGTATGAGCTGAAGATAGTCCTCTGTCCTCTACAGTGTCTGGTAAAGTGTTGGCATTCCCCACCCTCACCCAGTGGCATTGCCTTAGGGCCATCAGGACCTAAAGGAAAAGGACAGGGAATGGAGAAAAGTATGAAAGGGAATTGGCTTCAAGCATCATCTCATTGTAAATGGTAACCGGTGAGTTGGGTTTGGTGTCAGAGGACCCGGGTTCAAATTCTTAGTCTCTTACTTACTACTTTTATGACCTTAAACAAGTGATTTCAGCTCTCTGGGCCTTAGTTTCCTCATCTGTAAAGTGAAGAGGTTGTATTGGATTATCTCTTCAGCTCTAAGTTTATAATCCTCTGACTATTCCCAGGCTGTTCCAGGTGGTTACTGCCTGCCAGCCTGCTGACCTCACCTCTTCTTCAATTCACCTATTTCTTGCCAAACTACCTGTCTGGCAGAGATGATCTAGGAATGTCATATTCTCTCCGGAGGGCACCGAATGTTGGCACTTGAGCTGCTAGGCCACATGCCTAGATCGCCCATGGTGCCACACGGCCCATTGCCACCATGCTAACCACATTGATTGGATGAGAAGATTGAATTGGAGGAGAACTTGGTGGGGAGAGAAGGTGCGTCACCTTTTAGGAAGATGAGGAAAATGGGCATCCAGGGATGGCACACCAAGTACAGTTAAACCATGATCTCATTCATTCCAGCCAGGTCAGGTGCCTGCTTCACATTTGTGGGTGGTGGGTACTTTCCAGGGGTGGAGAATCAAATCCCTAGAAATCAATCCCTCAGTCCTGTCTGCTCCCCATCAGACTGGAAAGTCTCTGAAAATAGGGATTGTAGTCTTAGGGTACTCTTATTACAACCATTCATCACCATTGGACATTGACAGCTCTGATCAGGAGAAAGATAACAGTGTTAAAGGATCATAGCTAGAAAGGACCACAGAGTTATTGCATCCCTACATTTTACAAATGAGGAAACTGAGGCCCAGAGATAGAAATTAATTTGCCCATGGTCACAGTAGTACTAAGTGACAGAGCCAGGATCTTAATCCAGGTACCCTGACTACAAACTCAACACCTTTCCTGCTGTATCATGCTAGTCTCTTAGAATAGAGAACTGAGAAAAGCACTTTGTTAAACCTGCTGAAGAGATAGAAGGATCCCAAACTTTGTGTGGCATTGGGTTTGGATGGGGAGTACCTTTCTGTACTTGACTTCTCCCTAGGCTTCTCTAGACAGATATAAAGAGGGAGGTCGCCTCATAATTCTGTTCCTAGTAGCCTCCTAAGTAAGGGTCATCGAGTCCCAAGAACCCCTGGGGTTTCTGGGGGAACAAGATCCCTGGCCGGTTCTCAGGCAGGCTCAGGCTTTAGACAAAGAACTCATAGTATTCTCTAGGAGTAGACTCAGCTGCCCCACTGCCTGGGCATGCTGGCTGGCCCTTGGCTCCAGGCACAAGTGAAGATGGATGGAGCTGCCCACTGCCAACCACATATTTTTCCATGCATAACCTCTCTGCTTCTGCTGGATCAAGGTGGCTGCCTGGCGGGGGTGGGGGGGGGAGAGGGTTTGGGGGACAGATTGGCACAGAGAAACTTTGTCTCTAATCCCACTTCTCCTAAACTAGGCACTTGGGTAAGAATTTGTCCCTTTCAAGAAGCAACTTTTCTGGGGCTGGAGACCTTACCTTTCCCCTGGATAGCTCTCAGGAACTTCAGTCCATCCCTACTCTTCAGAGGCAATTCTTCCCTATTTAAGACTTAGACTTGGAATGTACCCTCATTGACAAAGGGATTCTCCCACCCCCACCTCAAAGTTGAAGCTTTGTAAGGGGAACATACTTAAAACTGGAATTTTTTTTGGGGGGGGGGAGTATCACTCTTGGATGTGCTACTTTTCCTTTCCATGGAAAATATTTTTCCTCTTCTCTGTCTTTCTTCTTTCTCTTTTAAGATCCTTCCCTCTCTGCTTTCTTTTTTAAAATTTCTATTTCTCTCTTTTTTCTGTTTTTAAACTTTTATTTCTCTCCTTTCTTGCCCTCTTTCTCATCTGTCCACTGAAAAATTAATATCCCTACATCTGGATTAATAACTATTTAATAGCAGCAGAACTCCTCACCCACATCCTTCCTGAGACTGAGAAGTTATCACCTCCACATCTGGATTAATAACTGGGATAATAACTACCTAAGGGCAGCAGGATCCCCTCACCCACATTCCTCCTGAGGGCGAGAAATTAGCATTCGACATCTGGATTAATAAGTGAATTAATAGCTACCTAAGAGCAGCAGGATCCCCTCACCCACATTCCTCCTGAGTCTGTCTTCAGCCCACACCTGGATCTTGGCACATAGTTTCCTTTGGGTGCCTGGCCCCCTGTATAGTAAGTTGCAGGCACTCACAGGACTGGGAAATAGCAATTTAAAAGAACCAGCTGCCCTATGCACTTACCTGGTCCTTCACTTTTCTATAGGTAAGAACTGCAGGAGCCCCCCAAGAGGATAAGTCAAGACAGACACACACCACAGGAAACCTTGCTACCCCTTCTTTCCTCACCCCACCCCTCCCTCCCTCCAGCATCCTTGGAATTGTCGGCAACATTAGGGGCTGGGAGAGAGGATGATCCCTCCTCTGACTCATGCTTCTCCCATTGCCCTTTTCCTCTCTCCCCATCAGAGATACAAAGTACCAAAAGGAAACAAAATGAATAAACTTACCTAAAGAGTTGTCTCTTAGAAAGCGACCACGTTTCTCCGTCTAGTCTTCTGTGGATTGGCAGACGTGTGAGTGAGTGTGTGTGTGTATGTAGAAAAAGAGTGTGTTGGAGTGTGTGCCGGTTTTGCCGGGCAGGGGTCCCGCCCCAAAATTCCTAATCAAATATTGTGAAGTTGGGGGCTGGTGAGGTCTAATCCTGCCTCTCTAAAGAACCTGCTAAGAGTTTGAGAGAAACTTTTGCAGACAAATGTGCAAAAATCCTGCTGTCGACTGGCAGCTATAAACCCACCCTCTTTTCCCTTGGTCTTTCCATTCACTTATCTTCCCTCAAAGTGCTGGCAGCCCTGGGTCTCTCTCTGCTGAATGAGTTAGTGGTTGTCCCAGAAGTTGTTTGTATAGTCACTTATGAGGTGTCTGGGTTTCTCATTAAACCCAACCAGGGCAGATGCAGATGCTGAAGTGGAGAAGAGGCCAGGGTTTGGGAGCAGCCCCCTTAACTCCTTCAACCACCCACCAGTCCCTTAGGAAAACAAAGAGCCTGGATCCTTTGGGGATGAGCTTCAGGGTCCAGTGACCATAGTGGGGGACGGATTAGGTAGCATGGAAGAGGTCCTGGTTCTACTTCAGTCACTTTGGGCAACACTTAATCTCTAGGGATGGATGTAGGTAGTAACTCTTGTGTGGAGATAGTTGGGGAGTGAGATCCTATAAATTCATTGGTACTGAAACTCTCAGTAAGGAAATTGCCTCTACAAAAACATATTAGCAACTGTTTTACAACTGATAGTCTTAGAGGATTGTCCCAGTCACTGAGAGCTAAGGGGAGAGGCAGACATGAGCTAGGACTTGAACCCAGTCCTTTCAGACTCCATTACATTAGTTAAGGGTATTATCAACACCATTTTACAGGTAAGGAAACCAAAACTGAGGGAGGGTAACTCACCCCAGGTTACCCAGTTAAGTTTAGGCAGAAAGAATGGAACCTCAGTTTTGTGACCCCCTACTGTAAGGCACTACATGGACTCTGTTCGGTAACAAAGGAAAATATTGCCTTCTCAGTTCTTAAAGTTAGGAAGTGACTGACATGAGGGGCTAAATATGAAGGTGGCTTGAATAGAAAAATGCCACAAAAGGATAATTGAGCAATGATTTAATAGTCCTCTCATTTATTGCACTTCCTTCCATGTTCTTGTTCTTGCTATTTTTAATACCTTGAATAAACTTACCTTCCTCTCTGTACCTGCCAAATTCCTATTCATCCTTTAAAATTCAACTCAAACACTAGATATTTTCCCCAGCTGGTAAATTTTCTCCCTCAAAGCTCACACGTGATTGCAGTATGTCTTTCTATTTAACTTTACAAATGACACTGTGATGTCTAGTTACCTGTGTTAGTGTCTTATACCTTATATATAAACTGTTACGTCTTATCTAAACTGTTTGTCCATTAACGTCTGCCATACTGCTCTGTATGCAGTAGGTGCTTAATAAATGTTGAATGAATATGTACTAAGACTCAAAGAATCAGGGCAGCTAGGTGGCACAGATAGAGCACCAGACCAGGAGACAGGAAGACACGAATTCAAATCTAGCCTCAGACACTTACTAGCTCTGTGACCCTGGGCAAGTCAAAACCTTGTTTGCTTCAGTTTCTTCATTTGCAAGATGAGCTAGAGAAGGTAATGGCAAAGTACTCTTGTATCTTTTTTCTTTGTTTAGTATTTTATTTTTCCCCAATTACATGTAAAAACAATTTTTAACATTTGGTTTTAAAAATTTGAGTCCCAAGTTCTCTCCCTTCCTCTCTTCCCACCCCCTCCTTGAGAGGGCAAGAAATTTGATATAGGTTATACATGTGTAGTCATGCAAAACATATTTCCATATTAGTCATGTTGTGAAAGAAACCAGATCAAAAAAACCTCAAGAAAAATAAGGGAAGTAAAAATAACTGTGCTTCAATCTGTATTCAGACACCATCAATTCTTTCTCTGGGTATGAATAGCATTTTTCATCATGAGTCCTTCAGAGTTGTCTTGGATTGTTGTATTACTGAGAATAGCTAAATCATTCGCAGCTTATTGTCTTACAATATTGTTGTTACTTTGTACACATCACATGTCACTTTACATCAGATTCTCTAAGTCTTTCCAGGTTTTTCGGAGAGTATCCTGCTCATCATTTCTTATAGCACAATAGTATTCCATCACAATCATATACCACAATTTGTTCAGCTACTCCCCAATTGATGGGAATTCCCTCAGTTTCCAACTCTTTATCACCAGAAAAGAGGTGCTATAAATATTTTTTTACATATAGGTCCTTTTCCTTTTTTTTAATCTCTTTTTGGATACAGACATAGAAGCAGTATTACGAGTATGCATGGTTATACAGTCCTTTGGCAAAATTTCCAAATTGCTCTAGAGAATGGTTGAATCAGGTCACCACTTTACCAACAGTGCATTAATGTCTCATTTTTCCCACTTTCCCTCCAACTTATATCATTTTCCTTTTGTGTCCTATTTGCTACCCTAATAGGTATGAGGCAGTACTTCAGACTTGTTTTAATTTGCATTTCTCCAATCAATAGTGATTGAGAACATTTTTTTCATATGGCTCTAGATAGCTTTGATTACTTCATCTGAAAATTGTTCATATCTTTTGATCATTTATCAATTGGAGAGTAACTTATTTTTCTTTTTATTAATTTATTTTTAGTTTTCAACATTCACTTTCATAAGATTTTGATTTCCAAATTTTCTTTCCACCTCTCCCCTCCCACCACTCCAAGAGAGCATATGTTCTGATTACTCTTTCCCCCAATCTGACCTCCCTTTTAATCCACCCTGCCCCCTTCTCTTGTCACTTTCTGCTTCTATTTTCCTGTAGGGCAAGATAGATTTCTATACCCTGTATGTCTTATTTCTCAATTGCATGTAAAAACAACTTTTAACATTCTTTTTTAAAATTTTGAGGTCCACATTTCTCCCTTCCTCCCTCTCCACCTATCCTCATTGAGAAGGCAAGAATTTGATAGAGGTTATACATATGTAGTCATGCAAAATACTTCCATAACAGTCACGCTATGCAAGATTAGCTATATTTCCCTCTATCCTATTTCCCTCCTCTGTTTATTCTATTCTCTCTCCTTTCACCCTGTCCCTTCTCAAAAGTGTTTTACTTCTGACTACTGCCTCCCCCAATCTGTTCTCGCTTCTACCATCCCCTCTTCTCTTATCCTCTTTCCCTTCTACTTTGCTGTAGGATAAGTAAGATAAATTTCAATACCCACTTGAGTGTGTCTGTTACTCCCTCTTTGAACCAATGCTGATAAGAGTAAGGTTCACTCACTTCTGCTCCCCTCCCCCAACTTTCCCTCCACTGCAAAATCTTTATTCTTGCCTTTTTTATGTGAGATGATTTGCCCCATTCTATCTTCCCCTTTCCTCCAGTGCATCCTCTCTCACCCCTTAATTTTATTTTTTAGTTATCATCCCTTCATATTTAACTCTCACCTGTGCCCTCTGTCTATATACATTCTTTCTAACTGCCCTAATAATGATAAAATTCTTATGAGTTACAAACATCGTCTTCCCATGTACGAATATAAATAGTTTAACCTTATTAAGTCTCTTATTATTTCTCTTTCCTGTTTACCTTTCTAAGCTTCTCTTAATTCTTATGTTTGAAAGTCAGATTTTTTATTCAAATCTGGTCTTTTCATGAAGAATGCTCAAAAGTGCTCTATATCATTGAATGACATCTCCCCCATCCCTGATAGATTATACTCAGTTTTTCTAGGTAGATGATTCTTGGTTTTAATCCTAGCTCCTTTGCCCTCCAGAATATCATATTCCAAGTCCCCCAATCCTTTAATGTAGAAGCTGTTAAATTTTATGTTATCCTGAGCGTGACTCCATGATGCTTGAATTGTTTCTTTCTGGCTGCTTGCAACATTTTCTCCTTGACTTGGAAGCTCTGGAATTTGGCTATAATATTCCTTTGAATTGGGAGGTGGAGGCAAGATGACAGAGCAGAAGGAAGACCTGTAGGAGCTACCCTCCACAGCCCATAAAATATCTGCAAAAAAATGACTCTAAACAAATTCTAGAGTAGCAGAAGCCACAAAACAACAGAATGAAAGAGATTTCCAGCTCAAGACAGCCTGGAAGGCCGACAGGAAAGCTCCATTGCACCAGGCTGAGAGCAGAGCACAACCTGGCTTTGGCCATGCAGTGCTGCATGGACCGGACCAGAGCAGAGTTCAGAGTTCCTTGGGCAGGAGCTGTGGTTCCCAGACTTCTCAACCCACAAATGACAAACACAACTTCAAGGTCAGTGAGAAAGCTCTTTCACTTAGGTGAAGGGAGCAGGGTTCTCCCTAGCCATGGACCCAGGTGGCAGCAGCAGCAGCATCCATTTTTGGAGCTCTCAGCCTAAAGACCCTAGGGGAATCAAGTTGCTGATCTGGGTCTCAGCTCTGAGTGGTGGTGCTGGGGTGAGGAGGAGCACTGGCTGGTGGAGCTAGTGGAAGCTCTGGAGCGGGAATTCTACTTGCAGATCCTAGGCACAAAAGCTTGCAGTAGCTCCCAGAGCAGAGCACAGGCCAGGAGAGGAGTAAACTCCTCTCCCTTGATTGTGCCACCTTGGAGGAACTGAGAACTTACAGGTCCCCAGAGTATGCCTTCCTCTTGACAAAGGACTCAAAAGTCAAGTAACTGGCAGGGAAAATGCCTAAAAAGGGGGAAAAACTAAGACTATAGAAGGTTACTTTCTTGTGAACAGGTATTTTTTTTCCATTCTTTCAAATGAGGAAGAACAGTGCATACCATCAGAGGAAGACATAAAAGTCAAGGATTCTGCATCTAAAACCTCCAAAATAAATATGCAATGGTTCCAGGCTATGGAGGAGCTCAAAAAGGATTTTGAAAATCAAGTAAGAGAGGTGGAGGAAAAATTGGGAAATGAAATGAGAGTGATGAAAGAAAATCATGAAAAGTGAGTCAACAGGTTACTAAAGGAGACCCCCCCCAAAATGCTGAAGAAAATAACACCTTTTAAAATAGACCAACTCAAATGGCAAAAGAGGTCCAAAAAGCCAATGAGGAGAAGAATGCTTTAAAATGCAGAAGTTGCCAAATGGAAAATAGTTCTTTAAAATTTAGAATGGAGCAGATGGAAACTAATGACTTTATGGGAAACCAAGAAATTACAAAGCAAAACCAAAAGAATGAAAAAATAGAAGACAATGTGAAATATCTCATTGGAAAAACAAATGACCTGAAAAATAGGTGCAGAAGAGATAATTTAAAAATTAGTGGCCTACCTGAAAACTATGATAAAAAAGAGCCTAGACATCATGTTTCAAAGAATTATCAAGGAAAACTGCCCTGATGTTCTAGAACCAGAGGGCAAAATAAATATTGAAAGAATCCACAGATTACCTCCTGAAAGAGATCCAAAAAGAGAAACTCCTAGGAATATTGTAACAAAATTCCAGAGTTCCCAGGTAAAGGAGAAAATATTGCAAGCAGCCAGAAAGAAACAGTTTGAGTACTGTGGAAATACAATCAGGATAACACAGGATCTAGCAGCTTCTACATTAAGGGACTGAAGAGCTTTGAATATGATATTCCAGAAGTCAAAGGAATTGGGACTAAAACCAAGAATCACCTACTCAGCAAAGCTGAGTATAATACTTCAAGGGCAAAAATGGTCATTCAATGATATAGAGGATTTTCAAGCATTCATGATGAAAATACCACTACTGAATAGAAAATTTGACTTTCAAACACAAGAATCAAGAGAAGCATGAAAAGGTAAACAGGAAAGAGAAATAATAAGGGATTTACTAAAGTTGAACTGTTTCCATTCCTACATGGAAAGATAATGTTTGTAACTCTTGAGACTTTTTTCAATACTTGGGTAGTTGGAGGTATTATACATGCACACAACACACACACACACACACACGCACACAGAACAAAGTGTGAGTTGAATAAGAAGGGATGATACCTAAAAAAATAAAATAAAATTGAGGAGTGAGAGAAGAATATATTGGGAGGAGAAAGGGAGAAATGGAATGGGGTAAATTGTGATACATCAAGGAGGCAAAAAAAAGCTTCTTCGGTGGAGAAGAAAAGGGAGGATAGGAGATGGAAAAAGGGAAGCTTACTCTCTTCACATTTGACTTGAGGGAGTGACATATTCACTCAGTTTGGTATGAAATTACATCTTGCACTACAGAAGAGTAGGGGAGAAGGGGACAAGTAGGGTGAGGGGGATGATAGAAGGAAGGGAAAATGGGAGAATGGAGTAATTAGAAGTAAACACTTTTGGGAAGAGACAAGGTCAAAAGAGAGAATAGAATAAATAGGGGGGCAGGATAGAATGGAGGGAAATATAGTTAGTCTTACACAACATGACTATTATGGAAGTCTTTTGCAAAATTACACAGATATGGCCTATATTGAATTGCCTGCCTTCCCAAGGGAATGGATGGGGAGGGAGAAATGGGGAGAAGTTGGAATTCAAAGTATTAGGGTTGAGAATTGTTTTTGCATGCAACTGGGAAATAAGAAATACAGGTAATGGGATATAGAAACATATCTTGCCCCATAAGAGAAGAGAGAAGAAGGGGATAAGGGAAGGGAGAGGTGTGATAGAAGGGAGGGCAGATTGGGGGAAGGGGTAATCAGAATGCAAGGTATTATGGGGGTGAGGGGAGATATGGGGAGAAAATTTGGAACTCAAAATTTTGTGGAAATGAATATTGAAAACTAAAAATAAATAAATGAACATAAAAAATTTAAAAAAGAGAAAGAAACAATTCATGTATTATGGAAGCACAATCAGGATAACACAAGATCTAGTAGCTTCTACATTGAGGGATTGAAGGGCTTGGAATATGATATTTCAGAAGTCAAAGGAACTAGGAGTAAAACCAAGAATCACCTAACCAGAAAAACTGAGTACAATCTTTAGGGGGAAAAAATGGTCATTCAATGATATAGAGGACTTTCAAGCACTCTTGGTGAAAAGATCAGAGCTGAATAGAAAATTTGACTTTCAAACACAAAAATCAAGAGAAGCATGAAAAGGTAAACAGGAAAGAGAAATCATAAGGGACTTACTAAAGTTGAACTGTTTACATTCCTACAAGGAAAGATAATATTTTTAACTTTTGAAACTTTTCTCAGTATTTGGGTAGTTGGAGGGATTATACACACACATACACACACACACACACATTTATAAATGCAATATGTAAATGGAAGCTAATGACTTTATGAGAAATCAAGATATTATACAACAAAACCAAAAGAATGAAAAAATAGATGACAATGTGAAACATCTCATTGGACAAATAATTGACATAGAAAATATATCCAGGAGAGAACATTTAAAAATTATTGGATTGCCTAAAAGCTATGATTATAAAAAAGACCCTAAATGTCATCTTTCAAAAAATTATCAAGGAAAATTGTCCTGATATTCTATAATCAGAAGGTAAAGTAGAAATTGAAAGAATCTGTTGATCACCTCCTAAAAGTGATCCCAAAAGAAAAGCTCCAAAGAATATTTTTTTTGTTGTTTTTTGGAGTTCAGGGGTTTCTTCTTTTTTAAAAAAAAAATTTCTTTTTAGTTATCAACATTCATTTCCACAAGATTTTGAGTTCCGAATTTTCTCTCCATCTCTCCCCTCCCCCACCCAAAACACTATGCTTTTGGATTACCACTTCCCTCATTCTGCCCTCCCATCTATCACACCCCTTCCTTCCTTTATCCCTATATTCTCTATTTTCTTGTATGGCAAGATATGTTTCTATATCCCATTACCTGTATTTCTTATTTCCCAGTTGCATGCAAAAACAATTCTCAACATTTATTCCTTAAACTTTGAGTTCCAACTTCTCTCCTTTCCTCCCTTCACCACCCATCCCCACTGAGAAGGCAGGCAATTCAATATAGGTTATATATGTGTAGTTTAGTTAAAGACTTCCATAATAGTCATGTTGTGAAAGGCTAACTATATTTTCCTCTATCCCACCTCATCCTTTAATTATTCTATTCTTTCTTTAGACTCTGTCCCTCCCCAAATGTGTTTACTTCTAATTATTCCCTCCTCCCATTTGCCCTCCCTTCTATCATCTCCACACACCACTTATCCATTTCTCCTCTACTTTCCTGTAGAGTAAGATAGATTTTCATACCAAATTGAGTGTGCATATTATTCTCTCCTTAAGTCAAATGTGATGAGTAAGCTTCACTTTTCCCCTCTCATCTCTCCCCTTGTCCCCTCCTTTGAAAAAGCTTTATCTTCCCTCTTTTAGGGGAGATAATTTGCCCCATTCCATTTCTCCTTTACTAAGCTGTTGACTTGTCATGATTTTCTTGCATCATTTTCATTTCTCTTCCCACTTTTTCCTCTACTTCTCATACTGGATTTTTAAAATCCCTTTTGAGCTCTTCCATGGCCTAAGACCAATTTATATTCTTCTTGGAGGCTTTGGATGTAGGAACTTTGATTTTGTTTTCTTCTTTTCTGCATGTGTATTTTGATCTTCCCTGTCACCATAGTAGCTTTCTATGTTCAGACTTTTTTTCTGTTTGCTTATTTTCCCAGTCTATTTCTTGACTCTTAATTCTTTCTTAAAGTGGGACACAGCTTCCAGGGTGGAGGGTGCACTGTCCTAAGCTTCAGGGCTTTTGTGAAACTTGTTTCAGAGATAATTCTAGGGACCTGTAAATTTTCAATTCTTCTAAGGTATTACAATCTAAGGAAAATTGTTTACTACTCTCCTGGCCTGTGCTCTGGCCTTGAGTGACCATGCTCTGTTTTGCCCTGAAACTGTAACTAGGGTCCCTGCTCCTCTGCAGCCCACAAGCTGTAGTATGCTAGTATGCAAGTGCTCCTCCTTGCCCTGGGATTGCTATCCAGGATTGTGACCCAGAGGTGGGTATAGGCAAAGCAACAAAATCCTGCCTCCAGTGCCAAGATAGAGACCCTTTCTATTTTACCCTCTTGTTCTAGAATATCAGGACAATCTCTTTCTGAGCAGTTGTTGTGCCTCCTTACCATCTGTGGGCTGAGAACTCTGGAAGTAATTGCTTTTGCTGCTGATTCAGTGACTTCCAAGGCCTGCTCTGGGTTTGTTGGGGTCTGATCTTTGCTAGCACAGTGTGTGCTGGACTGTGCTTCACTCTTACCCAGATGTGTGGAGGGAATTATGGTTTTCATAATAGTCGATATAAGTGTAATGAATATACTACTAGTTTAGATTTTTCAGAATTGTCTTTTCTGCTTTGTGAGTCAGAAGCACACAATGCAGTTTGAAATGATCAATCAGACCTTGACAATGCTCACAGTCACTGCCTATGTGTCTTAAGTGAAGCAAATCAAGGATTGTAGAACCTGTTTCTGTTGCAGAACTTGGGTCCTGTGACCCACCAAGGAATGAACTCCAAGGACTTGGGCAACATTGCTCCCACAGGACTTCAGAATTGTTGTAATATCTTATACTTGTGGAGTGGTCAAGGGAAACCACTCTGGCCCTGGGAATGGTTGTTTGTAATCCCCCTTCCTATTGTGATTTATGTATATAATCTCTGACTTCACTTCAGCAAGGTGTAATTCTGATTAAGAGAATTCTTGATTTGCAAATCTGTTCCTCGTAATGAAACTAATTAATTTAATGGCTACCTACTTACTGGCATTTTATCTCTGGCCTGCTGCTCCATCATTCTCAGGTTAGAGACTGGCTCAGTTAAATGCTATTAACATTTCTGACCTTTTAGATTGTCTTTGGCTAAAAAATTATTTCACCCTGCCCTTTTGTGGATTCTGCTCCTGCAGGAATTGTTTTATGGCATTTATGGCATTATGTAAAGGTGTTTCGAGAGGTTTTGAGGAGAGCTCAGGTGAGTCTCTGCCTTTTCTCTGGCATCTTGCTCTGCCTCTATCATTCCTGTATCTTTGCCAAAAAAAAAAAAAAAAAAGAACAAACCCAAATGAGGTCACAAAGATTTGGATGCAACTGAAAAATGACTCAACAACTAAGATCCAAGAGGAGCAGAAATTTCATAGAGGCATGAGAACATGAACCTAGAGTCAGACAGGGCCTTCAACATCATCCGGTCCAGTTATTTCCCTCCTTTCCCAACCCACGTCAAAGTCATTCTCTAAGTAATTAAAATGAGTGGAGGTATTCTATTACTGAACATATTCACTTCCAGGCTGTGATAGCATCCAAGGAACACACATGAAATCTTTCAATAAAAGAAAAAAAAACTATAGATGAGCCTGACACCTTTAGATCATCATATTTTAAAAACACTTTGAATATATTATCTCATTTGTTATTCACAAATATGATGTGATGTAAGTAGTGTAATACTATTATCACCATCAAAAAGCATTTCCTAAGTGCTTACTCTGTGCCAAATGCTGGGGACATGAAGAAAGGCAAAAAAAGCCAAAACAAAACATGGCCCTTGCCCTGGGGGAAGTAACATGCAGATGTATGCATATATAAGATACATGGGCAATGTCTCAGGAATACACTGAGAGTGGGGCCTGGAAAGACCTGTTGCAGAGGTATGATTTGGACTGTCTTGAAGGAAGCTAGGGGAACTCCTGGTGGAGGTGAGAAGAGAGACCATTCCAGTAATGGAGAACAGTCCATGAGAAGGCACAGAGTCTAGAGATAAGTGTCATGCCTGAGGAACAGCAAAAAGGTCAGTGCTGCTGGCTCATAGAATACATGAAAAGGAGAAAAAGAGTAATAAAATTGGAAAGGGCCAGATTGTGAAGACTTTTATTTTTTGGAGGCAATCAGAGGTAAGTGAGTTGTCCACAGTCACCCAGACAGCAAGTATCTGAGCTCAGATTTGATCTCAGGTTCTACTGATTCTAAGGCTAATGCTTTACTCACTAAGCCACAAAAGCCTTTAAAGCCAACCAGGACTTAATATTTGATCCTAGGGGCAAAAGGGAGTCAGTGGAGTTTACTAAGTGGGGGCGCATCATAGTCAGACTTGTACTTTAGAATGATCATTTTGGCAGCTGAGTGAAGAAGGGGCTGGAGTGAAAGGGATTTGGGGTTGGGAAACCCAGGGGAAGGTTATTGGAAAAGAGGTCATGAAGGCCTACTTCAATCCATAAGAGTGGAGAAAAGAGGATACAGAGGAGATACTGTGAAGGCAATGAACTGGGGATTTGGGGTGAGTCTGAGGGCTTTTCTGAGGGGCAGGATTAAAATGTGATTTCAGTGGTGTAGCAAGTCGCATGGAGGGAAATTTTCTCTACCAAGTTGATTAGCTCTTAACTCTGCCACTTATGGCAGCAAGATGGCGCCATAGTGCGTAGTGTTGGACCTGAAATCAAGAAGACTCATATTCCTGAGTTCAAATCTGACCTAGCTATGTGACCCTGGGCAAGTCACTTCACCCTGTTTGCCTCAGTTTCTTCATCTGTTGAATGAACTGGAAAAGGAAATGGCAAAGCACTACTGTATCTTTGCTAAGAAAACCCTAAACGGGGTCACCGTTCAGAGTTCTTGTCCAGAGTTAGTCAGTATACATCAAAGGACTTGACTTTGAGGCCAGTTTTTATCTTCTATGATACAATGCTTCCTTTTATAGGTGAGGAAATTGAGGTTCAGAGACATTCATTTGATCAATCAATCAATCAATCAGTCAGCAAACATTTATTAAACTCCTGCTATGTGCCAGGCACTGCACTAAGTGCGGTGATACAAAAAGAGGCAAATGATAGTTTCTATACTCAGGGAGCTTACAATCTAATGAGGGAAACAAGGTGCAAGCACATATTTACTTTTTTAAAAATTTTACTTTTTGTTTTTTTAACACAGTTAATAACACATAAAACATTTCCAACTTTTGGTCAGGTGATACTTCTTTTTAAAGCATTTACAGTATAGACAACAAAGGACTTTTTTTTAAACATTAACCGAGACACAAATAATATTTATGTTTGCTAACTTCACAAGCCCTTCCCCTAATTGTCTATACAGTATTACTAAGAATTAAAGGACCCTAACTTATTGTTGTTGGTCTAAAGTCCTAAGCCTAATAGCTTAATTTTAGACTTAACCTCAAATGTTCCCCTACCAACAATCTATAATTTAATAGATCTGGTATTAAGCTGATAAACCTTTTGACTATAGGAAATTGCCACTAAGAGTAGGGGCATTGAAGAGAAACAGTATCTCCCCAACTTCATATGCATTCCAGGCAGGAGTAGATTGTCAACTTGCATTCAGTCAGGCTTAAAGTCTGCCAGGTGTCAGTGGGGAAATTGAGTCAGGAGAATCCTACCTCAGCTCAGGCTGAAGAGCCGCTCTCCCACCCTTCCCATGAGATCACCTTTTTCAGTTCATACCAGCATCTCAGAGGCTTACTAGCATCATGAATTGGAGGCTCAGACTGCGTTTCTTGCTATCCATACCTTGAGCTAGACTCAGAAGAACAGTCACTTAATAGTCCCATAGCATCTTAAAAAAGCAAGTTCCAATAACCAGGTTTCAAATATGATTATAATTTCACTTTGGCTAAGGAAAATCTTTTGAAGTAAGTCTTAAGTGATTTATGTGCCTTTCTAGATATGTTACAGTTCCTGATTAAATGGCAATCATAAAATCAAATTTACCATTAAAGCCTTAACTTTTCTATCAATGCAAAATTTTACCCAAGGTTACCTTCCTCTGGGAAATTTAGACTAAAATTCTTTCCCCCAAACTAAAGATGTTATAGATTTATTCTCAATAATTAATTCAGTCAATTGTTTTAATTCTAATTGCTTTTACCTCACTTTTTAACATGTCAAAATTTCTCCCCACTGCTTCCTCTCCCCTGCCTCCTAATACCTTGCATTCTGATTACCCCTTCCCTCAATGTACCCTCCCTTCTATCACACCCCACCCTTTCCTTATCCCCATCTTCTCTCTTTTCATGTAGGGCAAGATAAATTTCTATACCTCATTCCCTGTATTTCTTATTTCCTGGTTATATGCAATAAAAATTCTCAACATTCATTGCTAATACTTTGAATTTCAACTTCAACTCCCTTCTCCCATTAGCTCTCCCTTCTATCATTCCCCTCACCCCACTTGTCACCTCCTCCCCTACTTTCCTGTGGTGTAAGATAGATTTTCACATCAAATTTAGTGAGCAAGCTATTCCCTCCTTCAGCCATATGTGTAGAGAGTAGCTTCACTTTTCCCCTCTCCCCTTCTCTCTTTTCTTCTTCATTGAACAAGAGTTTCTTTATCTCTTTTATGGGTTATAGACTGCCCCATTCCATTTCTCCCTTTCTCTTCCCAGTGTTTTTCCTCCTTCACCCATTAATTTTTATTTTATTTTATTTTTGTGGATATTGTCTCTTCTGATTCAACATAGCCTGTACTCTCTGTCTATATGTGTGTGTGTGTGTGTGTGTGTGTGTGTGTGTGTGTGTGTGTGTATACATACAATCCCTCCACCTACCCAAATACTGAGAAAAGATTCAAGAGTTATAAATATTTTCTTTCCATGTAGTAATGTAAACATTTTAGCTTTAGAAAGTCTTTTTACAATTTTTCTTGTTTACCTTTTCATGCTTCTCTTGATTTTTCTATTGTAAAGTCTAATTTTCTCTACTGTTTTGGTCTTTTCCTCAATATGGATGCTTCAAAGTTCATTATATCTTTGAATAACCATTTTTTCCTTTGAAGTATTATACTCAGTTTTGCTGGGTAAGTGATTCTTGGTTTTAATCCCAATTCCTTTGACTTCTGGAATATCCTGTTCCAAGTCCTTCTATCCTTTAATGCTGAAGCTGCCAGATCCTGTGTTATCCTGATTGTATTTCCACAATACTCAGATTGTTTCTTTGTAGTTGCTTGCCGTATTTTCTCCTTGATCTGGGAACTCTGAAATTTGGCCACAATATTCCTAGGAGTTTCTCTCTTTGGATCTCTTTTAGGAGGTGATCTGTGGATTCTTTCAATATTTATTTTGCCCTCTGGGTCCTAGCATATCAGGGCAATTTTACTTGATAATTTCATGGAAGATGATGTCTATGCTCTTTTTTTTGATCATGGCTTTCAGGTAGTCCCATAATTTTTCTCCTGGATCTATTTTCCAGGTCAGTTGTTTTCCAGTGAGATGTTTCACATTATCTTCTATTTTCTCAAACTTTTGGTTTTGTTTTTTAACTACTTAGTTTAACTCATAAACATTCATTTCCCTGAACTCAATTCTCTCTTTCAAAGAATTGTTTTGTTCAGTGAGCTTTTGAACCTTCTTCTCCATTTGGCTAATTCTGCTTTTTAATGCCTCCTTCTGCTCATTGGCTTTTTGAACCTCTTTTTCCAATTGAGTTAGCCTCTTTTTGAAGGTGTTATTTCCTTCAGCATTTTTTGGTTCTCCTTTGCTAAGCTACTAACTCGTTTTTCAAGTTCTTCTATTGCCTGAGCCCAGTTTAAGTTCTCTTTGGAGTTCCCTTGACTTCCTTTGACAGTAAACCTTGTTCTTCCTCATCCAAAAGGATGGGAGGAGACACCTGTTCCCCAAGAAAGTAGCCTTCTATGGTCTTATATTTTTTTCCCCTTTTCTGGGCATTTTTCCAGCCAGCTACTTGACTTCTGAGTTTCCTCTCCACAATTACCTCACCTGTAGTTCTGCCAAGTCAGCACTGGGAGCTGAGATTCAGATGAGCTGCTCCAATCCCTCAGGGGCTTTAAGTGGGGGCAAGGCTGATATTCAGTGTGAGATTAAGATCAGTTGCTTAGGTAGGGGCAGGGCCACCATACAGGGCTCAGTTCCTTCATGGGTTTTACAATAAGGCCTTCAACAATGGATGCAAGTTGCTGCCAGCCTTGGGAGCCCCTGTCTGCTGCTGCCTCCACTGCTGCCACCTGAAGAGGCCAGAATTATGGGGACACCCTGCTCCCTTCTCGGCCAGCCAAAAAAACCCTCTCACTGACCTTTAGTGCCTGTGGGTTGAGACATCTGTGCTGCCCCTGGAGATTCTGTCCCTGAAGTCTGCCTGTTTCTGCTCCTCCTGGTGCCATGTGGCCAAGACTGGGCTGGGTTCTGCTCTGAGTCCAGTGAGACAGACCTTTCCTGTAGGTCTTTCAGGTCACTCTGGGCTAAAAATCTCTTCCACTCCATTGTTCTGTGGCTTTTGCTGCTCTAGAATTTGTTAGAATCCTTCTTTACAGGTATTTTATGGGCTGTGGGGGAAGAGATAGTGCATGTGCATCTTTCTACTCCACCATCTTGGCTCTACTGCAAGAAAATATTTACAAAGCAAGTAATATACAGGATAAATAGGAAACAATTAATAGAGGGAAGGCACGAGAATTAAAGAGTTGGTCAAAGCTTCCTGTAGAAAGTGGGAATTTAGTTGGGATTTAAAGGAATCCAGGGAGATCAGTAGTTGGAGCAGAGGAGGCAGAGCTTTTCAGGCTCATAAGACAACCACGAAGAATGCCAAGAGCCAAGAGAGGGAGTGTCTTGTTCAAGGAACAGCCAGGAGGCCAATATTGTTGGATATTAGACTAGGTATAGAGCAGTAAGGTGTAAGAAGATTGGAAAGATAGGAAGGAGCTATGGAGGGCTTTGAAAGCCAAACAGAGAATTTTGCTTCTTGAAGCAATAGGAAGCCATCAGAGATTATTGAGTAAGGTGGGGTGACATGATTGGATCTGCATTTTTTATGAAAATCAACTTATTGTCTGAATGGAGAATGGATTGGAACGGGGAGAGTCTTGAGGCAGGCAGGCCCACCCATAGACTATTGCAAAAATCACAGTGTAAGGAGATGAGCACCTACACTAGAGTGGTGGCCATGTCAGAAAAGAGAATTGGGGAGCGGTATTTGAGAGATGCTGCAAAGTTGAAATGAACATGCCTTGGCAACATCTTGGATATGGATCATGAGAGATAGTGAGGAATCCAGGCTGACACATAGGTGTGAGCCTGAGATATTGGGAAGATGGTATTACCCTCTACTGTAATAAGGAAGGTAGGAAAGGAGGAGAGTATAGGGGAAAAGATAATGAGTTGTGTTTTGGACATATTGAGTTTAAAATGTTTATTGGACATCCAATTCAAGATGTCTGAAAGGCAATTGGAGATGCAAGACTAAAGGTCAATGGAGAAATGGGGGCAGGAAAGGTAGGTTTGAGAATCATCAACATAGATACTGTACTAGGTACAGGGATAAAAATGAAACAGTTCTTGCCCACAGACAGTTTACATTCTATGGTGATAGATATGGGAGGGGAGATATGTACATACATAGATATCTATAAAATAAGCAAAAGTAGATACTAGGATATTTTTTGGGAGGTGAGAACATTAGCATGTGGAGATATCAAAGAAGTCTTTAAAAGAATTGAGGGATTGTAATAAGTTCGGGGTAAAGAGAGAGTGTGTTCTTGTTGTGGGGAACAAGCAGTGCAAAGCCATGGAAACATGAAATCGAGTGCCATGTATGAACAGTATGATCATGTCTGACCTCTTCTGGCCCCTGAAGGAACTTATTCTGATTGTCTCAAGTGCCTCCAGTCCCTCCAGACCCTCAAAAATACTTTCTGAGACCATTATTTTGCTCTGATTTTTCTTTCTTCCATCCCCAGTCTCAGTCCTAGAATTGACCAGTCCAACTTTTACACTGTCCTCTAAAATTCCTTGCTCTCCTGTCATATCATCATTCATGTCTGGCCAAACCCCAACTCTGGATTACTCCCACCATCTGCCTCCCCTGCTCCTACTGACAGGCTACTGAACAGAACTGGAGGAAGTCTCCAAACTGAGCTGGCTATAAATTTGTTATTTAACTCAGCTAGACTCACTGTAGCAAAGAAATCTTTTCAGTTCTCTCTAATTGAGTCTTTACCCACAATGGCTATTTCAAATCTTTTCTTTGCAAGCCTCCTGCACCACCCCCTACTCATACCTTCTCAGTTGAGAACTTCATCTCTTTTTCTAAACTGAAAAAATAAAGTTCATTTGCTATGAATTTCCTCTTTTCTCCTCTACATCTCAAAAATTGTGTATATTCCCCCTTACCTCATCTCCCATCCTCTACTTTAGGCTCTGAAAAAGAGGTGGCATTTCTCTTTGCCAGACCCTCTATGTGTACCCTTGATCACATCAATTTTCATTGTTTCTAGCAGATAGTCCCCACAATCCTCCCCTAGCTCTGCCATCTTCAAGGTTCCTATGTTTATTGGTTTATTCCCTATTGCCTACCAACATGCCCAAGTCTTTCCCCATCCATCAAAAATTAGATTACTACTATCTCCTCAAACTGTTATTCTGTATCTTTCTTCTCTTTCTCATCCAAAATCCTAGAAAAAGCTCTCTCCATTTGTTGTCTCTACTTCTTTTCTTTCCACTTCCTCCTCAACCCTTTGTAACCTGACTTTTTGTCTCATCATTCAACAAGTCTACTCTCTAGTAATCTCTAACTGACTAAATCTAGTGACCTTTTCTCAATATTCACTCTTCTTGACCTCTCTGCAGCATCTGACATTGCTGACCACCCTCTCATCTGGGTTTTTCACAGCTTTCTCTGTGTTCTCCTCCTACCTATATATTAGCTTCTTCTCAGGATCCTTCATGAGCTCATCATCCATATATGGCACACCCTCTAACTGTCAGTGTAACCCCAAGGCTCTGTACTTGGCCCTTTCTCTTCTCTCTCTACATTATTTCATTTGGTGATGTCATCAACTTTTATGGGTTTGACTTTCATCTTCATGCAAATGATTTCCAGATTAACATATCCAGGTCTTGACTCTCTCATGAACTTTAGTCAAAGAATCATAATTGTAAGATCAAAACTAGATCTAGGGCTGAAAGGGATTTCTGAGGCCATCTAGCCCAATCCCTTGATCATATAAATGTGAAATTGATTAATGATTACTTATTGATTGAGAGTTTTTAATCACTGAAACTAATATGTATGAATCAGATAGGTCTCAGCAGTGGAGTTTGAAAGAGTTTAGGCACCCTAATTTTAAGGGCCACAAGCTAGTTGTCTCTTGAAGGAGATAAGGAAGATGAGAGATAGGTGAGTTAACCTGGTAAGGAGATGTTTTGCCTAACACTGGGTCTCTCTGGTATTGAGCATGTCTGGCACAGGATATTGTTCAATTCTGTGTTTTCCCTGTTGCTATGGATTCTGGCAACTCCCTCTTGCCAGCCAGTGTGATGTATAGTCATCCTTTGCTTTTCTTATAGACCAAGCACAGTGTTAGCTTAGTTTGCCTCACTTGACCTTATGTAATCGTTAAACTCTATAAAAAGCTATTCTGATTGTACAGTGTGTCTCTGGTCACTGAGGGGCCATTGACCTCTATTATTGGCCTCTACTAGCCTTGCAGATTTTGCTTGGAACTTTGTGCCTTAGTTTCTCCTCATTGTAGAGTTTTATGTGACCCAGATAAGGAAATTGAGGTGCAGGGGGTTTAAGTGATTTGCTTAGGGTCATAAGACAGGGTCCATGCCTACATCATCAACTTCTTACTTGACTTAGGCATCTCAAACTCGCTATGTCCAAAACAGATCTTTCTTCTAAACCCATCCCTCTTTCAGACTTCCCTATTTCTGTTGAGGGCATGACCATCCTTAAACTGCCCAAGCCTGAAATGCTGGTACCATCCTTTTCACTTCTCTGACCCCACATATCTCATGTCCTTTCCTTTCTCTTCATTCACACGGTCACCATTGTCTTTCAGTCCCTCATCACCTCTCCACTGAATAACCACCATAGCCACCCAATTGATTTCCCAAATCAAGTTTATCCTCTCTCTATTTAATTCTCCATAAGCTACCAGTAATTTTCCTAAAGCATAGATCCAGCTATATCATTCTCATATTTGGTAAACTCCAATGAATCCCTCTTACCTCTGGGATTAATTATATACCTCTCTGTTTGGTATTTAAAATCCTTCACACACCATCCCCCACCCTACATTTCCAGCCTTATTATTTATACAGTATTCCTTTTCATACACTTCCAATATCAACATGGAATTCTTGCTGTTTGTCTCATGATGATTCATCTCTCATTTTTGTGCCGTGGCATAAACTATCCTCTCTTGAATATAGTCATTCATTACATCGACTTCTTTGAATCTCTGGTTTCCTTCAACGGTCAGCTTTCAGACCTTTTTCTTCTTCCTGATGAATTTCTGACATCTGGTGTCTCCCTACTTAAAAGTACTTTGCATCTATTTTGTATATAACTATACATGCATATGTTTTTTCCTATGATGGAATATAAACTCAAGGGTAGGAAGAGATTCACTTTTGTCTTTGAATCCTTTTCACCTTGCATGGTGCCTGGAACTTACTAAGTGTTTAATAAATGTTTGTTTGATTGAATTACCTACAGCTCCATGGGGTCTGCTTTGCCCACTCTCTTCCATTGACCTACGGGCAGGCACAATGCTCAGCCACCTATAGTTCTACAGGGCTTGCCTTACTCTACAGAGGCCCACTCCACACAGCACCCCCTCCATTCCGGTTTTCCAGTTACACATAACTGCCTGAGGTCCTGGAACAATTCTATCCAGTGATGAATTACTGTGGGTAATGATTACTTAATTCCTTAGTGATTAACATACATCCACTCCATCATAACCACCCCATCAAATCCACTCCATCCCAGGGATTCTCAACCCCTGCTTGCTATTGTTCAAACCTGCTTTTCCACTGACCACTTCCTAATTCCTTTCCCTTTCACCCCCACTACCTCCTACTCTAAAGTTCCAGCACTTCTACTCTGCTCTCTGGAATGCCTGCTTCATAGGTAACAAACTGGATTTCATCTTAAGCCTTTTCCATTCTCACATCTTCCATTTTCTTGCACTGAGACCTGACTCCCTCTTGATGACATGGTTTCCTTGGCCACCCGCTCCAGTATTGGTCACAGTTTTATTCAGTCCCCTGGCTAGTTGGTCTTGGTTGGGGAGTGGATTACTCCTTGCTCCTTATTGTGACTTCCAGGCTCTCCCTCTACTACCATCACTCAGTAACCTCTGCTCCCTTGAGGTTCATATAAACCATAATTCTCACCCACTCAAGATTCTAGTAACTGTTGTATCTATAGACCTCCAAGACACCTTTCTTCCTTTCTCAATGAATTAACTGCCTAGCTCACAGCACTCTCTCTTTCTCAACTCCTGACCTCATACTGGGAGACTTCAACATACATATTGATATGCCCTCAAATATTTTAACATCCTAGTTCCTCAATTTCCTTGTTTTCCATGACCCGGTCCTCTACCCTACCACTGCTTCATTACAGAGATGGTCATAGCCTTAGATGTTGCTCTCCCCCAGGAGTTCCATGTCCATGTTCATGAACTCAGAATTCCTTTGTCCAATCATAATTAGTTGTCTTTCCATCTTTCTCTTACCTTACAACTTCAAACTCTGTTGTTTTTTTTTTTTGTCCTCATTATGACCTACACTCTCCTCCATTTCTCATTTCTTTCTGAGATCATCATGCTTGCCCTGGCTATATTCTCTTCCCTTCTTCATCTTGACCCCCTGGTGAACTCCATATTCTCTTTTTTCAAGTCCCTTGACCTTTTATCCTATTGGAAATCTTGCCCTTCTAAATCTCAGTCTTGGATTGGATTATTCCCACCATCCACTGACTTTATTCTTTTCATATAGTGTCAAATAAAGCTGGAGAGGTTCACAAAACTGTACTGAATAGGTCCCTCGCAAGTTCATGTTACATGATTCTACTGGTCCCTTACTATGGGAAGGAATTCCTTTTGTACCTCCCCAATTAATTCACAGTCTCACTCACCATAGCAGCTTTTCTAGACGTTTTCATCCCTCCTTGCACCTCCCATAATTCTTCCTTCCCCCACCTCTTGGCTAAGAACTTTGTCTCATATTTCACTGAATGAATAGAAGCCATTTACTGAGAGCTCTTTTCCTCCGTTCCTCATCTCAAATCACTCAAATACCTTCTACCACTATTTCTTCCTTCATCCTTGTTTCCCACAAAGAAATGGCCTTCCTCCTGGTCAAGGCTAACCACTCTATTTCATCTTGCCTTTTTAAAGAAGATTGATCCCTCTATCATCCCCACTGTCTCACCCTTCAATTGCTCCCTGTCTACTAGCTATTTTTTTACTGTCTACAGACATGCCAATGTCTTTCCCATTCTCAAAAACCCCTCACTTGATCCATCCATCTCTCCTAGCTATCATCCCATGTTCTTCTTTCCTTCTGAGGCAAAAATTCCTTAAGAAGACCAACTACAATAGGTGCCTCTCACTCTCTTCTTAACTTTTTGCAGTCTGGCTTATGACCTCATCATTCAACCCAAACTGGTCTCCCCAAATTTACTAATGATCTCTTAGTCACCAAATCTAGTGACCTTTTCTCAGTTCTTATCCTTCTTGACCTCTCTGCATATTTTGCCACTGTCAGTCAACCCCTTCTCCTTAATACTGTCTTAACTTTAGACTTTTGTTCTTTCCTGGCACTCCCACCTGACTATTCTTCCTGTATCTCCTTTGCTGAATCTTCATCTATGTCATTCCTGCTGGCTGTGGGAATTTCCTAAGACTTGGTCCTGGGCCCTCTTTCTTTCCTTCTTTCCTGTTGCACTTGGTAATCTCATCAACTCCCATGGTTTCAATTATCTATGCAGATGGCTCTCAGATGGACTTGTCCAGCCCTAACCTCTCTCCAATTTCATCATGTCTACAACTGTCTTCTGGGCATCTCAACCTGGATGTCCCATAGACATCTTAAACTCAACGTTATTCAAAACTGAACTCATTATCTTTCTTCCCCCTTCCTCCCCAAGCCTTCCCTTCTTCCTAACTTCCTTACCAAGGGTACCACCACCCTTCTCTCATCTCCCAGGCTCACAACCTAGGTGTCCTTAGTACTCTCCCACCTCCGTATCCAATCAGTGATGAAGTCCTGTCATTGGTACCTTATTCCTTTCGCATTTCCAATTCAATAAACTCTAGTAGTTCCCTATTGTCTCTAGGATTGAATATAAAATCTTCTGTTTACTTTTAAAGCCTTGATAACTTGGCCCTTTCCTTCATTTCCAGTTTTCTAGTACCTAACTCTTTCCATGTACCCTATGGTCCAGTCATACTTGCCTCCTTCATGTTCCTATCACAAAACACTCCATCTTCTGACTACTTGCATTTTCCCTGGCTATCCTCTGTGCCTATAACACTCTTCCTCCTCATCTCAGCTTCCTAGCTTCCCTCAGGTCTCAGCTAAAGTCCCTCTTTCTGCAAAAATCCTTTCTAGTCTTACTTAATCTTCATACCTTCTGTCTGAGATTCCCTCCAATTTATCCTGTCTGTATTGTGTGTACATAGTTGCTTGCATGTTGTCTCCTCCCATTAGGTTGTGAGTTTCTTGAGAGCAGGGTCTGGTTTTTCCTTTTCTATGTATACCCAGGACTTAGCAGAGTAGCTGGCACTCCATAGGTGCTCAACAAGTACTAACTAGCTGATTGACTGATTCATGTGTATTTCATATTCAATTACCTGTGTGTTGTGTCACTCTCCTCAGCAACTCAGTAAACTCAAAAGAAGAGGAATCTATTTTTTTATCTTAGTACTCCTAGTGTTTGGCATACATTAGGCATTTAAATGTTTGGTGAATGAGTGAATAAATTCAGGGTCCAACATACTGTTCATTTACAATAGAAAATCAAAGAATCTGAGAGCTGGAAGAGATCACAAAAGCTATACTTACTATAATGTATTCATCAAGTGGTGGAGGCTCTGCTTGGGAAAGTGAAAAGAAGGTGAACCCATGTTATCACTTCTCTAGGCAACCCATTCCATTTTTTGGTCATCTCCCATTGTTAGGGAGTCCTTCTTGACACCAAACCTAGATTGGCCTCTTGGCAACTTCTACCCAAAGCTCCTAGCTCTGCCTTCTGAGCCCAAAGACTAATTCCTCCTTCCTAAGAATCACAGATCAAAAGGTTTGATGAGATATGTGGCATAATCAGAGCACTACATGTTTTCATCCACCTTGTTTTCCTCTTATGGATAGTTAGGCTGATCTCCTGGGCACTGCTCAGTATTTCACGGAGGAAGCTTGGGGAGGGCTAATGCAGCTAGTGCATTTTTATGAAGAAGGAGCAGCAAGAACATTTTGCTGTTCAGAACCGACTAGGACCTGACTACAGGCACAGGAGATGTGAGGAGAGTGATTCTGGAATATAAGTTTGGTTGAACAGTGTTAGGGGAACTGGGTCTCTTTCTGTGACTCATAGAAATGAAAGAGGCCTAGAATGTTGCTGTCAGAAGGAACTTTGGAGATCATCTAGTCCAGCCCTATCATTTTCAAAGGGAACAGAGTCCCCCAACTAGAAGAATAGAAGTCAGGTCTTCTGAATCTCAATTCACTTCCCTTTCCACTAGAAGGCACTTTTATTCTCAGACTTTTCTGTCTCGAGCTACTCAGTCCTAGTCAAGTGACAAACATGGCAAGATTTCACTCTTTTTTTAACCTATTCTGATTCAATAAAGCTGTCACCAAAGCTTGAGGCTGTTTAAGAGTAGAAAGGGGGAAAAGAGGAAAAAGGAATAGGTTAGTGGCCCAGAGGTGATATGCTAGTGGGATTTCAAGTAAAGGGAAGATGGAAGAATGCTAGGGGCTGATGAGTTATGGATGGTACTAGAACTTCTTTGAACATCCTCATCATTCTCTCACTATGTCCCTTCATTTGGGAAACATTGGTTTACCCAGTGACTATGTCCTGGATCCAGACTCTTAGATACTAGCCTCAATATACCCTTATATGCTGATGTCTTCAAGAGTTCTATGGCTACAAGTGGAGGGGTGGTCCATATGTGGAAGGAGACTTTGGAAACAGGAAGATGTGGAGGGATGAACACTCTTGCTGTCTCTGACCATAGCCTGGAGGATTAATCTGGCATTGATTTGACCTTTGTTTCTCTCCAATCATACATATCCTTATTTTCCATGTCCGGGAGCTTCTATGTCTGGGCTAGCTCCACCAACACTAAAGGAAAATGTCAGGACAATTAGCAGAATTTCCATGAATTCTAGCCACTTCTTTTTGTCCCCCACACATAATTGTACAAAACATGTATGGTAACTCATAGGCCATGGGGCAGATGTCTGATTGCCTTTGTCGGTGATCCCACCCTGTCTGAATAACCCATGTGTATTCCAGACCAGATTTCCACCAGTAGTAACATTCCTGTGGCCTTCAATCCTTTCTTCCTTATTCTTCATCTGGTATCAAATGTCCCTAATTACCTCTGTTCCTGGATGACTGGGGTGGGGAGAGAAGAAATACATCATCCTTGTCTTGGAATGTTAAGAAGGCTGAAAAAAGAGAATCCTGATGAGATAATCCAGCTCACAATTGCTGGACAATTCTGGAAATTCTGACGCCAGAGAGTATTTTTACTAGTCTAAGAATCGAGTGAGAAATCTTGGCTACTTGTGATGTTCCAATGTTTCCAAGGAAGATGTTTGTCTTTTCTCCCTCAACTTAAAGGTTATTTGGGAGGTTCTTCTGCTTCCAGAAGGATGAAATCAACTAGAGATTAAACCCTAGAGAATCAAAAGCTTGCTTTCCACCAACTGTAGCAGGGTCATGATACCAGAACTACAAGGGTCTGAAGATAGTAATGAAGATATCTAAGAATGTGACAGCCCTTTCTGTATGCTCAGAATGTTTTAATAAAGCGCTGCTTTCATCACTACAAAAGTCTTTTCAGGTAGAGAGTGACTTTGGTTTTCTACCTTCTTATTTGTTTATTTTTTTGGAAGTCAAGATATGGTGACTAAGGCTTATTATGAGCTCCTGATTTTCTTGGTGGGAGGTTGCATGGCATAGTGGATAGAGGAGGAGCCTGTGTTCAGGGTCTGATGCTCACCTATACAGTCTAGTGTACCCTAGACAAGTCACTTAACTTCAGAATAGCGATAAGAACTAGATCTGGGACTTCATCATTATAGGGAGTGAGGAGAGTCCTTCATGTTAGCACCTTCTCTGCAATTTATAACCTTAGAGTTACTTACCTAAATAAATCACCAGGAGTTTAAGTGACTTGACCAAGGTCACATAGCCAATATATGTCAGAGGCAGGATTGAACCAAGGTCAAAGTCTGCCTCTCTATCATCCAGGCATGCTGCTTCTCAACCTTTCAGTGTTCCAAGAAAGTCTTTGAGACCATAATTTGCAGTATAGTTACCCATCACCACCAATAGGGAGAATTTCCTAGACTGATGAAAGCACAGGTCAGTCAAACAAATTTTTTTTCTATTTGGCCTCCTTGGGAAAGCCACTAGGTACGTAACCACCTGGTGTATTCCACTGTGGGTTTCAAGGACTTCTCCTGAGTGGTTAGATAATAACTTATGTGAGGAAAGAATCTGAGGATTTTAGTGGGCTCCAGGCTCAATAAGAGTCAACATTGTCACATGGTACCCAACGAAGTGATGTCATCTTTGTCTGCATTTAGATAAGAAGACAGGAAAGTGATTGTGTCAATGCTTTTCCTGGTCAGACCACAAATGCTCAGTTCTGGGACATTTTGAGGATGTGGGGAAACCAGACCTTATGCAGAGAAGATTGATCCAGGAGAGTTAAGGACTAGAAACCTCCACATGAAGCTTGTTTGAGGAACTGGAGATGTTTAGCCTAGAGAAGAGAAGATTTAGACAGAACATAGGTTCAGAAATCTAGATTCAGAGGTTATCTAGTCCATTTTGAAGGTAAGGAAGTGGAAGTGAAGGAATGAATTGCCTGAGGTCACAGAGTTTAGTAGAATTTGAATCCAGGTCCTCCAACTCGAGACAGTGTTCTTTTCACTCTGTAAGATAACTGTCTTCAAGTTCTCATATGGAAGAGGAAGTAGTCTGATTTTTCTTGACCCCGGAAGGCAAAAGTATACTCATTGGGTGGAAGTACAGAGAAAGAGACTTTGACTTATTTGATGTGGGGATAAAACTAGTAAGATAGGCTACCTTGACTGGTAATGAGTTCCCTGTCAGTGGAGGTCTTCAAATGGGGAAAGGGGGACCATTTGTCAGGGATATTGTGAAGGGATTCCTATTTGTATCTCTAGCACCTAGAATATTGCCTGTTGTATAGCAAGTGTTTAATAAATAAGAAATGCTTTTTGAATGAATGAATGATCCTCTCTGGGGTCCCTTCAGACTCTGAAAATCCATGATAAAGTTGGGATGACAAGAGCTGCAAGCCCATCTTGGGGGTTGTATTTCTGAAGGGACAGATTCATTCCTCTGCCTCTGTGGCCACAACAGCCCTGGGGATCAGTGCTTCTCCCACAACTTTTCTATGGGGAAAACTGCCAATTGGCTCCCAGCCAGGATGCTTGAGAAGCTCCGCAAAGACATTAATTCCTTTTCTGATCCCCATGAGGCTATACTTCAGAGGAAATTTGCAAGAATAGAAACTGTTCTGATCTTCAGTCAGGAAACAGAGAGATCCACTCCTATCTTCCCCACCTCTGGGCCTCCTAGACCTCCAACCACTTCAAGAAACATGGCCCTGGGGGGAGGAGAGTGGGGGTTGATGGAGAATGTGCTTTTTCTCTCACTTTCCTGGCAGTAGCCAGCCTGGCAGAGTTTTCTGAGTTTATCCTCCTGAAAAAATGCTATCTGGTCCTCCATACATCTTCTGACACAGCTCGCATTTTCCAGCCCATTCCTTTCCCCTAATCTACTGCTCACTCTTGTTCCCACCTCTTTCAACCTGGACACCTTAGAGTCCTGTCAACAGACAAGGTCTTGTAATAGTTTGTGTATGGTGGTGGGGAGTGGTCCGGGGAGGAGACAGAATTGTGAAGCAGGGTTTGTGGGGGAGGTGGAAGAAGGGTAAAAGCCAGGAAACAACCATCCTTGAGTCACAAACTATCTCTTTATGAAATAAAAAGATTCTGCTATTCTTGCAGGGGGAGGGGCGTATTTCCATTTTTTTGGTTTAAGGACCCACCTTGGAAACTTGGAGAAACATTCATGGTATACCCTCTGATGATGAAATTGTTTCCCCACCTGCAAACCAATTCACAGTAAGGGACTTTAATGGACTTCCATATTTGAATAGATAATGCGTTTTTTATTGTGAATACTTCCTTTGGTGGGGGTGGCTCACTATCCCTTCATGCTTTTTCTTTGTTGACTAGGAAGGAGGAAGAAAAGAGAAGAAAGAAGGAAGGAGGGAGGGAGGGAAGGAAGGAAAGGAGGAAGAGAGAAGGGAAGGAATGGGGAGGGATAAAGATTAAAAGAGGAAGAAGGAAGGAAGGAGATAAAAAGGGAGGAAGGGAGGGAAGAAGGAAGTAAGAAGGAAGGGAGAGGTGGATGGGAAGGAGGAAGGAAAGAAGAAAATGAAGAAAAGAAGGAAGAAACATCAGGAAGGAAAGAAAGAAAGAAGGAAGGAAACGAACATTTGTTGAACACCTACTATGTGACTCAAATCATCTGATTCCATATCTAGTCTTGTTTTCACTGAATCAGAATGATTCAGAAGTTGGGGCTCAGAAAGTGATGACCTGGAAGCAAGGCATCATAGGAACTTGACTAACTTGCAGGGAGATAGCTCTCCCTCCCTGTCTTCTCTTTCTCCTGGTGACGTTTGTCATTTCTTATTTTCTGCAGCCTAATTCTTACTTTATCTCAGACTTCTACTTACACTTTTTTTTTAAATTTTCAGTTCCAAATTCTCTCTTTCCTTCCACCCTTCCCCTCCTTTGAGAAGGCAAGAAATACAATACCCACTACACAGAAGCTGTCAATATGGCTATGTAGTGCACAGACCCACCACATAACTGTGTGCAGTCTTCATGAAGAAAGAGGTATGTGTGTGTGTATGTGTGTGAAAGAGAGAAGGGGAGAGGAAGAAGGAGGAGAGAGAGAGAGAGAGAGAGAGAGAGAGAGAGAGAGAGAATCAGTTTTCTTCTAATTTCTCTCAGATAGCCCTTCCTGTCCCACCAGAAGAAGGAAGAACCTAGGGTGTGAGAGATGGGGCTGCAAGGAGGGAGGGCAAGGAGAGGGAAGGAAGGGAAGGTTGGTAGCTTACTCTAGGCAAGAAAGTGCTTTGTCTCAAATTGACTGCTGTGGTTTTGTTACAGGAAAGGAGAGTCACTAATTAGTGGGATTTGAGTGAACAAATATCACTATGCAGTAGGAGAGAGACAACTGAGAGCCTCAGTGAATGAGAGCTATTCTTTTCTAACTGTGTTCTTGTTCTCCAGGGACTGGTCCTGAAACCCAGCAGTGGAGAGCCTGCTGAGGCTCAGTGCTGTGTGGGGCCGGATTCAGGCTCCATTTAAAGTAAATGGAAGAAGTGACTGGGGCTCAGGCACAGAGTAGATGCTTTAATTAGTCCCTGTCTCCTACACTGCATGAGTCTTGCTTTTCACACATTATAATGGGAGGTATGCGGGTCGGGAAATAGTTGGTTTCTGGTGAAGGAAAGCCAGTTTTACTAAACCCAGAGAGCAAAATAACCTTCTGCTGAACTACTTCCTTGGTTGTATCTTCTGACCACATGCTTTCCATCTCCATCTCCTGGTCAGTGCTGGTACTTGCCCTTTGAGTCTGCTTAAATGATGAATTTCAGCCTGGTATAAGGTATGAGTAGCTTGGGCCCTCTTCCTTTCTCTCCCCACAAAGCCTTATATTTACATAAAGATTGATTGACTGCCAAACACGTGCAAGAACATGGAATTAGGTATGGCCCATGCCTTTGGGTCTAGCAGGTCTAAGGCACCAGATGCCCCTGGCAGTATATTTAATTCCCAGCTTTCTTTGGGGAGAAGACGAAATGCAAGGAAACATTAAGTAGGGATTACCTAAGGCCTCTAACATCCAGGAGCTGAGTGAATTTGGCAGCAGATAGAGGAACAGATGAAGGTTATTGGCAAGACAAGATCTGTGGTAATTATAAGTCCAGTCATGGGCATCAAAGATTAACAGCTGTCATGCTTTTTGGTCCCAGGAGTTGCTTGATTCCAGAACTGGTTCTTCACTTATTCTAATTCCATTCAACCCAGGTCACTTGGGAGTTCCTGGTTACAGGGGTAAACCCAGACCCCGGAGGTTTTTGGTCTTTATGAAATTTATTAACAGCTCCCAGTACTGAACCCATCTGTGGGAGTCCCAGGCTTGGGGATACTTAGATGAGAGTTACGTGATTTTTTTTGTCTGAATCTGGTGAAGAGCTTTAAATGCCAGGTGAAGAATTTTTTTTTAATTTTGTCCAAGATTTAGTATGGACAGGATTCTTGAGTAGGGGAGTAACTTGGACAGAATCATATTTTTGGTAGATTACTTTGGCCATTGTATGGAAAGTTGATTGTAGAGGAGTAAGACTGGAAGCAGGGACTTCAACCAGGAGGTTTACATTGGGAGTTTATGATAGTCTACATGAGTAGTGCTGAAGGTATGGATATGGAAAGGACTGGATATGAGTGATACTGTAAAGGGAGAATCGACTAGAAATACAGAAGTACTCGTGCCCATCATCTACTCTTGCATCTTGCTGTTCCCAAAGCTAGTTTTGTTCCCTGGGTTCAAAGATCCAATACACCTGATTCTTGATTACCTTGTGCTTGACTCTAGCCTGGCTACTCTACATTCCAGACAAAATAGTAATGTTTTGCTCATGTAAGGGAACTTGGTTTTTGAAAGCCCAAGACCTAAAGTGAGTTGAGAATAAGGTATTACAATTTGGCCATATCAAGTGAGTGGTACAATGAACAACATGCAACATGGGTAACCTTTAAAAGTTAGGACAAACAAAAGCAGTGTAACTGGAAGAGGAAACCAGCTCCTGATCACGAGGGGAGTCTGAAGCTGAGAGAGTAGAAGGGCAACTTTCCTACACAAAGAAAGGGGCCACCACTCGGATTAAGGCTGTTTGGGATGACCAGACATTGTGTTTGTCCTTTATTTTCGAAGAAGACCATGACATCAGGGAAGTGATGATATGACTTGCCCCTGACTTTGAGTGAGGGAAGGCTGTGCAAGGTCAATAGCTTCACTTTCTCCTTCTGAACCATCTGGATCCAGTGACCAGATATTCATCAAGATGACTGGAAATGGCCCAGGATGAACTGGGAGACCTTGGTCTTTTAGACTAAGGTCTTTTCAGGTACTCATGTAAAGTGAGGCAATGCCCATTCTATGAACAGGCCTCTTTAAAAGTCAGGGGGATGGCTCCTTTAAGAGGAAAGAAAAAAAAAATAGATAAATCACCCTGGGAGGGGCAGGAGCCTCAGGGTTGTTGTTTAGAAGAGAAACTGTTACTACTGATGTTCACTCTAAGTCAGGAGGGTCTAAAAACAGCCTTTGAGTGGAGGTTGGGAAGGGACCCTTCCTTGTTCAATCCGTGAAAGAAAAGGAAAGGAAAAAAGAGGAGAGGAGAAGAGGCGAGGAGAGGAGAGGAATCTAGCCAACATACCCCAAGTTAACTGGGCAGCTTCTGGTCATCAAAATTTACCTTCTTTGGGAGAGGAGAAGGAAAGGGAGAGGGCCAAGTTGAGAGAGAGGATGAGCTCAGTTACCCAGGCTAGCTGAATCCCCATGCTGTATTGCTGACAAGATGGCAATCTTATATTTATTTTCTCTCTTTGAGTTCTCTCCTTGAATCATGAAGCCTTCCCTTCTAGGAATGGGAGTCTGTTTATCCTTCTATGTCTTAAAATCCCCTTTGTCCTTATAAACAATGTTAACTGTAGGTTTTTAGCAGTATGGATATGCTTATTTGAAATGCAGTTGGGAGGAGGAAATTGAAGGGAGATTATACTCTGATTGGAGGGAGAGATAATGTAACTACCACTCGGAGTTTTTATTTGTTTTGCCAAAGAGTTGTTTCTGATTGGGGGCTTAGAGCGCTCTCTGTCTCTCTCTGCCTCTGTTTCTCTATCTGTGTCTTTCTGTCTCTCTCTCAAGTCCCTTGACGCAATTTTCCAGATCAGAGAAGAACCATTTTTGCTGAGAAAAACTTTCTAGTCAATGAGTCAGTAGTGAGCTGAGGAGCACAAATAGGAGAAAGGCAGGGAATAAGTGTTTATGTAGAGTCTACAATGTGCTGGGCATTGTGCTAAGTGCTTTACAGATGTTATACTATTTGATCCTTTCAACCTACCTGGGAGTTAGGTGCTAGTGTCCTCATTTTGCAGCTGAGGAAAATGAGGCCGACAGAGGTTAAGTGAATTACTCAAGATCACATAGCTAGCAAGGGTCTGAGGTTGGATTTTAATTCAGGTCTTCTTGACCCCATGCCTACCACCGCACCACTTAGCTGTATCAAATAACTAGCTACAAACAGGAATTGTTGAACAATCCTGCTCACACCTCCCCACTACTGCTATACTTGGGTCTAGATGGGAGAGCTACAGCCCATGGGTGAAAGTTTCAGAGAGATTGATTTCAGATCTATACAAATAAAAATGTCCAAACAGTGAAAGCTGATCAGTTAGTTCCTGGAAGTCAATTCCCAATGGAAGCTTGATGCCTGTCAGGTGTGTTTTAGAGGAAATTTATCTATGGTTTGAATTTGATGATCTTTGGGGTTCATTTTAACTCTGATACTCTACGGGTGCATAATGCTTCATGTGTACCATTTAGGGTATATTCCCAAGGGAAAAGAGATTGTGCAGATTCAGACATAATATACAAAGAATAGTAACTAGAAGGGGCACTTAAAAGAAACTACCCAGGTCTACACTGCATAATACCTAAGCTCCCCTACTATTCTAACTAATTGCCTCGGCCAAGGTTGGCCTGGATTAATTAGAAGTCTTGTGACCATCTGTGAATTTGGGATTTGCCTAGGTAAGTCCTCTAGATTGGTTTTATTCATCCAGTCTATAACCCCAGGGATATTCTCAATTAACCAGGACACTGCTTGACTGTTGGGTAGCATGGCCCTTGTAAGGAAAGGAAAGATTTTAGCAAGTAGAGAGATATGGGAGGGAGACTGTTCTAGACATGGAGGATGTATGTAAGGTGAATTTTAGTGTAAGGTGGATTTTAGTGTGTGTGAAGTGAATTTTTATTATTATTTCTCAGAATTCAATTTCCCAGGATCCATAGCCATAACAATCTTCAGTTCCCAAGTACTAGATATGAGTTCCCACAGTTATGGTTCAAAACATCTCCACCACCTTGTGCATAGTTATATAATGGTAAATAACATAAACATCCACTGTGACTGCAGTGAGATACAGGGATGGGGTGATTTAAACTTGTGAGGTTATTGCTGGCAATATGCCTTCTTTGTCTGTTGGTCTATTAAACAGGTGGTCACTAGATAGTGAATGGGGAACCTGTAGGGTTGAATACACAAATGCTGTATGTGCCTCAGCTGGCTCCCATTGAGGCTTGGGGGGAACCTTAGGGTTGAATGCAGAAACTGGAATGCTGTGCATGCCTTGATTGGCCCCCATCAAGACTTAGGGGGAATCTGTGTTTGCCTCAACTGGCCCTCCCTTGAAGCTTGGGGATTTAGGGGAAGCACAAGTTGTGCCTGTCTCTATTGACCCCATCGAAACTTAGGGGTCGTTGCCCCCTCCTTCTCACCAGCCCCTGTGAGAAAGGTGATTGGGGAATGCTGTAGGAATTGTGCTCTCACTATCATCAATCCTCTTCTGAGAAAATTAGACTAGAATAAAGTAAGATTATGAAGCCCTTTTTAGTGTCTTTCCTGTCTGACCAAATCAAGAGTGAACCCGGGCTAGCAGCCCTCAAGCGTCCTGTGTTTTATCTGTCTTACAGAGGATGATATAGACAAAAGCACATTGATGGGAGAGGCTTTATTTTTCTGATCATAGAGTTATAGATTTATGGCTGAAAAGGAACTTATAGGTGGTCTAGCCCAGTAACCTTGTTTTATATGAGGTAATTCAGGCTCACAGGGGTTAATTGACTTCCTCAAGGTCATACACATACTAATTGACAGATTCAGGATTTGAACTCAGGTAGCAGAACAAAGTTGGGGGACCATGAGTTATTTGAAACAAAATATATGAAGAGGAATTGTACGAAGCTGGGTTGGAGAGGTAGACTGGAGTCAAATTATAGAGTTACCTTGAATGATGGCAAAACTATTTGTAATTTATCCTATAGGTAATGGTGTGTGTGTGTGGAACAGAGGAACATCATAAATCTTGACAATAATAGGAAGATTATTTGGATAGTGTTGACCTGAAAGTTTAGTTAAAGAAGAGGCAACAGGCTAAATGCATACATTTTTTATTATTCCCTTTAAAGTAACAGTTACGTGGATCCACAGAGTCAGGACTAGATCTGGCTGCCTGGTACAGGAATAGTCAAGCTTAAATCTGTTTTAGGACAATCCAAGGTGGTCTGTGTCCTTCAAATTTATGGTCTCCATGAGTGATTAATTAGACCATTAGGAAGGAATTTCTTAATTGAATAGGTTGTAAATACAATAAGATAACAGAATTTGACAAAGTTTAAATTGAAATTATGACCCAACCTATCTGTGTTTTCTTTACCATTAACATGCCATAACACAGTATATGTCCACAAAAATATTAAGATATGAAAAACGTCCCATTATTCAAATAGTGCCTTGGGTTAAAAGTCTCATAAGAAATGCTAAGTCAGCCCTATCTGGCTTTGTTGACGTAGCAAAAGACATTCTCTGAGTTTACTTCAGAGAATAATGAGACTATTAGGTCCAGGCTCTTAATTCAAGCTCTGGACCTTTTTAAAGTCTGAAAATTTTATATTAAATGATTATCAATAGATATGAGAAGTACGGATTGGAGAGGGAAGACTTCATGCTGCAAAACCAGCTAGAAAGTTATTACAATAGAACAGATGAAGGATGATAATGGCCTTAAGGAGGAAGGGGTGGTTATATGAGAAGTGAGGAGAACCAATGGAGAACTGTGGTAGAGGTAGAAACAATAGGCTTGATTTGGGGGAGGGGGGTTGAAGGAGCTAGAACAGTCAAAGGATGCTCCAAGTCTTGGAGCATGGGTGACTGGGTGAATGATGGACTTTGTCATCAACAGAAATGTGTGTGTGTTCATCCTTTGTTGCCGAAGAAGACCATGCCATTAGGGAAATAATGACATGACTTGCACTTGACTTTGTTTTGAGGGAGGGCTGTGCAGGTCACCAGCCTCACTTTTCCTCCAGAGCCATTTGAATCCAGTGGCCAGATATTCATCAGGATGACTGGAGATGACTGTGGCCAAGATAAAGCAGCTGGGGTTAAGTAACTGACTCAAGGTCACACAGCTAGTGAGTGTCAAGTGTCTGAGGTGAGATTTGAACTCAGATGCTCCTGACTCCTGCACTGGTGCTCTATCCACTGCATCACTTAGTTGTCCCTATCAACAGAAATAGACAAGTTGAGAAGAGAGTTAGAATTAAGGAGTCATATGATAGTTTCCTTCATATAGTTCCTATTTCCATATTTCATGGTGACTCTGAGTTCTCCAAGGTTGTGCAGCAAAGCATAAACTTTGGGGGGGGGGTCTGTCAAATAGAGGTCCATTTGTGTATCTTATCTAAGGACAAGTCTGGCTATGTTCAGAGGAACTTGACAGCAGATTGAGAGCAGGATGATTAATTTTTTTGTGGCTGCAACAACACTTGAAGTTCATTTAGGAGGTCCTAATATGTATTGCTGGGGAAAAAATTAGGGTATCATCAGCAAATGCAATGATTTAGCTGGAGGGACTACCTACTTAATGAGGTACATGTTCAGTGTGTGACATTTGGGTTTTATATGACATCAGCATACCCAAGAATTGTTATGAAGTGTAGGCTCCAGAGATGTAAATTTGAGTCATTCACAGAGGCCACGACCAAAGCCATGGGAATTGATAAAGTCAACATGGAATAAAGAGAGAAGTGAAGAAAATCCAACACAGGACTTTGGAGGTCATAGTCATCCAACCACAGAATGGTGATTCCTTGACATTGAGAATCCACAGTGTTTGGCTATATAGTTGGTTCTTGAATTATGCTTGTTGAAGGTGCAATTGACAGGAACTTAAAAGATCATTTGATCTAGCTCCCTCATATTACTAGTGAAGGAAATGTAGCCCGCAGAGCATAGTGATTTTCACAAGGTCACACAACCATTCAGTGGTAGAGCGAGGACTAGAAGTACCTAGATGGTAGAATGGGTAGAGTGCAAGGCAAGACCTGAGTTTAAATTTTGACTCAGATATTTACCAGCTGTGTGACCCTGGGCAAATCATTTAAGTTCTCTTGAAGTTCAGTTTCCTCATCTGGAAAAGAGGGATAGTGTTAACAACTAATTCACAGGGCTGTTGTGCCAATTAATGGGTCATTATATGTAAATTTTCTTTAAAGCATCTAATCAATTGTAGTTATATTTTTTTTCCTGCTTCCTAGCCCAAGAAGATTGCATCTGATGGCATCCCCAGATACTGTTCCATTCCCTGCTTTTCTCCTCTCTTTCTCTTCTATTAAGAGACCCTCATGGGAAGGAAAAACAAAAACAGGCAAGAGTCTTAGAATCCACAGTCCTCGGATGCATCTCCTTGTTGGTAATCAGTGGTGCTAAACTGATTGGGTTATTCTTTTTCTTTCTTATGCCATAACACTGGTTCAGTCTGTACATACATATCTTTCGTTCTCCAACTCCCTGTCAAGCCTCTCTCTCTCTCTGGGAGCCCTTAAGATGAAAAAAAAAACTCAATCAAAAACAATCAAAAACCTCTTAAATGCTTAGAGATAAGGGGATGAGAAATACCAAGAAAGCCTGGTGCATTATTAATCAGCTAAATAAATAGAAGCAGCATATCCTTTTATACTCAGCTGCCTCTGCAGTCCTCCTACTCCCTGCTGCTCTCAGCTCAGTATTGTCTCCCAGGGATTTTCTTCCTTTGCCTTGTAATGAGTATTGATTGCTATGTGTGGAAAGACTGAATACGAATAGGCAATCATTGCATTTGCTGATGATACCCTAAGACCCGAGATGGGCTGGTAAATTAGAAGTTTGCTGTGTAGACTACAGTAGGATGCTCTACATGGTGAGATCATAGTGTTAATTTGCAGGGTGGGTAGACTACTGCCTACAGTATAGGCAGGCAGTGTGTTCCTATAGTGGGTACATAGGACTGTTGCCTACAGTTTGGACAGGCAGTGTAATATACTTGAAAGAATGGTGAACTTGGAGCCAGATGATCTATGGTGCAGGGGGCAAGAGGCTGGATCTGGAGCAAGGGAGTCTGGGTTTAAATCTGGTTTGACCATTTACTACCTGGTTCATAATACTGGTCAGGTCACAGCATCTCTAGCATCCTCAGTTTCTTTGTGTCCATAAATCCTCCCTTAGGAACGCTGCTGTGGAGACTCAGGGCAGTAATGGTGATATGCAGGTATGATCCAGAGTTATTATCTAAAGTTTCCCCAACTGTCTGAGCCTTTTGACCTTGGGGGAACTTCCTTGTCCTGAGAAGCCACAAGGCTAAGACAGAGAAGCCACATGGAGAAGCAGAAGAAAAGAATGGTAGTTAGAATGGTTTCCCATGTGATGGTGTCCTACTGAGCCAGCAGGGAAGGAGAAGGTAGTGAGGGGTCCTGGTCATTTCTCCTGTGACAGAAAGCAGAGAAAGCAAGCAGCCCTGAGGCATGTGCACAGAGAAGTGGGCAGTATGCATCCTAGCACATTGGGGCAGGATAAACCAACACCCCCTGCATGGTGAGAGGACTGAAGGAAAGTCCATACCTTCTCCTTCCTCCTCTGCTTCCCCAGAAGCCATACAGGCAAATTCCTTCTTTCTGTCCAGTGACTTCACTTCTCATTCCCCTTCTGACTAATGGGCAGAGGGGAATGGGGAGACAAATTTCATCCCCTCTGATGTAATTCATATTTTAGTCTCTTGTTCTAATGTTGCTTTGGCACAAGGTGGTGCAATGGAGAGAGTGTTGGGCATGGAGTCAGGAAGACCTGAGTTCAAATATAGCCTCAGACAATTAGCTACATGATCCTGGGCAGGTCGATTAACCTTGTTTGTCTTAGTTTCCTCATCTGTAAAATGATCTGGAGAAGGAAATGGCAAACCACTCTGGTATCTCTGCCAAGAAAATCCCCAATGGGGTAACAAAGAGTTGGACATGACTGAAAAATGATTGAATAACATTTAGCTCTGTGATCCTGGGCAAATCACTTAACCTCTGCCTTAGTTTCCTCCATCATAAAATGAGGATAATTATATCACCTACCTCCCAGGGTTGTTGCGAGGATGAAATGAGATAATAGTTGTAAAACACTTAGCATTATGCCTGATATATAGCATACTAATAAATTAGCTATTAAAATCATTTTGCTATTTAAATTGATATTAAATAGGCATGAGGACTAGTACATGCATGAAGTGCCTCTGAAAGTATGGAAGAGCCTCAAGAGTCTTTTTCATGGAAAACAATGATAATATATAAAAGAAATCCTTTGGAGAGACATTAGAGTATGTATAGACATTCTGTAATTGGTTCCAGTCAGGTAACCAACCACCTAGTGAACAGGAGGTTTTTGGATTGGCTGCTGAGGCATTGAATAAGGACCATATTCTTGAGCATTTTTCTCAATCACTCTGCTCCTAGCTTGACTCCTTCACTGACAGCATTCAGGCATCTTGGTGGGTTTTACACAAGGTTCAGCATCAATGCCTTGAGGAGCAAGAAGAAAACTTTGGGACTCAGCAATAATTGAGACAAGGATTCCTCTGGAATTTGGATGTGAATCAGTGTTATGCAGAAACTGAGCTAAATTTGAACCCACACTCCCTAATAAGATTGGAGAAAGTGTACTCCTAAACTGTTGGAGAAAATGTTTGTAATCTCATTCTTGCTATATCTTCTAAGTAATTTTCCCTTCATAAAATCTAATCTATATTAAGTAGTTAAATGAAATTGGGGTGCTAGTATCTATTGGGGGAAAATTAGTCGGGGCTCAAGCCTCCAAGACATTAGATAAGAGACACTAGCAAATTTCCCCAGGGTACCCCTAATATCCTGAGGAGGAAATGTAACAGACCTTCTTCTGAGAGAATGAGCACAGTACTTACTCACTACAAAAGTAAATATAGCAAATACACTACATCTCTCTGCTCTTCTATTTCATCATCTCTATGTAACTTTTCCACTAGGCATGTGACTGTGGAGACTTGGGGTAGGAATGCTTATATTCCTAGTATTAAAATAATTTTAAGTATTAAAGTATTAAAATAATTTTAAATGGTCATTTAGAATTGTTTTAAATCCAAGTCAGTAAGTGCTTAGTTTGAGACAGAGAGAGAATCTAACTTCAAAGGGAGAGAAAGGTGATTTGCCTTGCCTCAGACTGAGATGATGACTAACTAACTGGAGAGAAAATTTCTGCAATTTTATTCATCTCTCAATTCCTATTCCTACATCAGACTGTTTTGAAATCCAAAGGGAAATTTAACTTTAATCCAGTAGCAATGAAAGGTGGAGGTTAGTGTATTTGTTGTTCAAGTGAGCATGCATAACCTCCATTGGAAGCCCAACCTGATTATAGGTAAAATTAGGGGATTGAATTAGGTGACTTCTCAGATATCTTCTAGCTTTTAATCTATGACTTCTATGACTTGGATTTAGGTCCCAGGCCTCATATTTACTAGCTAAATGACTGTGGACAAATTGCTTTAAGCTCCATCATGATCCTGTAGGAAAAAACACACCAGTATTGGAGTTATAGGGCCTGACTTTGAATTATGACTCCATCATTCACTCCATATGTGACCTTGGGAAAGGCACTTAACTACTAGGTACACTGTCTACAATGTCCCTCATATAGAAATCTATGGTCCTTGGTTTCCTCATCTGTAAAGTGGGAATAACAATTCCTATATTATGTATTACACAGACTTATTGAGCACATTGTCCTTAGAGTATTATGTAAAGATTAGTTATTCAGTTATGATTATTAAGAATTTACTATATATAGACTATTTGGGAAAATTGGGGAAGAAGGAATCTTCCAAAATTCTTTTTATGATACAAATATACCAGGAAGAGACAAAACAGAGAAAGAAAATTATAGGCCAATTTCTCTAATGAATATAAATGCAAAAATTTTAAATAAGATTTTAGCAAAAAGAATACAGCAACTTATGATGAGAATAATACATTATGATCAGGTAGGATTCATACCATGAAGGCAGGGCTGTTTCAGTATTAGAAAAATTATTAGCATTGTTGATTATATCAACAACAAAACTAACAGAAGCCACATGATTATCTCAATAGATGCAGAAAAATCTTTTGACAAAATACAACACCCATTCCTATTAAAAACACTGGAAAGTACAGGAATAAAGGGAACTTTCCATAAAATAATAAGCAGTATCTACCTAAAACCTGCAGCAAGCTTTATGGGCAATGGAGATAAGCTAGATGCATTTCCAATAAGATCAAGGGTGAAACAAGGATGTGCATTATCACCACTATTGTTCAATATGGTACTAGAAATGTTAGCTGTAGCAATTAGATAAGATAAAGAACTTGAAGGAATTAGAATAGGCAAAGAAGAAACTAAGTTATTACTCTTTGCAGATGATATGATGATATACTAACTACTTGAAATAATAAACAACTTTGGCAAAGTTGCAGGTTACAAAATAAACCCACACAAATCTTCTGCATTTTTATGTATTACTAACAAAGCCCAACAGCAAGAGATAGAAAGAGAAATCCCATTTAAAGCTAGAGTAGATACTGTAAAATATTTGGGAGTTTACCTGCCAGAACAAACCCAGGGATTATATGAACACAATTACAAGACACTTTTTGCCCAAATAAAGTCAAATCTAAGTAAGTGAAAAAACATCAGTTGCTTGTTGGTAGGTCAAGGTAATATAATAAAAATGACAATTCTACCTAAATTAATTTACTTATTTAGTGCCATACCAATTATATTATCAGATAATTACTTTCTAGGGTTGGAAAAAATAATATCAAAATTCATTTGGAAGAACAAAAGTTCCAGAATATCAAGGGGATTAATGAAAAGAAATGCTAGGGAGGGTGACCTAGCTCTACCAGATCTCAAATTGTATTATAAAGCAGCAATTATCAAAACCACTTGGTACTGGCTGAGAAACAGAAGGGTAGACAAGTGGAATAGGCTAGGCATTCAAGACACAAGAGTCAATGAATATAGCAATTTACCATTTGATAAACCCAAAGACGGGATAAGAACTCACTGTTTGACAAAAATTGCTGGGGAAACTGGATAACAGTGTGATAGAAACTAGGCATAGTCCAATACCTGACACTATACACAAGAATAAAGTTCAAATGGGTCCATGACCAAGGTATAAATATTGATACTATGGACAAATTGGTGGAGCAAGGAATAGTGTATTTATCAGATTTATGGAGAAGGGAAGAATTTTTGACTAAAGAAGAGATAGAAAGTATTATGAAGTGCAAGATGGATAATTTTGATTACATTAAACTGAAAAGTTTTTGCACAACCAAACCCAATGCAACCAAGATTAGGAGGGATGCAGAAAACTGGAAAAGAAGTTTTGCAGGTAGTATCTGTGATAAAGGCCTCATTTCTAAAATATATAGAGAACTGAGTCAAATGTATAAAAATACAAATCATTCCTCAATTGATAAATGGTCAAAGGATATGAACAGGCAGTTTTCAGAGGAAGAAATTAAATATATCTATAGTCACATGAAAAAATGCTCTAAATCACTATTGATTAGAGAGATGCAAATCAAAACAATTCTGAGATACCACATCACACCTATCAGACTGGCAAACATGACAGAACAGGAAGATGATAAATGTTGGAGAAGATGTGGGAGAGTTGGAATACTAATTTCTTGTTGGTGGAGCTGTGAGCTGATCCACCCATTCTGGAGAGCAATTTGGAACTATGCCCAAAGGGCTACAAAAATATGCATTTGACCCAGCAATATTGCGTCTAGGACTATATCCCCAAGAGATCATAAAAATGGGAAAGGGTTCCACATGTACAAAAATATTTATAGCAGAACTTTTTGTGGTGGCCAAAAAGTGGAAATCAAGGGAATGCCCATCAATTGGGGAATAGCTGAATAAATTATGGTATATGAAAGTAATGGAATACTATTGTGCTGTAAGAAATGATGAACAAGAAGACTTCAGAGAGGCTTGGAAATACTTAAATGATCTGATGCTGAGCTAAAGGAGCAGAACCAGGAGAACTTTGTGTACAGCACCAACCACAGTGTGCGAGAATCTTTTCTGGTAGACTTGGAACTTCATTGCAATGCAAGGACTTAAAAAAAATTCCCAGTGGTCTTTTCAGGCAAAATGCCTTCCACATCCAGAGAAAAAAACTATGGAATTCAATCGCAGAATGTAGCAGATCATTTTTTTTGTGTGTGTATTACATTTTGGTTTGTTATATGATTTCTCCCATTCATTTTAATTCTTCTATGCAGCACTCCTATAGTGAAAATGTATTTGATAGGAATGTATGTGTAGAACCTATATAAAATTGTATGCCATTTTGGGGAGGGAGAGGAAAAAATCTAAGTTATATGGTGGTGATTGAAGAACACTGAAAATAAATAAAATTAACAAAAAAAGAAAAGAATTTACTGTGTGTAGAGCACTACACTAAGTGCTGGGGGAGCTGGGAGAGGATACAAAGATTAGATGAATCCTGGTCTTTGATCTTGAAGTTTACATTCCGGGAGGAGCAGCAACAGATAGCATTTATACTGCACTTTAAGGTCAGGAAAGTGCTTTACTATTATCCCTTCTGATCCCCCACAAGAACCTCTGGTGAAGATGTTGCTTTATAGGTAAGAAATTGAGGCTGGGAGAGAGTAAACGACTTGCCTGGAATATACAGCCAATAAGTAGCAGAGTAAGAATTCAAAGCCAGAGCCCAGCTAAAAAAATTGGGAGTGGGGCGTGGAGTGAATGGAAGGCAGGGGTTCAACATTTGAGAAAATTCAGAATCAGGAGTGCATTCCAGAAAGGGATGAAGACATGGCTGGTCTAGGGACTTTCCTAAAATGAAGATTCTGGGAGGAATCAGTCTGTCAGAGGCAGAACCTTCTTAAAGTGTGACACATCCAAGGGTGGAATGAACGTCCATGGTGAGGAGGCTGCTCTAGCAAGAGTAAAGATAGACTGGAGAGACAGGAGGAAGGCGGGTCTGGAGAAACTAGCCATTCTCAGAGGCAGAAGTGAAGAAGAAGTGTATGCATTCCAGGTATGGACAGCAAAGGCAGGGAGATAGGAGATGGAATGTTGGGTGTGAGAAAGTAAGAAGACCAAGTTGGCTAGACCAAAGGGTTCAGGGTGGTAAATAATGTATATTAAGCCTGGAAAGGTAGGTGGGGGCCATTTTGTGAAGACCTTTAAATGCCAGAGAAGTTTATAGTTTATTCGAAGGCAATAGAGAGCTACCAGAGTTCATTGACTCAGACATTGACATGATCAGTCCCAAACTTTAAGAATATCACTTTACCAACTGAATAAAATGCATCAGAGAGAGGACAGACTTCATGCATGCACTCTGTATATCTGCCAGATTATAATCCAGTTCAGGAAAATTATTTTTCCTACTAATATTTGTTGTTGTTCATTTGTGTCTGACTCATCTTGATCCCATCTGGGATTTTATTAGCAGAGATACAGGAATGGTTTTTGCCATTTTCTTCTCCAGCTCACTTTACAGATGAGACAAATAGGGTTAAATGACTTATCTGGGGTCACATAACTAATAAGTGTCTGAGTATTTGAACTCAGGAAGATCAGTCTTCCTGACTTCAGGACCAGTACTGTAGCCACTGAGCCCTACTAATATTTGTGTGTATATGTATGAGCTTGTTTTATATATAGTTGT